>CM060910.1:163494642-164160000 GCA_030737875.1 Allium sativum | reverse complement strand
TTGAATACTTTTGCATTTTCTCCAAAATAATAACAATTTTTATTGGTTAGGTAATTAATGATGATGTAATATCTTCCTTTTTATTGCTTGTTATTCCAATGAACATTGAATGCCAAAATGAATAAATATCTTTGAATACTTTTGCTTTTTCTCCAAAATAATAACAATTTTTATTGGTTAGGTAATTAATGATGATGTAATATCTTCCTTTTTATTGCTTGCTACTCCAATGAACATTGAATGCCAAAATGAATAAATTTATGCCGAATATGGGTTTTGAACATAAATGTAACAATTCTATGAAATGTTAAGGTAGTTAAATGACATTCATTGCCCCTTCCTTTTATTGTGAAAGAATAATTAAGTAAAGGGCATTTTCGTCAGTTCAGGTGTACACCAAAAAAGTGTGACACCAAACCTATTCCGATTATTAGTAAAGATATTTTATGATATGAAACATATCGTTTCACTGCTCTTCGAAAATCCGACGTCTGCATCGGCCCATTTTATCGACACTGACCGAACGATAGTCCTTTTCTCTCTGGACAGCTTCACCCACCTATCAGTATTTTAATCCAGCATATAGGTCGCCCCCACCCCCTCGCGGCTCGAACTTCCGTCGAGCGGTTCTCAGGGAAAACACCAAATCATCGGCGAACAACCAAACGATCAAAAGCACCTCAAATAGTGCAACATCCTAATAACCCCTGATTTCCACCACATAGTATTGTATCTTTCTCCTTCCATTAACTCTCCCCCCACTAACTTATTTAATCATAAATGAGAGGTTATTAGTGAGGGGCAAAAGGGGTGCCACATAATAGGGGTACTCTGGAACCTCTCTCTATATATGTGTGTACATGTGTATGTAAGCATGCGCATGCACTCATACAGTAAAAGATTTAGACACAAAGCAAAAGAAATTTGGAAAATAAAATACAATTGTGTATGACATACTAAATCTGACACTGCAAAGTGAAACCATATTTTTTTGTTAGATTATCACACACATCAACTAGAAGTATAGTTTCCACTGATTGGGAAAAAAAAAAAAAAAAACCCGGATCAAACAACGAACGATGACAATAAAAAATAAAAGAATAAAAAATTGAAGAGCAAAACTTACATGCATAAATGTAGGGAACCTGAACACCAGCAGAAGCAAGAATTTTTTTTATCTGTGATTCAACAGAGATAAGATTTGCAGCAGGACTGGGCCAGTCAATTCCATCCATCGAAACGGGTTTCCACACACCACGAGTAATCTCAGCTGAAAAATAGCTAACTATAGTCGCCAAAGATGCTGGCAGAAAGTCCACTAGATCTCTTAAACCTGTGGATCCAAAACTGAAATGTAAGCACACTAAATACTAGATTGGAATCAAAATGTTCTGTAAAAATACAAATGGTCGTTGTTAATAAAGAACTCATGGTGGAACTAGAAATAAATTAGCGTTAGCTTCGATGTTTTATGATACGTCACTTGAAATATTGACGTGCAATACATTACCAATTTGTCCATTTTCTGCGTGATATGTTGAAATGCTGACTAATTCGTTTTTGATGTATATTAACCAAAATTTTCCTTCAGGTAGACAGGGTGAAAAAGATCTAAGCAATAGAGAGCTTCCAGGGGAAGCAGGGAGAAGCCAAAAGCCTTAAAAGTTGATCAAAGCAAGGGCCCAAGGAGAAAACAAAAGCCTCGTGTAACCACCGAACGAATTATTGTCATCAAGCAAAGCAACAGTAAAGAGACAAGTTGTTGATGCAGTGAATAAAAGCCCCTTTTGGTAATACCAGAGGGTGCATCCTTCGAAAGAATATGTTTCGGATCCAAGCATCAACGCATATATTTCAAAAGAAAGGCATTCCGGAAGAAACTCACAAAGAAACAACCTTGTGTCCAATGGAGGGATCATCACGCCGAAAGACCATCCCTACAAGGATAAGTTGTCATAGTACTTTGGGGTGTTAACTATTTTGATGGCTAACATTTTTTACGCTAGGAGGAGGACTCGAACCTCCGATCTTTTGGTTAATACAAACTAATTTTTCGTATTTGAATGAATGTAGGAACAATGAAGAATAAATTAAAAATGTTAGCCACAATCAATGAGGATGCGGTCCACACATCTCAGCTGAAGGAAGATATAATGGCATCCTTCAATCAAACAAATGTTGTAAAGGAGAGCCTTCCATCACAAAGTCAAAGGAAGCAAATGTTGAAGAAATCAAGCAAATGAAAGACAAAATTGTTGAACCAAAGACGTTGTTGAATGAAGTGCTCTCTCAGAAAGTCTCCAAAATGCAAAAACTACAGTAAACCAAAATCCAGATGGTGGAATCTCAGATGAAATGGTCAAAAGTCACCCAATCAGAGAGTACGAGCAAAAAGGGACCTATTGAACTCAAACCTAAGAGACCGAAGGATGCAATTATGAAAGCAAATTACAAGGGAGAACCTTGAGAACAAAGAAGAACAGTCTGGAATCTTTACAACCAACGGATATGACCTCCGCTGGGTGAATTATCCCGATGAAGACACCTATATCAAAGACCTAATAGCGAAAGCTATTAATGATTCGCTTAATTTTAAAGGGAAGAGAACCAGTGATGTACAAGTAAATGGTAAAGAGATGTTTGCTCCATTAATCAAAGAGATCATGTATGTTGCCCCTTTGCAAGTGAAGATCCCGACAATTAAATACTAAGGAACCACAGATCCTGATGATCATTTGATGGCTTTTGATAGCCAAACGGATTTATATAATGCTTCCGGAGCAGTCCACTGCCGATTGCTCCCCATAACACTTCAAGGTGTCGCTGCCAATTGGTACCGGAAGTATCATGAAAGGACCATATACTCCTAGAAATAATTCTCTTATGAATTTTCTGCACAATTTTGTGTCAGGAAGGACCCAAATGTTCATTATACCATGATTGAGAACATTAAGCAATAACCAGAGTAGCCCATGGAAGAGTACTAGAAGAGATTCAATGTTGAAGAGGTAAGGGAGAAAAGGGTGCCTGATGGAGCGAAATTAATAGTCGTTCACGCTGGACTTCAGAAAAATACTCCTTTTTGGAAGGATCTCATCGTAAACAAATGTCAAAACCTACAGGAACTCAACTTCCGTGCCGACAAGTTTATACGAATTGATGAGATTTATCACGCTATGAAGAAAGGATCCATTCATAAGGAGGAAGCGAAACCTGGGTTCGACCAGAACTCGGTAGCTCTGAATAAACTCAATTCCTACATCTACTCAACGATAAAAGACGAAATAAACTTCCCCGGCCCACTCAAGGCTCAGATGAATCTAGAGGTTAAGAAGGGTGATGATAACTACTGCTTTTGTCATAAAGCCAATTGTCATAAAACTAACGAGTGCAAAGTCTTAGCCTGTATCGTTCAGAGGCTTGTGTGTGACGGTCAGTTCCAGGAATTTGTTCAGAATGCTCAGAGCATCTCCCGGGACAACAAAACATACCAGAAGCCCTCCGGTGGGACAACAGTTAACGTCGTTGAGGAGGAGGACGTCATAAAAATGGGTCTTCCACTCAAACCATATTAACGTAATCCATGAAGGCCCACATATTGTCGAAAGCAGTGAGAGGGCAAAGAATTGCTACATAAAAAAAGCCAAACATGAAGTATTCTCGATCCAGGAGAGGATATCGAATCATCCTCCGGGGGTATCCACATGCACACTTCGGCGGTAACCCCACAAGAGCTCCAGAAGGGGATTCAGCATCACCATCATAGCCCCTTAATGATCACTGCTCAGGACAATCCATGGTCGCCAAAATCTTGGTTGACACTGGAAGCGCTATCAACATCATCTTCAAACATGTCTTCGATCAAATGAATATTTCGGAAGGAAAGCTGGAACCTAGCCCAAAGCCAAGTTCAACAAAGGTTCTACACCTGTCGATCAAGTGAGGTTAAAAGTAAAGATCGGACTCCCACCCTGCTGTCGTACTTGTAAAGCTCTCTTCGTAGTCATTGACCAGCCATCCATCTAGAATGCATTCTTTGAGCGTCCAGCACTGGACGAGGTGGATGACTTCGCCTCCCCTAAGTACTTGATGGTCAAATTTATGATGAAGAAAGGCTGGGGAACTATTAAAGGAGAACAATTCAGCTTAAGGGAAATGTATTTCACAACGGGTGATCAGTATAAGAAAGAATACTTTGCTTATTTGAACTGCAGCCTTCGGATGGTGGGCTTTTGAACCCAACATTTAAAGTAAAAGTTCGGAAAGGTAAGACGTAATCAATGTATTAAACGATAAAAAAATGATTGCATGTCAAAAGACAAAAAGAGAAAAAAGCAAGATATCAATAGCACTAATGAAGAAGAAATCATAACTGACTTAAACCGTCTGGGAGAGGTCGAAAGGACTGAGTGTTCCGAAGGATCTAAGGAAGTAAGCATAGATCCTTCCGATCTAGGAAAAACTACTGAAGTAAGAAAGACTTCAGAATCAAAGTAAAAGAATGAATTAACCCACTTCATCAAGAAAAGTAAGGATATTTTTGCATGAACGCACTCTAACATGATAGGAACTGGTCCTTCAGTTATGTGTCGTTCGCTTAACATTGATCCAAACATAACCCTGCTAGACAAAATAAAAGGCAATTTGACAAGGTTCAATCTGAAACCTTAAATGAGAAAGTGAAGAAATTGCGTGAGAATAGACTGACTCGTGGAGTCTTTTACCCTAAATAATTAGCGAAACTCGTTTTAGTATAGAAATCCAACGGAAAGTGGAGAACATGTGTGAACTACATAGATTTAAATAAAGCTTGTCCGAAGGACTATTACCCCTTTACCAAGGATCGCTCAACGAGTGGATGCCACAAGCGGGCAAGTTACTATCTCTTATGGATGCTTATTACGGATATAACCAAATACTCATGTTCAAGCCAAACAAAAAGCATACGAGCTTTATCACTGACAACGGAACATACTGCTAAAAACAATGCTCTTTGGCCCAAAAATTGCCGCGGTGACATATCAAAAGCCAGTCAATATCATGTTCTACAGACAATTCGAAAGGAACATGGAAGTACATGTAGATGATATGTTGGTCAAATCATTATAGGTAGAGAACCATTTAAAGGACCATGGGTAAATGTTTGAGGTAATGAGGAAATATCAAATGAAACTGAATCCACAAAAGTGCCACTTTGGAGTCCATCAGGGAAAATTCTAGTGTCATATTATAAGTGAACGAGGGATAGAAGCAATTCCCACACAAATCAAGACACTAGAAGAAATGGTCGAGCCTAAAACAAGCAAAGATGTAATGAGTCCTAATGGAAATATGGCAACTTTAAACGGATTGATTTTGAAAGCTACCAATAAGTGTGCTATTTATTCTTCAATGTAATTAAAAAGAACTTTGAATGTGGAGAAGAATGCCGAAGGGCATTCCAAGAGCAAAACGATCATTTGGAGAAACACCCTATAACGCCAAGCCCGGAAGATGGGGAAACCTAATATCTCTAAATGGTAGCTTCGGAATATGTCGTCAACTCGGTCTTGATACAGGAAGATGACGGAACCCGACTTCATGTTTATAACGTAAGCCGAATGCTAAGGGATGCCAAACGCCGCTACCCAGTCATTGAGAAGTTGGCTTACGGATTGATCTCAACTGCTCGAAAGCTACGATCGTACTTTCATGTATATTCAATTAAGTTTTTAACCAACTTACCCGTTAAAAAGGTTTTTAGCGAGTCAAAAAAACCTTCGGAAGACTTATGAAATGGGAAATTAAGTTAGGTCAATACGATGTTAAGTATAAACCTAGGGTGACTATCAAGGATCAGGCTTTAGCTGATTTTGTAAATGAATGTACTGGATTTTTTGAACAACAATCTGAATTTGAAAAGGATTTAAAACCAAAATGGCAACTGTTTGTTGACGGAGCGTCTAATGAGCAAAGTGCAAAAGCAAAATACGTCATTATAACACCGAATAGACATCGACTACAATATGCTATGAAATTGGGTTTCCCAGCAACGAATAATGTGGCAGAATATGAATCGAGGGTTGTCGGATTAACTTTGGCGAAACATCTTAAAATTTCAAGAATTCAAATTTTTAGTGACCTCTAACTAATGGTAAACAAACTTAAGCAAACATATCAGACAAAGGATCCAAAATTATCTCAGTATGTTAAGAAAATATTGGGAATGCTAATGGTCTTCGAAGATTTCTCGATACATCAAGATTCCAAGACGAGAGAACTCCCAAGCGGATTCCTAGGCCAAAGTAGCCAGTTTGAGAGGAGCTCTGAAAAACCGGATAGTCCCTGTCGGATATCAGACGATGCCAAGTATTGAGGAAAAAGATTTGAAAAAGGGAAAAAAAATCTTCAGTACTGACTACATCCCAGGCAAAGGCCAGAATGGAAATTGAGAAAAGGATCAATCAAGAAATTTCGACCGAAAGCCCTTCCGGAAATAACGACGAAAGCAACTGGATGATACATGTTCTAGAATATTTGAATCATGAGATGCTGGCTACGGATAAAACGAAGCTGGAAAAATCAAGAGGGACCTCGAATTTTAATATTTTGGATGGAATTTTATATAAGAAAGGCTATGCAATGCCAAATTTAAGATGCGTCGACCCTAAAGATGGGATAAAATTACTAAAAAAAAAAAAGCACATGAAGGATTTTGTAGGGACCACTCTAATAGAATAAAATTAGCTAAAAGAATAGTGCGACAAGGAAACTTCTGGCTATAAATGACCAAGCAGATCATCGACCTGGTTAAAAGATGTGGTAAGTGCCAAATATACTCCAAGATTCCTTGCCTTACCCCCAAACAACTTAACTCCCGTAACGAGCTCATAGAGGTTTGATGTATGAAGAATAGATCTTATTCGCCCATATTACCAATTTCGAACGGGGGCGCCAAGTACGTGTAGACATTGACTATTTTACTAACAGGGTAGAAGCGGAACCACTCCTGAAAATTACTTTTGGCAAACTTCTAAGATTTGCCGTCGAGAACATAGATATTCGATTTGGAATACATCAGGAGATCATATTTGATAATGAAACGCAATTTGAGAGCGAGCAATTCTCACAATTCTGCTTTAATAACGGAATTATTATAAGTTTCTCCTCGGTAGCGCATCCGAAAGCAAAAAGTAGTTGTAAAAACCGCAAATAAGACTATCAAAACCATATTAAAAAATGATTAAACAGAGCAAAAGAAAATTGAATAGAAGAACTACCCTTAGTAATTTAGGCATCCAGACTTCATCTAAAATGACGACAGGTCATACGGCCTACTCTATGATCTTTGGATGTAAGGCAATGCTTCCAATCAAAATAAAAATTCCATCCCACTGAAAGGTTGTCTATGCCTTCGATGAAAATCAAGGACTAAAGAAGGAATCTATAGAATTAATTCTTGGTCCTAGGGACGAAGCTGTTGTTTGAACAGCAGAATGTCAAAGGAGAATGACCCCAAAAAAAATATTTTTTTAATACAGAAGTAAGATCAAGAGTATTCAGGGAAAGAGACCTAACACTCTGAAGGGTAATGGCTAATACCAAGAATTCAATAGACGGACCGTTAGATCCAAATCGGGAAAGGCCCCTACTTATCTATACAGTAATACCTTCGAGAGCTTACCGCTTATGTCAACACGAATGACAATATGGTTCCGAGAGCGTGGAATGCAGAACACTTGAGACCATACTTCCCCTCTGTAGGTGAATGACGTAAATTCATCAAGGGAAATATTTCCATTATGAACTAAAGGAAATTAGGCCGAAGGGAAAAAAAATTAAGGACCGGAGTTGCTTCGAATTTATCTACCTAAATAAGATAATGGATAAATGGCTTCCACATGGAAACCCAGGATAAGAATGTATTTGGTTGGGGGTAGAAAGCCCTTTCATAATGAATTAACCATAAAATGTCATTGATGTAGTCAAGGAGCTTCCCGAAAAGGATGAAGGGTAAGCCCGGAGGATGTGCCCGACACCCATTAAATTCTTTTGTATACCAAGGTCCTTCCCAAAGAGGGAAGGGGTAAGCCCAGGACAAATGTGCCTAGCGTCGAGGTAAGCCTAGAAAAAGAATGCATGGCCCTCATGCCATAGGTATATCTATGCGCCTCTTGGAAGGAGGAGGGTAAGCTGGGGATGCACCCGACACCGACTGTAACAATCCGGAAAATCAGAATCAATTTAAAATTTTTATTTTGGCAATTTTTATGAATTTTGAATATTTGAAATGATTTATTTTAAATAATAAGGACTAGAAATTTATTTTGAATAGAGTTAGAATGCATAAATTTATTGAAATCAAAGTTATTATATAAATATTTATTTTAATAATAAAAAGAATTGCAAATGGCACGGTAGTTTGAAAATTCAAATTCAAATTTCAAATGAATGCACATGATTCAAAATAAAACGGATTTTAGTAAAACCAAAAATATTTGAATCTGTTTGAAAATATCTTTCTAACGAATGTGAAAAATTCAGATTTCATAACGGGAATAAAAAGTTATGTCCAGTTGAAAATTCAGAATAGTCGCTATGAAATTTTATATAATGTATAGCCCTTAAAAATAGCAATTTTGAAAATGACATCCGTTTTCGACGAAACAACTTTTGTTGGATCCAGAATGTCAAATTATTGCTAGATTCCAATTTTCATAATTTTTGGAATTAATATGTGAGCGTGGTGAATTTAAACGTGTTTGGTAATTTCAGTTTAAATTTAATCGACTGAAAAATAACCGTTTTTCAAACGGTCTCAAAATTCGACTAAATTAGTTTTGTTAGGACCGTATCGTCAAAATATAGCTAGATTTATATTTCTGGAATTTTTGGAGTTAGTATGTGGCCCCATTAAATTAAAACGTACGTTGAAACCAATTTTGAACGTTATATTAATTTATATTTTAATATTGATGAAAATTGATCCAAATGATAGAATTGACTTACGGGACATATCACATTGTATCCGGAATGAGGGTATTTAGCTAGGGGCGACAGTCGTTGGGTTCGATTTGGAGTTCAAATGAAAAAGTAACTTTTTGGATTTAAATTGAATATATATTTATATACTTTGTCAACCATCCTTTATCTCTCCCCGATCATTCAAAATTGAAGAAAGAAAAAAACGCACGATAGCTTCTCCCCTCCAGCAGCACCACCACCCACATCGCCCCTAGCACCGCGACCGCACCCCCTTCTTCCTCCTCTCTTCTCTCTCCTCTTTCCCTCTTTAGATCTACAAACTCTACCCCCAAATCACCACCACCCTAGCCACCACCACTGCCACCGCCACCCCTCAGTCACCTCTCCATGTCCAGTCAGGCCCGCCGCCGCGCTCTGGCCATCCAGCTCCGGCCGTGGGCCCCGCCAAGTCCAAAAACTCATTTTTCTCCAAAAATCTCGTTTTGCATAAAACATCCTGTCACTATTTTGCCAATAACTCTCAAACCATGCGTTTCTAACCAAAACTCCACAGTACCAAAGTCGAAGATCTCGTTTTTCTCTTCGATTTGAGTATATGGAAGTCCTATTTTGGATTGTGGAGCCGTCCGGAAAACGCGTCCGAAGATCGCGGATCTGCTGCTGTTTTTTTGCGATTTCCGGCGAACTGGTGCAGTTTTGGAAGAAAGTCCACTAGGAAAAAGTTGTCTGGAATAACACGTTTAGGCTAGTGACAAAATCTGGTGAAGATTGGAGGCCATATGCAAATTCTAAAGCCAAAGAGGCAAATTCAAGTGCGAGAAAGCGACTAAACGGAGCGCGACGACAAAATCCGCCAATTAAAGAATGACGGAGTGGATCCTAAAGGTGAGAACTTCTCACTCTAATTTGTTTTCTAGTTAAATATATATACTAGGATGCAGACGGTGCTTAGTAGCACCCGACACCTTTGTTTGAAACCATGTTTGTTTGGTTGATTAGTTTATTTGTTTGAATTTGGTTTGGGAAATGAATTGAATTGATTAGAATTAGTATGTATATGGCACGAGCCATTATTAGGCGAGGGATGAGGCTATACCTTATTCTGGTTCTAGTATCGCGCCGTTATGCTGCCGAAATTTTCTAAAATGTTAGAACAATAAAAATATCATTTTTATTGCATAAATGAACTGTATAATTAAAGGCTCACGGAAAATCCACAGTCAAGGCACCCGCTGGAGGACGGACGGGTAATCGCTGGTGCACAAGCTTGTCCCAAATGAAGCACGCTCCACATTTGTTCTTTTTAGAACAAACCATGTCTCTGCTTCAGCATAAACACGTCATGTCTCTGCTCTAAAATTGAGCACTCTGCCTCTGCTTATGTCTCGTCCCGTAGAAGCGAACAAATGCTCAAAATGAACACCTAAAGCATGTCAATCCTCTGCTTTAGAAAATAGATCTCAAATTGGCAAAGAGTTCGTTAAAACTGAAAGCGCTTGCATATCAATAATTTCCGAAAGAATGTCTCTGGATATTTACTATCTTATTACCCGAAGACGGGTTTCGAGATTCCTATAAGCCTAAGGGGCATTGTGCATATTAACTGCTTCCAAAAGAGGGTTTTTTAAACTTGTAAAATTCTAATACCCGAATCTGGTTTTCGGATCTTACATTAAGCCGAAGGTAAAGGTGGCACTGTATCTACTATTTTCAGAAGATGATTTCTAGAGTAGAATATCTGAATATCTACTATTACCTGAAAATGGATTTCGAGTCTTCTATAAGCCGAAGGTGGCTTCGTATCTACTATTACCAGATGATGGTTTTTGGATCTCTACTATTACCCGAATCTAGATATCGGGTCTTCCAAAAAGCCGAAGGTGGCTTCGTATCTGTTGTTTCCAAAAGATTCTGCACTTCTATCACCAAATATTGGTTTTGGGATTTCTACGGACCGAAGGGGGTTTCGTTCATTCTTTTCAAAATAAAGCTTCTAAATTACCACTTACCGAATTTGGGTTTCAGGCCTTGAACTAAGCCGAAGGTAGCTTCATATATCTTGCTTCTAGAAGAAGATTCCTAGATATCTATTATTCAATTATCTGAATTAGAGTTTCATGTTTTCTATTAAAAATGGCTTCGCTTATATTGCTTTCGAAAGAATGTTTATGGGATTCTATTTTCTTTATTTCCCGAATTCAGGCTTTGGAACTGCTAATTAAACCAAAAATGTTTTTGTATCTATTATTGTCGGAAAAGGTCTTAAGGCTTCTATTATTCTTAGTATACACATTTGGAATTTGAATCCCCTTGAATACCGGAAGATATTCCGATCCTCTATTATCTCTGGTTTTCATTAAACCAAGAATGGCTTCACTCTCGGCCAATTAATCCCAATATGGTTTCGGTCATGCTAATCCCTTCCAGAGAAAGGTTTTTGGATCTCTACTTCTCGAAGTAGTGATTTATTAAAACTCGAAGAGGCTTCGTTAACACTCGTTTAGGGGTGGTAGATCATATTAGTTTTTCAATCTATACATACCACTGCCAGGAGAATTGTATTATGCCTGTCCAGCTAAATACAATTGAACAAATTACACACAAAATCAATTATCGAAATTCTTAATCAACATCAATGCTAACATGATTAAGCTTGCAGGTAGAGATAAGACAAAAAACAAAAGCATCATTCACACTAGAAGGGCTAAGTGTTAACCAAAATTTTCCTTCAGGTAGACAGGGTGAAAGAAGGCCTAAGCAAAAGAGGGAGGAAGCATGGAAGATTCAAGCGCCTTAAAAGTTAATCAAAGCAAAGGCAAAAGGAGAAAGCTAAAGCCTCGTACAACCACCGAACGAATTGTCATCAAGCAAAGCAACAGTAAAGAGACAAACTCCCGGTACAGTGAAGAAAAGCCCATTCCGGTAATACCGGAGGATACATCCTAAGAAAAAATATGTTTCAGATCCAACCAGCAAAGCGTTTATTTTAAAAGAGGGGTTCCAGAAGAAACTCACCAAGAAACAGCCTTATGTCCAACAGAGGGATCATCGTGTCGGAAGACCATCCGTAAAAGGATAAGTTGTCATAATAGGCCGGGAACCTGCATGAACATATTCAACCCGCGATAATCAAACCCGCTCCCCGGAAGATATACTCTGGAAGTACTATAAACACAAGTCGTTTGTTGGCAACAGCGCCTTTGCAAAACTCACAGGACTACCTCCAAAAAAGCATTTGGCCGAAGCCAATCGAGCGAAAGGAGGCTAATCCGCTCTTATAAATACGACGCCATGGGTCCAGAATCGGAACAAGCGATCCATTCCAAAATAGGTAATCACAAATTGCGGAGTGTAACACTAATTTATAAATCGAATTGGGAATTTCTCTTTTTTTTTGTAATCATTTTGGCTATTAGCCTTTTTAATAGCTGACTGCACATGATTTCACTTCTAATTCCTTATTCTTATTTGAAACCATGTTACCAAATACACGAGAAGGGGTAATGAATCTAGAATCGATAGTAGTAAAATCTTAAAATCTTATTCGAAAGGTTTTGAGAGAGCTACTACTAACGAAACCTGATGCCCTTAAGAGAATACAATTAAATTCTTCACTTCCTTAATGGTTCTGTAACAAAAGATTTTTTATTTACTAAGTTCTAAAATAGCCTTCCCAGTAGGTAACTAATCTCCCAAAAGGAAAAGGGTTTCGGGCCTTCGGCATTGCCTACGGTTCCGAGCAGATTAAACATACGAAACCTTAGCCTCAAGCGCCTTCGGTGGCCCATGACCCGAAAGCCAACAATGTTTATTTATCTCGAATAAAGGCTTCCAGAGGCATCGAAAACCGAAATATACTATCCTTTCGATGAGACCGATACGGAAGCTTTTGCTTTCGGAATTTGTCTGCCGTAGACTACTTTACTTTGGGGTGTTAATCATTTTGATGGCTAACAATGCTCTTTATTATTTATATCAGTCCCACACTTGTTCAGAGAGAACCCATTAAACAGCAACAGGTTAAATTAACAAGTTGAAAAACTATTGAAGGCGGCAAATAAACTGTATGTGATAAAACATTCAGCAGCGAAAATATATTAAAGAAGACTCAACACACACACACACACACACACACACACACACATATATATATATATATATATATATATATATATATATATATATATATATATATATATAGGGAAAGTCTATCTAAACACAAAATGTGGACACAAATTTAGAGACAAGAAATCTCAACCACGATCTTTCCCTGAATTCCACCTCACACATAAAGACAAACAAGTCATACGGTTCAGATTTTGTGTCTTTAATTCTGTGTTTAATTTTGTGTTCCAATAGCCGCTATCATACATACATACATATTATATATATATATATATATATATATATATATATATATATATATATATTTGTATATATGTATATATATATATGTATGTATGTATATGTGTGTGTGTGTATATATATAAACACACATACACATACATACATATATATGTATACATACATATATAGTGTATAGAAAAATTCAAAATGAACTACCAACCTGTTGTTAAATCTCGAGACGATAGGTTCCCATGAGAGCATGCGGTTAAAACTGCTTCAAGAACAAAAGGAACAGCTTCCAGAATCTCCCATGCAGGAAGTGTAGGCTTCTGATTAGCTTCTCCACCAACATTGTTAGGTGATTCGCAGATGCTCCCACTAGAACTTGGAGATGCACTCACAGGGGCACTTCCTACTTTAGACATCTTCCGGCATATCATATTCAATATTTTATTCGCAACTTGGTGAACTGGATTTTTGTTACAGAGACCCGAAAGAGTGGAAGCCACGCAAGCTTGATTTTGCAAATACCAAGCACGGAGCTTGGGAAATGAATCAATATAAATTGGCTGACCAGCGGATGAATTTTGTGAATTGGAGGTACTATTATTATTTTTGCCACAGTTACCATTATATATTGGATCTTCCAGAGGAATACGCGTGTTTCGCATCAATAATAAATAATCAAGAGTCAATTCCGCTCTCACCGTACCACCACGTCCTCCAATGCAGTTCTCTTGAGGAGGTTTATAGAATTTCCATAAGCGAAGAAGCAATAGAAAAGCACATGAGAAGACTGAGTAACATGACGTCTCATCAAGAGGGTTTGACCTATGATTAGATAGCGGTGCAACAGATCCAAAAGCCTCACAGAGAGGCATTAATGCTGCTGCTACTTCAGGAATCTGCGGAACAATGACCGGCAAAAAATTGAAAATGGATCAAGGACAGTGAACAATAGAAATGTTACGCTGACATGCCTAAAGAACATCTGCAGAGATCAAAATTAAAGACAGCGAAGGGTTTTTTTGGGGGGGGGGGGGAGGGGGCGGTGGGTTGGGGTGGGGGGGGTTTGGGGGGGTTGTCCACTGAGTACCCAAAAAAATAAAATCCATGCATATCCACATCCAAAAAGCAATAAATATCAAATATAAGAAAAAATTGATGCAGATACGAACACATCCACCTCCAAAAATTATCCATCCGGTTTTTTCAAGTTTATTATTTAAATTAAACGAATTTTAGTACACTAAAAGATAAGTATTTATTGTTTTATCAAGTTAGATGTTTATATTATATGCATCAAAAGCAAATTAACTAGTTAAAACTATTTATTATTGTCAAATATGTTTAATTTGAATATTCTGATAATCGATGGGATTGAAAAAAAAAATTGTTAAACTAAAAATTTCCATTTTCGGTTCTCGACTGGACGTCGTTAGCGGATAGGATAATTATTTGATATCCAGCGGTATCCGTAGATGCAGATATCCAATATCAAAAAATAATTTTGGAAGCGGATGTAGCACTCTCCGCGTCCAAAGAAACCGTTGACAGACCTAGATGTCTGTGTTAATATACTAGAAATATGTACCAAAAAAACTGAAGGTAAAAAAGTAGCTTAAAATTCAGTTTGAATCAACTTAAATAAAATGCTTCTTAGCGTTTCAGAAACCAAAATCAATTCATTTTTTATTTCAATAAGCAGGAAAGTGACTCATATAAATTAATCCAAACAAGCCCTTAATCGTGCCATTTGATAGGTCCAGCTTATATGGCAGATCAATTTAGAAATTAATCTGTCAGAAATCTCAAATTGCCAACATTGCTATACTTATAAATTATCTAGTAATTTTGCGATATTATCCATAGGTTCATAATGCTACACATGCATATGCATTGCCAGGATAAATACCCAAATATTCCATAATGAATCTGCACATGTACTTCGTCCCATGCCCTGTTATCGCTTAAGGCAACCCCAATAAACAAGGTTTGAAGTTGCTGTGGGCTGAATGCCACATCAGAACTCAACTAGAATTCCTAAACAGAAGATATAATAAACTAGACTAGATGATTCATTTGATGTGTCACCATTTAAAAATATGACCAAATTCTAAGCTGAGATGTGTCGCTATTAAGATGCTTCCATTAGTTGTTTCCTACTTGGCTGATATTTTCAAAACAAGCCAAGTGCTCTATAGAACGAGCACACACACGAATTAACTGAGTAAAGACGCATAAATCAGGATTTCATTTGTTGCACACAGAAACAAAATAAAACACAATGCACTCGTAACCCATCAGCATTCACGACATCTATGTGCGACGTATTCTTCTTAAAAATATCAACCACCTGCAGACTTGGATCTTCTTTCAGACATAAAAAAGTTGAAAAGAGTTTTGCTTAATCATCCTAGCAATTAGATTACAAATCCAATGGTTTAAATCAAAATTTACTCTTAACCAATATAAACTTGGAT
Organism: Allium sativum; assembly: GCA_030737875.1. Classification (NCBI taxonomy): domain Eukaryota; kingdom Viridiplantae; phylum Streptophyta; class Magnoliopsida; order Asparagales; family Amaryllidaceae; genus Allium; species Allium sativum. Next base: position 164,144,206 of record CM060910.1, on the reverse strand, counting down.
TCCACATAGTTTGATTTGATTTAGACCAATGTTTCAAAAGGTGCGCCTTAGCCACACCATAAACGCACCTCAAAGCAAGACAGAGATGAAGTACCTAAAGGTTGCTCAAATAGGCGTTTTATCTCTCACACCCATGCCATGGCAGCTTGAGATGTACAAAAAGTACATCTCACACTTTTTAGGCAGCTTGAGACAAAACACCTTAAAATTTGCTCAAAACACATTTTATATCTTTTTCTAAAAACCGTGATTCTGAAATTAAGAAAGCATGTCGACAATAAGGATGCCGAAACCAAATGATACTGTAACCAAAGACAAAAAGCATATTGCACCAGCAAAGGCTTCTCACACCAATATAAGAATGGTAGATGTCGAAGACAAATTCACATAGCAAATGATGGCGGACATCCTAATGCTTTGGAGAGATGTCAAAAGCTTACAACTAGCAACGATCCCGCACATCATCGATCCTGCATTTCTCCAACGCAGTAAAGGATGTTGCATCCCATCAATATCAGTAAAGGTTGATGTTGTGTACCAACAGAGCTCACAAGCATGTCGTGAGTTATCGGTGTGATTGGGGATGCCGTACATCACCGATATTGCATCTCGTAGATGTCGCATTTCGTCAATTTCACTTATCACCTATAAATGATATTGTATGTAACAAATGATATACCTCACCAAGGCACAAGCTGATATCAAATGAATAAATCAAGACATATGCCGTATCTCTTCAATTTAGGCAAAGGATGCTGTCGCATACCAACAATGCATAGATGGATGTAGCATGTCATCGATTAGTCAAAGGGTGTCGAATGTCAGATGATATCGTGGATCATCAGCCTTCCAAAGGATAGCAAAGTGCAGTCTTATGGATAAGGTGTACTATCTCGAGGGATGGCCCAAAGCAAGGTTCGAGAACTCGGTTTCTAACCCGGTGTAAGTCGTTTGAATTTTTATTAGTTTCGGATGATTTCGCATATTTGAAAAGTTTCGGTTCTATTTTGGTTTCTGTTCAGATTTCGTTTTCTGTATTTTGTTATTAAGTTTGCAATAACCATAAATAAAAGTTCATTGCCTACCAACACACTTAACATAAATAACAGTCCAGGTATAGGTTTCGGTCCAAAAACAGAATTAACGTCAGTCACTGTCTATCCATATACTTAACATTAATTTACTGCCTACCAACACAAATTCATTGCCACTCATACAGTCATACTTAATGCTAATTTACTGAAGAAGAAAAGACCCACATACTTGAGTAGATGATTAAAGCCCAAAAAAGACAGCCTAATTTAATGTAAGTTCATATATTAGTTCACCGCCTGCCCAACTAACATAAACTAGAGCATTCGACTTCGAAAGAAACACGGAGATTAAAGTGACAACAGAAAGAAAAAAGAAACTCCTGCCACACAACTTCGCCTTCACTGCGCATAATTTCATCTTCTCTGCTTTAGAAAATTTCCTGCTGTAAGTAGAAATTCAAGGCACCGTTCTTTGCTTTCTCAAGGAATGTTATACAAGAAATATGGATCAACAATCTTCAATAGTCACGTAGTTCAATATCGCAGCAAAGCATGCCACATGCCTTTACTTCTAGGGGTGGTGTCGGAAGCTATCAACGCAAATGTGGATTCTGAATGCCGAAGTATGATGTCGCAAACCATCAATACACAAAGGCATGTCGGAAAAATTCAAAACTAAGCCCGGTGCTAAACGCCATCAAGATGGTTGATGATAATGCAAACCAAGCATGCTAGAAGTGATACATTGCAGCCATACCGTCTCTCTCTATCCTTTATAAAAATGGACACAAGGACAAAGGAAATGGGTGAAAAAATTCTTCCATGCTTTTTTACATTTTAAACTTCACAACCCGAAATTGATTTAGGGATTTTGAGCCTATTGTAATTTCATCACATTTGCAAATAAAGCTTTGTGCACTGTACAGTCAACAATCTCATAGCATATCAATTAAAAAACAATTATTATAAGGTGATACTATTCATACCCCGATTTACACTTCTAGCCACCAAAACTAAAAGCACCCCAAATATTTCAGATTTTCTCTACTGGCCACCACCTAAATTAATAACCTAAAAATGAAGAGGCCACCAACACCTTCCTCTACACGAACATTTCTTACCTCGCTTACATCATGCATTATGTCTTTTGACTCATTTGATCGAACATTCTTCATCATAATATCACAACCATCATGTATATCATCCAATTATCATCATTCAAATACTTCATCTATCAAACGACCAAAAAAAAGTTAATGTATCAATTTGTAAAAGAAGATATGTAAGTTATACGGATAAAAACCCTACAAGTCAAAACTTACATTATCATTCTCTATAACAACGTCGTCAAATTTAATGTTCTCCAAACTTGAAATTTGCACAGAAGCGGAAAAAAAAAATCCTAAAACGCAACGAAAAACCCTAACCATTAAAAAATCCTAACATGTTCTATAACATAATAGAAAATAACAAAAATCAAGCAATCCTAACCTCTTTTTTATCTTCATCTTCCATCTCTATTAGGCACAAAAGAATATCTTCTTTTGTTAGATTTTTTGATTTGAAATTGTAGAGAAGTTGTAACAACCCGCTCATTCGATGATAATAGATTTAAATATTTTAATTAAATATATCATCGTGTCCGATGTGTCACTCAAAATATCGTTTTTTACAAACGATAAAATTAGGATTCATAACCACTTCCATTGAGTAGGGATCAACGTTTACGACCTTTTTGACTATAAACATCGATATCTTTTGAGTTGGGCGATTTTGGTCTTTTTTTGTTTGGATATAAGACCAAAATATCACTTTCTACATATGGACGAGTTTGTCCTTTAATCAATATGATCAAGAAACACATATACAAGTGTGACAATATTGATGTTTCATTAGCACTAAAATATAAAAGAGTGCAATATGGTAACATATGATTCTAATAAATGAAAAAATCCATGTATGATGGTTCCCATTTTAATTTCAGGATTACTTCATGATTTCATTATTTGCATACAAGAGTAGACGGACAAATAATACTACTCATCAGCGAATAATGCTACTCATTTGTGCATGGAAAGAACGTTATTAAGAGGAACAGTAGCCTTACATCCCTAAACGTAAGGAACTTATAAATCCAAATCAAGTTAATTGATCAAACAACGTTGCATATATGTATCACACATGCATAATGGATGTCGGCAAGTCTGTCAATGTATACCTGAAAAATCTAAAATCCAAATTTGCATCCATGTCAAAAAAAGGATAATATTTGAAAAAAGGGATGATGAGTGGATATGAAGAAATCAACATTCAAAAATTATTCATCGGGTTTTTGTCAACAACATAATTACATTACGTGTATAGTATAACAAATAAAATGTATTTGTTGTTTTACCATGTTAATAGTTTATATCGTATACATTAAATGCATATTAATTACTCAAAATTGTTCAATACAATAATATTTGTTTATTTTTCATGCTAAAATGATTAATTGGACCGAAATTTAAAGGTACACAAAAATTTCGCTCATATTTTCGAATTTATTAATCAACGGGTATGATAAATATATAAATTATATACATCTATATTTATGGTTGTGAATATTCGAGTATGATTCTGGATATTAATGCATATATGACACTGTCCATGTTCAAAATTATCTGCTGACAGATCTAGTTGCAAGTAGTGTGATTTTCCATATGGGGTAGATATATGCTTTTTTAATGCTCTATTTTTAAATAATTTTGAACTAAAGTGTTTCAACACTAAGAGGGGTGTGCTAACATGTAACAACGCTCAGGACCAGTCTGAATTTGCTACCATTCAATTCAAGCCTACAATGTTGAGTATACCATACAGAGTATAGAGATGTGCTCATATGTACAATGTTCACCTAATCAAAGTTAGTCGGTGGACTAGTTCGGAATTGTGATACTGTCCAACAGTCAACCAAGTTGGTGGGCCAAGCATGTGGTGATAGGCAAGTCTAAAGCGGATCTTGTGCACGAACTACAACAAGCACTTCTTCTTGGTATTCCCTATGCCAAAATAAAAAAAACCTTGCGCAAATATTACGTACTTAAAAAACCAAAGAAACAAGCTCCTGAAAACAACTTATTGTAAAACTAGGTCAATTTCCTATCTTGACAACTTTGCATTGCCATCGTAGAAATTTACAACTCTAATTTATAAGCTCTGACCGAATTTGGTAGTGTAATACCTCTGCTCATAAGATTTGAAGTAAACGCAGTCCACTAAAGAAACTTCTAGTACTCGGGAGACTTCCAGTGTTAAAAGAATATTCTAGCTTTGAGCCATTTTCTGAGTCTAGGTAGCTGGTATGCCATCAGCAGCCTTTAGCAATCAGGAGACCTTGGCCCATAATACTGCTTCAGACTTTCAGCATTCTGAGGAATTTTACCTTCGAAGAAGCCCATCTGTCCAGGGCAGCCAACTCATACAAGGAGCCCCTTTCTCCCATGATTTTTACTGTCATGAAGCCTACTACTAGTCTAGACGCATGATATACATCCAAAGTCCATCATTTTATTACAGTCCAACAATTTTTGCTTTTAAAATATGTTTTGTCCTTCAAATTACTACTGTAATAGACTTAAATACTTCGCATAATTTGTCCAAACCTAGAAGAAAAAAATTACAGAAATGAATTTCAAACGCTAGCAAAGACACACCTTATTGGCTGAAATAATAAAAACCGGATTTGCTTCAACTAAATCTCTTCTCACCCTTTAACTAGAACCAGCTAAGACTGTTTTTCTTAGAACCCTATAATGACAAATTATGCATGCAAAAGGATTTTTAGTTGACTGTCTCTCTATTCACTTCGGTAACAACTTATGTACCAACGAGGGAGTCAAAGAGTCATGGGAAATTTTTGGTAAGAAATATTCTACAAAGGGGCAGGGGCTACAAGACTTACTTGCTAGTATAAAAAATGAGTACCGATTTTCAAACAATCATCCATGAGCTATAAAAAGACCCCCCAAACGTCCTTCATGGAAAGCATTAAGATTCTCTCTAAAACATAAGAAAGAGAGTACTTCTGTTGATAATCTTTCTATAACCTTTTGGATTAAGGAGAGCTCCATGCCTGCACTCAACCTAGGCCCACCCATGAAGGGGTTTGAGACTATATCACTTGAGAGAAATCAAAAAAAGATTGTCGTGGCTTATAAGGCCGAAAGATCAAATCAACTCTCTGAAACCAAAAATCGTTCCAGCTGAAGTTCAAGGAGAAAGGTGTTATTAAAATCATTTTCCTTTGAATTTTGAAAATAACTTGTATAGCGAGAATTTTCGCGTAGACCCCTCAAAGCCTTCACAAAAAAAAAATCACATCTCCCAAAGCGAACTATCATCAAACAACAAGTCGGATGTCTAACCCTACGACTCAGACATTTGAACTTAACCAAACAATTTTTTTCTCCCGATGGTCAGACATGTGAGCTTCTCGATTAGACGTCCGACCAAACTTTCGGAACACAAAATCCAACGACTCAGATGTTTGAATTTCTTACCCAGACGTTGAGAAAACTCTCGAGAATTCAAGACCATGTACTCCAACCCTATCAAGCTTCAACCAGATGTCATGACTTCCTATGTCTTAACTTCATATCAACCTACTTCAAGTAGCGATAACTTGAGCTTATAAGCTCCAAATCATGCACCATTATCAAGTTATTTCTAACAACTTCAATTGTATGTATGGTGTCATCAAAATTTAACATTCTACTCCAACATTGTATCCATCTCCATACACCAAGAACAATGGTAGCAAACCATCACCATCTCTATCTTCTACCATACACGCTTGAATGCTCTGATAACGCGCTCTAGCAAAGTCATTGTCTGCTAACAAAGTGTTAAAAGTATCCAAATCCAAAATCAACTTACTTAAAAAGCAAAAGTACTTAGGGCAGGCAAATACTTATCAAGAAGATAGAAGCACAATCTTTTATCGATACTTTCCATCATCAACAAACACGTTGCTTCTCTAACCGTGCTACTCAATGGTACATAGCACTACAGTAAACGAATCAAGTTTGTGTTAAAATTGAACGATTTAAATCTATGCCAATTATGTAGAAGATTTTAATTGATTCTTATAATTAATTAATTTTGGGCAATAAATCTGTAAGATATGGGAGAGAATTTTGATTTGATTAATCAATCAAATCTTGGTATAAGTGGCAACATAATTCGGATAGAATGAGAAGTTTTTTATTTGATTTGAGCAATCAATCAAATATATGTATATGGGGAAACAATCAAAATATGCAAGATTTGCAAATCAAGGAAATTTGGAAACTACTCATGCTTACCTTCAGGCAAGCCTTCATCCTTACTCTTATAAATTGAAGGCATTTGTTCATCCTTCAATGCACAAACCAATAGTGTTCTCTTCTTCGTATCCTCAATAAGATCCTTATTTCTGTATAAATTATAGGATGAGAAATATATTGAGTGTTTGTATTCTTCTTTTTTGTACTCTCTTCAATGAAATAAATAATAGTTGTTGGATCCGTGGACGTAGGCATAGCCGAACCACGTTAAATCTTTGTCTCATCTTCTTCTCTTCTATTTTTGTTCTTTTTGGTGATTATTTTTTCATTGAGTTGGCGGTTGATAATTAATCGACAAGCTAGATCCTCTCTTTTTGTATAGTTTCCGCATTTGTGCAATTTTTGCACAACAGTTTGGTATCAGAGCAAGGCGATTTGTTTTAAATTGTGCATTAATTATTTCTACAAAGGCTGGTAGATTCAATGGTGATTATGCTATTACTATTTTGGGAGAAAAGGAGACTTTGGTGGAGAAGATTATATGGAGAGAGAAGAGTGTTCAAGGCTTGGAACATTGATGTAGCTTAAGCTTTGGATTCTCATTAAGGTGTAGTTATATGTTTGTTCAAGAATGTCACTCCAAAAGAATGCGACTTCATAGAAAAACAACTTGGAGAAATTGCTTAGAAGTGGTAGCAACCAAAGACGAACCGCTTGAGGTGTTAGCGGCCTTTCCAAGTGTTCGAGAACTGTAACTTTAAGTTCAGTTGAGAAATGCTCGCATTGTATGAGAGATAAAGAGTTTAATGTGTTGAAGGGACCACTGGGCTTAGAAACTGTATCTGATGTAGCTGATTTTGATGACGGATTTGACGCCACCCAAACTTATCGACTTGTGATGTCGTCTTAAAGTGTTCAGTTCATAGAGCTGATTTTGGTGGATTTGGTGTCATTGTGGTATATCGTCGATTTTGTGATGCCGTCTTAAAGGAGGTGCTACATGCAGATATGTGGAAGGAGAGAGAATTTTGTTGCATACGAAGATCTGGATTTTGTCTATGTTTTCGAATTAGTGATTGAAAGAATTATTGTTGGTTTTGATGGTGTTGAGATTATTTTGGAATCTGCCTTTTATTTTATTTGGACATTTACAACAATTTGTTAGCGGACGGGGACGTAGTCAGAGCTCGTTAACAAGAGTGATGGGGGTAGCTTTGCTGGAACCTTTTTGGCAAATATTCATTTTTGTTTTTATCTCATTGTGAGATTTTGATTTAAGGTGAAGTTCTATTTAAGAGTTTTATGATGTGAAGAGAATTTAATTAGATATGGGGTGTTGATGATCCAGGTGGAGTGTTAAATTTAGGTGATACAAAATCACAAATAGATGGAAAGTAAATATTTGGTTAATATGAAGATGCATGAATTAATTGATTACATTTGTATGAGATGGAAAGAAAAAAAATTGCAAACATTAATTTCATCCATCTATGCTACAGAAACGGATTGATTTACTTTCTATCTTTGCACATTTGTTGTTATGGTTATATTATTACCATATGTTGGTAATTTAATTGATGACTCACATAGATTTGCACTGGCTATGTATTGAGGGGTATACTTTATTGTAAACTCATCCTGACGTAGAGCCATTGATCCCCAATGGTGTCACTTATTGTTAAGATATGTAAACTCTTATTTTTGTAATCTCTTTTAATTCTCTTATGTAAAAATAAAATCTCTCACGTTTGGATTGGACGTACAGTACACTATCTCGATGATAATGGAACCAGTATAAATATTGTCTCTTTGTTTCTCTATTATAGTTATTTACTAATTCTTTGATGTAGTAAAATAATTGCTATCAAATTAGATTGATGTTCAATTGGCAAATCTAGATCTTGTTTATTGTGCTTCCGCATTCGCACAATCTTCTCACACAACAGATTAGTATCAGAGCTAGCTGTCTTGTTCTAGATTAGTTACCAACGACTAATTCTTTTAAAAGTGGCACGAAAAATTATGGTGTCGCCAAATTTGTTAGAAGAGAAGTTTGTGGGACATGGAAGATTAAAGTGAAGACTGATGACGGTGTTCTTCAACAACTTCATTCACTTAGAGAAAGAGATAAGATGCAGCAGCGCCTTGCAGGAAATATGCATAGATCCCACTTGGGTTCTAGAAGAGGTGCTTGCTATTATTGTAAGAAGAAGTGGTATTTCATACAAAATTGTTCAGCTCTAAGAAAGAAGAAAGAGAAACCTTCATTTCAGGCAGCAATTAGATTAGATGCAGATAGATGTAATAGTAATACATCATTATTTTCAGCCAGTATTTCACCTTCAGAGACCACAAGTAGGGTGATTGATTCTGGAGTCTCTTGTCATATGACGTCAGATGGGAGCTGTTTTGTCAGTTATGAAATGATTGATGGCGAAGCAGTTTATTTGGAGAATGATACATCTTGTCATGTTGCAGGCATTGAAAGTGTAAGGTTTAAGATGCATGATGGCATTATTAGGACTATCACGAATGTTAGACATGTTCCAATGCTGCATAAGAGTTTTTTGTCAGTTGGAGCTTTGAGTAAACTTGGCATGAGGATAATAATAGACAGAGAGAATTTAAGAGTGGCGAAGGGTTCCTTGGTAGTGATGAAAGGGGTGTGAGCAGATGATTATATGCTTCGTGAAGAGACGGTCTTAAGAGATTCGGTAGTTTCTACTGATTCCAGTGTTCCAGATTCTACTTAGTTATGGCACCTTCGTTTAGGTCATGTTGAGGAGAGCCTGGAAATATTGAAGAAGCGTAGGTTAATTGCTGGTGATTCTCAATTAAAGTCTGGCTCTTGTGGAGATTGTTCTTTTGGAAAGAAGAAGCATGTCACATTTGATGTTGGAATACCTAGAGCTACAGAGTTTTTAGAGTATGTTCATTCTTATATGTGAGGACCCACCCCAATCACATCTTTAGGTGGAGCCAGTTTCTTCGTCTTATTTGTGGATGATTTCTAACATATGGTCTGCATCTATTTCTTAAAAGCAAAAGACAAAATATTTGCCGAATTTCGAAAGTGGAAGACCTTAGTTGAAAAGAAGTCAGGAAAGCAGCTGGGATTTCTTAGCATTGGCAATAGTAGTGAATTTGCGTCACAAGAATTCACTAACTATTGTGCATCCGAGCATGTATTTAGAGATTTGTCTACGAATTCGCATTCTTTGGGAGTGGCGGAGAGCATGTGTCGGATATTATGGGAAAGAGCTATGAGCTTGAGACTGACTGCTGGTCTAGAAGAGGGATTTTAGGCAGAAGCGATATCTATGGCAATATTTCTCATCAACCGTACACTTATTGGCATAGATACAAAGATCCCAGAAGAAGTATGGAAAAGTGAGCATGTTGATTATTTATTCCTTAAAATGTTTGATTGTTCAGCTTATTTAGAAGATGAGAGACATGATAAGTTTAAGCCTAGAGGAAGCAAGCACATTTTATTAAGCTATGGAGAAGGAATGAAGAAGTATAGGTTGTGGTGCAAAACATCCAAGAGAATTGTGACTAGCAAGCATGCAATATTTGATGAGAGGTCTTTATTGAAGGTGAAGCCTCTATCAAGTGATGACATTGGGAGGACACAAAATTCCCGAACACATTTGGAGTCATCAGATTGTTTCCATATTCAGAGACAAAGTGATATTTCCAATGGTACCATGGTTGATAAGAAGATTTCAAAGGTTCAGACTCTAGGTGGAGCTCAGTCGCAGTTAAGGCCTTTTAGTTCAGTTGATCCTATTGATAAGCATATTTGTAATGATGATTATTCATCTTATGCTTTGAATGTTGCAGAGCTTGGTGTTGAGTTTAACAAGGTAGACTTGGTGAAGTCGAGTAATATTTTTGAGTAGGTTGAAGTAGATAGTATTGAGTATGTCCTCACTCAATGTAGGATGGAGAAGGTGAAGCACGCTATGAAGTCTCCATTAGTCTCTCAGATTTCTGTGTCTACAAGTTTGTCTCCTTCATCGGATTTTCTGAAGAATTTTGATAATTTGTTCATATGCATTTTTTGTTGATGTGTGTAATATCTTTCTTATGCTTGGGAAAGATTTCGAAGCTCTGTTTGAGCAATATTGCCCAAAGTAGTTCACATTGAGTTTGATGGTGTAGACCCAACAATTTGTTGAGATTGGTGATAAAGAGAGATTGTCAAATTTAAATCGAGGTTGAGTGTTAAAATTGGACGATTTAAATCTATGCCAATTATGCAGAAGATTTTAATTGATTCTTATAATCAATTAATTTTGGGCAATAAATCTGTAATATATGGGAGAGTTATTTGATTTGATTAATCAATCAAATCTTGGTATAAGTGGCAACATAATTTGGATGGAATGAGAAGTTTTTTTTATTTGATTTGAGCAATCAATCAAATATATATGTATACGGGAAAACTATCAAAATATGCAAGATTTGCAAATTAAGGAAATTTGGAAACTTTTCATGCTTATCTTCAGACAAGCCTTCATCCCTACTCTTATAAATTGGAGGCATTTGCTTATCCTTCAGTGCACAAGCCAATAGTGCTCTCTTCTTCATATCCACAATAAGATCCCTATTTCTGTATAAATTATAGGATGAGAAATATATTGAGTGTTTGTATTCTTCTCATTTGTACTCTCTTCAGTGAAATAAAGAATAGTTGTTGGGTCTGTGGACGTAGGCATAGCCGAACTACGTTAAATCTTTGTGTCATCTTCTTCTCTTCTATTTCTGTTCTTTTTGGTGATATTTTTTTCATTGAGTTGGCGGTTGATAATTAATCGACAAGCTAGATCCTCTCTTTTTGTATTATTTCCGCATTTGTGCAATTTTTGCACAACAGTTTGAGTAATACCCGAACTTTCCAACCGACAATGTTTACACACATCTCCACCACATCACTTTTTGCATGTATTTGTCGAAGATGTACAAGCTTATCATCATCCATGACTACCAGAAATGACTCTCTTACCTTCATATACTTAGTTCGTAAGCTAAAAGTCAAATTCTCTGCCAAGTGAATAGCGATCTGACTATTACATTGAACATTCAATACTGTCGTGCTTAAAATTCAAATCTCACAATAAACGCCTCAAATATAGTGTTTTCTTTGTCGCCTCTACTGCGTTTGTCAACTCCATCTCACTAATGGATAAAATAACTACATTTTGCAAACTAGATCTTTATGATGTATCATCAGGAGTGAAGACATATCCAGAAATTGAATTTCTTCGATCTTTATTACCCAGCGTAGTCCAAATAACAATAATTAACCAATCTGCAATTGAATCTAGTACGACCGCAAAAAAAAGACCATGAGGTGATATACCTCTAAAGCATCCCAAAGTAACATTCATGCCTTCCCAATGCGATTGTGGATTTATCATATACCAACTAACCATCCTAACGGCATTCGCAATATCAGACCTTGTACACATAATGAAACATTAAACTTTCAACCGCACTTGCATAGCGGCACTCTTGTCATATAAGCCTTTGTCTTTTCAAGACAGATGATTTCAACTCAAAGTGTGTAACAATACAAAATTTTATCAATCCAATTCATGAATATTTAATTTATTCAAATATTTCATTTGTGCTTTTAATCATCTAGATTCCATTTTAAATGATTAGTTAATGATAGAGACTTTATTTTGTTCATTTAAATAATGATTTTAATGGTTTTATAGCCTTTTCAAATATATATAACTTAAAAGAGAAGATTTAGTTTTATCTTGTTATTAACATAGATGTATATTTTCTGCAAAAAATATTTTTGAAAATACATACGGTAATTATATTTTAAGGTTTAAAAAGTTATATTTTATAAAATAAAATAGAATGATTTGGTATTATATAATATAATAAGTAACGCTATATTTAAAATTTTGTTTCCAAAAGAAGGATATGATTTGCTCAAGTACTAGCCATCATTTTCTTAACTTAAGTTTTAAGTTTAAAATAAAATAATTATTTAAGTTTTCAAATCAAGTACAATTCCTTTCTAAATTTCAACACTTAAGTACACACAATTAAATAAGCAAAGGTATATTTTAATTTATAAGTTTAAAATTTAAAGATTTTATGGTGTAAAGTTTAAAATTTAAATAAACAAAAATAAAATAAGGTTATTTGAACCAGCACTCTAGCCGAGTTGGTAAAGTGCGGAATTGAATTGTGATGGGCAAGGTCTCAGGTTCGAGGCCAGCAGTTACCAATTTCCTAGGGTGACTATCTCAGTGGTGCAAAGACGTTGAAAACCGATTATACACCACCAGTGGGATTTACTAGGACTGACAGTGTTGAGTGACGTCTTAGGTTCGACACGTAAATAAAAAAATAAGGTGATTTGATGTTAATAAGTAAATGTGTATTCAAATATGTATATTTTATAATATACATGCATGATTTGATGCTAAGAAAAAAATATGTATATTTTATAATATACATGCATGATTTGATGCTAAGAAAAAAATATGTATATATTTACATATAAGATAAGAAATTGAAATAAGTACTTAATTTGTACTAAAAGTATTAATGTTTTTTAACATTTACAATCTCATTAATGGAAAAGCAATAAACAAGTAAAAATGGCACAAAATTAAAATGACGATGCTTCCTTTATAATAAAAAAATAAATTTTATAATACTTATACATTGTGCTTAGCCTAGGATACAAACTAGTGGAAAAATCTATTATATACAAAATCCCTTTTGTATTCCATTCTCTTCTTACATACATTATTCTCGTCCTCAACATTTTTAACGGCAGTAGCAGATTCAAAAAATAAAGAAAAAAAGGCCCAAATTTGTAAACGCAAATCTAGAAAGGCAGCAAACTATCTAGCATCTATAAATTCAAAATCCATAGTATGATGACTGTAAAATCCTACAACGAGTTGCAATCAATCTCATTTTGCGAGAACTTCAATCCAGTTGAGTTTTGTGGAGTTCGAGCTTGGAATTTGAGGTGTTTGGATTAGTGCAGAGATCAATGGTCTGTGTTTAAGCCATGAGGAAGCTAGGATTTTTGATTTTCTTGTGATTGAAGCTTCAATTGGACGAGAAGTGGATTGCAGTGAGTTCAATGAGGTAAGTTGCAGCTTCGGCAGTACTTTGGAGGCAAGTAACGAAAAATTGAAGATCACAATATTTGAGGTTTTGGTCCTGTAACAGGGTTTGGCGATGATGACACATTTTGTTTTAGGGCATAGGAGTTAAGGTCGTGAAGCGGAGCTCATGGCGGTCTTGGAGGCGGCAATAGAGCTCGGTGGAGTGGTGCATCGTGCACGGATGCATGCATGGTTTTGTTCAGGAAATTGAACTGAAGAAGAAGAAGAGGGAAGGAAAAAGGAGCGGGTCGGGTTTGTTTGAGTTGGGTTGGGTCTGTTTGAAAAGGGGGTGAAAAATTCAAGTGTTTTTTAGTTAAGTATTTATATAATACATGCGTGGATTTAGAAATGAATATTTTGCTCATGTGAACTCCATTTGACAAATGAATCATTACGTTGGATTCATATCAACGAGCCTGATATTATAGCTTAGTTTGCTTACAGTATTGATCAAGCAGAAATTTAAGATATTTTTAAACGGATAGGTATTGAATAGCGTTATTCTAAATTAAAATTTTACACTTTAATCTGTGTTATTTATTTAGTCAAATAAAATATTGTCAAGTAAATTTGAACAGTATAGATCATTATGGACATTTATTGAGCAGAGTAAAACCTCATTCTGTGCTTACGAAGTAACAGTTTGAATTGTACATTAGATTGTTACCAATATTGATTGTGACTACCAGGTGCCAAAACCTTTGTAACTTGGTTGTATTGTTTGTGAAATTGACATGTGAACCATTTGAATGTGGAAATTTATGATAATTTATTTAAGCACTATTGTGATCGCTAAACCTAAAATTCAAACTATTTTCAGCTGTTTCAATTACTAAACGGAATTGATTTAAGGACAAAAATTTCAATTGAGGTACTTTTCGAAACAATTTCGCGTTGGGACTGATTTTCAAACTTATTACCAAATTGAGTTGGTTTGTGCACAGTCAGCAGCCACATTAGCAAATTTGTAACTACCTCGTATGGGCGCAACTCATAGTTGCGCCAAAAAAAAAATCAAATGAGGTTGTGGCTAAGCCACATTTTTTTATAGAGCAAAAAAAAAAATCAAGTCTGAAGTGGCACATCTATGAGTTGCGCCACAGGAAACTTATGCATTTGGTCAAAGACAAATTGTGACCCACTTGTTTTTTTTTTTTTAATATGGGCGCAACTATGAGTTGCGCCCACCCACACGTTTTTTTTTTTTTTTTAAATATGGATGCAACTATAGGTTGCGCACAGACGAGGCAGTTACAAAATTGTTGATTGTGCTGCTGACTTTTGAAAACTAGCCAACTAAGAAAATTTGTCCTTGATTTTGGTAGCTGAATATTCCATCTAGAAATGCTAAAAAGCCTTATCGAAGATTTGAAAATTTAATTTAAGTATTAATTAAAACGGTTTAAATTGATTCACTTATTAAAATTAATCATATTAATTAAGTTTCAAAGAAAGTTATTATTCATTGGTGATGGTTAAAACTTAAGAATTGTTTACTAATGATATCTGAATACTAGTATCTAAGTTCAATTACTATTTAATGATTTATACTTCAGTTTAAATTAGAAATTAATTATAATTAAATAAAGTTTAATTACTAATTAATGATTTATTAAAGGACAAATTATTATCATTTAAATTATTTATTAGGTTTAATATCAAATATTTATTTTAAAAGATTTAAATATTTATCTAAGTGTTAATAAAGGTTTTTAATTACTAATTAATTATTAAATATACATTATTTGGTCATTTAAATTATTTATTTAAAGAATAACTATTTTCTAATTATTCATTTGAAGGTTATATAAATACTAAGTTATTTATTTTAAAGAGTAATAACTGTTTAAATTATTATATAATTAATAATTGCTTAAGATTATTATTATCTTATTTAAAGGTGATTAAATTGATTTCATTTTTATAAAAGATAATTTTAAGTTAATTTATTTATACATTAATGATGCTTTAGAGTTAATTAATCATTTTAAACGAGAGATTTAACTAATTAATTGTTTTAAAAACAAGTATTAGATTTGTTAATTACTTTTTGAACGCAAGTTTAAAGTTAGTCAATTTATTCAATATTGAGGCTTCGATTTAAATGAATTAATTTAAATGTATACAAGAAAATAGTTTTGTCATAGTTAATTAATTTATTAACTAGCAAGGTTCAAGTTAATTCAATTAAGTTGAGATTTAGCATAAAATTAATATTGGATTTTGGAAATAGATTTAAAGCTGATAAGCTGGTTTCGTCAAGGAAATTGCTTAATAAATGGATTAAGTATAAGGTGTTGAATTTATAAAAAAAGATTTGAAAGCTTAAGAAAGATGGAGCTACCACAAATAAATCATTATGACAAAGTAATTTACTTAATGAAATGATTTAAGTAAAATGTGGTTATTAAGTTGAAAGAAAATTTGAAGGGAATACAAATTTGTGAAACTTAATTTGGAATGAATTTCACATGGAACTTGATAAAACTTATGTTGGATAATTAGAATTTCACATAGTAACTATTATTATTTCGAAGATGAGAGGGTTGTCGAGACAAAATCTGAGAGGTAAATAAAATACCCCCAACTTGAACAACTTCATTTTTATCCGAGATATGCTATTAGTTTGAGATCGAGGGTTAACTTCGAAATTTAAATCATTATTTCGATAAATGATTTGTTACCTAAAAAGGCAAAGTCTTGAAGTTAACTGAAGTGATTTGGATTCTAGTACCTATCAAAAGTGAACAAGAAATGAGAAATCATCTTAATTGATATTGAAATACATACTTGTATCAGAGGGTTAACTATGTGAATATTTTGGGATAAAAGATAAGAAATTTTAGCTATAAAAGATTAATTAAATGTGGTTTAGTGATTACCATAGGAAATATAATCTATGATTGATTTGTGTGTGTTATTTAATAGTTAAATAATCGACTATCAAATCTAGATCAAAATCTTACTTTGAAAATATCTTGGGGAAACGCTTGAGTTATACGACACAGCCATCCCCGTTAATGATTCACTGTACGCATAAACTTTGTTTAGTTCTCTAAGAACAAAGGGATAATGAAATCCGTCCATAAATGATTAAAAGGTGAACTCTTTTGATATCGTTATCTGCTTATTTTCTAAAGAACCAGGTTAAATTTACCAGAAACTATCGATTGTCGTTTCAAAGAGACCGAAACCAGATCAAGTTATCAGAAAACCACTTCGATCCGACTGAGCAACGAATGTGATATCTATTAAAGATGAAGAAATCAAGATAGAATTGGAGTGCCAGGATTACTTATTATTAATCCTATGGATATAGTAGAAGTAATGTTTTCGGTTCGTTCTGTTCCTGAATGACTTGTATAGATGAATGTCATCAGTACATTGTCACTGAAGAGGAATGAACATTCAAAGTGAAATTTGCTAGATGAAGGTAAAGTGACATAGCCTCAGGCCACATCAACCGGCAACGACTAACATAGGAAATATGCAGCAACGCTATGTGGCCGCACCCATTAGGGTGTTTATCATCAATCTTGAACTGTTGACCATTTGATTATTTTATGTTTTGATGTGTTTGTTGATCACAACCATGGTGGTGACATATTCGGTGCCATCAAGTTGAGTGGTATGTTAGCAGAGATGCAAGACGTTTCCGTGACCTCCTTACACTTATCTAGAGAGGTATTGTGATGGACGGTACCGCAATAGCCGGTCATTGTACGAAATTTCCAACTCCAATACGAGGATTTTACAGTTATAGTTGTATACCTATTATGCTGGAATTAATTTATATAACAATTTCAACTAAGATTTATATGTATTTGTACCTAGATATTATTATAATATCATGAGATTTTCTATAAAGTGTTTTGGTTATTGTAAGGCAGACACTCGTCCGTATTTATGTACGGCATGGTCTTATAAGATACCATATATTTCAAAAGGTTTTATAAGCTAATGAAAATTAAAGTTTCTTGTTACTTGAATTTCTTCACGCTGGTTTTCCAAACTGACACGGACGTTATTTCACGACAATGCTCAGTTCAGATCGAGCATATTTAGCAAGATAGATTAGATGTTTGTAGCTCAAGAGAGGAGCTAGAGCCAAGACGTATTTCCATATATTCTTATTTTCCGATGTGCTATTGTTCTTTGTGGTTATCTGAGCTGTTCCAGACAGGTTGTTATAACTGTCCAGGTTAGTATTAGTTGACGCATCTGATCAACGTTGTTGATAGTGCTTATTAAACACTTAAACAAGGCAAACCTACATAGTATTGTTTTAAAGATTGATAAATAAAATAATTTAACCAAAAATTATATTTCATATATAAAGGAATATTTTCTAAACTATTATAATGACATAGGAAATGTTTGTTTGATGGGAGTGATAATATTCAATTATTATTATTTGTTAGTTGCTTTCTTATGCTAGGTTAGTTTACGAGTAAAATTCCTTTCTACGGCGTGAGTTGGACAGAAAATTGTTGGAAACTGATTTAAAAAAAAATTGTGAATTATTAAAAAAAATGACTAAGGGTAAGAATGACTCATATATGTGAATAGTCTCACATCATGAGACTATATGAAAGAAGCAAAGTATTTATATTTGTTTCTTAGAAGCTATGTTGGGGCCTTGGGCTCCCAATACATGTTTTGTTGTGAGGAGGGAGGTCATGCATGATTACCACACACGCGCACGACCGACCGACTCGACCCGACCCAGCCCAGGCCGGCTCGGGTTTGGGTTTGGGCTTTGGCTTTGGGCCCTGACCTGGTGGTGCAGACACTTATATTTTTGGACCGTAAAATATTGCATTTTTCGAACCGTTTCTTTTATGAGACGGTAAATTTCTGAGCCAATTTTTGTTTGACACGGTAAATAGTTTGATCCACTTTTTCAGCCGACTCTCTCCCACTACCCAGTAAACCATTCGGCAAATTGATTTTTCGTATATAAGCCATATTATAGACGAGAATAATAACCGAACAACATTTTCTTCTTCAGCCGCCATTAAATTTTCTTAAAACAAAAACGAGCAGTTAAATTTCGAAAGTGCAATTCTGCTTTGATTTGTTGTGCAAACAAATCAGTTATTTCATATTCAAAGGTTGTTTTATCCCAAAGGTGGCAGCGACAAGTACGAACTGATTTGCACCACCGACTAGATCGCCGAATCGTCTTCAAGAAAACGACAACGTATGCGACTCGGCCATTGTCTTCCAACAAAAATAGATTTTGAAAGACATTGAAATGAACACCTTGTGAATTTAGTTTCATAATTTGATTATAAGGCATTCGAAATCAGTGCCGAGGTAGAATTTAAATTTATAAAGAATAAACTATAAAGTGAAGAATAAACGACATTTCTATAATATAACACTATCTGCACAAGGAAAAGTGCAGCCAAAAGGAAGAGAAGCCTCACATCTATGTCGATCCAAAGAGTTCCTAAAGCATTGGACATGTTTGATATGAAGCAAATTATTAAAATTCACATAACTGTATATGATTCCTTAGGGAATAGTCCCACATTGTAAGACTATATAAAAGAACAACTTTTTATACTTCATTCTTACAAGCTTAGTCAAGCCATTTGAACACTCAATGATGTTCATTTGTAAAGAAAGAGGTCATCCTTGACCACTAGGCGTGCACGTAGGGGTGTTAAATGGGCAGGACAGTCCGATGTACGACTCGATCCGAAGGGGTAATGTGTCTGGTCCGTGTCCGTATGATTCCCATTTAGGACATGATTTAGGACAAGAAAAAGTTGTAATGACCTATATTCTACATGTCATAGGATCGTAGAATATTTATTTCTTTCCCATATGAAGTCGTATGGTCATGTAACTTCGGGAAACAACTATTAGAGTCATTTCCCATGTTCATGATTTTTGTCGATTTTTAAATGACCATTTTGCCCCTAGTTGGTACTGTTTTGGCCATAACTTTTGGTAGGAAAGTAATTTTGACCTGAAACCACTTCCATTTGATTCGTTTGATGGTTTCTCTTTCCGTAGAGTGGTCGCATTAGCCAAGCGGACTTACCGTTTGGAAATATGGCTGAAATAAGGTTTAGAGGGTGAAAAACTGCTTAACCGGGCCAAATCGGGTGATTAGTGAGTAGGCCCATAACCCATTTCGGGATTAGGGTTATGGGAGGGCTGAAATGAGATGGAAAATCATTCCATTTCAGTTTTCTAGCCTCCACTTATCACCAAGGATCCCTAAAAATGGCCTCCAACCTCTAAATCACCTCCAAATCACCTTTAGGTTAAGGATTTGGTTTAGCAACCCCTAATCAAGAAGGATCTTCACCAAATCAACAAGCTGCTGTTTGGTATTGAAATTCGCATCAAATCAGAGAATCATTTCAGATCTTAGTTTATTTTGTGGCTAAGGTGAGTGATTTGCTTAGTTTTGCACTAATTATGGCTAATTAGGGGTGATTAGTGTTAATTAGCGAATTTAAACATGATAAAATTCTGGAAAAATGTTTATAAAATTCGGAATGATGTTTTAGACCTCTGATATGAATTTGGGTTAATTTGGTTAAGTTTTGATAATCCTATCATCAGTTTTACCTAAGTATGCTTAAGGGGAAATTTGGGATTTTGGGTATGTTTGATCCATTTTAGCCTATCATGTTGATGTTTTGATGTTTGGGGTTGATTATGTATGCTGCTATGGCTATATGGTATGCTTTGTGATTGTTTAGAAGTGTTAGTTTGGTCAAAAACGCCGTCGAATGGCGTAAACTGCTCGCTGGAAGGACTGCAGGAAGTTGCAAGTGGGACCGGATCGGACTTCCCGACCCGAACCGATCGTGGACATATGCCACGATCCGATCCGAAGACAGCGATCCGCATGTTCACCCCCGATCGTGAATCCTCTCCACGATCCGATCCAGATCGATGAGGCGCAACGATCCGAAGGGAGGAGCACGAACCGATCCATTTCAGAAGTTCACGAGCTGACCATCTGGGAAGTTGCACCCGACCCGATCCGACCAGCGGGGAAAGCACGAACTGACTTGAAGGAGGAACCCCGACCCGATCCGAATGGGTGACCACGATCCGATCCGAAATGGTGACGCCGATCCGAGCCAGGAGAAGGAGCCGCGCGTTGGAGGAACACGATTCGATCCGCATGGGGTGTTGGCGATCCGAACTAAGCCGATCTGATCCGATGAAGAATGTGAAGGCTGATCCGATCCGATTCGATTGTGATGACCAATAACCCGAGATGCAAAGGTAGTCCAAATGGAAGTTAGAGCTCAGGATCTCGGAACCAGTTGGGAACCAATGAGTTCACTTCATGGTTGGACTTTGCTGCGGGACGTGTGTTAAGGAGTTGTCGATGTTCATAACTTTGATTCACCACTAAAAAGGAATGATGGGCTACTTATCAGTGCAGTAGGGTCATTATGACCTGAGGGGCAAAGTGATGGTAGCAAGACTACGTTATCAGTGCGGTAGGGTCATTATGACCTGAGGGGCAAGGTGATGCGTAGTAAGACTATGAGCCAACACAGATGGGGTAAATAACTCCATGGGGCAAGTGGACATAGTAAGGATTAGTAAGGCTATGAGCCAGCGCAGATGGGGTGAATAACCCCATGGGGCAAGTGGACATAGCGAGGAATTAGTGGCTACGTTATCAGTGCAGTGAAGCCATTTATGACTTCATGGGGCAAAGTGATCGTAGCAAGGAATGTTGGGTGATCGAAGTGGTGAATATCGTATGCTTTATGCACTGAGTGAGAGATGTGAGGATGGATGCTATGTTTGATTGTTTTCCATCATTATGACATGCACACCTCCCCCACCTCCGTATCTTTATATTGATTGATATGATACCTTACGGTGTTGTACAGTATGTAGTGCTAACTCTTTGGTTGCAGGTCCAGGTTCAGGTATGTTTTAGTCTACCTGTTATTGTTCACTTTAGATGCTTATCGCTCATACCTGGCTTTATGTCTGACCCAGAGTTTTATGTCTACTCTTATTACTCTGGGTGCTCACACGAGCAGACTAGAGACAGGTTAGCTGGTGATGTGCGAGTAGCTGATCCGGAGGCGGGCAGGAGGCTTCCACGTATTATATACACATTCTCCCTGTGTCGTTGGTGGTCGCTACTTGGGCATTAGTAGTGTACCTCCTTCATCTTGTTTTGCTTTGAGACAGTTTGAATGTTGTAATAAGCTGTATTCTGAATTTCCGTTGTTATGATGTTTAGTTCTGATTTTCAGCTTATGCACTGTCTCTCCTGTTTTATGTCAAGTATGTTATTATTATATTTTGTTCAATGCGCTGTGAGACATTCTACAGGTTCTTTGTATGTTCATTTCCTTCCTTTTCCTTCTGGCGACCCGTTCCGTGCTAACTGGACACGTGTACAGCGCACTTTTGGAGTAAATGTCGGTTGGTGCGGGGCGGGCCGTCACAAAAGTATTTAAAAAAAAACAAGAAAACACAAGCATTAATTTTCAGTGCATCGAAGTCATTTTTGTTTATGCAGAAGAGTCGATACCAAAAACAACATAGAAGTTGTTCTATCCTTGAGGCAGCGACGTTTTACTAAATGCTTTGCACCACTGAACAGAACGCTGAAACGTCTTCAATAAAGTAACGAAGCACATGACTCAGTCGAAGTTCATTATTTATAATATTAGGTAATTGAGTTAACTAATCTAAAAACCCACTGATTGAATGTGCATCAATGTGGTGTGCATGGTACGGGGATGCCGAGCGATGCAACTTATTCTCACAAATATTGTCATTCGTCCTTTTGTTTATTTTATTTTTGGATGATTTTTGGCGAATATTTTTCCATGAGTTAGTTACTCATACCTATAACATCAAGCGGACGAAAGACCAGTAGATCACGCAAACTAGACTAAGTTGTTGGAAGGTCAGATCAGTCATGCCAAGACTAAGTCATTAAACTTGTTTAGACTAGTAATGTTTGCCAATGGTTGAACAACTCAATGAGCTATGTCCATATAAACAGATCTATTGCCTGAAATTTAGCCAGCATTACTGCTTAGCACTCCACGTATAAGGGACAGCTTTCCGGATATCATTCACAGAAGGATGAGAAATATCATCAAGAATTCCTCACTGATGCTTTGGTTAAAAAACATGTTCTTTCCATTTTGTTTCGGTGTTTTTATTTGGGCAATTGATCGGATTTGAAATGAGTGGCTGACATACATAGTAAACAGTGTGAAAGTCATCCAGAAGGAGGATCGCCACTATTTTTTGGAGATGGGTTGTATTTTGGTAATAGAACTTTGTGAAAGGCATAAAATATACCTTAAAATCAGTACCCTTGGAAATGCCTTAATAACTGTTTGCGCTTCTGAATATTTGCATCTCGGATCAAAAGTTTGGATTGGATTGAGCCTAACATTTCTGTTACAAAAATTTGGATGAATTCCTATCGATGAAGGAGACATCCAGTCCCTTGACACCTTCCAGGTTCAAGCAACCTTCTAAAGGCACCTTCTAGACCTAAGATGTAACACCCTGTATTTTCTGTAAACGTATAAGTAACAAATCAGAGGATAATTAATTTTTAAAATAAGAATCAAGGGAAACGAGTTGCGTCATTGCGTTCGTCTCGGAATTCTGCATGAAAACGAGTCCGAGTTTGCGAGAATCGGAGTCCGTATGAAGGAGATATGACCCTCCGAAGTTTCAGGAAATTTCAGAATTGAAATCAGCTCGAAATTCGAATTCAAAATTCGAATTCAAACCCAGAAGCGGGCTGGGCGGGAAATTTCCCGCCCAGGGCCCAAGTCGACTGGGGAGTCGACTGGGCAGTCGACCCCCCAGGACCCAGGTCGACTGGGGAGTCGACTGGGCAGTCGACCCCCCCAGACCAGGTCGACTGGGCAGACTACCTGGGGGTCGAGCCCTGGTCGAACCTGGTGCGTGTGTGTGCGATTTTGAAGGCTGTGACGTGTTTTGATGGACCTGATGAGTTCTAGGGTTAATCTGAATGCCTAGATGAGTTCCTACACCTATAAATACATCCTAAGACCTAGCCTTCTCTACACACAATTCTATTCTGCTTCTTCTCTGTCTCTGTTCTAATAAAAATAAAAATGACGTCGCTACTCTGCTGGAATCAAAACTAGAAGCTAATCAACATCAACCTAAGCAACTCAATTCAAATTAGAGATTAAAGCTTCTGCAACGATTCTACAACAATTAAAGTTCTTTCTTTAATCCAATCAAGGCAAGTGCAGTTATTTTCCGATATAAACGTTAATTCTGATTGTGACCTGAATTATAAATCTGAATCTGATGTTATATCTGTTCTGTTCTGTGTGGATCTATCTTATTTTGTATCTCTTTTCTTTTTCTGTTCTATAGCCAGGCTACCACGAGCCTGAGCCAATCTCATAAGAGATTAACATACGCTAAAATGTTTGGGACAATAAAATGAATGATGCATGAATTGCGCATGACCAATAGGTGACTAATTTGAGGAAAGAACATGGACTGTAGCTAGAACAAAATCTGAGACATATGACTGGACATGTTATATTGTATTGAACATATGATTTGAGATAAAGAGAATATGGCTTAGGCATAAAGATTTACATGAGAGTAGGGTATCTATTAATGTAAATAAACACCTAAGTAAGGGATCTATGGGATATATGATATGCAGAGTAATCGATGGCCATATTTGGTATAATTTATATAGGGATCTTCTGTACTATGCAAGTTTAATAAAAATTGAAACATATGATATATGGTAAATTTATGACCATAATCTGTGCTATGTAAATTGAATGCAAACATGGGGTTTATGATAATATTGTGAATCAAGACTATTATTTATGCATGTGAACTTAGGCAAGATTTATAATTAGGCAAGATATGTTTGTGAAACTTTAAGAAATGATTAAATCTGTTATATTTGCCTAATTTGCTAGTTTTGTTACATTGCATAATCTGCTAGTTCTGTTATATTGCTTAATCTGCTAGTTCTGCTCTACTGCCTAGTCTGCTAGATCTGTTCCTCTGCCAAATCTGTCATCTGCTGAAAATGCTAAATCTGCTAGTTTGCTTAATCTACTAAATCCGTTAAGTCGCCTAATCTGAAAAATCTGTTATCTGCTATATCTGTTGAGTTGGTATAATTAGTCCGCTAGTGACATAATCTGAATTGGCTATAGTTATGAATAATTGACATGTATAATGGGGCGTGGGTATAAATGGTAAATTATTAATTAATTGGCCGCAAAGATAAACATGGCTAACTCGAGGTTAGAATGAGTTTGCGGCGTAATTCTGCCCGGAACCGCCCGGCATATTCCAGTGGTCGCAAACAATAGGTTCTAATGTGAGAAGTTAGTCATAACGTGCTTGAAACCCGAGGTTAGACTCAGTTTGCGACAGAAACCTGCCCGGAACCAACCAGCCTAACCAGTAGCCACAAACTATCAGTCTAATGTGAGAGGTTTAGGCATTAATATTTAATTAATGAAAATCTGAGATCATTATGATGTCTAAAACGTGTTGGGTAAGGTTAAACCAATTGGACCAATGAATCTGATAAACCCGTTTCGTGAATCCGTAGGCCCAATACAAAGTTAGATAATCTGTAACCAGTTAATATGTAAGTCTGTTAATCTGTAACCAGTTAATCTGTAAGCCTGTTAACCCGAACATCTGATCCGTTAGTCTGAAAACCTGTTAACTTGATTGTCTGATCTGTGAACTAGTTAATCTAAACTTTGTATGTCTGAAACTTGTAGACAAGTTAAGCTGAAATCTGTTAGTCTGGGGACACAAGGTTAGGAGGGAATTTACTTGTGTCATCTGTTGTTTGGGACCCATATTAGTCAGTAATCCATTCTGGTACCAAAACTTTGACCAAACAGTAGGTAGGGTCCGGGCACGCTTACTGAACTAATTATAAGCGGTTCATTCTGATAATGGCGAGGGGCGTTGATGGTGCGTTCCAACCGGGTCATGTGCGTGTATGGATCCCGGTCTGCCTCTGAGGATGTAAGACGTCGTGACATCTATAAATAGGTCTGTGCCAATTGGTTGTCACTTTAGGGAGTGATACACCCTACTGTGGGGCCGACACAGGATATTTATGTATTAGGGAGCCGATCGCTTCGGGTATGGTTTTAGGGTACACTTAGTTCTGTCTGTTTCTGTTGGTACCGTCTGTTTCTGTTGGGTGACAACACCTGTCTGTTTCTGCGTGGTACCGTCTGTTCGGGTGATAAAGGCCCAATTACTAGTGTACACCTTATGCTACATTCAGCTTCTGTCTGTTTCTGATCGGGTGGTAAAGGCCCATTACTAGCGTGGAAATTATTCTGTACCCATTTCTGTTTCAGTTTAGACATTAGGGTGACACCTAATTCTGTTATACTAGTATTAGTGCAGAGAAGTGTAAAAAGCAATAGCTTATATCATTCTGTTCTTCTGTTATATCTGCTGCATCTGTTACAGTTATCTCTCATCCAGTTTTATTTTCATGTCATGTTATTATTATCTGTTCATAACTGAAAATCACTGGACTTGCCAGACTTTTGTCTGACCCTTGTTGTTTCGCCTCTTTTCTTCCGTCTCTCCCCCCCCCCCCCCCCCCCGGTTTTGTAGAAAGGAATACTCTAGCTTGATCCAGATTTCTTCCGCTTGCAGTGCTTAAAGTATGGCTTGCCTTATTCTGTGGGGATTATGATTTTAAACTATGCATTCTGAAGGCTTTTGTACAAGACTGATATTTTGTACTTGAATTCTGATATTGTGATTTGAAAGGATGTAACCAAGCTTCTGTTGAAATAAAGTTATAAATTTTTCAAGTACTGTTTTATCTGTTTTGTAAGTTTCTGTTCTGATTACTAAAATGCTCCACCAAAGTTAAGGCATTCCCTTGTGAGTGACCTTAACGGAGGTGGGGTGTTACATAAGAAGACTTTCAGATCTCAGAGTTTCCACCTAAGAAACCTGATAGTCATCCAACATCACTGTACCTTTAACTGGTTTAAATGGGTTGACTTTTGTCTAACATTTACTTATCTTCTTAGTCGTTTTAGCTGTCATTTTACTCACTTTACCCAACAACTACACCAAAAAGAAATGCTACATGTGTGGCATGCATAATAACTAAGATATATAGTAAAATTGTGACTGAGCTGAGGTGAATGTCAAAAAAAATTGATGCTTATGTAGAATATTTCTATGGACATATGCGCCATGAAGAATAGATTGTGGCTCACCATTCCATACAATGAGAATATATGCACTACTTCAACACGTGCAACCATGAACAATATGGAACCTATCATGGGCATGTGGCTAAGCAGATGACCGTTGCCACTAGTTTCAGTAAGAGCAGGAAGAGATAGCAATTTAACCACGATGCGGACCACATGTTCCTGGGAAAAAATGGACATGCAGATAATTGTTTGTAAACACAGGTAATCAGACGGATATACATATATAAGTAATGATCAACTCTTGAAGCTGTATCACATCAAACATGTAACACAAACAATATTTGCATTGTTTTCATCAGAAAAAATAAAAACAATATTTTTAAAATATTGATATTACACACTGCTGAACAACTCTACAACATATGATCAACAAAATATTTAAGGGTCGCCACAAAGGAAAATAAGGCTCTGAGCACAAAAAAGGAAAATAAATGGGAATTATAAAGTGACTACTGAAATAAGGCATATACTTAGACAAGGAAAATACAGATTAAATCAAGTTAGTTTCAGGTAAAATGTTTTTGTTTTTTAGTAGACAGACCAAAATACCCCTGTTTACTCCAAATCCTACTTACTATAAATTTCAATTTTTTCTCTACTAAACTTGTGATTCTTTTGGATTTTTATATTTTGATCCATTTGTTGTTATTTTCATCTTGAATATTACTTGTTCTCGATACATTTGAGCTATATTTGATATGTTCTAAAACATTTTGATCTTATTAACAAAGACGAGTCCCTCAAGATTTCAATTTTAACTAGTTTATCTTAAATTATATCAACTTATTTATTGTCTACAGTTTTACACTTTTTACTTGGTGAGCTGTGGGCACCAGGTAAATTTATTTTTTGTTTAAAGTTTTAAATGTATACTTACCGAGTTGTGGGTATTTGAGGGTATAATTGGTAGAAGTAACATTTTCGTATTAGCCAAATAAAATTCCTTTTCTCCTTATTAATAGCTTTTGAATAAAACTCGTTCAATAATGATGCATTCCCTGACCCACATTCATACTCCTTTCGGCAGTTTTACAAATTGAACTATAAAAGAAGCCTGAAAGAAAAAAAAAAATCAAAATGTTGATGGAAACATCTTCAGTTTTCATGAATACCGTAATTTCAAACCATTTATAATTCAGTTGGTTTATTGAATGTATGGGAATTTAAAAGAACCGGATTTTCTACAAAATAAACTCAAAATTTATTGTAAAATTCTTTTTTTCTGATGAAAATAAAAATAAAAATTGAATTTTAATTAAACAAGTATTTTGGATGACATATTAGATGATACAAGCACAGACATTTCTTCTTTCTTTTTGTTGCTTCCCTTAACTAAGTATGTTTCAACGAGAAAGGAAACACCACTTAGAAAACTCGCATAGGCAGCATAAATGAATTATGCAGACAAAATCGGATTAAAAAGTAAAATAGGATTCTGATTAACAATGCATTCACGAACAAGCGGTCGTAACAGCGTTTGTCTGCAAATACGTTGGACATGAAAATTAAGTTAAAGGCAGTGTTCGCTTCCCCGCATTCCCAACCACCCCCCCCCCCCCCCAAAACAAAAAAAATGCCTTTTCCCAGAAGAGTTTTCCATCTGAATTATGCAGAAAGAGATGTTGTGTATGCAGCCACAGTCTACATGCGTCAGGACCTGTCAGCATGTTACCATTATAGCGGCACTGGTGCCCACATACACCCGGGTGTCATATGCACTCCAGTACCCTCTTAGAATGGTGCACTGAAACATTTGAATTTAAAGATAACTTTATATGTTGCCATACATGTCTTATCAAAAAGGAACCGCCAATTAGAAATTTTCAATTTGCAGCATAAACAAATTATGCAGACAGTCAAGTCTTGTATGCGAACAGAACATAGAAACAAGGAACGTGGGACGTGGCCACGTTTCGCGAACCGGTTTGTTCATCCCCGATCCCGAAAGGAAACGCGATCCGAAAACGTTAGTGGTCGCGAAAAGAAGATGATGACGCACAAGTTTCTGAAAAGAATAAATGACTCTTCGATTTGTGTTGTACAAACTGTATATGGTTGTAATATATGTTGAAATGACAACTATATAATATATCAATGTGTATATAGATTGAAAGGGAAGTTGTAAATTTGCAAGATCTTCACAAAATTTGATAATTAACATAAATAAATAGATAAGTTTTTCCGAAGTAGAAGAAAAAACATGTTTCGTACTCTTGCGTTACCTCGTACCCATGCGTTCCCTCGTACCAGAAACATTCAAGACAGTCTTCCACGTATCCGTTTTCGTACCTCGTTTCGTATCGAACTACGTCCTATGTAACCATGGAACAGAATAAACATGTGTGTGGCTACACCCGTGCAGATCATACTACCTTTTTAATGCATGGACTGGTGACGGCAATGGAGCCTAGTATGCACTGCAGTATCCAACAGTCCACTGAAACTTTTATGTAAAACCTGCGCAGGTAAAGCGCTTAGCGGCTCTATGACGGTGGAAATACAAAAACATGCAGTCTGGGTAAAGCGGAGAAATAGCGAGGATATAGCGGAGGTGGAAAAAAAATGCAAATCAAAATATTTAAAATTGATTAGTTATCATTTTCACATATCCATGTAGAAGAAATTAATATTATTAATTTTATATAACAAAATCACCGAATATCATGTTATGCACACTAGATTTGATAACTATAATTTCTACCTTATATTGAGTACTTATGCTCCAAAATTAGCACTTTAAACTAAAAAAATTCATCTGTTTTAAAAGAGAACTATTCAAAGCGACCTCTGTATGTTAAAATTGCAAAAGCAAGTGCTAAAAAGTGTTGATTTTGTAGGTGCAGTGAAAAATAACGTGTCTTAAAACAGATTTATTGTTCATCAGTGCTAAATTGAAATAGTGTTACGGGCTACAGTGAGAATTTGGCGAGATTTTAGTGGAGCTTTAACAACATAGTGTAAAAACTTCTATATATAAATTGAAAATCATATTTTGACACTTTATGAAATTATGGTTTTATTTTATTTTATTAACATCAATTTCTGACACATCCACGCAACCAGTTCGATTAAAATTCAAAAGTTACTATAGAATTGTGATAATTAATCAAAAAAAATTAAGAATAGAAGGTTTAATCAGTTGGAATACTTACATAACAATTTCCCAAATCATTTGAAAATGCAGAAAGTGGTATGTACTGTTGTCATGCAGACTCTTTCAAGATGTATACATCTACGTGACAGAAAGAGCCCCAAAAGCAATAGAGCATGTTTGGCAATTACTTATAAATTGCTAAACAAATTAGTAAGTTGTTTATTACTATTTGTGTATTTGCCAACAACTTAAAAGGATTAAGGAGGCAAAAAAAATTAAGTTCCAATCATTGCTTATGACTTATTTCAAATTTTTACAGCTAAATTTTAGTATCGTTCAACTTGTTTAGCAAAACACGTTTACATGTTACTACTCGCTAAAAATTACTTAGTACGCAAGACTACTTTTAAGTAGAAACGAAAAAGCTGTTCGCAAATGGGCTCTTGATCTATTCTGGTTTACTAGGTAACAGTAACTGGATTGAAAGATGTATACACTTGGTCACTATAATTTTTTTCACAAACTAGGTTCGTCTACAATTAAGATAAAATGGTTCAGTTGAACAGATTTAATAGCAATAGCAATTTGGAACATGAGCTGGGTATTGATTAATATGGCAAGCACAAAACATAACAAATTGAGAAGGGGGAATGCAATTCGCAATTCAAAGAGTACACACTTAAGAATAGTGATTAAAAGGCTTAAATTTTCAATTTAATATATAATAACTACGCTTTCAGAGTTGGAACAAATCTGACCTGAATATTCCAGCCATATGTTAGGGACGCACCGCATAAAATTTTTGAGGCAGACAACCTCTCCTCTTCGGAACCATTTAGTACAATTTGGTATAATTTTTCAAGTTCAGCAGCGCTAACACACAAATAAAACACAGGCCAGATGAAGAAACTGAAAAACAAATACAGATACCACAAAGAACAACAACTACAGTAACTTGAAGATTGCACTATAAACATGCTTGCATATACTGAAAAAAAATTGCGCCGGTTCGCTTAAAATGGGGTACACTCGTTACAGTAGTTTGTCAGGTTCTCCATGTGTGTGTGTGCGTCTCAGTGTTGTAAAAGTCAATCTAGGCTCCTAGGCCCCGCCTTAGGCGCTAGACTAGCCTTACCACATAGATATTTGTCTATCCGCCTAGATAAGACATACAGTATTATCTACGTATATAAACAGGTTTGTGGACACCATACATGCACCAAATTAGGCTTGATGCTTCTTACAAGCATCAAAATGTTTGTTTCTAGCGATTTTGTCTACATATTTGCTTCCAAACCCAAGATAACCCGTTGTAAATCATTAATACTAAACAAAACACTAAAATTTCATTCAAAATAGATACGCTTATTAAAAAACGCTAGTTTTGATATGTCAAGCGATTAATCCCAAGTTCATGTTTGCTGCCTAGCATGCGTCTAGCGACGTTTACAACCTTGGTGTGTGCGTGCATACATGTAAAGTGGAACAAAATTACCCTGGAGCAGGGGCCACCATAAGAGCATTTTTTAGCGATGCAAATGGTTGGGATTCCTCCATAAATGTTGACCATATAGATTCTCGGACTAAACCTGGCTCCTTCGATAGTGTAGATAACACCACATAGCCAGGCCAAAAGTATGCTGAAGTGTCGATAAGTTCTCTAGTAATGCAGGCTTCAACCACAAGATGTAGTAGATTCCCATCTGCAAAATTAATTACATCGTTTAGGAAGAAAAGGAAAAAAAAAAAAAAAATCCTATTTTAAGGAAGTACTGGTAACTTATGTATTGCGCATGCAAAATGAAAAAAACACAGCCTTTATATTTATAGAACAAATTTTCAAGTTAACTCATTTTCAAACATTCAGGCTTAGTTTTTGATAGTTTTTGCAGCATCGGCTATGAAGTGGCAATCCCCTTTAAAAACCAACATATGTGTGATACTGTGAATTGCGCCTACAAAAAAGAAAAAAGAAATCCCTCATGCAACCATCAGTTTCACCTACAGAGAATGCATGCTGATTTGCGCCAAAAGGGAATACAAAATGGTGAAACTGAAGAAGGACATAATTCACAACTTGCCATAGGTTGATGATTTTTAAATGTCACACATTAGTGCTGACGTGGAACAGACCAACATTTGTTTGAAAATAGTTTCATAACTACCTAAATATGCAACAAGCTCTGAAAATTAGCCTGAATTGAAAATGCGTCCACATTTGCATTGTTAGAAGCAGGAGTTTATTGAGCAATGTATGATGAATTTGCTGATACGGATGAATATAAATTTGAGTTTTTTATTTTTCAAGTAGATAAATTTTTGCTATATTATTTGTGTATTTTTTTAATTTGAATGTGCATCTATTTCATTTTTAGTTAATGGAATTGTCGTTCTCTAGAATTCACCATTTCGGATCTTGGAAATGTCGCCAGATATCTCGTCAGATATCTCATTTTGATCTCCTTCTGAAACGAAACAACAAATCCCGTTGTATATCTCATTTCGAATATATCGTCCAAGATATGGTAATATCTAACGATATATCAGCCGAGATGAGATATTGAAATATCGGTCGAGATTTTGATTTTTCTTGAGCTAAAATTTAAATCCATATTTAACCCAAAAAAATAAAAATAAAGCTCATATCAAACATCCATAATCTCTTGTTATTTTAGTAAACTCTCTTTTAATTGCAAAAACTAACTTTGATTTTTTTTTTTTTCTTTTATATCAAACAAACTCATGCCAGACATCTAAGTCACATCTCGAGTCACTTGAAAAATTAGTCTTCTAAAATATAATAATGTCTTTTTTTGCTAGTTAACTTGTTAAAAGCTAGATTTTGTTTTGGTTTGGCATGATGCTTTTTCTGCTTGTATGTAAGCAGAAGAGAAAAAATTACGTTTAACATTTAACTTTTTAATATATTTTGCATGTTATATGACAATATCGTATATTCATATAAGTTCTACAATCTTTAGAATTTTCATGTTTATCGTTTTTTTACATGCATGGTACTTGTGAAAGTATGCATTTTATGTTCTACTTATGTGATTGTTTAATGTTTCAGATCTTTTTAACATTCCGAGACTAATAATAATTCATGTTCATGGATCATAAATGGTAATCTATAATCTATTTGTATTGTGTTATTTTTTAGTTTAAGCATACAACAATTTATGAACATAAATGTTCCTTCTTAGGCTAATAACAATGGTGTGATTTTACAATTTAAGTTATAATTGTTATTTTTATAGTAGCACTCCATGTAAGAATATCGATTTTTAACATTCACATAGCCAAGATGGTCCCGATATGAGCTTTAAGGCCCAATATGAAACTCCGAGACAAACACTCAAGTTAGACTCATGTCATCACTCCCTTTGACAAATTTACAATTATTAATTATTAATTTGTTTTACATACAATTTAAAACCTTGCTATAATTTAATATCTTTTTTAACAAATTTACAATTATTAATTATTAATTTATTTTACATACAATTTAAATTATTATTTGATTTATCATTTGCACTTCAATATAAAAGAGCATAAGAGAACTAAAAAGAATTTTGTAGATAATAGTAAAAATTATAAACTCCAAGTACTTGAATGTAAGATCATGCCCTGGATTAATGAAAATGGGCAAAAACTTTATCAGCATCTACCATTCTATGAGTCTCTTTTTTTTTATGTATGGCATCATCACTCCCTTTGACAGCATCTACTAATTTGAAATTCAATTTGAAATCCAATTTGAAATTCAATTTGAAAGACATATTCGACCTAGCGTTTTGAGGGTGCCTCTAATACACAATGAATGACGACTGATTTTCCATGTGTGGAGATCATATTCCAATAAGAACTTGACGAGCAACGAATGATGACAAATTTCCCTTGTGTAGATCATATTCCAATAGGAACTTTGATGAGTCAACATGTATAAACATCGTGCCCTTACTCGTATACCAAGAGTTATTCAACGTATTGCTTGCATAAATTGTGGATCTGTTTCCATCTTTTTTAAATCTTTTTAATGGCTTGATAAATAATGTACTAAATCAATAATTTTTATATGTTTCAAAATATGATTAACCAATATGTTAACTAGTCGATTACAATATACTGGATTGAATTTTCCATTTTTTGCTTTTGCAATACTCTATCTAATGTAATATGAGTGTGAAAATGGTTCAAAAAAAAGCTTTTTGATAAAGGCTAAAAATGAATCACCTATTTTTGCTTTATGACCTCATACTGTAGGGTGAATCTTGAAAGATATGAAGGAACTCCCTCTAAGCCCTATACTCAAATCCTGCTTTCTACATAATTTTATATGCATATATGAGACTGAGAATGGAATTATGTTTACTCGTTATTAAGTCGGTATTGGTTTCCCTCGTTTCCCCGTACAAATGAAAATCTCGTATTTTACATATCCATGTGATTAAGTTTTGAGTTTTTGAAATAATGTAATATAAAAAACGTGTTTCTAGTCGTTGCAATTTGATTAGGATATGTTCTAAGAAGTTTGTTATTTTGAATTATTTATTGATAAAAATGATTTACATACTGGATCTCCAGTATACAATAGCACTAAAATGAACTTTTCTACAAAGAGATTGTCTCATGATAGCATGTTCGAGTGCTCTTATGAAACTTTCATTATTGAATTAGTTGTACACTTCGCATGTTTTTAATGATTCACGTTGTATCATCAAATGATACATGTCTTGGACAAGAATCTACAACGAACTAGAATTCCCTTCTTGACGATCTTTTACTCAGAGGACATCCAAAGTTCCTCGAACAATGTGATACGACACAACGAATCCTTATGCCTTTCCATTTTATTAATCCTATGAAATGTTCTTGTAATTAGGGCTACACAAAGTACGGGTTTGTCGAGTTAGACTGAATACTTCAGTCGACTCGCATACGTATGGGTCTAAGGTAGTTTAGCCGGTATTGACCCTATATGAGGTTGGATATGGGTTGGATACAATTTAGTAGGATTGGGTTATATGAATCTAATAAAAAATGAGAATATAAAAAAATCAACATAAAATAACAAATTTTAGCTAGCATAATACAATAAAAATAACCGATTTATTATAACATATATTTTATTAAAATTTTATTATAAAACACATCACATAAAATTAATTCACTATATATTAAAGTAGGACTGTAAGAGACTTTCATTTTGAAATACATTAAAATGATCTTTAAGAATCTATAGTCAAATTCAACATGCTTTGAATTGACATGGAATATGCTTTTTTATATATTTACTATAGAATACATAAATGGTGTTCTAGAATTTGACTATTCAAATTTTAGGTAGGCTAATATTAAATTTATTTTTTTAAATAGAGTTGGGTTGGGTTCAAATAAGGTTGGATAGAACAAAAATCACACGCGACCCACATATAGTATGGGTTACAAATTATAATGCATATCTGACCCAAACTAAGATGAGTTTGGTTGGGTCTATGTGGGTAAGGTCGGGTTGGTGGATTAAGCATGGGTTGTGTGCGGCTCTATTTGTAATATATGATCAATGTTAGGTAATATAAGCAGTGATTTCATATAGAGGTTAATTGTACTTTAGCAATTTTACTGAGGCAAAGTTTGGCTTTTTGGACATGATAAAAGGAAAAGTTGACAAACATGTCATTCTATAAAACTACATGAGATTTCCCTCATACGGGTCTTCTTTTAATTCTTTCAAAGTAACTGAACCTTTTTCTTCATTCGAGAATCTCTTCTTTTTCAACTCTACACCGAATGGTAACTAAGATCAATTCATTTGTGTTTTCATTTTCCAATTAAAAAGATTTCATTTAAGATCAAGAAGAAAATTGTTCTTTTTACCAAACATATATAGATCAAATCACGATCTTTTATCCTAATCTGATAAGAACAAGAGATCTTTCTTGAATCAATCCCTTTTCCTTTTACGAGAATCGAATAGATTATTTTTGAATTTGAATTTGTGCCATCTGGAATCCCAACTCTTCTTTCTACTTATTTCTTTTTTTCGTTATTTTATTTTGAT
This sequence comes from Allium sativum, assembly GCA_030737875.1. Taxonomy (NCBI): domain Eukaryota; kingdom Viridiplantae; phylum Streptophyta; class Magnoliopsida; order Asparagales; family Amaryllidaceae; genus Allium; species Allium sativum. The sequence goes on along the minus strand of CM060910.1, from coordinate 164,108,292 downwards.
TTTCTATTTCCATCAATCAGTCTTTAAAGTCGCAAAAGGTTTGGTAATCCTGAAAAGTATGATCAATTTTCTCATCGAACGAGGGGTGCAAAATAAATTAAATTGGTTTTTCAATCAAAAGAATAAGTGTTATCAGAAATCTTTTGTTTCTTCCATTTCTTCCACTTCCTCCATCTCATAGGTGCAACATTTCATTTGAATTGATAGAGAATATTTTTCTACAAGAGCTAATATTATCAAATTCCTTGTTCCTTCCTGATACCTCCAAAGGAAAATTTTGAACTGGATCCAAAATTGACGGATTAGCATGAGCTTATCCATGATGTTATTCACTTTCTAAATAGGAATCAATTCCAGCTTTAGTGCTTTATTGGATCGCCCAAAAACTAAAAGATGGCTTATGTTGCGCTAAAGGATATCTATATGATCTCATGCAACATGCTCTAAGCCGAAACAATGATGAAGCTAAAACAATGATATCACCCTATCCAACACATTTTCAGTTTCACTATGGTAAGTCTTACCTGCTTTGCTAACCTCTAACACGCCATATTTTTCAAATGACATAGATATTATAATTTTGAAGTAGTACGCAGAATACTTCGTGAAATTCAAATCTCCAATTGAAATGTGATGTTTTAGATTTTCCAAAGGGAAATTCATAAGCATTTACCTGCAAACTCGTTATTATCATGTGAAATGAAAAATTAAATTTGTTTACTTTGGTATTTCGTATGAAATCGCATGTGCAAAAGCATGAACGATTCTAAGACATGTGCCTATACATTTATCAATTTTTATCAATATCCACCTTTTTGAAGTATACAACCATAAACTTAGCATTAGTATTATGCACAATTCATCAAAATGGAAGACAAAAGTTCTTTACTTTTTATCATGCTTGAGGTCGTTAAAAGATAAAGAGTATCCATTATTTGTTCATGCATTGTTATAACAATTTATGATGCACAACGAACAAACATTCAAAAACTCTATAAAACCTCGGTACATGATGTGGTATATGCCTAGCCATATTAGTGGACTAGATTTTGATCCATATTCAATCTGGAAACGCACTAGGTAAAGAGATTCGGATTTGACTTTCAAATCTCTAATTCATTTATGATCTGTACGAATTTATTCTAGTAATTTTTGTTGATGGGTTAAGTGTGAATGAAGACTAACTTAAGTAAGTTTTAAAACCAAAATTCAAAACTAAACAAAATAAAATAAATTCTCAAGTTAAATTGAGAAATTAAATTTACAATTTTTCTAGCATAATTCCAATTCGTTAAAAATCCAACATGTTTATAAATCACAAGTGTTACGGCAAGCGTCTTGCATGAATTATTGTTCTATAAATTGATTTTATCTAAAAAGTTCAAAACAAAATGATTTGAAGTTTCGTTTAGTTATATTTTTGTTTTGCTGAAATCATGTGTAGTCAATTTGAATTTTTATTTTTAAGTTCCAATATCAAATTTTCTACACGTTTTGATTTTTAGTTATATTATTAATTAACAGAGAACTAACTTGTAAAAAAAACTTTATTTGTTAGATCATATTTTTAAGCGATATTAACACAGGATAATGCCTGTAGAGAAGCAATTTGAATTTATAAAAAAGTTTAATTGGTAGATCCTATTTTAAATTGATATAAAAAAAGTATTCCTGCTATACGCAGGTTATATCTTTCGTACCGCAATTTCAAAATGTGAAAGCTATTTATTTATTTTGAAATAATATATAGCTTATGCAATCTGAAATGTACAGACTATATATTTATATTCGCACATTTTTGGGATACGCAAATTCACTTTTGAGACTGAAATAACCATCCAGCCCCTTTTATTTTTCATTCCTCTATGTTCCTCCATTTCATATAAATCCTAATGCAGTCCCTAGCCTTATCCATTTTAATTTCTCGATTTCAATTCCAATTCAAAGTAATCTCTAATTCAGCTTCAAATAATTTGTTTTTACTCTTAAAGTAAAATGCTTCTACTCACTATGCAGTTAATACCCCGCTATATCACATAACGGATTTCTACCATTATGGTTTTTTCAAATAGTTTTTAAAGTAGCATTTTCGCTTTAAACCCTGCAATATTCTGTTATTCCCAATATATCCCGTTATTTCCGCTATATTCCGCAATCCTCACTATGTTTTCTATAAAAGAAATGAATTGGAAAATGACATTTAAACATTATAAAAGTTATGAAAATATTATTTTTAATTGAATTTTTTTAACATATATTTTTGGATAAATTTTTGAAGTAAACTCCTATAAATAACTTATTGTAAAAATAGGCTCGTTTCATTACTTATTATGAAACCAGGCCTGTTTTGTGCAGGGACAATAACCCCATGAAGTTCTGAAAACGCGCATGAACAAAAGTGTTCATGCGCATTTTCAAAACGGACAACTTTTATAATGTTTTTTGTTCATGTGTGTTTTCGAAATGCGCATGAACAACAAAAAAATGCACGTTCTGAAAACACGCATGAACACTTTGTTCATGCGCGTTTTCAGAACGTGCATGGATTATTGATCCAACTCAAAACAGATCTAGTTTCATAGTAAGTTATGAAACAGACATTTTTACAGCAAGTTATTTTCAGGAGTTTACTTCAAAATTGTCCTATATTTTAGATACAAAAATATTCTAATATCATATTGAAGTTAATTAAGTTAAATAAACACTTACACAAATTTGCACATTTTTTTATTTGACATTAAGAATGTACTAATTAAATTATTAGTTAAGTGTTAAGTCTTCCGTTTAATTATCATTTATATATTTGTAAAACCTTTAAATACAAGTTTTATATGTTATTCCAGAGTCATCCGCTATATCCTGTTATTTCCTCATTTTATCCTCGTTATGACTTTTGCACCTCAACAGCATTGAATCCGTTAAGCGCTTCAACCGCACAGCTTTTTCATCTTCACAAATTAGATGTCAAAAAACATAAATTGGAATTGATTGATTATTCTGTCATGTTTAACTTATTTTAGCTATCGTTGTTGCAGTTAATTGATTTAACATTGAAATATTACTGACTAGCTAATTGAAAATGGAAACCATAATTTTATTTTTGATATTACACAATTGGATGTTAATGATTACGTCATTGTTATCACGGCGACCGACTAGTCGCGACTAGTCGTCGACTAGTCGGTCAGTCGGTCCTAAGTCATCGACTAGGACCGTCGACATGAAATTTGTCAATATGTCGGTCGACTTGATCGACAAGGAGCGACTAGTCGCGACTAGTCAGTCGACTAGCGGTCGACTTAACCGACTGGTTCCAAATTTGGGCCCAAAACCCAAATTTTTTTTAAACAGGTCAGAAAACCTGTAATTCTGAACCAGAAATCAAGCCAAGAATTGGATATTTTATAATAATTACTTAAATTTTGTGGACACAGCAGCACATGCAATGCATTGAAGCCAGCTGCTTTAGTTTTGAACCAAGATGGGACATACTTATACACGAAAATGGAAGAGTACCCACATTATTTTGAAATGTGGGACTGATACAACTCAACTTTGCTCAAAACTATTCATGTTAGCTGCATATTGGTATGTGTATGTCTACGGTTCTTACGGTTCGACCGGTCCGACCATCAAAACCTCCGACCTTGAGCTTCCACGGTTTAACCAGCGGCATGGTTTTTAAAACTATGGTTACTACATGTTTAAATTTTTATGCACATGTTTGAATTTTTATGCATATGTATATATTTATTTATTTATCGACTAGTCTACGACTAGTCCACTAGTCGACTAATTGGACCTCCGTCGACTCGACTCGACTTACCGCCATGATAACCATGGATTACGTATTGAATGTTTAGTTTTTGCAGAGCTACCACCCGGACCCATTGACAGAAGTGTCATTTATCTTCAACATAATTATGGAAGTGAAAATCAATCGCTTATGGAGGTATTTTTTTTATACACATAAGTTTTTCAACGAAAATGCATTATAAAATACTAATTTGTATTGGTGGTTACAAACTGAAGCATTCGAAAAGGTTCAACATGCGATCGTGACCTAAACTGGCACATTTAGTACATCTGTTTTGCCAGACACTTGTTCGTTTGTTAATCATGATGCCTTTTTTCGAACTGAATACAGCATCCAGAATTTCTCGATCTTTCAACACCCCATTAAGGCTTTCATATACATTTGTTGTCATTATATTGAATCTTACATCACCATCGTGACAAAGTCCAAAATTTGATTATTGATGATTTAGAACTTTTTTAATAAATGAGTTACCTCGTGAATTTATAGTCTTCGGTTGATTTTTTTAGCACGTTATGCTTAGCAACCTCTGATGCAGTAGCACATACATGTAGCAAATTCTGAAGCTCATCTGAACCGAACTCAGCTTGCTTAAATTTTTCTTTAATATGTCGAATATGATAGATGATGTTTAATGGGCTAAGCTTCCTTGAGCGCACGTGCAATTCCTTTTATACGATCTAAAATAAATGTAGTAAATCAATTATGTTAGGAACCCACACAAACCAACTTCGTATTTGTCATGGCTTTGTCAGCACAAAAGCAAAGGCTAACGAAAAAAAGACTTTAATTTGCATCTAAGTCGAAAGCCACGAGTAACATATCCGGATATTTATTATACAAACGAGTATCGTCAATAGAAAGTACAGTACGACGGTGTGCGAAATCATTAACTAATGATCTAAAAGCACTATCAAAAACACCACGGGTGTGAATAACATCATATACAGTTACATGGTTGCGGCTTTGCACTGCTTCTAAATATTTTGACAGTTTCTTATACAAGGATTCCTAATCTGCATAAATTATAATAACCACTTTGTAGTCCTTGCTGAGCTCGAGAATAACTTAATTTTCGTATGAAATATATTTGACATTGTTTCATGAACTAATCTTGCAAACATATTTACCACAAATTGAATTAAAGGAAATATTTTGCTACATATAACATTTGATGTTGTTTGTCGAAGATTTCAGTTGATGGTTGCAACTAAACAAGTGTCAACGCAGCCATATGTTTTTATTTTCTACCAATTTTGAGTGTCTCATTGACAAACTAGCATATACTCTTCAAGGATATTTTCATCGACATCATATCGAACCGTATACTGGTTTGCATGCAACTTCACTATTTGAAAAGAAACTGATAAATTTAATCATCCGTTTAAATCATCGTTCAATAAATTTCCCTTTTGTTTCAAAAATTAACCCAATCCAATGTCATTTTTCAGCACATTCTTTTACAAACGCTTCCAATTTTAACTAAAAATTATCCATAATGAACTTAGTCATCATTGTTATGGTACAAAGATATTGACTAACGAATCTTCCTATACGATTGCGTACCATCATCGACATTTAGATCATCAACTTATTGATTATCTTCAAATATGATTGTGTCATTGTTAACTTTTATGTTATCAACACAAGTTATATCTACATCATGCGCACAAGCGAACTTGAATGGTATCCAATTGCACTACGCTATCATTTATGCTATCATTTGCATTATCAACTTAACTATCATCATTCACACGAAAAATGAATGCTCCTTCCACTTGATTCATTTGGAGACAAGTACCAAAAATATTGGTAAGAGTTAAAGCGTATGAAGATAATTCAAAATGAAAATACTGAAGTTAGATTAATACTCATTTGGCGGTGGTTTGAGATTGATTTTAAATAGTAGTACCAGTTGGATATACTAAGTTATGATCCAAATATTGTGTTTAATTAGACAATCCTCCAACCATTTCATTATGTTTACTTAACAAATTTGCAAACTCTTCAACAAACCGAGCTGTCATATAAGAAGAAAGTGTCGAATATTGTGTTTTTGAAACTATTAAAACCATGGAATAGATACATACTTTTCCATTAATAGTGTATAATGAAGCTTTTCTACCATAGTTTGAGGTTCCAGCCGAAACCACGAGATCTCGATGATTTCATGCTAGTTTCGGCGGTCAACCGCATGGAATTAGGGCAAAATCTCGTCCCGTTTAAACAGCCGATAAAAGGAGAAAAAAATCTGAATCACGAAATCAATCAACAGAACACCGACAACAATGCACTCGAGAAATACAAAATCCGAAAAAGCAAAAGAAAAAGCAGCTTCTCGTGCTCGAACAGTAAAAACATTTGCCTATAAATAAACGATAAAAGATAATAACTTACCGCAATTTCTTCTTCAGCAACCTTCACAATCGAATACTCGTTCTTCAGCAACCTTCCCATTCGAGAAACTCAGATGCGAAATCGAGCTTTAGTTTGCAATCGACAGTCGACTTCATCGTAGGTGAATTATTAATTTATGCTTTTCCTAAAAAAAAAAAAAAAAAAAAAAAAAAAATCTTGTGCCATCGATTTTTTCCTCACGTGCTTCTTTTTTCCTTTTTTCCCTCCCGCGAGAAAATCTACTGAGTGGGGGAGAAAATTGACGAATGTGTTAATTTTGTTTTTTTTATTATTATTATTATTTATTTGCCCAGGTAATAGATGTTTGACAGTTAAAACTTGACTGGCTTTTTGTTTTTTTGTTTTTTGGCCTTCCTGCATTACATGCAATCCGTTACGTGTCCTATTGAATCTGCATATGTAACATGTTGAATACTCAGTATTGTTTTTTTTTAACGTGAACTGAATTGAATACTACATATTTAATATGTTGTTAAATAGTAGTATTGCTTTGTTTTATGTGAACTGACCAAAAATTGCATATGGACCTGAACACGTTCAACTTTCACAGTGAACTGACCTGAAAATTGTATATTGACCGGAATACCTTCAACGTTTATCATTGCTATTTTATTAAAAATACGAAAAACCGATGTTTGGACCGAAATTGAAATCGCCGAAATTGACCGAAACCAATAAATTTTCAAGTGACTGAAACCGAGTTCTCGAACCTTGGTTTCTACAATGTTAACATGCTTTGTTTTCATAACAAAAAAAATTCACTTTCACTCGAACCAAAAAAGTAGAATTGATGTCATCTTCCACATCAATAACGAAGGAACCATCATCTCTAACTCATTTCGCTAGTATTTCAAAATCATATTCGAAAGAATTGATTTTTATCACTTCACAAGCACATTTTTTAAGCTATCAGAAACTACAATACTTTATAATTTTTGATCGTTTTTGTTTACCACCAGTATTTCTAGATTTATCGACTTCATCAATCAACAATTCTCCATCGTAGTAAAATATAATTGAAACGTTGGCATTATCTAACACTAAATTCAAAAATCTTAATAAATGGAAAACCTTAAATTTAAAATTTTAAAATTAATATCGTGATTTGAGAGAAGATGATTTCTTTGAGAATATTCAATCAAAAGCACTTTTATCTCAACCAAGTCCATAACACAATTTGAAGAGTACATGAAACTGTGGAGGGGAAAAGGTTGCTCTTTTTGAAATGAAAGACGAAAAACTGCGAAGGGAATTGTGCAACTCATAAGTGCGCAAAAAACAAAAATATTGTTTGTGCAATTGGGCAAGTTATAAAAGTAGGCTGCGCAATTCATAATTGAACAAGGTACATGAAAAGATGTTTATTTCTACAATTAACTTTGAGTGAGGCATATCCATGGTGTTAATGGACTGATATTTGTTAATCTTTGGTACTTTTGGATTTAGATTTGAATTGATGATTCATAATCCATTCAAATAACGAACTGAATATCGAACAAATTTTCTAAAAACAAACGGATATGGATCCAGGTCCATTCGGCCCATAAAGTTAGTCAACAAGCGCCATTTTAAGTGTTGCATGTTTATCTGAAACATAAATTATATTAATTCATCATCACTAATGAAACAAAACTGACATGTACCCAAAAAATAATACTAGGAAATTTCACTAAAGTACCATATTTATGGTACAAGCATAGAATGTAAAGTATAAAAGTCATTCTAGAAATTGAATGAAAATAATAAAATGATGATGTCACTTAAGCTGGATAGTCAAATGCAATCTTTCACATCTTAGAAGTGTAAATATAGAACCTTCCAAGTATAAATCAGTTGTTGGTTTTGACTTTTAGATGCTAACGTAGAGCACTAGAAAACATAATTTTCTATCTAATGCATAAACAGTTACTTTGTATCTTTTAGATCAAGGAAAGTAATGAAAAAGGAAGAAAAAAAATCGTATGCGTATTTGATGTGTTTGTATTTGTAAGTGTATAACACAATACAAATCATGTGCGGTTTTCTTTTTCTTTTTCTTTTACATGCTCGACGATTTTATCCTTTCTTCCATTGTGCAATTGTAGAATTGGTCATCTTGTGCAAGGAAAAGATATTATAGTCAGATATATCTTATTTTACGCCATATCACCATGGAGGAGCTGGCAAATTTATCCATGTATGGGTGAATTAATACTGTATAAACCTTTTGTTAAGATAAGAAATCATTTCAATAAAACAAACAGTTAGACCAAAAAAAAACATTTAACCCTATATACAATTAAAATATACTTTTACAATAATTTTTCTATACAATGATCGGATTTTTTGTGTTGTGCTGCTAATATGACAGATTAGGTCTCATATTTATTTATCAGCACATAATTATTGATCTAGTGGCACTAATTAACTTGACGCATTTAAATATTGATGTAAATCTAAATGGACTAAGTTATGTTACTTGACTTATGGTTGAACATACAGTAAACTTAGCATAACTATTTATTTGCAAAGTACAAACTTATAAATATTGACCTTAATTTTGGTAAATGTAGTTTATGTAGTAGAGCATGCATTTTGAGGAACGAATGCATAAATGAAGACTTTGTGATCGTATGCGTCTACATGCTTTTTAGCCAAAGCAGAATTCAACCGACCTTAGACAATTGAAAGAAGGACGAAATGATTCATAGACTTGGGAAACACAAACAGAAAGACTAGGGCGTTGAACTGCAGAAAAGTTCGACGTAATTTGTCAAGTATATAACTCAGCCATGAGTCATTTAACTCGGTGTCGAGTTCTTCATTCGCCCTCCAAATCACCATACATCTCTTGTATTACTCCAACAATTTGTGATTAAGTGATTATTTTAAGAAATCACTATACATCTTGTATTAGTCCAACAATTTGTAAGTGGTTTTTCAAGAATTTAACGAGCTATTCCAAAGATTGAAGAGAAGACATTGAAGAAAGGAGGATAACTCAAGTGATTCAAGAATATCGCTAGAATAAACTCAAAGCCGAAGGGAAAAAAACTTCAAGTAACAAAAAGGAAAAGGGAAAGAACTAACGAATGAAAAAATTCAAGTTGGACGAACCAAAATAACTCAATGCCAGGTTACTTAGGTCGGCACCATGTTATTATTTCAAGTCTTCGAACTCCCTCGTCCTCTATCGAACCATCTACTGGACTTTAATACCACGGGTTTCTAGACCTGTACCCACGATCTCTATAAATGCCAGACTATCTACATATAAAGAAGGATCCTCCCTCTATTCTTCAACATGGGAACTATGTTGTATCTTCTTCACTTCTATCTTCGACAAACACTCTTAAACTTCATTGTAAATCTGAGATTCACTAGATTGTAGCTAGATCTGAGATAAATGGTTGTAATCCAAAGAAAGAACAATTTATAAAGTAAACTGAAGTGGATGTAGGCTGGAGATTATGCCGAACCACAATAAAAGTTATTTTGTGTTATTGTCTTTCTTTTGCTTTTGCTTTTATCCGAACAGGAGTTTTTAACTCTCTGTCGATGATTGAATGATAAATTATTGTATATATTAAGGAGAAAATTGCAATAGTTTGTCAAATAAAACTCCTGCATTGCTACTAAAAAATGAAAAAAAAAAAAAAAGACCAATTGCAACAATAGTTGAATTTGCTACAAGCACACCCCCATGTATGTATATGCATATGTATATGTGTATGGATGTGAATCGATTGTCTATTATTATAATATTAGTCAGGAAATACTATAAACCTGCTTTAATTGAAGATTCGTTGTTACCAACAGAGCTAGGATTGTCATTTCCTGATTCGAAATTTGAAACAAAAGTTGCAGCCTTCGAAGCAGCACTATTGGCTGCAGCTACTGCTAATGGAGGAGGTGATATAAGTGCGGAAAATTGTCCCAATGCTTGAAGAGATAAAACCAACCCGTGTCTTCTAGAAGAATATTTCTTTCCCCTTGTGTCATGCATGTGATCATTGTTAGAATAATGTGTGTTTTCTTCCTTCACAATTGGCAAAATAGCCAAAGGAACGATTGCTAACAGCATACATAGCCGTGTCTCTTGACGAGGTATAGGTCCTTCTAAAGGATCACGATCCTGCAAAGAATAAACAGCTATGAAGCAGACACATAAACATGATTACTTACATAAATACGGTCGCAAACACTTGTGCATTAAGGGTATGAAATAAGTTCGACAAAGGAAATTGGATGTGTATTTAGAGGGTGTTTGCTAATAACTTGTAAATAGCAAAAATAGTTATGAGTTACTATCGTAATCTTATTTTTTTAAGGTTAAAATAGCACATAAGCTGACAAGTCGTATTGATGAATTGTTTCAAGTTGCGCACATAAATTTTCTAACAGTTACAATCTATACTTCCAAACAATTTCACTTACCAATATCCAATAAAACCTTTCTTTCTTTCTTTTTTTTTCTTTTTTCTTTTTTTTTTTTTTTTTTTTTTTTTGAATTTGTTCAGGAGAGAAACCGACCGGAGTCGCAAAACCCTCCCTAGTGCACTTAGCCCGGTCCGTGAGCACCACATAAGTGGCTGATCTTAGCGTATGCACATGGTAAGCTCTTAGCACGTCATTCCGGGTTTCGAACTTATTTGAAAGTTACCGCTCAAAACATTTTTAATGTAGATTCAAAATATGCAGTTACCAGATTGGGACTAAGCTAAGTAAACATATGAAAACTTGTAATCTAGTTTTTAAGTATTGCGATATAAAGATAAAAAAAAGTAATAGCTAAGCAACAGTAATGAAACAGAAACAGCCAGAAAAGACGCAGGTTACATGGCATTTCAGGGCAAGGGTCACAATAAATTTATAACATGGCACGATTACCCCACATACACACGTCCTTTTATTTCTACTTTCTAAAATATAAGAGTATACTGAGGCTGAAATTTCATTTTCTCCTACCCAGAAGACCTAGATGAGTCTAGCACAGATCCTCAGGTGAGGTAAAGAAATGTGCCATGCACCCAGACCCGGGAGATTCAACGTTTCAAAGCAAAAGATTGAATTCTAATAATGAACAGGTGGATACACCATTTACCAGTAATTCAATGTACTAAAATGTGTGTGTATCAGTGTGTGTGTGTGTGTGTGTGTGTGTGTGTGTGTCAATGTGTGTGTAAGTTTGTATATGTGCATGAACGTATGTATATGTGTGTGTCTGTAATCTGTATATGTGTGCGCACACGCGTATGTGTATTATACATATACATACACATATGCATGTGTATAAGAAAAGGATAATAATAACCCGTTGTATAAGCCTTAGAGCTGAAATCCATAAAGCTTGGAATGTTTCTTGCCAGCTGGCCTGATTGACCACTTGGAGTGTCTTCGTCAATTCTGAGTAAAAATAGAAATTTATAAACCTCCACTGAAGTTATATATCATATTTCTAATGCGAGACAGAAACGTTTTTAGCATAATGCACCTGTTAGTATTTTGATAGCAGATATGGCATGAACATTTTTCCCATCGATTGAATTCTCCATAAAAATATCGAATGGGATCCAACATCCAGAACTACCAGCTGCTGAAATATGGCAAGAAGCACGACTGCGAGATCCAGCTTCAACAAGCGTTCCAAGAAGTTGATGTTCACTTAATGGAGACTGCACTGTCATAGCTTTATGCATATTTGAAAGGAAATTTTCTATTAATCTATTATCAGGTATATGTTTATAGACTGTTGACTTGTGTCTTTCAATAAAGTCCAGCCGTTGCAGTAGATAATCAACCTTATCCGGCCTGAAAAACCACGGGAAGAACAAGGTTAGGAATTCCAAACAAAATTAAGGAATGATACACGCTTTAATCTACAGTATAGAATACTAAAAAAAAATGAAGAGGTAATAACCAATTTAAAAGGTAGCAAAATCTCTAATGACACTAAAATTAAAAACAGGCTTGACATGCATTCATAGAAAGTTTTGAGGTTTTGATCAAAACAGCAAGATTCTGGTTGTTGCATTTCCGGTTTCAGTAGGGACCAAAACTCCGATACAATACAGAAACTATTGAAATTCAAATTTCATGAAAGAAAATCAAAAGAACTAATTTAAGCTTCAAATGTATTGAATATTCAAGATTTAAAATTTTAACTTTGGAAACAAAAGGTATCACAAAATATTGGAACTAACAAAGTTAAATACGAAGTAATAAATAAATATTTAGTACTATAAATATTTATAATTAATCAAGATTGTTTCATTGATATCATATTTCCAATTAAAGATGAATTACACATCTTGTTTCAATTAATAAAACAGATATATTTGTGATTTCATTGAAAGCAAATAATGAAATCCAAAACACGAATACAAATTCTCGAAATTTATGAATTGGATTGAAATTCCTTAAACTACAAAAGTACCTGAAAGATCCAAGTTTTCAACTTCCAACAAACTGATTTTCTGTTGACCTAAATGCATATCTGGAGAGATTACTGCACTACTACCTAACTAAATACAGACTACCAATCAAGGTTTCAGATTTCGGATTTTAGAGAAAATCTCGGGTTTATATCTCGGTCAAAATGGGGGATTTTAAAACACTTATAACTACAAATGCTGCCACTCGGATCTCGCGTAAAATCTCGGATTTTCATCTCGGACGAGATGAGCAAGATTTAAAACCTTGCTACCAACGCATTCAAGAATGAGCAAAAAAATTCCAAGTACCTTATCAACATATTTAACAGGGTGATAAAGCAATTTGAAAATAAGATATTGCCTTGACAAGAAATCCACAGGACATGAAAACATAAAACCTTAATATCTTAATCCTCTTCGCCAAATCCTTAGGAGAAAGTTCAATCATCACAGAATCATGTATTTGTCAAACTAGATTTTGATTCACATTCCTAGCTGTTAAATTTAAAACTCCGAAATTAAGACGGAATGTATCCCATAGTAAGTATCCTAACAACTTACCGGACAGACCATAAAATAAGTTGAACATATATAACAGCCAACAAATAACCATTTAACTGAATTATAGATGTGATCAACTTCGAGTAAAGCGTATTATAAAATGCAGCCTTACGTACATGTTCAAATGAATAAAACGCAGAAATACTTCAGCTTTCGAGCTTCTGGAAATTTTTTCAACAGCTTCAAGTGCTATGATAGAGTTTGACCTTCGTAGATGCTTGCGATGCTCAGAGCTTATGCTGTTCAAATTTCCAGCAACATCTTTATCCGTAACCTGATGCCCATTGGTAGCAAATTTATTCATTTCATTATCTGCAAAAACCAACTGCAGCCCACAATCCTCAAGTGTTGCATCTATTAAACTCATGATTACTTTAAGAGTAAAGAAAACCAAAAGAAGTCCAAAATCAACAGTATTTATCCCAAACGTATGCGTAATCTGTAGTGAATCATCAACCAACTTAGCTATCCTACATCACAGAATGAACAGTAATATCAACATAAGCAAATTAGGAAAGGAAAAGAAACGCTTTCCTACTAAATCAGTAGGCCAAACAAATTAAAAAGTAATTCCTAAAAGACGTCAGTAACCAACAAAAAGATTGATACCAACAAAAAAATTAGAGATTTAACAATGAAACAGGTCAGCTTCTTGAACTATTCACACTTCAGGCATGTTTGAACGTACGTTCAAAAAACGACATTTTCTGCCAGCATGGTAGCAGGTGCCCGTTTGTACCCGACGTTTCAACACAATTCAGTTTAAAATGCCATTTTACTCCACCAGCACCACAACCATAATTGTAACAACAATATTAGTAGTATTATTAATTATTAGTAATAATAATAATAATAATAATAATAATAATAATAATAATAATAATAATAATAATAATAATACTCAGGAGAATAGTTCATATTATTATTTCTCCTTAATGACTTCTAAGAAATGTCCCCTATATGTTTTTCAGAATTTCTACATCACTATTCGAAACAGCATCAGTGTATTTTTCGCATTCACAGCAGGCATCACTTTTGTTGTTTCGTTGCCTCTAACCACTTTCTCCCGAAAACAGTTCAAAAAAATCAACTTTAACTCTATCTCAAATGTCGTTTTAATTCAGCCAAAATTCAAGTTTAACAAACGTTGCTTCTACAAAATGCAAAACAATGTATCTCTCTTAATTTGATGGTAAAGGGAAAAAAAATCAACGCTTGGTTCACTTTTGTATAGCTACTTTCGATCATATTTCATTATTATTATAGTATTATTCTTATCTGTCACTGTCAGCTAGGGCTGCATTGTCACAGATATTGTTAAGCCTAGAAAAAATAGTACATGTGTCTTATTCCAATTTTTTTGTAGACTATGTCAAAAAATAGTGTACCAATGGTTTTTTAGTTTCATAATGAAGTCATGATCATTGTTTTAAAAAACCCGCCTCGAGGCTCGCCTCGATGAAATAAGAGATAAAACGCCTTGAGGCTTATTCCAAAAGGCTTTTTACCTCTAAAGCTTACGCCTCAATAACTTAAGGCATACAAAGCGCGTAAAGCTTACGCCTCGCAAGCCTCAAACAGCTGAGGCATATGACTTAAAAACCTTTTAATCTTTAGTTGCAGATATTAACACAAATAAATGTCATTGAACTTTAATTATTTAATAGAAATTAAAAAAGACAAAATTTAAGAAAATAAAAATTAGTATTTTTTTACTTTTCAATTTCAATATCGGCACAATCAAGTAAAATTGTTTATGAAATATTGATCATGAGCAATATAATGAATTTTCTTATTGTTATTTAAAGAATGTTTTTCAATAAACTTTGTTAAATCTCGAAATAAATTTTGCAAATCGATTTGAATTGATGGAACATATCAAAATTGTAGTTTGACGTAATCTCCAAATAGTTTTAAGAAATCAAAATTTGAATCTTTTGCACAAGGAGGAAGATATTATTTGATCTTTTGCATTTTATATTAAATGTGCAAGAATGATTGTATTTTGTTTGAATTGCTTTGAATGCTTTATGGGTTTTACTTAGTATTTGACGCTTAATGTTATTCAATATTAAAAATTAAGTTATGTGTTGCGTTTTTTTTTTTTACCTGGAAGGCTTACGCCTCAACGCTTCGAGGCTTACGCCTCGCCTCACGGACCCAAAAACGCCTCGCGTGGGCCTTTTGCGTTTTAAAACATTGGTCATGATACATGAACATAGTAACTTGATGTATATCGAAAGAAAAGCATGAGGTAACAGAAGTAATAAAAGATGACAAAGATGATGACAGTATTGACTGTGTTTGCCACAGAAACAAAAATATATAACTTACAATTAAAAAAAAATCAAAATAAACTAGAAGAAGTGGAGGGGGGATTGAAAAAATATGTGTTAAAGAGTTTACAGTTTATACCACCTTCACTAGTAAGTGACAGAATAGAAAAATATATTATAGCGTTGTATATGATGAATACTCCTCAAATCTTGCTATCTCTCGCCTGAGATAATTGTGACTGCAGGTACTTCTAGTCAACCATTAAAAAGTGGTGGTATACATCCACCTAGAAGTTATGGTTTCTCAGCTTATCAGAATTCAAAGCAATTAATTTTACATGTTTCATGTGACATAGTTGTTAACTAATATTGTATACGTGTATACACTATATTTATAATTATTTTCTGCATACCAAACTACATTTGAGTTTGATGAATGATTCTCAAACACTGAAGAACTTGAGTTGAGCTGAAAATAGTACCAATGCATGATGATAACAGTGATATAAACAATGTAACACTCTAAGTTAACATTTAAATTACTGCAAGATCAGATGTTAATAGCTCATAGGCTAATTAGATGACAATAGATAACAGACCATTAAACTCTGAATTTGTACATGAGAATGATGATGATAATGATAGTGAGAATGATGAATACAGAGAAAGGAAAATACCAATTGATGACGTGTTGCTCATATGATGGTGAGATACGTTGTGATTGTCTGATTCAATGTCAAAAGATCTAATTCATCAATGTCAAAAGATCTAATTCACCATGTGTAGAATCTGATTTTGAAGTGAGAACAATGTAACAGTCATGGAAATGGATTTTACTCGTAAATTGCAATACTAGTTAAATCATACTTTTACTGAAAAAATTGGTTTTATGTACGTTATCAAAAGAAATTATGTAAACGCACGGTTTCTCTTTTTAATTAAAATGTTTTGCTTCAAAATCAACTGTTCTAAAAAACTAATTCTCCTTCTATTGCTTTTATGTTGTCTAGAAAACAATAAAAATTTAATTGTAAATTCGACCGAGTATTTTGCTGCAGCATTGATTGAAATACTGACCAATATTTCAATTGTGATTTAAGGTTTGAATTGCATTTTGAATATTGAATCATAATTGGAAACATCCGATTTAAGACGAGATTCAGATCATAGATTTATACCAAAAAATTGACAATAATGGTGGAGAAACAAAAAGTATAATGATCGTACTTACCTAAATCACATAGATAGTTCTAATCATAGACAAACTACATGTAAACTTATTACCACTAAACTCAATCCTTTTGTGAAAGTGAATTTAGATATAATTTTGATACAGTACAAGTATTTGTGCAAGAACAATTGCAAACTAGAATAAGTTATACAAAGTATTTCAGAACGCTGAACAAGTAAAACCATAGAACAAATAGTTGAGGATTGGATTGAATAACACAGAACATTAACATGTACATCAAATACATCAAAAACTATAAACAGTTAAAGTAGAAGCCAACAATAGGAGAGTGTTCAAATTTGGGTGTTTGATCCATACATGAGAGGCTTTTGGCATTGTTGACTTTTGATTTGTATTGATGGAACACGATTGGATGGAAAATATGGTGTTGCTTCACATTTAACCCGCAACAAACGTGGACGATTGTCTTTTCATCATTTGGCATAAGTAATCATAAAAACAAAATAAGCTGGCACAAAACAAAAATATTTACATGCATTTTATTAGATTCATTTAACCGGGAAAATTAGTTTCGTTTATGGAATGAAAAAAAAATTCGAGAACTTTGAAAGAAAAGCAGACAGAATCACATAACTATTGAGGCTATTCTAGACATTCAAAGGTGAACTTTCAAGTTATTAATTTTTGGGTAAAACGTTCTCCAGCATATTCTATGGAGGAGCATGTGTATCAAAAGAGAGAATAACACAAAACATGAGATGAAATCCATGAACCTAAGAGCTTGTGTCCCGACCGAGGAAAGATTACAAACAAGAATATGACTATCGTATAACTATGATAGCAGTAGATTTCATGTTGTGACCATAAATGCATATTGAAATTTGAACAAAGTCCTTTAAGGTGCTTGATCTCTATTTGTGAAGATGTTAATAGTGCATGTTTTTATTTGATCAGTCAATAATTTTAACACACAGTATGAATTGGCAAATAATTTGACAAGAAGTCAATTCATGAATAAAAAATTAAGATAGTTGAAAAAAATCAACAAGATAAGGTATTCTCAGCTTGTAAAATTTTGCTGAGCTCAACAACAAGTGATTCATTCTATTGAAATTACACCCGAAGTGTATTGAGGACAGTCGATGTAGTTGTTCATGCAACAGTCCTCATCCTTAAAAAAAATAACACATGCGCACATAAGATGGCATCTTTGTCTTCTATAAATGGTGCAAATAAAACTCATTCACCATTGAAAGTTGAAATTCATTCCCCTGGGTCCGATCACGTACACAACAAACAAATTTTGGAGTATACAATACGAACATAAATCAATGGCACCACATTTTAAAGGCATTCATGACGACTTTGTTCCACATGAATCAAATGTAAAATGAAAGAAGTAAATGGTCTAGATAGAAAAGACGTAACAAATGTGAGCTTAAGGGTTATAACAGAGTAAAATTAAGAAGTATATTTGCTTGAATGTTGTATTATATCTTCAGATTATAATATTTGAACTTGTATCTTTGATTAATGTTGACCTGGTTGAGTGAATGCTACCTAAATATTAGTCAGAAAACATCAAAATAGTTTTAAAGAGGCATTTTAAAACTTAACCACACCAAAATCCAATATAAAACCGACCCAATAATTAGAATATAACCTAGTTTACCATCCATTTCAACCGCATATACTCGTAGAAACCAAAAAAAAAAAAAAAGAGCTTCTAGAATTGTCACGGTGAAATTTTTTGGTTTGAATTCTCTTCAAAACTTCAAAAAGATAAATTCTATAATAGATTTGAATCAACTCAATTTCGTACACATTTGTTTTGTCTTCTTTTGATTTGAATAATTTTTTCTTCTTTATTATATGTACACCTCCTTCTCACCGTCTACATCATATTTGCTCTTTTAGGGTTTCTTTTTTCCATATTATATCAACTTGGGTGTTTTTATCTTATTCTGGTCCTACCGTGGTAGGAACCAATCGAGGATGGTTGAACCCCGGGGTATCAACCGAAAATTCATACCATGGTTTGAACTTGTATGTTTGATACAAATACAATGTTTGGCATGGCAATACTAAAGTATAATAGGGTCATCATCATAGCATTAAGATGGGATGGTTTAGTTCTAATTTTATCATCCTTGATCACAACTAGATGCAATAGATACAAGTACAACTTTCAGAAAGGCTTTCAGAAGCCACCAAGACACCTTTTACGGGAACAAGCCCTTTCGATTGAGTAGATAGGCATCATTCCATTTATCCTGATGAAGCGGCACGCATCGGAGTAGTCCAGGCCAAGAAGCAAGGAGTATAGACGAAGAAAACCCCCTTTCAAAGACATTTGAAGGGCATTGTTCCTAAAACGGTGACCTTCTGGTAGGGAGAACCTCATTCAAAGGACAACAACCATTCGATGGCACTAAAGACAGAAGCCCACGGAAACTCATTCCTCTCATGACTATCGGATTCGTCGCCGAGAAAACCGCCGCCGAAAGGCACGGAGGCATCATATTGATTTCTCATTGAAAGACTGTCGCATGACCCCATTTTGGCTTTGGGCAGCTCAACTATGGCAAAACTACAAGCTGCATTACGCATTTATTTAGCCTTTGGTTCCGCATCTACAGAGGTCCTGAAATGATGAGGTGGTTAACTTGTATCTATAAATACGACCCTAGAGGTCCAGAAGAGTGAACTTTTCCCATTTTTCTAAATTATTATATTTAGATTAGACAATGAGGAGTAAACCATAAGTTCAAAATCATTCTGGGGATTTCCCAACACGGAAGAAAATGTACATTATGAAATGATCAATAAAGAGCATATTTGAAGTATTCAGGAAAATGTTAATGTCATTTATGTTTAATTTACCACTTTTTCTGTTGACTTCAACCCAACGGGTTTTCCCTATTTCCGGTAAGTAATCATTTGTACTACTCAAGGATTACAATATTCTCTCGACCGAAGGAAAACGGGCTTTTACAACTAGTGCGAAAGATTCTATGTTTGAAGTCCATTCAGAAGCTTCTTATTTTTGGGTGTTGACCATTTTTGTGGTTAATATATTAAACCAAAAAACATATATTGTCAAATGTAAATATTTTATATATCGCTCTCTTTATTTTCGTCACATAAGATAATAATCGATACCCATCAAAATATGTTGTATTTTACATTAAAAATTTAAGCGATATAGCAAAACATTAGCTAATACATCTCTATTGATACTTGAAGCGACATAAAAATGGACTAAAGAGGAGTATATGATATATCAACAATATTATTTGACATTGACAACTGAGAACGCACAAATGTCAATGATTTTGATTGACAAGTATTATAATTGGTATTGAAAAAGTTTACTTACATACTCCTTGTGCATTGCTTAAGAAGAATGTGGTTTACAGTGACTTATTTCATTCTTCTATCTGTGCATATTGCAGTCGTATTGCTAATATATGTTCACAAGCGGCTAATATATGTTTACAAGCCAACAACTAAATGCACATGTATGACAAAATAATTTGGAATCCATCTTTAGAAATAATATGACAGGATGTGGAGACCATCACTTTTATGAAAAGCACATTGTATAACTTTCCAAAGGAATAGGAATACAAAGGATTCAATAGAAACTATTTTTAACCTTCAAGAAAGGAGGAATTTTAATCCTCCACTCGAGCTCAGCTCGTGGATCATTTAAAGCTTTAAGGAGGATTATACTAGGTTGGCCATGTGATAGAGGTGCCCATTTTCAAAGGTCTGACAAGAAAAAGCGAGAACAATATATTATAATATATGAGTTTGTAACAGTATAATGATGAAAAAGAGTCATAATGAATGAGTGTTTTCGATGTGCTTTCTTTTGCTCGTATTTGCAATGAAAGGAAATGACAATAGATCTGGACGATTCTATTTGGATGAAAAACCTGTGAATTACCTTGTTATGTTGTCTAACCAACCATGCTTGGGATAAGTAAGGGTAGGACTATATGTAGACAGGTAATTGGATCAAATTTAAATTATAACCCAATCAACCACCATCCATTTGTATTAAAAATGATACTTATTTGGTGGATTACCAACTGTAACTCTAAAGTTAAATTGTGATATTCCAGTGGACTGAGAAAGATTCAATCAATAATTATCCATGCAAAATAACTAAATAATTGTTCAAACAAAAATTATTTTATATTACGTCCATTATCCTATAATGAGGCTACATACACCTTTCATTGGAATCATGTTCTCTAAAATGTATTGCTGCTTTAATCTCACTGAACAGTCCATACCAGGCACTATATTTCTCTTCTTTTAATCTTTTCTACATAATTTGTAGGCATATTCATAGCTTATGTAAATAATCTATGACATGAAATATTGTTAATAATAATGTTGTCAATGCCTTTAACCGAATATCACTTCAATTATGATGTTCCGACGGACTAGATTATTGATGGACAAAATCAATTGTGATTCATGCTTGATCTAATAACCAAACAAGTATAAATCATAAATGAAGTGTAAATCGTACATAAACTATGCATCCAAAATAAAGTTTGAATTTATTTATCTAAGCATGGACAAAAATAGGATAAGGATCAAAATTTAATTTGTTATTGAAAAGGTAACATGTTTCCATCACATGGTTATAACTCCAATCAACGGATGGAGGACTGCACTACTAGTTCAAAAGGAAAAGCGTCTAAACTTATGCTAGCAATTGATTGCTTTCAACCTCCTGTAAATGTTATTCATTAAGAGTTGCTTTCTTGGGGGTAACTAGCATAAATGAGAGTGCGACAACGAATAGTAGAGTATTTCGAGACATGCATAAGAATAAAGCATGCCTTGTCAGTTTACGAAATTACTATGTTTGGATTGGTTGGTTGATCCAGTTGGTCAAGCCTGTCTGGTTCCTCTCAAAATCACCTGAGTATGTGTTTATGTGCTGCTTGACAATTGCTGTTACATTTATTTTATTATGTTGCTAATAAATACACGCCATTGTACATCATTTTTCTCAAGAAAAAATATACATGAAAACTAGGCTATTGTTATTAAAAATATTAATATTACGTCAAAAATACACTTCAATTAAACACTAAATCATGAATTACTATTAAAAACTTGTTGTAGTATAACTTAAAATACAAATTGATGTCAAAGGGAAAGAAAAGAAAAACTCCAGATCTTTCTTCCTTTTTTTTCATTTGATATAAGGATTAAGGAGTGTGCAATGCGTCCATGCCTCAAATAAACACTAGCGCTCATTGGTCATTCCAGCATCTCCCAATATGAAATTTGAAAATGTACTTTAAACTCATAATATCTAAGTAGCCTTGTTTGCAACTAGCAGTTGTATCCACCATCACCACCTACTCGAATATTTTCATCCGGCATCATTAAAAAATAACTTGATATAGGTGTCAACCATTAGTTTCTTCCGCGTTCCCAACAGCTTTAACGTTTGCTCAAACAGATCTACTGATACATTTCATTGTCACCTTAATATTTTATCAAATTCGAAACCGTTAATGAACTTTCACATTAGTTTTCAATGAGCCTGGCATCCTGATGTTAATGTCTCTTTCCACCACTGAACTTGTTATGAGAAGTTCAAAAGAATATCTGTCACTGATAAATCTGCCTATTAAAACTTCTTAACGAGTAAATGCATGATGCATCCAGGTTGTTAAATAACATATAAGATATTAGTATGTAAAAACCCTTTGGCAATCCAAAACCATGTGGTTATTAGGTTAAAAACATATAACTCTTAGATAAAGCAATGCCATGTCATTTTAAAAAGTGAAAGCTAAATAACATCCAAATATCTTACAAAAAACTGACTTTTGATTAAAAGCTGCAGAAGCAAAAGATTCCTTCATAAACAAATAACGATCCAATAGCTCAAGATACAGCCTGTATGCCTCTGGCTCGCCTCTTCTGTTTTGTATAACTCTAGGAAATTCAATTCCGTCAGTCAAACAGGTTCAAAATCAGGTAACAAGAAAGACAATAAAGTTACCTAGCGGTAAGCAAAGCAAGGACATGAAACGCCGACACAGCCCTGGATGCCATGGCCTGCTCCAAAACCATCCAGACATCAGGACTGTTCTTAACGGAGCAGAGGTAGGATACTAGAGTGTACCCTAGTTCAATACTGGGCATCTCGTTCTGGCACCTCGCGCGAGCGACACGTGCCAGCTCAATAGCAGTAGTCAGCGGCGGGTCCCTCCGCTCCTCAGCAGCCATCACCACTTCCATCAGCGCCGCCTGCATTTTTTTTTTTTTTTTTTTCCTTCTCTCTAAAACAACGGAAATGAGTTGGTTTCGTTTACGATCCAACCCAGTAGGAAGAACCGTGGAGCGTTCTGAATATCGGGGAGGATGAAATTATTGATTTTCGTCGCTTCTGTTGGTATCTATTCTATATACGTTCCGTGTATCATGTATGTATCTTAGTATGACTTTTGGCTTTTTACTCCCACCATATTCATTTTTAGTTAAAAGGAACTCCCCTTCATTTAATATCCATTTCATTTCTTTTCTGGATATCACACAAATAAAAAAGGCAAATTCTATTCATACATCAAAAATTATCTAACCACTGTTTTGCTTAAAAATATATTTCTAAATTACCCTTCTTTATTATTGCATTCTTACTTTTTTAATTATAACTCATCAAACTAAAACATTGCGATTAACGATATTGACCAAATCTATGTAAAAAAAAATTGTATAACTTAATGTGTTTTTAAACATGAAACCTAAAATTCGAATTACGGAAAGTTCTGCAAGAAAGTGTTCAAATTTAAAATCATTTAATTTAGAAGTAGGGTTTTTTGTTGAAATTAAGAATTTTTTGTAGCATAATAAATTGGTTACCATATATTCAAAAAATTGATATTCATCTTACTAAACTTAAACTTTTTTGAGTGCTATAAATTTCTTATTTTCCGTAAATAAGTTTAAAGTTTTAAAGAAGGAAGATGATGAAGAATAAAACAAGGCTAATATTGTAAAAGAGACGGTGTATGCAAAGTAATTTTTGATGTATGATTGTTTATTTTACTTTATGGTGTATGTTAAGAGATTGTTGGTGTATGAATAGAATTAGCCAATATAAAATTACAACTACAAATGCCACTTCAATTAAATATAGCTAATTAATGTCTCTTCATACTCTTGATTTCCACACTTTTCGTTTTTCCTAAATCGAAATTCTATATATCTATATATTAAACTCAATATCTAACCATTATTTATTTATTTTTCTCATCCAATCTAAATCAATATACGATACTGTAACAACCCGAATTTTAATAACATGTTAAAACAATAAATCAAGGCAGAATTAAATTTTAAAATAAGAATCAAGGGAAATAGGTTGCGCCATTGCGTTCATCTCGAAATTATGCTAGGAAACGAGTCCGATTTTTCGAGAAACGGAGTCCGTATGAGGGAGATATGACCCTCCAAAGTTTTAAGGATTTTCAAAACAGAAAAACAGCTCGAAATTGAATTTGAAATTCAAATTCAAACCCCAGCGCAGACTGGACGGGAATTTTCCCGCCCAGGACCAGGTCGACCTGGGGGTCGACACTATGGTCGACCTCCCAGGGACCAGGTCGGCCCTATGGTCGACCTGGGGGTCGACCTGGTGCTGAAGCCCAGTTTTGAGCCTGGGTTCATTCTGATGTTTCTGGTCTCGTTTTCAGTCTAGGTTCGTTCGCCTAAACCTATATAAACACCTTCCTAGTCCCATTCTCTTTACACCATTCTTCTTTAACCTTATACTGCACAAATTCTTAATGGACATGGCTTCTTCTAAATTAAATTAAAAGCAAATTAAAACACGAAGACTATTTCTTGAAGACTACGGCCAGGAATTGCATATTGGGGATTTTCTGCTATAATCAAATCGAGATTCAACAATTCGACGACTAGTTTCTAAATTCGACTTCTACATCTCAATTTCTTAGTCCACGATCTGTAAGTTCTAGTTACTTTGAGATTTAAACTTGTTAATTGTAATTTGGACATGAGATAAAGTGAAATTGGACTTAAGTATGATAATCGATTCACATCTATTCTAATTTCCATCTTGGATCTTGACATTTGGGAATATTGCTATGAAATCGGTTTGGACCTATTCATGTTGTAAATCAAACTCTTTCATGTCCATAACATTATCATGCCTGTGATGTTGAATCAGTCTATTATTTATAAGTTTGGGACTATCACCTTATGCCATGACTATCACCTTATTCTGCTAGATTTGAAATCCTATTATTTTCTATATGCCATTGATGTTATAACCAATTATCTCAAGTTATGTCATGCTAATCTTGTAATCCCTTGTATCACTTTATGCTCGTCCTTTTTGCCTATCATAGTTTTGATGTTATTCCCTTTGATTCTGGATCTGGATTTACTTGTAATTTAGATCGATTCACGTTTATGTGCGATGGGAATACGATTTGGGTAGATTAGGCAAAACATGAATTGGTTATGAACATGAATCGTGAACTTGATAATAGGCATAAGTTGAAACTTGATATGAAACTTGCCATGAAACTTGACACGAAACTTGAACATGGACATGACACTAGAATGAACTTGAAAATGGCCAACTCGAGGTTGGGTTGAGTTTGCAGTGTTATTCTGCTTGGAACCACCCGGCAAATCCAGTGACTGCAAACAATATGATCCAATGTGGGTAGTTGGTCATATCGCGCTTGAAAACCCGAGGTCAAACTGAGTTGTGGTGTAAATCTGCCCGGAACCGCCCGGCATATCCAGTGACCACAACAACCGGTCTGATGTGAGAGGTTGGGGTGCATTAATGAATTAATGCCACATGTTAGGGTTAAGTCATGAACATGAAAGACAACACTTAACCAACTTGACATGCTAGACTGATAAAGGTTAAGTCACGAATTTAAATGACAACAGTTAACCTATTGGACGAAAACCCTAGTTATGCGGTACATTTCAGCAGTAACCCACTAGATGTATCATAGTACCCTAGACCTAGGTAGGGTGGGGCACGATTACTGGACTGATTGTAAACGACCAGAACGACGGCTGAGTTGGTGCGCCAGTGTAGGTTCAGGCGGACTACGGTCCTGCACGTAGTCCGGAGTTGAAAAAGCAGCCATTGTGTGACGACCCCAAACCCCGATAAGACGGTGCAAGGGTAATCTTTGGAATATAACACATAAACAGATAACAGCAGAGCAGAAATAAATAAATACATCAGATAATGTACAATAGAATACACTGGATAAATATAATCATCAAAGTTACACAGTATATAGGATCATACTTGGTACAAAATACAGTTCAGCTATACATAAATGTCTACAGCAGAAAAGAAAACATAATATGTACAACAGGAGCTGAACAGCATAAAAAGATATAAATGATAGAATCCATCTTCAGCTCCAGCTATCCAGAAGAGCCTGCTAAAACCTGAATTCAAGGCTGCCCGTGTAGAAAAAGGGGCACCCGAGTTTGCAAGTGAAACAAACTACGAGTCGGTCATGGTACTGGTATGAGAAATCTACTTAACACAACTTACAATATGGCTAATCACAGGACCACGCCACTTTCGCGGAACGGGTTTACTCCATTGAATTGCCAGTGCTTTAAAATAAGTAAATCTTTTAAACATGGCAATGCTTTTTATAAAAATGAAGCCATTATAAGATTCAGTTCCCATCACATAATGCAACACAAACCAGAGGAAAGAGTTTTACCTCATAATGGCCAAAATATGCTTGATACGAGCAAAACAAATCAGTTGATATTATTGCTAGTGTATATATGCTTTAAAAACAATTTCAATCATAATTATCAATCATAGACGGCATGGGTACCATATATCATGTCGCCACACACACACACATATATATATATATATATATATATATACAATCAAAACTGCACGATGTCGTATTTGGAAATTGGATTTCCGTCATGAACCAAGGCAAAAGATAGTCCTTACCGATTCGAGATGCTCTAGCCCGTGTCTCAGGATCAGAACGCATCGACCCTTGGATCGTCAGGGCTGGTCCACCGATGTGGATTAAAATGCCTGAACACTGCGTTTCCCCGCCCCTATGGGGCGCCGTTGGTCATATCCGACCACACCATCGGCTCCGAAGAGACCGAAACAAACCGAGGCCTCGCTTTCCATCATCCACATAAGTAAAATACCCGGGCGTGCAAAACCCAAAGCACCACTCCTAGCTAGAAGGAAACGCATGTCCTCCCTGAAGTCCTTCTCCCGTTTCTGGATCATACCGGGGTGTGAGGCTCGCGAAACAATGCTATACACAAAGCTATGCCACACAGGCCGCGTTTTAATCATCAGCCACAAGACTTTGCTTTTCAACAGAAGCCTTGATCATCTGCCACACAGGCAATTCACTCCATGCGACTGATTTCTATCGATATATAGCCTCTGAGCTCGTACGTCTCAGAGAAGGGCGTTAAGCAAGAGAATAAATTCTCCGCCGCCAAACAGATATATATTTAATAGAGATCAATTAGCACAGAACAAAATCCAATGTCAGACACACAGTCTATTTACAAGTTCGTTCTGGGTCTGAACGAAACCGGAGGCACTCAATACCTCGCATATCCGTACAATCAACAAGTACGTCCGGACGGCTACTACTTCAGCCCCGTCAAGGTAGCTACTCCTATCATGAGCATCAATAACACCCTTCCATTCGACGTGAAGATCATCGGTCTTGCACCGTCTTCATATCTTCGACTTTCACTCGTCGATCAATTATTTGAAATGAGAATCAACTCGGCCTTTTCAAATAATTCACGTATATTTAGAATTTCAAATCAATTCATTTCAATGGTTAAATTATTCGATATCACTAGTTCTGTTCTTTAATGTAATTTTCATGCCAAATACATTCAACCATCAAATATCACATAAACCGAGCAAATTCAGTTTATTTCCATTCCATATCGTTTATATTATTTAATCACTATTTATCGCTATTTTTATTTATTTAAAAATAGCCAATTCATTCAAACGATGCTTCAGGCTATAACGCGGCCGTGGCGCTGTTTTTCTTCAGATTTGATTTACACATATCTGAAAATCTAACCGTTGCATCTTCACAAATTTTATATCATTAGAAAGATCTTTTCAAAACGAATCCAACGGTTTCAATTTTGGGAAAATCTGACGGTCGGATCTCCCGCACTAATCGTTTGAAGTTACGATTTCAAAATACGAACTGCAGCTTCGTTATTCGATTTAATTTAATTATATATATATAAATATAATTGATTCTGACGTTGTTTTTCTTCAGATTTGAATTAAACATTCCAGACAATCCAACCGTTGGATCTTCACAAAGTTGGTGTCGTTGGAAAGATATTTCCAAAGCGAACCCAACGGTTATGGTTTCTGGAAAATCTGATGGTCGGATCTCCCGCACTAATCGTTTAAAATCACGGTTTCAAAAGACGAACTACAGCTTCGTTATTCGATTTATTTTAATTATATATATATATATAATTCATTCTTAGATTTCAAAACCATATCCACTTTATATATTTGATAAAAATGATATTTTTATCATCAAAAATATTTATTCCACACATCACCATTTTTAACACTTCATATTCACAATAAAAATGTAGATTTTATTGTTCAATTTATATATTCAACATATGAACGTTTTCGACTTCACATATACGATAAATTATGATTTTTATCGTTCTAGTTCTTTATTCAACACATGAATATTTTCTATAGTTGATATATATAATAAAAATGTGATTTTTATTGTAAAACAATTTATTTCAAAACACGATTATTTTATATAGTCTATACATAAGGTAAAAATGTTAGGCCCTGTTTGGTTTCATTTTTAACTTTTAATTTTTAGTTTTTGAAGCTTATTTTCGGTTTTTTCATTTTTAATGTTTTTAACATTTTGGAAAATCTATTTGGTTCTACTATTTTGAAAAACCGATTTTTAGTTGAAAATTAAAAATGAGATATCAAAATAAAAATGAAAGTTTCAAATCTATGTATAATTTGGTTGTAAATGAATAACATACTAATATGATATGCAGTTATCAACAAGCAATTAATGCAGATACATATATAGAAGTCGAAACAATAATCAACAAAGTAGCAATTCAAACTAGTAACTCATTTCTTAATTACTATAGAAAATAAAAAACGCACCCACTATGAATACACAACAAATTATAAGAAGGAACTAATTGTATTAGCAGAAAATAATAATAATAACATGCTTACTACAATCACATCAACACCTATATCTAAATTAGTCTTGCAACTGCTATAACAATGCTGCTTTCTTAAAAACAATACTGCTTTT
Organism: Allium sativum; assembly: GCA_030737875.1. Lineage (NCBI taxonomy): Eukaryota > Viridiplantae > Streptophyta > Magnoliopsida > Asparagales > Amaryllidaceae > Allium > Allium sativum. The sequence continues at coordinate 164,079,211 of CM060910.1, read as the reverse complement.
ACGATAAAACATATGTAATCTAAACTGAACAATTAAAAAAGCATACGACACTACTTCTAAATAGCCTATATTTCACTGGTCATAGAGAAAGTTGATCCAAACAAGCTCTGTAGTATGATTCCACTGACTGCTGCAATTAAAAAGTTACAATAATATCAGTTGACTGTAAATGAAGTAACAATATAAAAGCAAATAAGAGAAACTTCACCGATTAAGAAAGAGTTAGTTGTGTCGCCTCGTTCACTCATAACCTGGAATGTTAAAATTATGAGCATTAGCAAACCAAATTCTTATTAAGAAATGCTAAAAAAGACAAATTCCGTACTTAACTACCTAGTTTTGTGGATGAGTTGTTGTATAATCATTCCACATCTGTGTAGCAATTTGATCCTTGATATGTCCCATTTGAGTTGTTTGGCTAACATCGAATTGTATTGTTTCCTGATTTTGATTTGTCTCCAACACATGTTCAAATACCATATTCTCTGACAAGTATTGTGTGAAAAGAGCATCCAAAGCATGTTCTTGTAAAATAAAGTTATGCAATGTGCAACAAGCAATAGGAATTTGTCTTTGCCTACAAAGTGGATAATTCGTCATTAATTTTAGAATTGGAAATCTTGCTTTTAAAACACCAATGCAACGCTCAATGATATTTCGACATGATGAGTGTTTATAATTGAACAAATCTTCTTTTCCACGCAGTCTCCCTCGTCCATTGTAATCACGTAAATGATATCTACGACCTCGATAAGGAGCCAAAAATCCAGGCATGTTTGGGTATCCAGCATCAACAAGATAATATTGATCTATAAAGTAATATCCATGTATTATATAAATATTACAGAAAAAAGTATTGTGTAATCATTTTTAATATTTGATAGTAACATTTAGTATAATAAATTCATACCTCCTTTTGGCATTGGAAAATTATTTCCAACTCTGGTAACTGCATCGATAAATACTCGAGAATCATTAGCAGCACCCTCCCATCCAGCATACACAAATACAAATTTCATATCGAAATCACACGCCACCATGACATTTTGTGTTATACTGGTTTTTCTTCCACGAAAAGACGTTTGCCTTGATGCAGGCACCCATGCAGCAACATGCGTTCCATCTATTGCTCCAATACAATCCTACACAATAAACGATACTATAATGTTATTTATGTTAATTACTTGTTAAATATATTTTGTTAAAAAATTTACCTTAAAATATGGATACTTGTTTACAAGGCGTTCATGTATGAAATCTCTATCCGTTTGTCGTATTAACTCCGTGCCCAAAGAACAAACAGCTCGTAAAACTCTTCTGAACCATTTTGAAATAGTCTCATGTGAATGCTAAAAACGATCGGCAATTATACTATATCTTGTAGTGTGTCCTATTATCATTAGAAACATTGCCACACCCTCTTCCACACTTACTTTTCTACCATCAGTCAAAAGTCCTTTCTCTTTTAGGGTATCACAAAAATTCAACAACACATGTTTTTGTATTCTAAAAATTTGATGACACACTGTAGGATTTCCATTTAATATATCAAGTAAAAACATCCTTCCTGTAAGTGATGATGTTCTACAAGGCACTTTATTCATGGTACTCCTTTGGGTAGCAACAAAACAATTAATCATCAAGATATCACCAAATTGTTCATTACGGTAATCCATCAACATAAAATCATCATCAGAACTAGTGTCGTCATCGGATTCATAAGAAATGATAGTAGATTGAGCAGACATTACTCTGCACAAACAATATTCAATAGACATTATTAATGAAAATAGTTTTGTATCACTCTTATGGTCCTATACTGGCTATGGTCTACAACATGCCCATTGCAACCCTTATCAAACTTGATGATCTAAGTGCTGATTTCTTTTGGGTAGGGAGGCATCATAAAATAACATGGAGGAAACCATGCAGACTAAACTAGAGGAAAAACTCAATCTAAACAATGAACTCATTTTTAATGACACAATTGTTTACTAAACCGAATACTAGTCATGAGTAAAAACTGAGCCACCAAACATGCATATTTACTCCATGTTGAACTCGTGAGTTTTATCAAATATATTCAATAATGATTAGAATAAATACATTCAGAATAACCTCACATGCATCAACTCATTTTGGTTAAAACTCAGGAGTTATCACATTATATTCATTTGGTTAAATAGAATCAACTCATTTTTGTTTTAACAGTGGCGTTTGTGGATGAATGACTTCAATGGGTTAAAAAAAAAACAGTTTTTATATCACTAAAAATAACATATTTGAAAACTCATTTTTAATGACAGCATACCCAATCTAAACAATGAAGAAATATTGTCAATACAATGATAGCATACCCAATCTAAACAATGACAGCATACCCAATTTAAATATTGTCAAAATAATGTAGAAATTTACCCAATTCAAACTTGTCCAGATTGAGATCCACACTTATGATCTTGGTTTCACCAAAACCCTTGAAACTTCAGCCCCTACAATCAAATACACAAGTCATCACATTATATTTTATATGCAGAATAAAACTAATTGCACCTTCTTATTTTGACAATATTGTAACCCACAGGCAAAAACATAAGAACAGCCCCATGGTAATTCAAATCTTAGCTCGGTCTCTACAATCATCAAATATAAACAAAAACTCTAACGAGACTTTACAAATAAACATTTCAACGCAGCCAGCCAGAAAGAAATCCAGTATCCAACCTATTGATATTCATCATCAACCCCATAGTTTATTATGTGACAATAAGCATGCCAATGAATTGTACACTGAAAGAAGAGATGGTATCACAGATTTGAATTACCAACAAAGTCCAAACAGCAACAGATCACAAGCAATACTGTAACCCACAAAGTCCAAACAGCAACAGATCACAACCAAATTGGAATAAAAACAGCAAGAAATTGGACACAAAGTCCAAACAGCAAGAAAAAGAAGACAAAGATATCATAACATAAAAAGTCATTACATTTCAAACAGCAAGAAACAGAACATCTATAGAATAAAAACTACATAGACTAGCAAATCCAAAGTTCAACGCAACACAAAGTATATAAACCTACGATAAAGATACCATAACCCACAAGATAAAAAATTAATCTAGACGTTCTAAAACCGGCAATCTTCTATGTTCCGGCATCATAACAAATCGCATCCTGAAATTGGGATTATCAAAAGCCTTCACTGCCTTTGTGTAGACATCATCGGAAACACCGTCAATACCATTTAATATATTCATACACACCATATCGGAATACGGGTCAAATGCACCACTTTGACTATCATTTGGCTTAGGCGACTTTCCTTCAACTTTCGCAATTTTTCCTTTTAAGTATCGCACTCTAAGTCCGGCTTCTTCATTGCGCATTTCGATTGAAGATGACCACTTGTCCATACATGACTCGAGCTTTTCAAAATTATTAGCCTTATGTTTTTTGCGTCATCGTTCATTTGTTGACGTGTCATCACTTGCACGACTACTAATTTGCTCATCATCATTTATCACATGAACATGCACGCCCTTGGTTAGAAAATTCTCCTATAGTTGTCTTTCGTCATCCGAACTGGGTGGGGGATTTGTTGAAGCATTACTCAAACCTCCAGTAGCCGTAGTTCCACCGAAAATCTCTCCTAAAAGTTCATAATTCTTGCAACCATCTATCCTAAAAGTTTTAAACTCGGTCTTGCTCATCTATAATAATTTAACAAGTATTAGTTCAACATGCAACCATCTTTCCCATAAGTATTATTTTAAAATGCATACCATATAGAAGTGTTGCCAAACTTCTTCCGCGGCATTAACCTTGTTGGTATTTGGATCCCACGTAACGCCTATATGCCCTAATAGTTGCGGAAAAAAAACGATGTACAATACGTAAACGGTTCCATTTTCCCTTCAATCTCTCCACCCCGTAATCAAACTTTGTTGCTTCAATCATCTCTTGATTAATCTTTCGCCATTGGTCTTTAGTGAAAGTAGAGCATTGAAGTTTTCCCGCTTTTACATATTCATAGAGTATTCCAATGAAAGTACGTTCGTTCTCGTTAGACCATGACATTGGTTCTTTTGCCTTACTATGACCTCCCATTTTCTATGTAGATAATTAAATAAAGATAAATATTTTAGGCAGTCGTGGACAAATCAGAATTAATGATAGTATCCTATTCAGAGTTTCGGTTTTTTAACTTGCATTAGACCAGATCAAACAATCGAGTTTTATCATTATTGAAAACAATTCATGCAGACAATTCATGTGTTGCTTATATTTTTGGAGTGAGTACAATAATATGGACATGCAGACAATTCATGCACATACATCACAATTAGGAGAAATAGGTTGTGGATTTGGATTATTCATTTGTTACTGACGTATGCTTCAATGGTCTTGTGTAATGAGCAGGATCTTTCTGGATATGATAAGTCCATATATGACTGTGCATCCAACAAACACTTTGGTATATAATCCATTATTATTACCAACTACAATAACAAGTAACCGTGTGAAAAAGTATTATGTATTAACAAGCTATATCCATAAAATATTCGAAACGAAACTGAAATTACGTGTTACTGCATTAAATAATAAAATACAAAGTATAATATGTTATTGAAAACATATACAGTAAAGTCACTTTCACAAAAAAAAACATACGGTAAATTGCATTTTAAACTTCCATATTTATTTGATTTCTTTCAGAAATCTGTAGTTCATCATTATTTTTAGTTTAACTTTCAGTTCGAATAAAGGTATAAAAAAGTATTAGAATTGGCAATGTCTTCTGAATAACATTGCAACCAATATTATTGATCCATGTATTTTCCTAGTTGAATAATGTACGTATCCAGTTGGCCTTAAATTTTCATTAGATACACTTAGTGTAAATGAATACATATCCTAAACAGAGCACATATCAAAAAATGATGACTAAATCCGTTTATATCGTGCATTGTAAACAGAATTTTTTTTTACAGCAGACATAGTAAAGGAATAACAAAAGAGGCTTCCAATGTCTTATATATGAAAATAAATCTATGTACTAAGGACAAATATTTGATATGGGCTTCTGAATAAAAAACATATTGCAGGACTACTCCAAAACTAATTATAAAAATAAATCTACTTTCATATAGCAAATATGCAACCAGAGTTTATATTTTGATATGTTCGCCCAAATATGCAATCAAAGTTTGGTATATCTAATTTTTATAAAAGAAGTGCATGAGTTTGGTGTGTTTTGAATATTTCTCTAGCTGTGTGAACAAGGTTGCTCCACAGCGTTTGACAATTTTCAATGACGAAGGCCTCATGCAACAGGGCATATTATTTTAGTAAACAAGAAACAATAGGCATAACTAAATAATCAAATTATTGTTTATTTGTTGAACAAATTTCTCTTTATCACAAAACAATGATTAAAGATACGTTATATGACTAAGCTTACTAAAATACTGAATATCGAAGTGCATCATTGAACAAGTTGTTTGTCTTTAAATAGAAAGCAATAGCTATAATCAGTTATTTGTATTAATTTCGTACTGTTGTATAAAAAAAATATGACTATGCATTATACTGACAAATACAAAAATATTCCTTTGCATCCATTGGCAGTGCATGCTTATAAAGTTGTAGTATATATGTTTCATGTTTCAGTTTAATGCAAGTTTGACTAAACATCATGTTTATTGTATAACTAAAAATACTGCAGTATATATATTTCAATGTAAAGAAGATTTAATAAGTCAACAAGTCTAATTGTTGAAAGCCTGAAACATCAAATTTAGGTCTTTAGCAGTATATTATCAAGCATCATTTTTGCTTTTCATATATTTTTTTTTATAAAAAAAATCACTTATTAGCAGATGAAAACTCATTTTTAATGACAGCATACCCAATCTTAACAATGAAGAAATATTGTCAAAACAGTGGCATCATACCCAATCTAAACAGTGACAGCATATCCAATTTATATATTGTCAAAATAATGAAGAAATTTACCCAATTCAAACTTGTCCAGATTGCGATCCACACTTATGATCTTGGTTGCACGAACCCTTGAAACTTCAGCCACTACAATCAAATACACAAGTTATCATATTATAATGCTATCAAATGCAATCAAAAAACAAAATCAAAGATCGGAAAATATGCAGTAGAAACTCAGCAAAACGCCTAAATCGATATCCATAAAATTCACTAACCCTAATTCACAAAAAAGGAAAATCAACGTAAAATCATTCCCCTTTACCTAGATGTTATTGGTTTAAAGAAAATGACATAACTAACCAATAGAAATCGTATTTACCTGATATTGAATGATATCAGGAGATGAAGGCGATTTTCGTAGGGTTTGGAATTTCGAAACTTGCGGCCGTCGAATAGAATTGGACAATCAATCGTGTTTGCTTTATGTTTGAGTTTTGGGTTTTTGGGCTTTTCATTGTGGGCTGAAAACCGAGAAAATAGAGAAAATCTGTTTTTAAATTTCTATAGTAAACCAATTTTGAAAAATGGACTGTTTTTAAAAATGAATTTTAGAAAATGATAAAACAAACAAGTTTTCAGTATTTTCCAAAATTGAAAACCAAAAATTTCTTGAAAATGGCTAACCAAACAGGGCCTTATTTTTGGTGTTAAAACAATTTATTTAAAATATTAATATTTTATATAGGCTATATATATAATAAAAATGTGATTTTTATCTTTCAAATAATTTACTCAACACATGAACTCATTCAACACATGAATTTCTACTCAACACCTGAATTTCTATTCAACACACGAATATAGTTTCAACACATGAAAATAATTCTAACATATGAATATTATTGAAAATTTCGGCAGCATAACAGCATGGTAGTTAAAACCGGGACCGTTCCTAGTACGGCTCCTCGCTCTACCTTAAAACCTCGTGGTTTTTGACAATAGGGATTTCATGCATCTAATTCGCACGCAAGCGAGCATGTTTATTTTTCTTTTCTACAAACTAATCCTATGTGGTTTCATCCAAAGTAATTCTCAACCACAAACAGGTATTTTTCAACCACAATTAATCATTCATGATCTTCACCAAATTTCACATCGACTCAATATCACAACCAATATATATCGTCCATGGTATGTGGACGAGGGGAGTGTGTGTATATATATATATATTCGTATATAAATATATTTCAATTTCATTTCAACGCATATATAATTTTTACAATGCATATATTACTTATACATCGAACATACAACTTATACAACGCTTACATGAGGTGTACAACGCTTATATAACTCATACATCGACTATATAATTTATACATCATTGTTTTCCACATCGTTTGTAATTTAGAAATCTCACATTGGGTTCCACTCCACCAAAAATTGCAGAAGGCTCAGAAAAATATGTGGTCTCTTCTAGAATATAGAAGACGTCCTCACGAGTCCACTGTCTCTTGTTTCACTGGATTTCGACAAGAAATGAAAAAGATATGATTTTTATTGTAAAATCATAAACCGCAGCGCTTTAAAGCGCTATAAACAATTAATTTAAAATAAAGCAGTTACCTTTCGCGAAGGATTCAAACAAGGGTTTCGATTTTCTGTCCAAATCGTTGGTCGAGGTTGAAATCGGGTTGCGGCACACTCTAAGGCCTGGAGAGGCGCGTGGATCGACGATGGCGCGGTCGTGAACGGTGGCAGCAATCAATGGCGGTGGCGGTTGAAAGCCATTGACTTTGGGGGCTCCGATCTCGATGCACACAACACGTTAGAGGGCGCGATGGGTATGGATGCGTAGAAGAGGAGAAGCTCTACAAAAAGTTCCAAAGGACCCTAGGGTTTTGCTAAGCGATTTGAGCGAGATCGGAGAAGAAAGAAATGAAGGGGAGCCGCCAGTCATCGCAGCAGATCAGGGAGAGAGAGTTTGAATGGGCCAATGGGATTTTTTTCTATTTATTTATATATTTTTAAATTCTAAAATACCCCTTATCTCCTACGAACTCCAATCCAAACCCAACGACTGTCGCCCCTAGCTAAATACCTCCATCCTGAACACAATGGGATATGTTTCGTAGGCCATTCGACAATTTCAGTCAGTTTCTCTTCAAATTAAAATATAAAACATTCAATATTCGATTTGAACGTACATTTCAATTTGCCAGGGCTACATACTGATTCTAAAAATTCCATAAAAATAAATCTAGCTATGTTTTGACGATACGGTCCCAACAAAACGAGTTTCGTCGAATTCTGAGATCGTTTGAAAAATGGCCACTTTCTGGTCGATCCAATTTAACAAAAATTTACCAAACACATTTTCCTTTACCACGCTCACATGTTAACTTCAAAAATTATGAAATTTGAAACCTAGAAATAATTTGACATCCCGGATCCAACAAAAGTGGTTTCGTTGAATTCTGAGGTCGTTTGCAAAATGTCTATTTTCAAGGGCGATATAATCCCTATAGCGACCTTTCTGAAAATTCATTTGGCCATAACTTTTGACTCCCGTTATGAAACTTTGATTTTTCTGATTTGTTAGAAATATATTCACTAACATATTTAAATATTTTTGGTTTCACTAAAATCCGTTTTATTTTGCACCCAGCACAATCAGTCAGAGTTTGAATTGAAATTTTGAAACTACCGCGCCATTTCAGACCTTGTTTGTAATTTAAAATAATTATATTTATTTTCAAACATTGATTCATACACACTTTTCATCATTATTATTTAAAATATTTATTTTAAATATCTAAAATCCACTAAAATAGCCAAATTAAAAATTTTAAACTGGCTTAGATTTTCCGGGTTGTTACAATCTCCCCCACTTAAAACTTTTCATCCCCGAAAAGGAACAAAGTCGAAAGTGGATTAATTAACCAACTCTACTTTCAATCTGGCATCCATTCTTCAACTTTTCAGTTTCTAAGAATTTTCAAATTCTTCAAAAATCTGGCTAACACCCTAAATTTTCGAAAAAATTCGCCATAACCTCCTTTGTACGGGGAGGGGTTTGGAAATTTATTGGGCCGTATTAGGTACCCAATAAATCCTAATAAGCATGCACATATTTATAGTGATATATTCCGGTGTCCACAGGGGAGTGTGTATAGATCATAACTCCAGAGAATAAATTCTCGTCACCCTATAAATGGTTTTTGTCCCTTAATGACCAGAGAGACGTGTTTATTGTCATCTCCAGACCCGTGTGGGGTTTTTATTATCTTGCAATTTACTGTTACATTTTATATGGTCCATATCCGTCATCAGTTCAACCTGTAATATATAGTCATTGCCATACAAGCTTCTCGCTCGTATGGTAAATCTTCAACCTCGTCGCACAAGACCCAAATGCTTATGTGGTATATGATGAAGTATGCCTATCTTCAAGAAGTATGCCATGTACTGTAGTTCAAAATTAATTGTTACTATCCTATGGCGACGTTTATTATTTACACACAGAACAACCAACACCCCGCATCTAATGACATTCACAGGAGTTGATATAATAATAAAATTGCGCATCCAACTCATTAAGGTTTACCTATTTGTCGGGCACGCAAATAAATTCTTTACTCAACGGCTAATCCTTTTACCTGTTCGAACATATATAATGCACATGTATATATTTCTATCTATTTTTAAATCAGTTTAATATGCGATTAATTGCATACATTTAACTACCTTCTCTTATTGATTTAATTAACTATCATTCTAATAATTTAATTAATCAAATTCTCAATCACACAACGCAATCAACAACCAATTTGTTATTAACTTTTCAAAAATATACCAAATAATTCATATACTCTTTTAAAATCATTTAGACTATATGATTAAAAGTTTACATCCATGCAAAGAAGACAACAACAAAGTAAAGAACAGAATGGAAATGCAAAATATTGTAAATGTACCTTGCACCAGAGTCAATCAGAGACATCCACCCTGCACTTAGGATAGGCTTTCTTAATACTTTCTTCTGTTTCCTAAGTACAATCTCGTGGATCTCCATTCCATCGCACTTTGACTAAGTGAACCTTTTTGTTCCTCAGCTCTTTGGTTTCTTTGCCAATGATCTTCATCAGCTCTCTTCTAACTGCCAATTCTGGAGTGATTTCCAAATCCTGTTGTGCAGCTTCTTCTACAACGAGATTTGGATCATGCACATGCTTTCGTAGTTGAGATACGTGAAATACATCATGCACTCCAGGCAACCAATCAGGTAATTGAACCCTATAAGTGAGAGTTCCAACCCGTTTAAGAATAGGAAACGGACCAATAAATTTGGGTGCCAATTTCCCCGTTTTACCGAATCGGATGACTCCTCTCATCGGAGATACCTTCAAATATACATAGTCGCCAACAGCAAATGATATATCTCTTCTTCTCTTATCTACATAGCTTTTCTGTCGGCTTTGGGCGGCTAGTAATCGTTTCTTAACGAAATCGACTTTACCCGCAGCATCGCGAATTATATGTGGCCCCAATACGAGTCTATTTCCAGGTTCTACCCAACAAGCTAGGGATTGGCACGGTCTACCATACAATACTTCGAATGGAGACATTTTCAAGCTCGCCTGGTAGCTGTTGTTATATGAGAATTCGGCCAAATGTAAATGGTCTTCCCATGATCCGCCAAAATCAATAAAACAAGCCCGCAATAAATCTTCAAGAATACGATTCATCCTCTCAGTTTGACCATTAATAAACCTCAGATTTTTCCTCTTTGGATCTTGAATTAGATGAGGGGGAAAATGAGAAAGTTCATTGAATCTCTTATGATATTCTGGGATATTCATATCTCCTTGTATCAAATAGTAGAATTCATTACATAACCGCTCAGTTGCTTCTGGAGGAATAAATTTTCACTGAAAAGCTCTTTGAATCTATCCCAGGTGATATCACCTTCTGGATTATCTTTAACAATCGAATACCACCAGAACAAAGCTTCGTCTTTGAGTGCCTAAGATGCTATAAATCTTTTCTGGTCATCCCTCAGGTTTGAACCTTCAAAGATTTTCTCAGTAGAGCGCACCCATGCTTGTGTTTGTATAATAGATTCATTCCCTGAGAACGGTACTCCACCCAAATTTCTATATTTCATAAATAGAGCTTCTATATCTGGGTGAGTGTTACTTCTTCTGTTTCTGGCACTCATTTTCTAGTACTTCTGCAAATAGTAGACCAAGTGTCAAGTCAACAGAAAAGAGATTATAAAGCATAGAAACATATACTGGAATGTAAATGCATCTATCGAGGTATATTTCATTCTGTTATACTCATACTAGGATATTACTGATCCTATTTGTAATGAATTACTCGTCCTAGAACACTACTGGTTCTATTTCAAACGAGTTCGTTAATATGTTATATTCCCGAGCTAAGCTTAACCAAAGCTCTGATACCACGTTTGTGAGGACCCCAAACCCCAATAAGACGGTGCAAGGGTAATCTTTTGGAATATATTGCATAAACAGATAACAGCAGAGCAGAAATAAATAAATACACCAGATAATGTACAATAGAATACACTAGATAAATATAATCATCAGAGTTACACAGTATATAGGATCATACTTAGTACAAAATACAGTTCAGCTATACATAAATGTCTACAGCGGAAAAGAAAACATAATATGTAAAACAGGAGCTGAACAGCATAAAAGGAGATAAATGATAGAATCCATCTTCAGCTCCAGCTATCCAGAAGAGCCTGCTAAAACCTGAATACAAGGCTGCCAATGTAGAAAAAGGGGCACCCGAGTTTGCAAGTGAAACAAACTACGAGTCAGTCATGGGACTGGTATGAGAAATCTACTTAACACTTCTTACAATATGGCTAATCACAGGACCACGCCACTTTCGCGGAACGGGTTTACTCCATTGGATTGCCAATGCTTTAAAACAAGTAAATCTTTTAAGCATCGCAATGCTTTTTATAAAAATGAAGCCATTATAAGACTCAGTTCCCATCACACAATGCAACACAAACCAAAGGATAGAGTACCATATATCATGTCGATTCATTTGATATTATTGCTAGTGTATATATGCTTCAAAAACAATTTCAATCATAACTATCAATCATAGGCGGCATGGGTACCATATATCATGTCGCCATATATATATATATATATATATATATATATATATATATATACAATCAAAACCGCACGATGTCGTATTTGGAAATTGGATTTCTGTCATGAACCAAGGCACAAGGTAGTCCTTACCGATTCGAGACGCTCTAGCCCGTGTCTCAGGATCAGAACACATCGACCCTTGGATCGTCAGGGCCGATCCACCGATGTGGATTAAAATGCCTGAACACTGTGTTTCCCCGTCCTATGGGGCGTCATTGGTCATATCCGACCACACCATCGGCTCCGAAGAGACCGAAACAAACCGAGGCCTCTCTTTCCACCATCCACATAAGTAAAATACCCGGACGTGCAAAACCCAAAGCACCACTCCTAGCTAGAAGGAAACGCATGTCCTCCCTGAAGTCCTTCCCCCGTTTCTGGCTCATACCGGGGTGTGAGGCTCGCGAAACAACGCTATACACAAAGCTATGCCACACAGGCCGTGCTTTGATCATCAACCACAAGACTTTGCTTTTCAACAGAAGCCTTGATCATCTGCCACTCAGGCATGCCACACAGGAAATTCACTCCATGCGACAGATTTCTATCGATATATAACCTCTGAGCTCGTACGTCTCAGAGAAGGGCGTTAAGAAAGAGAATAAATTCTCCGCCGCCAAACAGATATATATTTAATAGAGATCAATCAGCACAGAACAAAATCCAATGTCAGACACACAGTCCATTTACAAGGTCGTTCTGGGTCTGAATGAAACTGGAGGCACTCAATACCTCGCATATCCGTACAATGAACAAGTACGTCAGGACGGCTACTACTTCAGCCCCGTCAAGGTAGCTACTCCTATCATGAGCATCAGTAAGACCCCTTCATTCGACGTGAAGATCATCGGTCTTGCTCCGTCTTCATATCTTCAACTTTCACTCGTCGATCAATTATTTGAAATGAGAATCAACTCGGCCTTTTCAAATAATTCACTAATATTTAGAATTTCAAATCGATTCATTTCAATGGTTAAATTATTCGATATCACTAGTTCTGTTCTTTAATGTAATTTTCATGCCAAACACATTCAACCATCAAATATCACATAAACCGAGCAAATTCAGTTTATTTCCATTCCATATCGTTTATAATATTTTATCACTATTTATCGCTATTTTTATTTATTTAAAAATAGCCAATTCATTCAAACGACGCTTCAGGCCATAACGCGGCTGTGGCGCTGTTTTTCTCCAGACTTGATTTACACATATCTGAATATCTAACCGTTGGATCTTCACAAATTTTATATCATTAGAAAGATCTTTTCAAAACGAATCCAACGGTTTTAGTTTTGGGAAAATCCGACGGTCGGATCTCCCGCACTAATCGTTTGAAGTTACGATTTCAAAATACGAACTGCAGCGTCGTTATTCGATTTAATTTAATTATATTTATATATATATATATAAATATAATCGATTCTGGGGCTGTTTTTCCTCAGATTTGAATTAAACATTCTAGACAATCCAACCGTTGGGTCTTCACAAAGTTGGTGTCATTGGAAAGATATTTCCAAAGCGAACCCAACGGTTGTGGTTTTGGGAAAATCCGTTGGTCGGATCTCCCGCACTAATCGTTTGAAATCACGGTTTCAAAACACGAACTGCAGCTTCGTTATTCGATTTATTTTAATTATATATATATAAATATAATTCATTCTTCGATTTCAAAACCATATCCACTTTATATATTTGATAAAAATGATATTTTTATTATCAAAAATATTTATTCCACACATCACCATTTTTAACACTTCATATTCACAATAAAAATGTAGATTTTATTGTTCAATCTATATATTCAACACATGAACGTTTTCGACTTCACACATAAGATAAAATATGATTTTTATCATTCTAGTTCTTTATTCAACACATGAATATTTTCTATAGTTGATATATATAATAAAAATGTGATTTTTATTGTAAAACAATTTATTTCAAAACATGATTATTTTATATAGTCTATACATAAGGTAAAAATGTTATTTTTGGTGTTAAAACAATTTATTTAAAATACTAATATTTTATATAGGCTATATATATAATAAAAATGTGATTTTTATCTTTTAAATAATTTACTCAACACATGAATTTCTACTCAACACCTGAATTTCTATTCAACACACGAATACAGTTTCAACACATGAAAATAATTCTAACACATGTATATTATTGAAAATTTCGGCAGCATAACGGCAGGGTAGTTAAAACCGGGACCGTCCCTAGTACGACTCCTTGCTCTACCTTAAAACCTCGCGGTTTTTGACAATGGGAATTTCATGCATCTAATTCGCACACAGGCGAGCATGTTTATTTTTCTTTTCCACAAACTAATCCTATGTGGTTTCATCCAAAGTAATTCTCAACCACAAACAGGTATTTTTCAACCACAATCAATCATTCATGATTTTCACCAAATTTCACATCAACCAATAATCCAAACAATATCACAACCAATATATATCGTCCATGATCTGTGGATGAGGGGAATATATATATGCGTATATAAATTTATTTCAATTTCATTTCACTTCATTTCAATCATTTCAACGCATATATAATTTTTACAACGCATATATAACTTGTACATCGAACATACAACTTATACAACGCTTATACATGAGGTGTACAACGCTTATATAACTCATACATCGACTATATAATTTATACATCATTGTTTTCCATATCGTTTATAATTTAGAAATCTCACATTAGGTTCCACTCCACCAAAAATTGCAGAAGGCTCAGAAAAATATGCGGTCTCTTCTAGAATGTAGAAGACATCCTCACGAGTCCACTGTCTCTTGTTTCACTGGATTTCGACAAGAAACGAAAAAGATATGATTTTTATTGTAAAATCATAAACTGTAGCGCTTTAAAGCGCTATAAACAATTAATTTAAAATAAAGCAGTTACCTTTCGCGAAGGATTCAAACAAGGGTTTCGATTTTCTGTCCAAACCGTTGGTCGAGGTTGAAATCGGGTTGCGCCACGCTCTAGGGCCTGGAGAGGCGCGTGGATCAACGGTGGCGCGGTCATGAACGGTGGCAGCAATCAGCGGCGACGGTTGAAAGCCATCGACTTTGGGGGCTCCGATCTCGATGCACACAGCATGTTAGAGGGCGAGATGGGTATGGATGCGTAGAAGAGGAGAAGCTCTACAAAATGTTCCAAAGGACCCTAGGGTTTTGCTGAGCGATTCGGGCGGGATCGGAGAAGAAAGAAATGAAGGGGGAGCCACCGTTCATCGCAGCAGATCGGGGAGAGAGAGTTTGAATGGGCCAATGGGATTTTTTTCTATTTATTTATATATTTTTAAATTTCTAAAATACCCCTTATCTCCTACGAACTCCAATCCAAACCCAACGACTATTGTCCCTAGCTAAATACCCCCATCCCGGACACAATGGGATATGTATCGTAGGCCCATTCGACTATTTCAGTCAGTTTCTCTTCAAACTAAAATATAAAACATTTAATATTCGATTTGAACGTACATTTCAATTTGCCGGGGCCACATACTGATTCTAAAAATTCCATAAAAATAAATCTAGCTATGTTTTGACGATACGGTCCTAACAAAATTAGTTTCGTCGACTGAGACCGTTTGAAAAATGGCCATTTTCTGGTCGATCCAATTTAGCAGAAATTCACCAAACACATTTTCCTTTACCACTCTCACATGTTAACTTCAAAAATTATGAAATTTGAAACCTAGAAATAATTTGACATCCCGGATCCAACAAAAGTGGTTTCGTTGAATTCTATGGTCGTTTGCAAAATGTCTATTATCAAGGGCGATATAATCTATATAGCGACCTTTCTGAAAATTCATTTGGCCATAACTTTTGACTCCCGCTATGAAACTTTGATTTTTCAAATTCATTAGAAAGATATTCACTAGCAGATTTAAATATTTTTGGTTTCACTAAAATCCGTTTTATTTTGCACCCGGTACAGTCAGTCAAAGTTTGAATTGAAATTTTGAAACTACCGCACCATTTCAGGCCTTGTTTATAATTTAAAATAATTATATTTATTTTCAAACATCGATTCAAACATACTTTTCGTCGTTATTATTTAAAATATTTATTTTAAATATCTAAAATCCACTAAAATAGCCAATTTAAAATTTTTAAACTGGCTCAGATTTTCCAGGTTGTTACACATTGGGCATCAGTAGGTTTACACTGTGCATGCCTTATTCGTGTCGGTGGTTGGCACCCTAGGGCTTGATACACCCTATGGTGGACCTAGCACAGGTAACTACATTCGTGATAGCGCCGTATGACACAGACACACGACGAGCTAGAACTTGTAGGGAGCCGATCGATTAATGGATCGTTCTGTAAGACCCCGAAATGGGTCATTTCATGATATTGGGCCAAGGGATCATTTCGTGGTTAATATATGACATGGGTTTGGGATACTAGTACAGTTGGTGCAGCGAATCTTGAACATGCGATGCTATACTTGATTTATACTTGAATTATCATGCTATCTTAGTCTATCTTGCCCATCTTGCCATCATGCTTATGTTTACTTTCAGTTTATACATGTCATGTTACCTTTACCTGTTTTTATGCTGAGTCACTAGGACTTACCAGTCTTTATGACTGACCCATTTTCTTGTGCCTCTTTTTCTTTCGTTCCCCCCAGGTTCTCAGGGAGGAAACTCTAGCACTTAGCATGGATTTCGCTTGCTTTCGGTTCAGCTCATGTACGGTTTGATCTTGAGCTATGCTATGGCTGCATTTCTGCTACCTTTGGGAAATTAAGCTACTTTTGTTGTTTTAAGTATTATGCTTCTTTATTTATGCAAGACAGAATTTGTTGTAATGGAAAATGATGACTTTGGCTATTTGGTACTTTGGATGTAAAAGGTCTTGACTCTTTTTGAAAGAAATGAAATTTAGCTTTTGATTCTTTCGTTGTTTTATTTATGTTCTGTCTTGTAATATTTCTGTGTTTGTTTACCTCAATAACGCTCCTCCAAAACTAGTGCATTCCCTTTGTGAGTGACCCTAGCGGAGGTGGGGTGTTACAGATACGGTCACAGTTGGTCCTGGTGCAGTGCAAACGAGGTTGTAGTATGGGGCAACAAACTATGCCAGAATTTTTTTTGCATACAAATGAAATGAGGGGAAAAAGCAACATTTGAGGAGGTGGGCGTAAGTAATTGTCACTGATGAAGACGTAAGCCCAAAATAATTATTAGCTTTTAAGGACAAAATTGCAATTCGAGGGCTTCAGGAAAGAAACCCTAGTTTCGGAATTGGTTTCTTTTACATGAGTTGATTTTTATATGCTTTGTTCTAGAAGATTACAATAGAGCCTGGTATCTAAAACATTTTAAAGTACGATGAATTGGTCTTCTTAGTTTTTCTTGAAAGAGCTCATTGTTTTTTCCAGGACTGTCATAGTAGCATTGAAGTTTTCAAATTTATTCTATCAACAATAAATTGGTTACCACCGACACAAGTCTGTACAACAATAAAATTAGTTGATAGTTGAAGAAACACCAACATTTTTTTAAATGGATGATGATCCATTCATGTCTTTTCATTTCATTTTTTTCAAAAGGTAACGTGGCAATTTAAAACACATAATGTTGATTGTTTGTCGGATTTTATTTTAATTTCTTTGTATTCATTTATCTTCATTCTTCCCATCTTAAATTTTCATACATTTACCTACCATTTTCATCTTCCCGTACATTTCATATTAATTAAGAAACAAACAAAAATATATGAAAGAAAGAGATAAAGCGATCCACTACAATTAATTTATTCAACAGTTTGGCTATAGGGGAGACTTTGGATCATAAAGCACTATTATTTTTGTTAATTGTTATAATGAAAAATAAACTCTCGACACTTAAATCAAGTTTCTTTTGGTGTTTTATAAACCAAGTTCATTTTGTTGTTTTCCTTCATATTTATTCATTATTCTCTCTTACTGTTACATTTCCCCTACAAATAGCTATATTATCTGTATCTTAATTTGCAAATGTATGGAGTATTAAGCATATCTAACGATACGAAGGGGAGTTAATTAATGATTTCTAGTAGTTAGAAAACCTCAAGCTTTTATAAAAAAATCCCTTATATTATGACTCATAATTGTTAATTTTGACACTTCCATTAGTCTTGATTGCAATGTGAGCTCACAATATTAGTATTGAGTTTTTAAAAATTAGCTGTGATTCATTTTAAATATAAATTTTTTTCAATGTTATTGCGTAACTTTTTACGACAATGAGCATCAGTTTGTAAATTGCGTTGGGCATTATTAACCCCAAAATCGGCTCTGGATACGGTGATGGTAACTGACTGCTAAATACGGTAATTATCATACCTACCACATACCATATATATATATATATATATATATATATATATATATATATATATAGACACACACACATATGTATACACATATACATATACATATACATATATATATATACAGTATGCTATTCGGGCACAAAATTAAACACAAAAAGAAGATACAAAGCTTCCGTTGTTAGATCTTTTTATCTTTATATGGAGCAGTATGGAGCAATGGAATTCATGAGGTAATCCAATGGTGCAAATCAATTGTGTCACCAATTGTACCAAAACTTTATGTCTAAATAGGCTTTATGTGTTTATACATATATATATATATATTACATTATATATTTTTATTATATAACATCACATTTAATCTATAATGATTTAATAGAAAATCTAGTGAAATACTATTATTAAGCATGATTAAACACAATTCTTATCACGTTCTTTATATGATTTCATACAATATTTTAGCTTCTTGCACAATGTTAAATTTATCTGTGATGATTTAATAGAAAATCTAGTGAAATACTATTATTAGATCGGATTAAATGTAGCTCTTATAACGTTTTTATATGATTTCATACAACATTTCTTTTCTATTCTATATGTTCCGTGGCTTTTGACATTTTACTCCCACCATATTCATTTTTAGTTAAAATGCTTAACTCTCATTCGTTTAAGATCTATTTCTTTTCTGAACCATCACGCACATATAAAATTACAACTACAAATGTTACCTCAATTAAATATAGCTAATTAATGCTTCTTCATACTCTTGCTTTCTACACTTTTCATTTTCTTAATTAGAAATTCTATGTATATATTCTATTATAGAAAAAGCTCAATATCTAACCAATTTTAAATTCTTTTTTCTCATCCAATCTAAATCAATATATGGAACGGTAATGGTAACTGACTGCTAAATACTGTAACAACCTGGAAAATCTGAACCAATTTAAAAATTTTAAATTGGCAATTTTAGTGAATTTTAAATATTTAAAATAAATATTTTAAATAATAACGATGAAAAGTATTTTTGAATCGATGTTTTAAAATGAATATAGTTAATTTCAATTATAAACATGGCCTGAAATGGCGCTGCAGTTTCAAAAATTCAATTCAAACTTTGACTGATTGTACCGGGTGCAAAATAAAATGGATTTGAGTGAAACCAAAAATATTTAAATCTGTTAGTGAATATCTTTCTAACGAATCTGAAAAATCAAAGTTTCATAGCGGGAAGCAAAAGTTATGGCCAAATGAATTTTCAGAAAGGTCGCTATAGAGTTTATATATCCCGTGAAAATGGCCATTTTGCAAACGACCTCGGAATTCGACGAAACCACTTTTGTTGGATCCGGGATGTTAAACTATTGCTAGGTTTCAAATTTCATAATTTTTGAAGCTAGTATGTGAGCGTGGCAAAGGAAAATGTGTTTGGTCGATTTCTATTAAATTGGATCGACCAGAAATGGGTCATTTTTCATACGGTCTCAGAATTCGACGAAACTAGTTTTGTTGGGACCGTATCGTCAAAACATAGCTGGATTTATTTTTCGGGGATTTTTAGAATCAGTATATGGCCCCGGCAAATTGAAATGTCCGTTCAAATCAAATATTGAATGTTTTATATTTTAATTTGAATGAAAACTGACTAAAACATTCGAATGGTCCTTCGAAACATATCCCATTGTGTTCGGAATGGGGGTATTTAGCTAGGGACGACAGTTGTTGGGTTCGAAAAGGAGTTCGTATTGACAAGGGGGTATTTTAGGGATTAAAGAATATATATATATAATTAAAAATAAACCATCCAATCATCGTTCACTTCTCTTTCTTCCCAAACCCGTAACCCACCCTGTTGAACGGCGGAAACCCTCTTCCTCCTTCTCTCCTCGATCTCGCCCAAACCACACCACAAAACCGAATGCTCCTTTGGAAGATTTTGAAGATCCCACTCTCCCCTTTCAATCCGAATCACTCTCACCCTTTTCCATCGCGAGTTGCTCGAGATATCCCGATCGAAAGAGGTGCTGTTCGAGGCCAAATTCCTCCCCCGATCCTTCGTCGAGCTGAGCAAGACCACCACGCGCGAGAAGCCCTTTCGTAGCGCTACAACGCAGTGGTGTCCGATCATCCAGTTGTGCTTCGGTTTTTGCGAAAAGATCGAACCTAGTTTTGAAGATTTAAAAGAGGTTAACGGCTGTTATATATTAAACTGTTTTAATAGCACTTCTAAGTGCTACCGTTTATGATTTCACTGTAAAAATCATATCTTTTTCGTTTCTTGACGAAATTCAGTGAAACAAGAGATAGTGGACTCGTGTGGACGTCTTCTACATTCTAGAAGAGACCGCATATTTTTCTAAGCCTTCTGCTATTTTTGGTGGAGTGGAACCCAATGTGAGATTTATAATTTATAAACGATATGGAAAACAACGATGTATAAATTATATAGTCGATGTATGAGTTATATAAGCGTTGTACACCTCATGTATAAGTTGTATGTTCGATGTATAAGTTATATATGCATTGTAAAAAAATTATATATGCGTTGTAAAAATTATATATGCGATGAAATGACATTGAAATGAATTGAAATATATTTATATACGAATATATATGCATATATATATATATATATATATATATATATATATATATATACACATATATACTCCCCTCATCCACAGACCATGGACGATATTTATTGGTTGTGATATTGTTTGTTGATGTGAAATTTGGTGAATAATACGAATGGTTGGTAGAATTGTTTGTGGTTGAGAATGATTGATTGTGGTTGAAAAATTCCCATCCGTTGTTGAAAACAAAATTAGAATAGATTGTGGAAATGAAAATAAAACATGCCGCCTGCGTGCGAACTAGATGCATGAATCCCCATTGTCAAAAACCGCAAGGTTTTAAGGTAGAGCGAGGAACCGTACTAGGGACGACCCCGGTTTTAACTACCCTGCCGTAATGCTGCCGAAATTTTCTGAAATATACATGTGTTAGAATTATTTTCATTTGTTGAAATTATTTTCATGTGTTGAAGCTACATTCATGTGTTGAATAGAAATTCATTCGTTGAATAGAAATTCATGTGTTGAATGGTAGTCGTGTTTTGAAATAAATAGTTTTATAATAAAAATCATATTTTTATCATCTATATGAACTATATAAAATAGTCTTGTTTTGAAATAAATAGTTTTATTACAAAAATTATATTTTTATCATCTATATGAACTATATGAAATAGTCGTGTTTTGAAATAAATTGTTTTACAATAAAAATCTCATTTTTATTATATATACGAACTATAGAGAACATTCATGTATTGAACAGAAATTCATTCATTGAATAGAAATTCATGTGTTGAATGGTACTCGCGTTTTGAAATAAATTGTTTTACAATAAAATTCACATTTTTATTATATATATGAATTGTTAAAAATAGTGAACTGTTGAAATAAATGTTTGTTGGATAAAGATATCATTTTTATCAAATGTATGAAAAGAAGATCATTTTGAAATCGAAGAATCGATTATATTTATACGTATATATATATAAATATAATTAAAATAAATCGAATAACGAAGCTGTAGTTCGTGTTTTAAAATCGTAACTTCAAACGATTAGTGCGGGAGATCTGTCCATCGGATTTTCCCGAAACCGCAACCATTGGGTACGCCTTGGAAAGATATTTCCAACGACACCAACTTTGTAAAGATCCAACGGTTGGATTGTCTGGAATGTTTAATTCAAATCTGAAGAAAAACAGCGCCAGAATCGATTATATATATATATATATAAATATAATTAAAAATGAATCGAATAACGACGCTGCAGTTCGTATTTTGAAATCGTAACTTCAAACGATTAGTGCGGGAGATCTAACCATCGGATTTTCCCGAAACTAAAACCGTTGGATTCGTTTTGAAAAGATCTTTCTAATGATATAAATTTTGTGAAGATCCGACGGTTAGATTTTCAGATATGTGTAAATCAAATCTGGAGAAAAACAGCGCCACGGCCGCGTTATGGCCGGAAGTGTTGTTTTGAATAAATTAGCTATTTTTAAATAAATAAAAATAGCGATAAATCATGATAAAATATTAAAAACGATATGGAATGGAAATGAACTGAATTTGCTCGGTTTATGTGATATTTGATGGTTGAATGTGTTTGGCGTGAAAACTACACTAAAGAACAGAATTAGTGATATCGAATAATTTAACCATTGAAATGAATTGATTTTAAATTCTAAATATACGTGAATTATTTGAAAGGGCCGAGTTAATTCTCATTTCAAATAATTGATGGACGATTGAAAGTCGAAGATATGAAGATGATGCAAGACCGATGATCTTCACGTCGAATGGAGGGCTGCTACTGATGCTAATGATAGGAGTAGCTACCTAGAAGGGGTTGAAGTAGTAGCCATCCGGACGTACATGTTGATTGTACGGGTATGCGAGGTATTGAGTGCCTCCGGTTTCATTCAGACCCAGGACGAACGTGTAAATGGACTGTGTGTCTGACATTGGATTTTGTTCTGTGCTGATTGATCTCTACTAAATATATATCTGTTTGGCGGCGAAGAATTTATTCTTTTGCTTAACGCCCTTCTCTGAGACGTACGAGCTCAGAGGTTATACATCGATGGAAATCAGTCGCATGGAGTGAATTGCCCGTGTGGCATGCCTAAGTGGCAGATGATCGAGGCTTCTGTTGAAAAGCAAAGTCTTGAGGTGGATGATCAAAGCATGGCCTGTGTGGCATAGCTTTGTGTATAGCGTTGTTTCGCGAGCCTCACACCCCGGTATGGACCAGAAACGGGAGAAGGATCCAGGGAGGACATGCGTTTCTTTCTAGCTAGGGTGGTGTCAGTGACCTACCAGCCCTGACATTTATATTATTTTCACCTGTGTGGTTGTTGCTGTTGCGAGGCGCCTTGGATATATCGGTCGTTCTCGAATCGATGGAGTCATTCGTTGGCTCATTTACGCCCCAATGGGCGGGGAAACGCAGTGTTCAGGCATTTTAATCCACATCGGTGGACCGGCCCTGTGGCTCCTAGGTGCAGTTGCGGCTGTTCCTGAGGCTCGGGCTAGAGAGTCTCGAATCGGTAAGGACTATCTTTTGCCTTGGTTCATGACGGAAATCCAATTTCCAAATACGATATCGTGCGGTTTTGACTGTACATATATATGGCGACATGATATATGGTACTTATGCCGTCTATGATTGATATTTATGATTGTATATAAAATTAGAAACTTACTGAAAACGAGCTAGGACGGATGGTTTCCTCGGTATTGGTCTGATGTTGGTTTCGGCCTTCGGGGTTAATACTTAGGGAATCGTTCTCTTACTAGTTTACGGTTGGAGTCTGATTAAGAATTAAACGATAAAATTTACATTTCAAATGATTTGTTTTCCTCGTATCAAGCATATTTGGCCATTATAAGGTAAAACTCTATCCTCCGGTTTGTGTTGCATTTGTGCGATGGGAACTGAGTCTTATAATGGCTTCATTTTTATAAAAAGCATTGCGATGTTTAAAAGATTTATTTGTTTTAAAGCACTGGCAATCCAATGGAGTAAACCCGTTCCGCGAAAGTGGCGTGGTCCTGTGATTAGACGTATTTGAAAATGTGTTAAGTAGATTTCTCATACCAGTCCCATGACTGACTCGTAGTTTGTTTCAGTTGCAAACTCGGGTGCCCCTATTTCTACACGGGCAGCCTTGTATTCAGGTTTTAGTAGGCTCTTTCTGGATAGCTGGAGCTGAAGATGGATTTTATCATTTATCTCTTTTTATGCTGTTCAGCTCTTGTTGTACATATTATGTTTTCTTTTCCACAGTAGACATTTATGTATAGCCGAACTGTATTTTATACTAAGAATGATCCTATATACTGTGTTACTCTGATGATTATATTTATCCAGTGTATTCTATTGTGCATTATCTGGTTTATTTTTTTTTTCTGTTCTGCTGTTATCTGTTTATGTGTTATATTCCAAAGATTACCCTTGCCACCATCTTATCGGGAATGGGGTCGTCACAAACGTGGTATCAGAGCTTTGGTTAAACTTAGTTCTGGAATATAGCATATGAACGAACTCGTCAGAAATAGAACCAGTAGTGTTCTAGGACGAGTAACTCATTACAGATAGGATCAGTAATATCCTAGTTTGAGTATAGCAAAATGAAATACACCTCGATAAACACATTTACATATAAGTATATGTCTCTATGTTTCAAAATTACCTTTTCTGTTGGCCTAACACTTTGTCTGCTATTTGCAGACATAGAAAATGAGTGGCAGAAGCAGAAGAAATGTTTTCAAAAGAGTGTATGAATTAATTTGTATGTTTTTGAAAAGTTAAAAACAAATTGATTGTTGTTTGGGTTGTGTGATAGTGGATTTGATTAATTAAATTAGTAGAACGATAGTTAATTTAATCAATAAGAGAATGAATGGTAGAATTTATTCGATTAAATCACACATTGAACTGATTTAAAAATAGATAGAAATATATACATGTGCATTATATATGTTTGAACAGGTAAAAGGATTAGCTGTTGAGTAAAGAAATTATTTGCGTGCCTGACAAATAGGTAAACCTTAATGAGTTGGATGCGAAATATTATTATATCAACTCTTATGAATGTCATTAGATGCGGAGTGCCAGTTGTTCTGTGCGTAATAATAAACGTCGCCATAGGATTTTAACAATTAATTTTGAACTATGCTACATGGCATACTTCTTGAAGATAGGCATACTTCATCATATACCACATAAGCATTTGAAGCTTGTGTGACGAGGTGGAAGATTTACCATACGAGCGAGAGGCTTGTATGGCGATGACTATATATTACAGGTTGAACTGATGACTGATATGGACCATATAAAATTGTAATGATAAATTGCCAGATTAATAAAAACCCCACATGGGTCTGGAGTTGACAATAATCACGTCTCTCTAGTCATTAGATACGGCACATGGATTATTTATTTCCCACACGGGACGAGGTGACGAGAATTTATTCTCTGGAGTAATTAAAAATACACACTCCCTCAGGCTTAGACAGGGTGACGAGAATTTATTCTCTGGAGTATTATCTATACACGCTCCCCTGTAAACACCAGAATATATCACTATAAATATGTGTATGCTTCATAGGATTTATTGGGTACCTAATACGGCCCAATAAATTTCCAAATCCCTCCCCGTACAAAGGAGGTTATGGCGAAATTTTTCGAAAATTCCGGGTGTTAGCCAAATTTTTGAAGAATTTGAAAATTCTCAAAAACAGAAAAGTTGGAGAATGAAAGCCAGATTGAACGTAGAGTTGAATAATCAAACCACTTTCGACTTTGTTCCTTTTCGGGGACGAAAAGTTTTACGTGGGGGAGATTGTAACAACCCGGAAAATCTGAACAATTTAAATTTTTTAAATTGGCTATTTTAGTAAATTTTAAATATTTAAAATAAATATTTTAAATAATAACGATGAAAAGTATGTTTGAATCGATGTTTGAAAATGAATATAATTAATTTGAATTATAAACATGGCCTGAAATGGCGCTGTAGTTTCAAAAATTCAATTCAAACTTTGATTGACTGTACTGGGTGCCAAATAAAATGGATTTGAGTGAAACAAAAAATATTTAAATCTATTAGTGAATATCTTTCTAACGAATCAGAAAAATTGAAGTTTCATAGAGGGAAGCAAAAGTTATGGCCAAATGATTTTTCAGAAAGGTCGCTATAGAGTTTATATAGCCCGTGAAAATGGCCATTTTGCAAACGATCTCGGAATTCGACGAAACGTCTTTTGTTGGATCCGGGATGTTAAACTATTGCTAGATTTCAAATTTCATAATTTTTGAATCTAGTATGTGAGCGTGGCAAAGGAAAATGTGTTTGGTCGATTTCTATTTAATTGGATCGACCAGAAATGGGCCATTTTTCAAACGGTCCCAGATTTCGACGAAACTAGTTTTGTTGGGACCATATTGTCAAAACATAGCTAGATTTATTTTTCGGGGATTTTTAGAATCAGTATGTGGCCCCGGCAAATTGAAATGTCCGTTCAAATCAAATATTGAATGTTTTATATTTTAATTTGAGTGAAAACCGACTGAAACATTCAAATGGGCCTTCGAAACATATCCCATTGTGTTTGGAATGGGGGTATTTAGCTAAGGACGACAGTCGTTGGGTTTGAAATGGAGTTCGTATTGACAAGGGGGTATTTTAGGGATCAAAGAATAAAAAAAAATTAAATATATAATTAAAAATAAACCATCCAATCATCGTTCACTTCTCTTTCTTCCCAAACCTGTAACCCACCCTGTTGAACGGCGGAAATCCTCTTCCTCCTCCCCTCGATCTCGCCCAAACCACACCACAAAACCGCATGCTCCTTTGGAAGATTTTGAAGATCCCACTCTCCCCTTTCAATCCGAACCACTCTCGCCCTTTTCCATCGCGAGTTGCTTGAGATATCCTGTAACAACCCGTATTTTCAATAATCGGTTATAACGTAAATTGAGGCAGAATTTAATTCTAAAATCTGAATCAAGGGAAACGGGCTATGCCATTTCGTTCGTCTCGGAAAAATACGCGAAATAGAGTCCGAGTTTTCGAAAATCGGAGTCCGTATGACCCGATTAAGGCCCAACGAAGTTTTCAGAAAAATTCAAAGTAAAACAGATTTCAAATTCAAGTTTGAATTTGGAAATTAGGGCAGTTGGGCGCAGGCGGGAAATTTCCCGCCAGACCACCCATGTCGACAGCCCTGTCGACTGGGCAGTCGACATGGTTAGGCCCAAGTCGACAGCCCTGTCGACTTGGGTGTCGACTTGGTTCAGCCGAGCAGTTTTGCCTGGTGCACCATTTTGGTGTTTTGGTTAGGTTTTGGGGCCAGATTCGGTTTTAAGGGCTGAGATTGGAATTAGGGTTTAATCCTAAGGTTGAAACTAATCCTAATCTCTATAAATATGCCCCTAACCTAACCCTAAATCATCATTATTCATTCAAGTAACTAAACTATGGCAAAATCATTCCTCTCATGGCCCCCACTCTCTTCATAAAAATTCCTATGTTATTTCTATGAGAGATTTTCCATGCATACAAGTGTTTTCAAGCTTGTATGAGTGTCATTAGCTTGCATTCAAGTCAAGTTTCCATATTTACATCATAAAGCAAGGGTTTTGATCATTTTTGCTCAAGGGTTTTTCTATTGGAGCTTGCATTTTGGGTTTATTTGATTGCATAAGGGCTTTGTCTCAATCTATATATATTTTTGTGTCTTCATAAGCATTGTAAGCCCTTTTCTACTTTCATATTTAAACTCTAAAGTTAAATGAATGATGCAAGTTTGGTTGATCATTATGATATGCAAGTATGCCATGTTATGATATGCAAGTTTACCATGTTATGCTATGCAAGTTTGCCATGTTATGATATACAAGTTTATCATGTTATGTTATGCAAGTTTGCTATGTTATGATATGCAAGTTTATCATGTTATGTTATACAAGTTTGCTATGTTATGATATGCAAGTTTGCCATATGATATGCAAGTTATGTTATGCAAGTTTGGGTTGATCATTTTGCTCATGTTATCATGTTATGCAAGCTTATCTTGGGTTTATGAGCTTAAAGCTTCAAGCTTTATGCTAAAGGTTGCATTTTGGCAACATGTAAGTTATCATATCCCTTATGATAACTTGCATGTGAGGCTAAATGCGAACTTATGGCAACTTCTACATGTCATTTATCACCATGTATCACTTATATGCTAAGTTTGGTTTTATGCATACTTTTGAGGCCTAATGATGCAATATGCAAGTATATGAACATATGTACATTTCATATGCCACCATGTTAAACTTGTGGCTTCAACACCTTTATGTCATGATTATGCCAAGTTCCCTCTTTCTATCCTTTATGCGCTATTGCGATATGTAAGCGATGAGATTGCGTTTGGGGTTGGGTAAACTTAAAAGACATAAAAACATAAGATTGGGAATTTACCTATTAAGTTAGGTCTACCCATTGGGAATTTACCTATTAAGTTAGGTCTACCCAAATGCTTGAAAACTTGTAATATGTTTTGGAAACATAATGGACATGACACTTAGAAAATATAAGTGTGAACAACTCGAGGTTGGGCTGAGTTTGTAGCGTAAAACTACCCGGAACCGACCGGCTTAACTAGTTGCTACAAACTATAGGACGCAATGTGAGAAGTTGGTCATGTTGTACCTTGAACCCGAGGTTAGACCAAGTTGTGGTGTAAAGCTACCCGGACCCGCCCGGCTTAACTAGTAACCACAACAAGGTCTAATGTGAGAGGTTAAGGCACATTAAATTAATTAATGCATCATGATTAGGGTTAAGTCATGGTCCACTTAATACTTAACCAATTTGGGCTTGGTAGATTAATCAGGGTTAAGTCGTGAACTCATCGTTACACTTAACCAAGTTAATCCATGATTAGTAAAAGGGTTAAACCGTACTTAACCCACTAGAAAATCCTAGCAATGGGGTCCACTCCAGCAGTAATCCCAAGTTTGTATCATTACGACCCTAGGGACTAGGCTAGGGTGGGGGCACGATTACTGGACTTGAGGTAAGTGACCAAAAACGACGGCAGAGTGGTACGCCGATGTAGTTCCGGACGGACTATGGTCGTGCACGTAGAGCATATTTGGAGAAGTCAAGCATGGGTACCAGTAGATCTAGACTGTGCACTTATGTTTATAGTGTCCAGGGGTTGACACCCTAGGGCTTGATACACCCGACGGGAGACCCGGCAAGTCTGACTACAATTATGTTTGGGCTGTATTGACACCAACACGTGACGAGTTAGGCTTATAGGGAGCCGATCGACTAGACCGTTTGGTTGGACCTCGTATTAGGGTCACTTCATGTTATTGGACCTCGTATTAGGGTCACTTCATGTTATTGGACCTCGTATTAGGGTCATTTCATGTTATTGGGTCAAAGCTTGGGCCAAGGGATCAATACTTGTTTATTCAAGTCATGTTAGTTTGCTAGTACACCTGTGGTGCAAAACCTTAATCCTGATTATGCGATGACACCTTTATCTACCTTGTTAGTTAATCATCATGCTAGTATGTTCATCCCTGCTTCTCATGCCAGTTAACTTTATCAGTTTACATTGATTGTAGTAGGGCTTACTCAGTCTTTTTGACTGACCTGTTTTCTTTCGCCTCTTTTCTTCCGTTTCCCCCCCAGGTTCTCAGAGTGGGAATATTGGAGCTTAGCTTGGATTTTCTGATCGCTTGCTTGTGGGATTTTAGCTCATGTACGGTCTTGACATGAAGCTGGCTATGGTTATCACTTATTTTGGGGATAGTACTTATGTATTTCAGTTTTTTTTCAGTTGATGTTGTTTTTATCTAGACTTGTTTATTTGGAAAGTTGACATTATGCTGTACCAGACTTGTTTTGAAATGGTTTGAAATCTTCCGCTGTTTTATCTATGTTATTTACTCTGTTTACATATATACATATGTTCTTGTTCTGCCTTGATATATCATTAAGCATGTTTACCTGATTCAAACGCCCCTCCAAAGTCAGAGTGCTTGCAAGAGACACCCTGGCGGAGGTGGGGTGTTACATTTGGTATCAGAGCATATGGTTTACGAGAAGGAACAAAAAGGTTTTTAGAAAACTTTTGGAAAAACTATTTTCAAAACCAAGTATAAAGTATTTTCCAAAGAAAAGTCTAGTTTATTTTAAAGGCTATTCCCCAAAAAGCCATTAGCAAGAATTCCTTCGTTTTTCTCCATTCTGAATCTATCTTTTTCTTCGTTTTCAGTATGGCCGATAACTTTGCCATTCCGGAAGGCGCTCAAGTACCTATTTGGTTTAGGAGATACATGGGGGAAAGGGCAAGTGAAGCCGACCCCGCGGACATTCCTCCCCCCCCTCAGCATCCACAAGCGGATTTCGCGGAGATTTGCAAAGACTTTAAGGCGATGGGTTGCAAGAATTTTGTTGGGATGGAGACTTCTGTTGAGGCAAGAAACTAGTTAAAGGAAACTGAAGACCTCTTTGCTATCTTAGATGTAGAAGATCGTAGGAAAGTTCTGTTGGCGGTATGGTTATTGAAAGGGGAAGCTGCTTATTGGTGGGTAGTCACCACCACTACTAGACCAATTGAGACTTGGGATGAGTTCAAAAGAAGGTTTGGACTGAGGTTTTTATCGTCAGCAGAGGAGAACCTTCAGATGGAGAGGTTCCTATCACTAAAGCAAGGGTACATGACCATTAGGGAATATGTGGATAAGTTTAATGAACTTGCTCGGTTCGGTTTAGACTTGGTTAACACAGCTCAGAAGAAGGCCATGCACTTTGCTCTAGGACTAAACGAGCCATTGCGCGGTTTGGCCATATCTCATATACCCATTGGAGCGACCTTCGAGAGTTTGGTGAATGTGGCCCCACTCAATGAAGAGAATAGGAGTGGCAAGAAGGAAATCAAGGTGAATGAGTCTCAAACCAAGAAAACGGGGCCCAAAAAGGAAATGAAAAAGAAGGAGGAGAAGTCTAAAGATAAGAAGGAAAAAAGGTGCTTTACTTGTGGAAGCTCGACTCATCTAAACAAGGATTGCAGAAAAAGGAAGGGCACTTGCTTTAACTGTGGAGAAATGGGACACTTCACTAGGGATTGCCCGAAGAAGCAAGGGCAAGGCCAGGGTCGGACTCAGCGTGCTGGACCTTCGGGAGGGCAAGTTCATGCTCTCAATGCCGCTCCAGTTCCCGATCGAGGTAGTATTTCTGTTGAAAGTCTTGTATACATTTCTGATTTTCCTGTTCGTACTTTGTTTGATTCTGGCGCATCACATAGTTTATTTCATCTGGTTTAGTTGAAAGTTTGCACCTAAGTACTAGTCTAGTTAATGATCCCGTGTGTGTTTCAAATCCAATTGGGGGTTCCGCCCATTTGTCTATTATCTACGTGGATTTGAAAATCTCTATCTTGAGTATAGAATTCTCGCGTGATGCTTATATTCTCGGTTTCATGGGGTATGGGTTGATTTTGGGCATGGATTGGTTGTCCAGTTTTGGAGCCATTCTTGATTTTTGAGCATAGGGTTGAGAGGCTCATGACTCGCCTCGGTAATACCCTAAAAATTTCTAGTAACCCTATGAGTCCCGTCATGTTGTGTTATCTTGAATCCCTCAACTCGTCTATCGATAGTTTGCAATCGGTGAGGGTGGTCCGAGAATATCCTGATATCTTGGGTGAAGTGAAGGGGGTTACCCCTAAACGAGAGATAGATTTCCGCATTTATCTGGTTAATAATGCCAAGATAGTTTCGTGGCCGGTTAGGCACATGGCCCCGCAAGATGAGAGTTAAGAAAGCAAGTCAAGGAGTTGCTTGAGAAGAACTTCATTAGACGAAGTATATCTGAATGGGGAGCGCCTGTAGTATTTACTACCAAGGCAAATGGTTCTCTTCGACTTTGTGTTGATTATCGTGAGTTAAACAAAGAGAATAGACAACCATTACCAAGGATCGATGATTTGTTTGATCAGCTTGTAGGAACATCTGTTTTCTCTTGATCTTGCTACTGGATTCCATCAGCTCAGAGTAGCTGAGGATAGTATAGGCAAAACTGCGTTCAGAACTCCAGAGGGATTCTTAGAATGGCTGGTCATGCCATTCGGTTTGACTAATGCACCCGCCTACTTCGTGGACTTGATGAGTAGGGTGCCTAGGGAGTTCCTGAACAAGTTTGTGGTAATCTTTGTAGAAGATATCCTGACTTTCTTAAAGAACGAGGAAGAACATGCTAGACATCTCAAGGAGGTGATGGATACGCTTAGAGCGCATCAGTTGAAAGCCAAGTCCTCCAAATGTCATTTTGGAGAAAAAGGAGATAGATTTTTTTTTGGGCACATAGTTTCTAAGCAAGGCTTAGTGGTGGATCCTGCTAAAGTGGTCGCGGTTCAAAACCGAAAAGCTCCGACGAGGACAATTGAAGTAAGAAGTTCTCTCAGTTTAATTAGTTAGTTAGCGTCCCTTGAGCTTAGACCTACCCTTCTGGATCAAGTAGGGACTTCGCAGAAAGAAAACCCGTAGTTAGTCGAGATCATGGACAAGTTGATTCAAGGCGAGATGTTAAGTCACCTCGCTATAGATGACAAGGGATGGCTAAGACGCGATGAGAGAAAGAAGGTTCTTGAAGATGCACATCACCCGAGGAGGTGGCCGAGTTTGTCCCAAGGTGCATGTTGTGCCAACAGATTAAGGCTGAGTCATAAAAAGCCCGGTGGGCTATTACATCCATTGGAGGTCCCCGCAATGGAAGTAGTAAAGCGTCACGAAGGATTTCGTGGATGGACTGCCTAGGTCAAGGAAAGAGAATACGAGCATGTGGTTCATAGTAGGTAGACTCACGAAGAGTGCTCATTTCACTCCGGTAAAGAGCGAAAGGACTGCATCATAACTAGCGACAGTTTACTTTCAAGAAATAAAGCGGTTGCACGGGGTTCCCTAAAGGATAGTTAGTAACCATGACTCAACTTTCACTAGCCAGTTTTGGAATAGTCTACGGGAAGTCATGGGCAAGCGACTGAATCTAAGTACGGCCTATCATTCACAGGCGGATGATTCATTTCGTTCAAGCATGAGTTATAGAAAATCACGTTAGTAAGAGCAATTGGCAACGTGGATTGGTGTTTCCAAGAAAAGTTCTGCTGCGTGGAATACTTTATAGTAAGTAAACGAGATCCAGGATTCACTAGTGAATTTTGGAGAGCTTGCATGAAACCATGAGGTCATAGTTATGTTTAAGCCAAGAATGATAAAAGAGTAAGTGAAAAAGGAAGACGAGAGGCGACAATGAAATGGGTTCCAACTCATATTTGGAAATAAGAGTTAAGAAGCCAAGAAATCATGAAGTAAAAGACGGTCAAAGCACAGTGGAGTTAAGCTCAAGGAAACGTGACTTAGAAGATTGAAGGCTAGATACGCGCATCATATCTCTTTTTAAGAGCATATCCTTGATCCTTGTTTTCCTGTGGAACTTACTTGCATGTTATCTTTTACATATATCCTCTCAGTCCCATTCTCGATCCCATTTCTGTTGTAAACTCCATAAGGGGGTATGACTCATCGGTTAGTAATACATGTCAAGGTTTGAAAGGGTCCGTTAGGTTGACTAAACCTTTTGGGCTTTTATAGGATTGGGGTTGGGTTAGGAAGGGATTTCTTGTAATCCAAGAGGAGTATATCTTGCTTATCTTCCCGATCTCTTTGTAGCATATCTTTCTTTCGCTATCTATATCGTGTTAATCTTGTCATGAGAACCTTAGGTAGAAACCCTTTGGATGAAACATGTGTTTGAAACATGTTATGCTTGATGGTTGCAAGTGGTTGCAAGTGTTTGCAAGTGGTTACTCGTGGATGCATTATACACGTTAGGCACTAGATCGACTCACACACCCCTCATATTGCATATGCATGAGTGTTTATGCTTATTCATGGATGAAATTTTTTGTGTTATCACATGGATGTTGCATATGGATGTATGTTATGTGCACACATATAGATGTTATACATTATGTTAGGAATTGCATACATATGGATTCATTTCACTAACATAATTTGCATTGATGATATTTGCATTAGATAAGTACATATACACACACCTTTGCATATGTTCATACAACATTTAGAATCTTGTAAGGACAATGATTGCTCGTGGATGATGTTTTGAGTAGATGGATGTTGGATGGTAGGATACGTTCTTCCTTACTTGAAGATTTCGGGGACGAAATCCTTTAAGGAGGGGAGAATGTAACAACCCGTATTTTCAATAACCGGTTATAACGTAAATCGAGGCAGAATTTTATTCTAAAATCTGAATCAAGGGAAACGGGCTATGCCATTTCGTTCGTCTCGGAAAAATACGCGAAATAGTGTCCGAGTTTTCGAAAATCGGAGTACGTATGACCCGATTAAGGCCCAATGAAGTTTTCAGAAAAATTCAAAGTAAAAACAGATTTCAAATTCAAGTTTGAATTTGGAAATTAGGGCAGTTGGGCGCAGGCGGGAAATTTCCCGCTAGACCACCCATGTCGACAGCCCTGTCGACTGGGCAGTCGACATGGTTAGGCCCAAGTCGACAGCCCTATCGACTTGGGTGTCGACTTGGTTCAGCCGAGCAGTTTTGCCTGGTGCACCATTTTGGGGTTTTGGTTAGCTTTTGGGGCCAGATTCGGTTTTAAGGGCTGAGATTGGAATTAGGGTTTAATCCTAAGGTTGAAACTAATCCTAATCTCTATAAATAAGCCCCTAACCTAACCCTAAATCATCATTATTCATTCAAGTAACTAAACTATGGAAAAATCATTCCTCTCATGGCCTCCACTCTCTTCATAAAAATTCCTAAGTTATTTCTATGAGAGATTTTCCATGCATACAAGTGTTTTCAAGCTTGTATGAGTGTCATTAGCTTGCATTCAAGTCAAGTTTCCATATTTACATCATAAAGCAAGGGTTTTGATCATTTTTGCTCAAGGGTTTTTCTATTGGAGCTTGCATTTTGGGTTTATTTGATTGCATAAGGGCTTTGTCTCAATCTATATATATTTTTGTGTCTTCATAAGCATTGTAAGCCCTTTTCTACTTTCATATTTAAACTCTAAAGTTAAATGAATGATGCAAGTTTGGTTGATCATTATGATATGCAAGTATGCCATGTTATGATATGCAAGTTTACCATGTTATGCTATGCAAGTTTGCCATGTTATGATATACAAGTTTATCATGTTATGTTATGCAAGTTTGCTATGTTATGATATGCAAGTTTATCATGTTATGTTATACAAGTTTGCTATGTTATGATATGCAAGTTTGCCATATGATATGCAAGTTATGTTATGCAAGTTTGGGTTGATCATTTTGCTCATGTTATCATGTTATGCAAGCTTATCTTGGGTTTATGAGCTTAAAGCTTCAAGCTTTATGCTAAAGGTTGCATTTTGGCAACATGTAAGTTATCATATCCCTTATGATAACTTGCATGTGAGGCTAAATGCGAACTTATGGCAACTTCTACATGTCATTTATCACCATGTATCACTTATATGCTAAGTTTGGTTTTATGCATACTTTTGAGGCCTAATGATGCAATATGCAAGTATATGAACATATGTACATTTCATATGCCACCATGTTAAACTTGTGGCTTCAACACCTTAATGTCATGATTATGCCAAGTTCCCTCTTTCTATCCTTTATGCGCTATTGCGATATGTAAGCGATGAGATTGCGTTTGGGGTTGGGTAAACTTAAAAGACATAAAAACATAAGATTGGGAATTTACCTATTAAGTTAGGTCTACCCATTGGGAATTTACCTATTAAGTTAGGTCTACCCAAATGCTTGAAAACTTGTAATATGTTTTGGAAACATAATGGACATGACACTTAGAAAATATAAGTGTGAACAACTCGAGGTTGGGTTGAGTTTGTAGCGTAAAACTACCCGGAACCGACCGGCTTAACTAGTTGCTACAAACAATAGGACCCAATGTGAGAAGTTGGTCATGTTGTACCTTGAACCCGAGGTTAGACCAAGTTGTGGTGTAAAGCTACCCGGACCCGCCCGGCTTAACTAGTAACCACAACAAGGTCTAATGTGAGAGGTTAAGGCACATTAAATTAATTAATGCCTCAAGATTAGGGTTAAGTCATGGTCCACTTAATACTTAACCAATTTGGGCTTGGTAGATTAATCAGGGTTAAGTCGTGAACTCATCGTTACACTTAACCAAGTTAATCCATGATTAGTAAAAGGGTTAAACCGTACTTAACCCACTAGAAAATCCTAGCAATGGGGGTCCACTCCAGCAGTAATCCCAAGTTTGTATCATTACGACCCTAGGGACTAGGCTAGGGTGGGGGCACGATTACTGGACTTGAGGTAAGTGACAAAAAACGATGGCAGAGTGGTACGCCGATGTAGTTCCGGACGGACTATGGTCGTGCACGTAGACCGTATTTGGAGAAGTCAAGCATGGGTACCAGTAGATCTAGACTGTGCACTTATGTTTATGGTGTCCAGGGGTTGACACCCTAGGGCTTGATACACCCGACGGGAGACCCGGCACAGTCTGACTACAATTATGTTTGGGCCGTATTGACACCAACACGTGACGAGTTAGGCTTATAGGGAGCCGATCGACTAGACCGTTTGGTTGGACCTCTTATTAGGGTCACTTCATGTTATTGGACCTCATATTAGGGTCACTTCATGTTATTGGACCTCGTATTATGGTCATTTCATGTTATTGGGTCAAAGCTTGGGCCAAGGGATCAATACTTGTTTATTCAAGTCATGTTAGTTTGCTAGTATACCTGTGGTGCAAAACCTTAATCCTGATTATGCGATGACACCTTTATCTACCTTGTTAGTTAATCATCATGCTAGTATGTTCATCCCTGCTTCTCATGCCAGTTAACTTTATCAGTTTACATTGATTGTAGTAGGGATTACTCAGTCTTTTTGACTGACCTGTTTTCTTTCGCCTCTTTTCTTCCGTTTCCCCCACCCCCCCAAGGTTCTCAGGGTGGGAATATTGGAGCTTAGCTTGGATTTTCTGATCGCTTGCTTGTGGGATTTTAGCTCATGTACGGTCTTGACATGAAGCTGGCTATGGTTATCACTTATTTTGGGGATAGTACTTATGTATTTCAGGTTTTTTTCAGTTGATGTTGTTTTTATCTAGACTTGTTTATTTGGAAAGTCGACATTATGCTGTACCAGACTTGTTTTGAAATGGTTTGAAATCTTCCGCTGTTTTATCTATGTTATTTACTCTGTTTACATATATACATATGTTCTTGTTCTGCCTTGATATATCATTAAGCATGTTTACCCGATTCAAACGCCCCTCCAAAGTCAGAGTGCTTGCAAGAGACACCCTGGCGGAGGTGGGGTGTTACATATCCCGATCGAAAGAGGCACCGTTCGAGGCCAAATTCCTCCTCCGATCCTTCATCGAGCTGAGCAGAACCACCACGCGCGGTAAGCCCTTCCGTAGCGCTACAACGCAGTGGAGTCCGATCATCCAGTTGTGCTTTGGTTTTTGCGAAAAGATCAAACCTAGTTTTGAAGATTTAAAAGAGGTTAACGGCTATTATATATTAAACTGTTTTAATAGCACTTCTAAGCGCCACCGTTTATGATTTCACTGTAAAAATCATATCTTTTTCGTTTCTTGACGAAATTCAGTGAAACAAGAGATAGTGGACTCGTGTGGACATCTTCTACATTCTAGAAGAGACCGCATATTTTTCTGAGCCTTCTACTATTTTTGGTGATGTGAGATTTCTAATTTATGAAAGATATGGAAAACAACGTTGTATAAATTATATAGTCGATGTACGAGTTATATAAGCGTTGTACACCTCATGTATAAGTGTTGTATAAGTTGTATGTTCGATGTATAAGTTATATATGCGTTGTAAAAAATTTATATATGCGTTGTAAAAATTATATATGCGATGAAATGACATTGAAATGAATTGAAGTGAATTGAAATATATTTATATACGAATATATATATATATATATATATATATATACACACACACACTCCCCTCGTCCATAGACCATGGACGATATTTATTGGTTGTGATATTATTTGGATTATTTGGTTGATATGAAATTTGGTGAATAATACAAATGGTTGGTAGAATTGTTTGTGGTTGAGAATGATTGATTGTGGTTGAAAAATACCCATCCGTGGTTGAAAACAAAATTAGAATAGATTGTGGAAATGAAAATAAAACATGTCGCTTGCGTGCGAACTAGATGCATGAATCCCCATTGTCAAAAATCGCGAGGTTTTAAGGTAGAGCGAGGAGCCGTACTAGGGACGGCCCCGGTTTTAACTACCCTGCCGTTATGCTACCGAAATTTTCTGAAGTATTCATGTGTTAGAATTATTTTCATTTGTTGAAATTATTTTCATGTGTTGAAGCTACATTCATGTGTCGAATAGAAATTCATTCGTTGAATAGAAATTCATGAGTTGAATGGTAGTCGTGTTTTGAAATAAATAGTTTTATACTAAAAATCGTATTTTTGTCATCTATATGAACTATATAAAATAGTCGTGTTTTGAAATAAATAGTTTTATCATAAAAATCATATTTTTATCATATATATGAACTATATGAAATAGTTGTGTTTTGAAATAAAAATTTTTACAATAAAAATCACATTTTTATTATATATACGAACTATAGAGAACATTCATGTGTTGAATAGAAATTCATTCGTTGAATAGAAATTCATGTGTTGAATGGTACTCGTGTTTTGAAATAAATTGTTTTACAATAAAAATCACAATTTTGTTATATATATGAATTGTTAAAAATTGTGAAGTGTTGAAATAAATGTTTGTTGGATAAAGATATCATTTTTATCAAATATAAGAAAAGAAGATCGTTTTGAAATCGAAGAATCGATTATATATATATAAATATAATTAAAATAAATCGAATAACGAAGCTGCAGTTCGTGTTTTGAAATTGTAACTTCAAACGATTAGTGCGGGAGATCCGAACATCGGATTTTCCCGAAACCGCAACCGTTGGGTTCGCCTTGGAAATATCTTTCCAACGGCACCAACTTTGTAAAGATCCAACGGTTGGATTATCTAGAATGTTTAATTCAAATCTGAAGAAAAACAGCGCCAAAATCAATTATATATATATAAATATAATTAAAAATGAATCGAATAACGACGCTGCAGTTCGTATTTTGAAATCGTAACTTCAAACGTTTAGTGCGGGAGATCTAACCGTCGGATTTTCCCGAAACTAAAACCGTTGGATTCGGTTTGAAAAGATCTTTCTAATGATATAAAATTTGTGAAGATCGGACGGTTAGATTTTCAGATATGTGTAAATCAAATCTGGAGAAAAACAGCGCCACGGCCGCGTTATGGCCGGAAGTGTTGTTTTGAATAAATTAGCTATTTTTAAATAAATAAAATAGCGATAAATCGTGATAAAATATTAAAAATGATATGGAATGGAAATAAACTGAATTTGCTCGGTTTATGTGATATTTGATGGTTGAATGTGTTTGGCGTGAAAACTACACTAAAGAACAGAATTAGTGATATCGAATAATTTAACCATTGAAATGAATTGATTTGAAATTCTAAATATACGTGAATTATTTGAAAAGGCCGAGTTAATTCTCATTTCAAATAATTGATCGACGATTGAAAGTCGAAGATATGATGACGATGCAAAACCGATGATCTTCACGTCGAATGGAAGGCTGATACTGATGCTCATGATAGGAGTAGCTACCGAGAAGCGGTTGAAGTAGTAGCCGTCCGGATGTACATGTTGATTGTACGGGTATGCGAGGTATTGAGTGCCTCCAGTTTCGTTCAGACCTAGAACGAACTTGTAAATAGACTGTGTGTCTGACATTGGATTTTGTTCTGTTCTAATTGATCTCTATTAAATATATATCTATTTGGCGGTGGAGAATTTATTCTTTTGCTTAACGCCCTTCTCTGAGACGTACGAGCTCAGAGGCTATATATCGATAGAAATCAGTCGCATGGAGTGAATTGCCTGTGTGGCATGCCTGAGTGGCAGATGATCGAGGCTTCTGTTGAAAAGCAAAGTCTTGAGGTGGATGATCAAAGCACGACCCGTGTGGCATAACTTTGTGTATAGCGTTGTTTCGCGAGCCTCACTCCCTGGTATGGACCAGAAACGGGAGAAGGATCGAGGGAGGACATGCGTTTCTTTCTAGCTAGGGTTATGTCAGTGACCTACCAGCCCTGACATTTATATTATTTTCACATGTGTGGTTGTTGCTGTTGTGAGGCGCCTCGGATATATCAGTCGTTCTCGAATCGATGGAGTCATTCGTTGGCTCATTTACGCCCCAAAGGGCGGGGAAACGCAGTGTTCAGGCATTTTAATCCACATCGGTGGACCGACCCTGTGGCTCCTAGGTGCAGTTGCGGCTATTCCTGAGGCTCGGGCTAGAGAGTCTCGAATCGGTAAGGACTATTTTTTGCCTTGGTTCATGACGGAAATCCAATTTCCAAATACGACATCATGCGGTTTTGATTGTATATATATATGGCGACATGATATATGGTACCCATGCCGTCTATGATTGATATTTATGATTGTATCTAAAATTAGAAACTGACTGGAAACGAGCTAGGACGGATGGTTTCCTGGGTATTGGTCTGATGTTGGTTTCGGCCTTCGGGGTTAATACTTAGGGATTCGTTCTCTTACTAGTTTACGGTTGGAGTCTGATTAAGAATTAAACGATAAAATTTACATTTCAAATGATTTGTTTTCCTCGTATCAAGCATATTTGGCCATTATAAGGTAAAACTCTATCCTTCGGTTTGTGTTGCATTGTGTTATGGGAACTGAGTCTTATAATGGCTTCATTTTTATAAAAAGCATTGCGATGTTTAAAAGATTTATTTGTTTTAAAGCACTGACAATCCAATGGAGTAAACCCGTTCCGCGAAAGTGGCGTGGTCCTATGATTAGCTATATTTGAAAATGTGTTAAGTAGATTTCTCATACCAGTCCCATGACTGACTCGTAGTTTGTTTCACTTGCAAACTCGGGTGCCCCTATTTCTACATGGGTAGCCTTGTATTCAGGTTTTAGCAGGCTCTTTCTGGATAGCTGGAGCTGAAGATGGATTCTATCATTATCTCTTTTTATGCTGTTCAACTCCTGTTGTACATATTATGTTTTCTTTTCTGTAGTAGACATTTATGTATAGCTGAACTGTATTTTGTACTAAGAATGATCCTATATACTGTGTTACTCTGATGATTATATTTATCCATTGTATTCTATTGTGCATTATCTGGTGTATTTATTTGTTTCTGTTCTGCTGTTATCTGTTTATATGTTATATTCCAAAGATTACCCTTGCCACCGTCTTATCGGGAATGGGGTCGTCACAAATACGGTAATTACCATACCTACCGTATACATATATACCCACAAACACACACACACGCACACATATGTATGTATACGTATATTTATTATATAACATCACATTTAATTTGTAATGAATTAACAGAAAATCTAGTGAAATACTATAATTAAATCTGATTAAATGCAATTCTTATCGCACTTTATATATGATTTCATACAATATTTTAGCTTCTTGCACAAGGTTAAACTTATAGTACGGTAATGGTAATTGACTGCTAAATACGGTAACTGCCATACATACCAAATATACCTTAGCACACGCGCATGCACACACACACGCACACACACATATATATATACACACACATAAACTTATACATATCATTATATATTTGTAGGCAGATTCTATTTTAACCCACATTTTTAGTTAGTAGCCCCCCTTCCCCTTAAAAAAAATAAAACTTTAATGATAAAAGTATCCTGTAACGAAACGCATTTTGCCCGACCTTATTCGATCGCAAAATCGACCAAGACCGTTCAAAATCCGCATACGTTAACTTTGGGAATACAATACATTAGAACAAAAACAACAGACTTTTATTACATCATGATAATATAACATCAGAGTACAGAATATATCAGAGTACAGAATATATCAGAGTACATCGAAAGAAAATTTTACGATAAATTTAATACAATACAGTGCAGCGGAAATAAAATAGATACAGCGGAAGACAACTATGCTCTGGACACAGCTTTAT
Source organism: Allium sativum (assembly GCA_030737875.1). Lineage (NCBI taxonomy): Eukaryota > Viridiplantae > Streptophyta > Magnoliopsida > Asparagales > Amaryllidaceae > Allium > Allium sativum. The sequence continues at coordinate 164,036,929 of CM060910.1, read as the reverse complement.
GCTTCAATCCAGAATGCTGCTCAAGAAGTAAATATCCGCAAAAAGCTACTCGACTGCCCGTATGGAAAAAGAGGGCACCCGGTTTGCAAAGGTGGAAACAAACAACGGGTCAGTCATGGGACTAGTGTGAGAATTCTTAACTAATTTAACTAATAGTAATAAAGCAAATCCAAGGACCACACCGCTAACGCGGAACGGGTTTACTCCAATGGGTTGTCGTGCATAACTTAAAGTGACAAAACAAACAATAAGTAAATCGTAAAACAACGCTATGCTTTTAAGAAAAATGGAATCACCATAAGACCCAAGTCCCATCACATAATGCAACGCAAACCAGAGGATAGGGTTTTACCTTATGGTGATGAAACATGCTTGGTACGATAAAAACGAATTTGATATTATTATTAGTGTATGTAAGTTTTCAAAAACAGTTCAATCATAATGTATCAATCCTAGGACACATAGATACCATAATACTATGCTTCCATACTAGTAATACAATCAAATCCGCATGAGGTCGTATTGGAAATTGGTTTTCCATCATGAGTCAAGGCTAGGGAGGAGCTCCTTACCGATTCGAGACACTCTAGCTAATGTCTCAGGATCCCCCGCAGTGAACCCTTGGAAAGCTGCAGTGTCGGTCCACCGTACGAGTGGTGGATTAGTTATTCCTGAACACACGTTTCCCGGTCCTATAGGACCTATCATTCGAGGCGCCTCATTCCATCATCCACATGAGTAAATATCAGCCACTTTAAGCACCGACACTACTTCTAGCTAGAAAGAAACGTGCTGCTCTCCCTGCGTTCCCTTCTCCCGTTTTAGACTCAACTGGGTTGTGAGGCTCGCGAAGTAACTTTATAACCACAAGGCCTGCTTTTCAACAAAGCCTTGATCATCTTCATCTTAGCGTGCCACGTTGACAATTCACACCATGCGATTGATAACTATTAATACACAACCTCTAAGGGTGTTGAGCAAGAGAATAAATTCTGCGCCACCAACGGTTGTATATTAATAGAAATCAATTTACATAGAACAAAATTCAATGTTAGACACACATTCCATTTATAAGATTATGCTCTGGATCTGAGCGAAAGCCAAATCCGTACAAATCAGCATTATGTCCGGATAACTACCATTTTAGCCCAGTCTTGGGAGCAAATCAATCAAGGGCCTCAACACTAGTTACCCATTTGATGTGAAGATCGTCGGTCTTCAATCGCCATCTTCAATTCTTCGAACGTCGTATCATTATTTGGAATGAGAGTAAACTCCGACTTTCCAAATAACTCTCGCATATATAAATTTGAAAACCATTTCATATCGTTGTTAATAATTTATAACGATCTATCGCTATTTCTACTTTACTTTACATACTCATCCTAAACATAACAAGGTTTATTTTCTTCTTCCATCCTTCAATTTACACAAAACGTATATTTGGTTTCATTATTTTCCAGAAAATCTATTCCTTAGAAATGTAAATTTCTAATCTTCTATCTACATTGGAATTGTCTATTATATTTCAACGTCGCAATTCGTTCTTTTCATCTTATATTTACATTAAAATGTAAATTATAATTCATCGTCCAATTCATCCTTTTAATCTAATATTTACATTAAAATGTCAGTTATAATTCATCATTCAATTTATTCTTTTAATCTACAATGCAAAATCTTCTTTAGTTACATGATAAAAATGTAATTAACATTCTATGTTAATTTTTATATCTTTTTAATTTACAACAATTCCTATTACAGAAAAAAAAAATTCTTTTGAATACAACGCTTAATTTTTCTTTTTAATTACATTATAAAAATGTAAATCTAATTCCACATCAAATTCTCTTTCTAATTTCATCAAAATGTACTTAATCATAATGGAGAAAAATTCCATCTTTATAAATTACATTAAAAATGTAATTTTAATTACACCGTCCAAATCGGCTTTTTTTTTTCTATTACATTAAAAATATGTAATTTTACTTACATTGAATTCTTCTTCTCTAAAAATGTAATTTCTAATTACAATGTAAATTCTCATTTCTAATTATATATAAAAATGTTCTTTTTAACCTACGGTATAAATTGTCAATTCTAACTACATCAAAAAAAAAAATGTATTCTTTATTTTATAATGTAAATTCACTTTTCTAATTACACATAAAAATGTACTTTTTATTTTACAATGTAAAATCTCATCCTAGTTACATAAAAAAGAATGTAACTTTATTTCACGGTGTAAATTCATATTTTAACCACATTAAAAATTATGTAATTTTTATTACGATGTAAATTCTCTTTCTTAATTCACATATAAAGATGTGATTTTCTTTGCGGTATAACTTCATGCCTTTTAATTACATAAAAAAAATGTAATCTCAATTTACATTGTAAATCCTATTCCTAAGTTACATAATAAAGATGCAATTTTAATTTACAATGTAAATACCATTCTTAATTACATATAAAAAAAATGTAATCTTTAATTTGCATTGTAAACTTTCATTCTTAATTACATATAAAAATGACTTTTATTTTCAATGTAAATTCTCCACTTCTAATTACATATGAAAATGTAAATTTATATTGCAATGCAAATCCTACTTTTTGATTACATTATAAAAATATAATTTTTAATTACATGCTAGTTCTACTTCTAACTTACATTATAAAAATGTAATTTAATTTACATGCAAGTTCTTAACTTTAATTGCATATGAAAAATGTAATTGTTACTTACATGCAAATTCTGCTTCTAATTTACATTATAAAAACGAAGTTTTTAATTACATGCTAATTCTCATTTTTGTTTACATATAAGAAAAATGTAAATTTTCTTTACTGTAAATTCCTACTTCTTATTTTCATATAAAAATGTAAATTTTATTTCAAATGCAAGTTCCTACTTTTATTCACATATAAAAATGTAAATTTTATATTTACTATGCAAATTCATATCTTAACTTACCTTATAAAAATGTAAATTTTATTTCACTATGTAAATTCTACTTTCCACTTACATAATAGAAATGAAATTTTTCTTGCTATTTAAATCCTCGTCCTTAATCCACGTATAAAATGTGAATTTTCATTCTTTATGCAATTTCTCATTCAAAAAAAAAATGATTTCTTTTCGTCTTTCAAATCTCATTCATAGCTACATAGAAAAATGTAACTTTTATTTGCATTGCGAATCTCATGTCTTTAGGTGCATAGAAAAAAGTAATTTTTATTTTCATCGCCAACTGCATATCATAGTTTCAAATAAAAATGTAAATTTTATTTTCATCGCCAACTTCATATCATAGTTTCAAATAAAAATGTAATTTTTATTTTCATCGCCAACTGCATATCATAGTTTCAAATAAAAATGTAATTTTTATTTTCATTAAAACGATGTTAAAAAGGCGATCCTTTATTTTGAACAAACGACTCTAAAAATCAAATCGTTTTAATATGAACAAAATTCTCCAATGGTATGAATAAACAAAGAGGGTGAATGTTGTTTACCATTTCTAATTTACACAACCGTGAATTTTGAATGCAACAAACTAAGGAACCAAACGTAGGTGTGTGTGTGTGTGTATATATATATATATATATATATATATATATATATAAATCTCAATAATGAGATTTTGATCGCATTAACAAATCTACAATAATAGAGCTGAACCAAGAGAAAAATAACAGCCCAACATCAGATCTAAATGATTGATCTGGAATCATACATATATGTAAACCATCATTCATAATATTATCACATCTCAATTCTATTTCATTCATTGTTCAATTATTTAAATAACGATTAATAATCTAATAAATTAAATTTATTAAAAAGAGAATCTCACCTTGCTATTGCACGAATCTACAATTAACAGAGAATCAGAAAACATTCCAATCAATTTCAGCAAAGTCTACTTGTCGTCACGGTTCCGTCGGATCTGAAATTTTCAGATTCAGAGTTCGTATGAATTTACTATGAATTTTTAATTATCAATTACTTTTCACAACTGCTGCTGTAACAGACAAAAGCGTGACAAAATCTAAAATGAATTTCATACCTTATACTTTTAGTTTGTTCAAAACTTTGAATTCAGAAATCGGGAGATGTAGTTGATGGTTTTCAGAATGGTTTGTTGGAGATTGGAGAGCTACGAGAGGGGAGTCGACGCCTGGAAGGGGGGAGAGTGCGCACGCCTGTGGTGGGCCCGGTTTGGTGCGAACGACGACAGTTTTGGAGCATCAGGGCGGCGGCTACAGGGTACGAGGGGTGGTGATTTGGGTATGGAATCGAAGAGCTCAGAAATCTCTTCGAAACGTGTACTCCGACGAAGAATTTCGTTGAGAAACGAAGGAGGAATCAGAGTTTGAAATTTTGAGAAGTTATGGGTTACGGCGGCGTGAAATTGAGAAGGAAGAAGACGAAGTACAGTACGTACGTATTTATACTGGTATTTTAGGGTATTTTATTTTTATTTTTAATTAATTAAATCCAAAATTTGGGGTTTTTCCGTTCGATCACCAAACGGAGCCCAACGACTGTCGAACAATAGGTTTTGACGTCTTCTGAACGCAATGGCGCTAGTGTCGAAGTCTAATTCTGAAGTTTACAGCATGTTTTCTTTTATTTTTAAAATAAATCTTTTTTTTAATACTAATTCGAACGTACTCTTTAATCTACCGGGGTTTCATATGAACTCAGAAAAATCCAGAAAAATTATTTCTGGCTTTGTTTTGATGCTGCGAACCTAGAAAAATAATTTTCGTTCAATTCTGAGCCCGTTTGAAAAATGGCATTTTCCAAATCGATTAAAATTGACCAAAATTGACAAAACACATTTATATTTACTGTGCTCACATATAAATTCTAAAAATTATGGAAAATTAAACTTAACCATAATTTGATATTCCGGTTCCAACAAAAGTGGTTTCATCGAAAACGGAGGTCGTTTGTAAATGGCTATTTTCAAGGGCTAAATATTTAATATTAAAAATACATTTTTAAACAAATAATTTTCGAAACTCGAAATATGTAAGTGTTTATACTTTTTCAATGCAGAAACGTCATTCTGAACTCAATGGAAGTGGTTTCGAGTTCAAATTCCTTCGTATGCAAAAAGTAGCATTTTGACCTTTGTAAATTTCATAGCGACCTTTCTAAATTTTAATTTTGACATAACTTTTGATTCCTGCTTTGAAATTTCGATTTTTCAGATTCGTTAGAAAGGTATTTTTAAATATATTCTAATATTTTTGGTTTCACTAAAATCCGTTAAATTTTGCATCCTGTATGATCAGTCAAAGTTCAGGTTTGACTTTTCAAACTGCCGCGTTATTTCTAACTCCTTTTATAATTAAAATTAAATTATTCATTCTAACTTCAATTTAAATCAATTTTTAATCATTATTATTTTAAATAAATTGTTTTAAATATCAAAAACTCATTAAAATTAGTTAAAATAAAATTTTAAATTTACCCCAAAATTCAAGATTGTTACAGTCTCCCCCACTTAAAATCTTTTCGTCCTCGAAAAGGAATGAAGCTAAAAAGTGTTTAATTAATTAACTCATCTTTCTCTCTATTATTGATTTCAATAATTTTATTAGTTGATTAACTTTTAAAATATATATATATATATAACTTTTATATATTCAAAAATCATATTTTCTTAGATAGGTTATATAATTAAAAATACGTTAATTATAAACTTGTTACTCTCAGCTCACTCTAGGGCATTACTAACCCCATCTCTAATGAGTTTTCTCATTCTAGGATACTGCTGATCCTATCTCTAATGAGTATTCTTATTGGATATTACTAATCCAATCTCTGTTGTGTCTTTTGTTCAGTTCTAACGAGTTGTATCGCAAAGATTTGAGCTAACCAAAGCTCTGATACCAACTGTAACGACACGCATTTTGCCCGACCTTAATCAATCGCAAAATCGACTAAGACCGTTCAAAATCCGCATACGTTAACTTTGGTAATACAATACATTAGAACAAAAACAGCAGACTTTTATTACATCATGATAATATAACATCAGAGTACAGAATATATCAGAGTACATCGAAATTAAAATACAGCGGAAGAAAATTTTACAATAAATTTAATACAATACAGTGTAGCAGAAATAAAATAGATACAGCGGAAGACAAATATGCTCTGGACACAGCTTTAAGCTTCAATCCAGAATCCTGCTCAAGAAGTAAATATCTGCAAAAAGCTACTCGACTGCCCGTGTGGAAAAAGAGGGCACCCGAGTTTGCAAAGGTGGAAACAAACAACGGGTCAGTCATGGGACTGGTGTGAGAATTCTTAACTAATTTAACTAATAGTAATAAAGCAAATCCAAGGACCATGCCGCTAAGGCGGAACGGGTTTACTCCAATGGGTTGCCGTGCATAACTTAAAGTGACAAAACAAACAATAAGTAAATCGTAAAACAACGCTATGCTTTTAAGAAAAATGGAATCACCATAAGACCAAAGTCCCATCACACAATGCAACGCAAACCAGAGGATAGGGTTTTACCTTATGGTGATTAAACATGCTTGGTGCGATAAAAACGAATTTGATATTATTATTAGTGTGTATAAGTTTCCAAAAACAGTTCAATCATAACGTATCAATCCTAGGACACATATATACCATAATACTATGCTTTCATACTAGTAATACAATCAAATCTGCATGAGATCGTATTGGAAATTGGGTTTCCATCATGAGTCAAGCCTAGGGAGGAGCTCCTTACCGATTCGAGACACTCTAGCAAATGTCTCAGGATCCCCCGTAGTGAACCCTTGGAAAGCTGCAGGGCCGGTCCACCAAACAAGTTGCAGATTAGTTATTTCTGAACACACGTTTTCCGGTCCTATAGGGCCTATCATCCGAGGCGCCTCATTCCATCATCCACATAAGAAAATATCAGCCAGTTTAAGCACCAACACTACTTCTAGCTAGAAAGAAACGTGTTGCTCTCCCTGCGTTCCCTTCTCCTGTTTTAGACTCAACCGGGTTGTGAGGCTCGCGAAGTAACGTTATAACCACAAGGCCTGCTTTTCAACAAAGCCTTGATCATCTTCATCTTAGCGTGCCACATTGACAATTCAAACCATGCGATTGATAACTATTAATACACAACCTCTAAGGGTGTTGAGCAAGAGAATAAATTCTCTGCCACTAACGGTTGTATATTAATAGAAATCAATTTACATAGAACAAAATTCAACGTTAGACACACATTCCATTTATAAGCTTATGCTCTGGGTCTGAGCGAAAGCCAAATCCATACAAATCAGCACTACGTCCGGATAACCACCATTTTAGCCCCGTCTTGAGAGCAAATCAATCAAGGGCCTCAACACTAGTTACCCATTTGATGTGAAGATCGTCGGTCTTCGATCGCCGTCTTCAATTCTTCGAACGTCGTATCATTATTTGGAATGAGAGTAAACTCGGACTTTCCAAATAACTCTCGCATATATAAATTTGAAAACCATTTCATATCGTTGTTAATAATTTATAACGATCTATCGCTATTTCTACTTTACTTTACATACTCATCCTAAACATAACAAGGTTTATTTTCTTCTTCCATCCTTCAATTTACACAAAACGTATATTTGGTTTCATTATTTTCCTAAAGAAAATCTATTCCTTAGAAATGTAAATTTCTAATCTTCTATTTACATTGGAATTGTCTATTATATTTCAACGTCGCAATTCGTTCTTTTCATCTTATATTTACATTAAAATGTAAATTATAATTCATCGTCCAATTCATTCTTTTAATCTAATATTTACATTAAAATGTTAATTATAATTCATCATTCAATTTATTCTTTTAATCTACAATGCAAAATCTTCTTTAGTTACATGATAAAAATGTAATTAACATTCTGTGTTAATTTTTATATCTTTTTAATTTACAACAATTCCTATTACAAAAAAAAATGTTGTTTTGAATACAACGCTCAATTTTTCTTTTTAATTACGTTGTAAAAATGTAAATCTATTTCCACATCAAATTCTCTTTCTAATTTCATCAAAATATACTTAATCATAATGGTGAAAAATTCCATCTTTATAAATTACATTAAAAATGTAGTTTTAATTACATCGTCCAAATCGGCTTTTTTTTATTACATTAAAAATACGTAATTTTACTTACATTGAATTCCTCTTCTCTGAAAATGTAATTTCTAATTACAATGTAAATTCTCATTCTAATTATATATAAAAATGTACTTTTTGACCTATGGTGTAAATTGTCAATTCTAACTACATCAAAAAAAAAAGTACTCTGTATTTTACAATGTAAATTCACTTTTCTAATTACACATAAAAATGTACTTTTTATTTTACAATGTAAAATCTCGTCCTAATTACATAAAAAAGAATGTAACTTTATTTTACGGTGTAAATTCATATTTTAATCACATTAAAAATAATGTAATTTTCATTACGATGTAAATTCTCTTTCTTAATTCACATATAAAGATGTGATTTTCTATGCGGTATAACTTCATGCCTTTTAATTACATAAAAAAATGTAATCTCAATTTACATTGTAAACCCTATTCCTGAGTTACATAATAAAGATGCAATTTTAATTTACAATGTAAATACCATTCTTAATTACATATAAGAAAAATGTAATCTTTAATTTGCGTTGTAAACTTTCATTCTTAATTACATATAAAAATGACTTTTATTTTCAATGTAAATTCTCCACTTCTAATTACATATGAAAATGTAAATTTATATTACAATGCAAATCCTACTTTTTGATTACATTATAAAAATATAATTTTTAATTACATGCTAGTTCTACTTCTAACTTACATTATAAAAATGTAATTTAATTTACATGCAAGTTCTTAACTTTAATTACATATGAAAAATGTAATTGTTACTTACATGCAAATTCTACTTCTAATTTACATTATAAAAATGAAGTTTTTAATTACATGCTAATTCTCATTTTTGTTTACATATAAGAAAAATGTAAATTTTCTTTACTGTAAATTCCTACTTCTTATTTTCATATAAAAATGTAAATTTTATTTCAAATGCAAGTTCCTACTTTTATTCACATATAAAAATGTAAATTTTATATTTACTATGCAAATTCATATCTTAACTTACCTTATAAAAATGTAAATTTTATTTCACTATGTAAATTCTACTTTCCACTTACATAATAGAAATGAAAATTTTCTTACTATGTAAATCCTCGTCCTTAATCCACATATAAAATGTGAATTTTCATTCTCTATGCAATTTCTCATTCAAAAATAAATGATTTCTTTTCGTCTTTCAAATCTCATTCATAGCTACATAGAAAAATGTAACTTTTATTTGCATTGCAAATCTCATGTCTTTAGTTGCATAGAAAAAATGTACTTTTTATTTTCATTGGCAACTGCATATCATAGTTTCAAATAAAAATGTAAATTTTATTTTCATCGCCAACTTCATATCATAGTTTCAAATAAAAATGTAAATTTTATTTTCATCGCCAACTGCATATCATAGTTTCAAATAAAATTGTAAATTTTATTTTCATTAAAACGATGTTAAAAAGGCGATCCTTTATTTTGAACAAATGACTCTAAAAATCTAATCGTTTTAATATGAACAAAATTCTCCAATGGTATGAATAAACAAAGAGGGTGAATGTTGTTTACCATTTCTAATTTACACAACTGTGAATTTTGAATGCAACAAACTAAGGAACCAAACGTAGGTATATATATATATATATATATATATATATATATATATATTTCAATAATGAGATTTTGATCGCATTAACAAATCTACAATAATAGAGCTGAACCAAGAGAAAAATAACAGCCCAACATCAGATCTAAATGATTGATCTGGAATCATACATATATGTAAACCATCATTCATAATATTATCACATCTCAATTCTATTTCATTCGTTGTTCAATTATTTAAATAACCATTAATAATCTAATAAATTAAATTTATTAAAAAGAGAATCTCACCTTGCTATTGCATGAATCGACAATCAACAGAAAGTCAGAAAACGTTCCAATCAATTTCAGCAAAGTCTTTTTGTCGTCACGGTTCCGTCGGATCTGAAAATTTCAGATTCGGAGTTCGTATGAATTTACTATGAATTTTTAATTATCAATCACTTTTCACAACTGCTGCAGTAACAGACAAAAGAGTGACAAAATCTGAAATGAATTTCATACCTTATACTTTTAGTTTGTTCAAAACTTTGAATTCAGAAATCGGAAGATGTAGTTGATGGTTTTCAGAACGGTTTGTTGGAGATTGGAGAGCTACGAGAGGGGAGTCGGCGCCTGGAAGGGGGGAGGGTGCGCACGCCTGTGGTGGGCCCGGTATGGTGCGAATGGCGGTGGTTTTGGAGCATCGGGGCGGCGGCTACAGGGTACGGGGGGTGGTGATTTGGGTATGGAATTGAAGAGCTCAGAGATCTCTTCGAAACGTGTACTCTGGTTGAGAAACGAAGGAGGAATCGGAGTTTGAAATTTTGAGAAGTTATGGGTTACGGCGGCGTGAAATTGAGAAGGAAGAAGACGGAGTATTTATACTGGTATTTTAGGGTATTTCCTTTTTATTTTTAATTAATTAAATCCAAAATTTGGGGTTTTTCCGTCCGGTCACCAAACGGAGCCCTACGACTGTCGAACAATAGGTTTTGACGTCTTCTGAACGCAATGGCGCTAGTGTCGAAGTCTAATTCTGAAGTTTACAGCATGTTGTCTTTTATTTTAAAATAAATCTTTTTTTTAATACTAATTCGAACGTACTCTTTAATCTAACGGGGTTTCAAACGAACTTAGAAAAATTATTTCTGGCTTTGTTTTGATGCTGCGAACCTATAAAAATAAATTTCGTTCAATTCTGAGCCCGTTTGAAAAATGGCATTTTCCAAATCGATAAAAATTGACCGAAATTGACAAAACACATTTATATGTACTGTGCTCACATATAAATTCTAAAAATTATGGAAAATTAAACTTAACCATAATTTGATATTCCGGTTCCAACAAAAGTGGTTTCGTCGAAAACGGAGGTCGTTTGTAAATGGCTATTTTCAAGGGCTAAATATTTAATATTAAAAATACATTTTTAAACAAATAATTTTCGAAACTCGAAATATGTAAGTGTTTATACTTTTTCAATGCAGAAACGTCATTCTGAACTCAATGGAAGTGGTTTCGAGTTCAAATTCCTTCGTATGCAAAAAGTAGCGTTTTGATCTTTGCAAATTTCATAGTGACCTTTCTAAATTTTAATTTTGACATAACTTTTGATTTCCGCTATGAAATTTTGATTTTTCAGATTCGTTAGAAAGGTATTTTTAAATAGATTCTAATATTTTTGGTTTCACTAAAATCCGTTAAATTTTGCATCCTATATGATCAGTCAAAGTTCAGGTTTGACTTTTCAAACTATCGCGTTATTTCTAACTCCTTTCATAATTAAAATTAAATTATTCATTCTTACTTCGATTTAAATCAATTTTTAATCATTATTATTTTAAATAAATTATTTTAAATATCAAAAACTCATTAAAATTAGTTAAAATAAAATTTTGAATTTACCCCAAAATTCAGGGTTGTTACATATCCTTAAGATGTTGTCTTCTCATCTGAATACAACGTAAAATTGCGTGGTCTCTGAAAACATCTAAGTTCCAAAACCCTAGATTTCATATCACTAAGGAAAAAATTTATTTACAAACAAGAATACAATGGGTTTTGAATGAGAAGATGATTTCTTGTCGCAATCATAGCAGGTAAATGAAAATAAATAAAGATTTGAGTTTTTTTTTTAAATTTTCAACTACAACCAATGCACAGTGAATTGAGTGATTTTAGACAAAACCACGTGAGATTCATACTAGGAAGATTAGCGAAACTAGTAGGGAAAGAGCGGTGCTGGAATGAAATCCCGATGTGGTCATGCGAGTTATATGAATAAACCATGCATGGTCAGTACGTGGTTTGTGTACTATCCACACACTTTATCACAAGGAGGTTCAGTAAAAAAAATCCTGGTTTTTGCTTATAATTTGTTTTATGTAGATTGTACCATTTTCTAAGGGTGGAAACACATAATGAGATAGTATTGGATTATTCAAACGAGTTCACGATTATGATGTAAGTTTTCTTTGATTGACGCTCGAATAGATCATTAGTATATTGTATTTAACATTTTAAATGTAGATATTTCCTTCATGGAAAAAAATGGTTGATTGGGTTCGTGTAGGTTTTATTATCATAATCATGAAATCGAATGCTGGTGCTTCAGTCAAGAAGCCAAGAATTATGTTTACTTGTGAATGAAGTGGTGTTTACAAGAGGCGAAAAGATATAAAGCCGAAAATTCTCCGAATGATGGATACAAAAAAACAATTGCCTATTTAGACTCAAAGGTGAGAAATTTGGTACTTTAGATGATTGGCGATTACATGTTGTCAATGGTGTTCACAATCATTTGGAATTTAAAAATAGAGGTCATTCGCATATTAGTCGACTAACCGAAGCTGAGACTAAGTTAGTTATAGAGATGCATAGGAACTCGGTAAAACCAAAAGAAATTTTAGCCACCATTAAATGAAATAGTCCTTCAGATTAAACCACAATCAAAATAATTTATAATGCAATAAAAGCACAAAATGCTATTGTAGGAGCAAGGCGTTCACAAGTTCAATATTTTCTTAGTAAATTGAAAGAATCTGCTTACTTTGAATGGTGTTGTAAGACATTAGATGGAACAAATAATATTAAAGATGAAACGACCCAAACTTCCCTTTACAGGAACGTCCGGATTGAGTTGAGAACACGACGCATCAGACACAAACAATAGAACATTCCATTGCTATTACAAAAATTACATCAGAGTACAAGAATATATCATAGTATGAATGAATATTATACAGTGGAAAATAAAATAATATCAGAGCTTAAAATACATAGCAGCGGAAATAAAATGTATAAATACAATATATAACGGAAAATACATCAACAACACAACTGAAAGAAATACACAAATACAAAGCTTTCCGAATATAGCTTTAAGAAATCCAGGATCCTGGAAAGAGATATATCTACAAAAATCAAAACTACTACACTACAACAAAACAGTCCCTTTACAACGGGCAAAAACCGTTGTTATATGCTTTTTACAACGGGCAAAAGTCCGTCCTAATATGCGTCGTCGCAATAGGTTCTCACTAAATTACAATGGTCTGTGACGTTTGTAAAAGACCGTTGTAATAACGTGCTCTGTCACGTGCAACGACTCTATGACAATGGCTACAAACCCGTTGTAATAACCAATAAATTACAAGCGGCTTCTGCCCGTCGTAATATTTATTACAACAGGCATAGCCCGTTGTAAAAAGTCTGTTTTGTTTTTTTTTTATAAAAAAATATGATCGTAGTAATATAAAAATATTGCATAAATTAAAATATTGAAATCAAAATTTCTTATTTTAATATAAATATTTATTACACTCTTGAACAATGCATAGTTTTATTTTTTTCTATTACACAATTACTATACAAAATATGAAAATACTTATTTGTACAAATATTATTTCACTACATATACTTAGTTACATTCACTCACACCCTCACACTCAATATTTGAACTCACTCTCACACTCAGTGTCTTCATTCTCAGTAATTTATCCAAAATTCATCCAATCGTCAGGTGTACCTGTCAGAATAGAATAACAAAGTAAATTGAAAAAGAAACAATTTAACTTAATTTCTTAATAAAATCAAAATATAGTTTGACATATACATTTCAATTCATCCAATAAAATAAAAATGCACTTAAAAAATATTCATATAAACACGGACGCAACGTAATAAACATAAACAAGCAATTGAAAACTGATAAAATATATCACATTTTCATAGTACTCGTCATTAGTTCTCATTTACTATAATTATACCATCAACCTAATCTTGAACCATGACCATGCGACATCTCAAAAGGAAGCTCTTAGACCATAAAAAATAATAGTAATTATAATTTCATTAAGCATAACAATTCCTGTTAACCTAGATTGAGCAGCATCATCATTAACCAATGGCTAAACAACTTATACCCTATTATTAGATATATTAATATCTGTTGTAGTAAGTGTTATCGGACTAATTTCTCCACCACTGCTTATAGCACTACTAACAATCTGTCATATCACTATTAAGGAGTTGAGAGATGTCTTAAAGATCTTTTTGAACAACAACTCCTATTAATGCAAACAACCACCCCGGTTTGGACATCTTCGTTGATTGCCATGTGCACTACCTCTTTAATGATATATATGCATCAAAAAAAGTAACCTGGGCATGTATAACTTAGTTTGCATGAACATACCTAAACCAGCACTCGTGTCAAAGGTAGTTGTGTCAACAGTATTAGAACCTGTCTCCAACATATCCGAAAGCATTTTCCTACCTTTTGTAGATGTCCCTAGAACATCACAAAAAATTAATTCAGTTTTTTTGAATCTGTCTCCATGGATAATCAGCTGAATAAACATAATATATCATAATTGATTCCTAGACCAATCAAATACAAGTCCAATTCAAACACTTAGTTTAGAGAATCCAAAGCAAAACAAAAGAACAAATAATACTACTGCAAAAATGAAAAAGAACTATAACAGATTCTGCAACCCTCTAAAACAAAATAGCAAAAGGAATTTATCATTACATCAAAATGATGCGAAACAATTTTAAACAATTTCAACACAAGTCATACCTCTGTTCATCAACATTTTGTGAGTAATAGAAGTAATTAAAACTTACAACCAGATGTCTAGTTAAATTTATTGTGATAGGCATCAGTCTTAAGTCAAGATCCCTATGAAGGCAAGAAATATTGATCACCAAGTGACGCACTGGGCTAAATTATATCTTAAAAAAAAAAAAAAAGAGCTTACTAATTTCGTTGCCCATGAGGCATTTAAGCAAAACAAAAAAAACCATATATGATGTTAAAAGTGATTAAACCCATGACTGTTGAAGTCATGAAAGAAATTTCAACAAGAAATGCTGTAAAAGGAAAGCATGAATAAACTGCAGCAGGTTGTGTCATTAATCCCAAAATAAATACACTACAAACAAAGTGCTTCAAGCTAATTTCAGAGCAAGTCTAATAATATAAATTAAAGTAGCCATTGACCCAATACTGTTGGCATTAGATCCATATAGAATAACTTACGGTCAGCTATTAGCCTACATTCATCATAAAAGAATATGATCTGAAAATATTAACAAAAAGAACGTTTAAGAAAAAAGGGAAAAATTACAAGTACTAGGCGACATCAAGGTTGTCGATGGTCGCATGTGGTGAGGAGGAGAACCGCATAGCCAAGCGATAGCGATAAGGAGCAGAGAGCTGCCATTCGATGCCGTTGTTCGCGATTTTAGGTTTTATTTTGATGTTAATGCTTGCGGTTTTAGAGAAGAAAGCGGAGAGTGGATGGCCAAGTGGAGTTGATTCTCGAGATTTTGATTTAGGGAAGGAAAGTTTTAGTTCCATTTTTACGATCAAGATATCAAAAAAGCCGCGTGTTTAAAATGAAACCCTAGGTTTGTTTCTTCACGGAGAAGGGAAAACGAATGGGTCAGAATCTTAAAAGGACGTCTAAAATGTATTGGGCCAGCCCATTGGTTAGCATCCTTTTCCATTATTATTTAAACCATGGTTTTATATACATTAAAGAGTTTTTAATTTATGTTGTATCTTTTATTGAAACAAACTCTAGTTTAAATTATTACGGATCAATTTCTCTTGAGTCTTTATAGATTAAAGTGTATTTTAATAATAATATTATTAATCATAAATTATTAATATTTTTTAAAAAGTAATTATTAATATTTATTGTTGATTATAAATTATTATGTATTTGATATTAATTACTCGATTTTACTTACTAATAACTGAAAAGTAAAGATAAGCCAGTTGGAACACTGATTATATATAATAAGTAGTAATTAGTGATTATTTAATAATAATCATTAATTATTACAAGTTATAAATGATTAATACAATATTATTAATGATTAATTATTAAATATTAATAAATAATATAGTATTATTAGTGATTAGTAATTATAAATGCAATATTATAGTTAAAGGCAATAATATAAGTTATATAACATCATTGAATGAAATCTAATATGTATGCAATAACATAAAGAAAACATTATTTTAAAAAAAATTACAACTATTTGGATAAACATTGTAGATATTATTACTTTTACTCATGATGTTATAAATAATATAATATCATTGTTAATAATTATTATTAATGATTAATGATTAAATATTAATAAATAATATAATATTATTAATGATGAGTAATTAGTAGTATAATATTGAAGTTAATAATTAGTAATTTATGATTAATTATTAAATAATAAAACATAATCAGTACTAATTTTAAAGAAGTATTGTAATTATCAACTATCGACTATCGAAAATTAGCATCTATTACAACGGGCATGAAATGACCGTTGTAATAGCATTCTATTACAATGTGCATTTTTTATCCGTTGTAACAAAAGCATGTAAACGATATCTATTACAACTATCCAGAAACGACCGTTGTAATAGCACTATCTTACAACGCGCATTCTAAGCTCGTTGTAAAAGGGTGTTGTACAACCATCTATTACAACGATTCAAAAAGTGACCGTTGTAATAGCATTCTATTACAACAAGCAGCCAACGCCCGTTGTAAAATGGACGTTGTAATAGGGTATTTTTGAGCTGCTAGTGTGGGAAATATAGACACCTAGAGTTTAGGTAGAAATAATAAACTCTGAGTCAGTCTTGGGACTGGTGTGAGAACTAAAACAATTATTAAATCTTTACTTTAAAAGTTGGGAAATCGTGGGACCACGCTATATAACACGGACGGGTTTACTCCACATGAATCTCGGTTTAAGATAAAACAACGCAATTCTTTTTGAAAACTGAAGTTATTATAAGACTCAGGTCCCATCACACAATGCAATACAAGCTAGAGGACAGAGTTTTACCTTATAATAGCCAAATATGCTTGATACGTTTTAAAACAAATCAATTTTGTTATTACTATAAGTGTATAGTGTCAGAAAAACTTCAAATATAAATGTATCAATCATATACGACATGAGCGTCCCACCCCACTATGTCGCCATATAGGTTTACAACTAAAATCGAAAAGTCACGCATTGGAAATTGGATTCCATCTATGAGTCGAGGCAAGGGATCATCCTCACCGGTTTCGAGACACTCTAGCAGATGCCTCAGGACTCGGACGCTAGCGAGCTCTGCGAATGGAAGGGCCGGTCCATACTTACTTTAGTGGATTTGTTATTCCTGAACACTCGTTTACCGGTCCTATCAGACCTATCACTTGGCCAGTAGCGACCAATATCTGAGGCGCCCCGCAATCTATCATCCACATAAGTAAAAATGTTTGGGCTCCATACCACGACACCACTCCTAGCTAGAAAGAAACGTCGTGCACTCCCAACGGTCCCTCAACCCATTTTTGACTCATACCGGGTGTGAAGCTCGCGAATTAACGCTATACACAAAGCTATGCTATTTAAAGCCATGCTTTGATCATCAACCACAAGACTTTGCTTTTCAACAAAAGCCTTGATCATTTGCATCTCAGCGTGCCACACTGACAATTCACGCCATACAACTAATGTCTATCAATATATAACCTCTAAGCTCGTACGTCTTAGAGAAGGGTGTTAAGAAAGAGAATAAATTCTCCGTCACCAAACATATATATATTTAATAGAAATCAATTAGCACATAATGAAATCCAATGTCAAACACACATGTAACACCCCGCATTTTTAATATATGTAAAAATATGTATATATATGCATAGATAGGTTAATAATGGTGATGTACAATGGAAATTAATTAATGCATGAAAGAGAAAGAAAGATTGATTCAATACCAGTGTGTGTAGCGGAAAAGATAATAAAATAAGGATACTCAATTTAAATATCAGGAATTAAATAAAATGGACATTACCATTGCGTTCGTCTCGGAATTCTGCATGGAACAGAGTCCAAGTTTTCAAAAATCGGACTCCGTATGAAGGAGTTATGACGTTCAGAAGATTCAACGAAAATTTAGAGAATCAACCAACTCAGAAAAAAAAGCAGGTCGACCATGGTGTCGACTACCACTTAGGAAGGTCGGCCTATTTAGTCCAGGTTGGCCTGTTTTGGTCGGGAAAGCCTCCTTTTAGCTCCAGATTCATCTTTATGAATCCGGACTTGTTTCTGGACATCGTTCTTTGACTCTAAACCTATTTAAACACACCCTAGGCCTTGCTTTCTCTCCACACCAAGTCATTGTAACTATATGCTGCCTCAATCTTGAGAGGATTCTCTTCTTCTTCCTCAATGGATCTAAACAATTCTTCTTCTCTACCAAATCTTGGATCCATTTTCTCTCTTCGTAAATCTATTCCTAAATTTAAAAGAATGAGATTTAGGATTTCAACTACCGCAAATAAAACAAAAGAGAGATTCAGATCTAAAATACCGCGCAAGAAAAGAAAGGGGATTCAGATCCGCAACCTACGCCGCGAAAGGAAATCAAAGGAAGATCAGATATATAAATTGGGGCACGAAATCAATCAAAGTTAAATCAAATTCATGAGTTGAAGAAGAAAATCAAAGATCTACGAATTGGAGCACTAAAATACTGTGAGTGGAATTATAATAAATTTGTTGCATAATAGTATTATTATCGTTCATCATTCCCCAGTTATTAATTACCATTCGCTATCGTGGGACGGTGGTTGAGGGGGGACGTCGCATGGATGTTTAGATTGTTTTCTTAGGGGCTTGTCGCTTAGCTCTCGTAGTCTTCATTAGCTGAGGGAGGGGTCTAGTGGGGCCATAGCTACTGTAAAAGAGGACCCTAGCATCTGCAATCGACATATATCTGAAAGCTCCCGACCGAGTTCTGTGTTTCTTGATTAGCCCTGCCATGGGACCCGGGCGCACATATAGAGAACATGTGCAATAGACATCAAGCACGATTGATGGTATGTACGTGGGAAAGTCTAGGTACAACCACGTTTTCTCTGGGTGGTGTATCGTAGACTAGAGGGCATTATTCTGTGATGGAACCCAACTCGATCGAATAGTTCGAGGATAGCAGTCAGTACACTTACGTAGCACAGCGATAGTGATTCTATGCGGATGTAGCGTTGCACGTTACTATGGCATAATATGAGGGACTACGCATATTACTATGGCGATACGGAGGAGACCGTGCGAGTGGGGTATCACGGGGTGTACCTCAGTTTGGGGGTAGCTACATATACACTATATTAGGTTAATCTACTAGGGAGTAGATGGGTGCGACCTGTGTGTAAGCTTTGAGAGCTAACATTGTTAATAACCTAATAACCAAGAAAATATAACTGAATGGTATACGTAGGATTATATAGAAGTTTATTCTAAGTCCACTCACACAGAACTTATGTTCTAACCCCCTCCTCATTGCACACTTCCAGGTTAGGTTCGTGACAGAGATGGTATAGCTTTGGATACTGGTTTAGCAGTATTGTTAATAAGGTAAAGCAATATTTGAATATTATACTTTATTTCCTTCGGCTGTGAGATGCTTTACGAATTCTGACATGTTTCTTTATCTCTGTATTTTTCTACAGGATACCAGAGCACCCAACTCGGGTTTCGATAGATAGAATTTGAAAAATTCGGTCTGTCGGAATCCGGATTGTTACAACACATCCATTTACAAGTCCGTTCTGGGTCTGAACCAAACCGAAGGCACCTTATTCCTCGTCCCATATGTCAAATACATGAGAGAGGTCCTCGCATATCCGGTCGATCTCCAAGTATGTCTGGACGATCACCACTTGTTACCTTGTCTTAGGTGTACAACCCAATCAAGACATCAATAATCATCCAAACGATGTAAAGATCTTCGGTCTTCAACCACCGACCTTATCGTCGACTTTTAGTCGTCACATCGGTTATTCAGAATGGGATAAACCTGGTCTTTCTAAATAACCTGCGTATTTTATAATCAACAATCAAGTGCTATAAAAACACATCATACGCCTCATTTCAATTCATAATATTCTTTTATTAAAATATTCATATCCTTTAAGGAAAGGTTCCCATTAATTTTATCAAAGATAAAATTCTTCAAATTTATTCTTTAATCTCCCTTTTGGTGTCAATTTAAAAGATTTGATTTTATCCTTTATCAATTCTAAACCAAATTAAGATTTGTTTATCCACTAATTGGGATTAGCGAACTTTACCGAAGTAATCATTTATTTTATTATCCCAATCCCAACCTACTCATCCCATGTAGCAAAATTGGCAGTACTCCATATCTAACACCCACGGTGTCATCGGTAAATTTTAATTACCATTTCACATTCAAATCTAATTAAAGATTTAACTATCGCCTGGAGTAAAACTGGTTGTACTCCATTCTTGATCATTTCATGAATTCGATAAATTTAGTCATCCCATTCTCATTTTAATCTAAGTAAAGATTCATTAAAACTCTATTTCAGTTTTAAGTTCAAAAATCATTGCTTAATGATTATCCAAATTTCAATAAATAAATCCTGTCTTTACTTAGGTTAAAGAACCATTGTCCTCTAAAACGCAATTCACGATAAACCCAATCATCTTCCATAAAAATGGAATCTTCATGGAAAACAATCAAAATATAATCAATATTAATTCCCGTATCAGACTAATAATATAAATGGAATAGCGGCAAAGCCTTTTAAATTCCATATATAGTAACGGTCTTCCTTCACAGAAGCTCATCTTGGTTATTATCAAATCGAATTCCATTTAATTCCAACTAAATGCATTAAATTGGAAAACTTTACTTTGGAAATTTTCCATTAAATCTTAAAAAAAAGATTTATAAATTCAAATCATATCCTCACTGTTAATTGGGTTAAAGAACAAATGTTATTTAAAACATTTTTCATGATAAACCCAAAAATCCAATTTCAATTCAATTCCAATTAAATATTAATTAATTGGTAAGCTTCTCTAAATCTTGATTAAAAGATTTATTCTTTTCTCAACAGGATTTAAGAATAGTGTTAATAAAGACACCATTCACAACAAACCCAAAATCCAATTTGTTATTAAATACATGGCTCTGAATAGAAATTTTATCGGATTATATTCAATATCAAATTCTGAAACCCACGAGTATCGTAATGGGAATAACGATATTTATATCTTCCAAGTTCCTTAACAATATCCGTATATTTACCGAATCCAATATCGAAATTTCCGAAGATTATTTCCACTCAAATCCATTCCAATGTATTTGTTGGAAAAATCTGGTTATAATAAAACCATTTAAAAATCCAATATATTTATTTCTAAAAAAAGACATTGGATCATTATTCTAGTTATTAACTAGTTCGTTTCGATAAAAATATATTTTTATCTTTCCAAACTTGGAATTTATCATCTAAAATCTTTCCAAATAATTTATTATGATTTTACACAATTTTTCCATATTTTTAATAATTTTATTAAGGCCCATACCGTGGGTTTCCATATACGGTCATCGAACTGCATTCATAGCGACCTTTTCTGAAATTGATTTAAACATATTTTAAAATCCAACCATTCATATTTAAATCTCTTATATTCATTGGAAAGCTCTTTTCGATACGAACCCAACGATTCCGGTTTTGAGAGAATCCGACGGTCGGATCTCCCGTCACATCAATTTGAAGTTAATGGTCGAAATTCGTGAACGGTCGCTGCGTGGCGCGTTTTATTCAGGCCATTATATACATAATATATATATCGTCGATTTCCATTCTAATTGTATTTTATAAATTAATTTATAAATTAATTTTAAAATGAATTCAATTTCATTTTCAATTGTAAATCAAAACTGAATATTCCATATCATTATAATATTAAAATGATAATATTTTCAAAATATCTGATTTTGAAATCCATTTCCTTTTTCGTATTCATTATAAAATGAATAAAATCGTTCGATAAACCCGTTCGGGTTAAAATGGCGTACACTACTTAACTCGTCTTCATGTATTTCAATATTTTCTTGTCCATCCAAAATCGGACATCAAAATCATATTTTTGTTATTCAGTGAATATTATTTTAAAATATTCGTTAATTAATATAATTCTTCACTGAATATTATTTTAAAATACTCTTTATCTTAAAATATTCTTTATTTTAAAATATTCTTTATTTTTGAATCGGAATGCGCCTCAATCAACTACCATATAATTTCAGTTATATGGATTTCATACATCGTATGTATACAATAATAATGATAAATAATCATTACACATTCAAACATCATCCATAGTGGAATTTACAACTGTACAAGCGTTAAAATAAATAAATAACGCTCAACATAGCCTGTCAACCTATCGATTGACATAAAACCAAATATTGGGATGAGTGTATGTAAAATATCATCCCAATACCCGTGTGGGGTTTTCAAACAACAACAGTCTGTTTAATTAAATCATTGGTTAATAAATTTAACCAATGCTAATTCGGTGAATTATTGTTCTAATTAGCCAATTTTCACTGTTTAAATTATAAATGGATATTTATAATTTAATTTCAACAATCATAAATTTATTAACATTATTTTTAATACATTAAGCATTTCAACAACACAATACAGTCAATTAAATCGCCCATGGTCTGTGGACGACGGAGGTGAGCTGACAAGCACCGCATACAATTTATAATGATTAAATTGATAAAAATCTACACTGGCAATTCTATATATTTTTATACATGAATACAATTATATGATAAAATAATTTTGAGTGAAAAGGAGTTCTCACATGGGGTTCCACTCCGTCATTCTTTAACTGATGAGATTTTATTCTTTTTTGAATTCAAATTTGCCCCAAATTCTGATTTGCTTCAAATTTGTTCTAGTCGGTTCCATATTGTAGAGTTTGACTTCACGGTTACAACGAATCTGAAATTATCGAATTTCGTTTTTGTTTGCAAAAGTTATATTAGATTAAACTTTAGATAATTTAAGTAGACAATTAACTAAATTAATTTAAAGTTTAATTAACCTTAACCATCCTTTTAACTACTCCCTTCAAAACAGTTCAACCCCGAAGTCGCACAAAGCTCCAGCATCTTCAACTCCTACGCGTATCACCAGAAGGGGTCAGAATTCAATCAGAGCACCCCCACAACGTCGAGCTTCATCTCTTCTACTGGCGCCTGGAGCAGCATGCAAGTCGAGGCCACCATGGCCTGCGAAATCCATTTCGAACGGGATGATTTTGGACTGGAAATCCGCGAAAAATACACCATGAATTGCTATCATAACCGTTGATCTTATGGATCTCATAGTTCTTTACAACTTCCGTTTAGAATTTATTAGCTTACTTGATTTGGATTGGAAGTTTTTGAGGATATAATTTTCGAAGATTTTGGCCATTCATCTCAGAGAACTGCGATGGAACGAAAAGGGCTGAAGTGTATTAAGGTTCTCCCTTTTATAGAAAATATTTTTATTAAATAATATTATTTAATTTCCAATTTTACTTGTTTAATTCCCGAACTCCAAATCGAACCCAACAACTGTCTTTAACACCCCACCTCCGCTAGGGTCACTCACAAAGGGAATGCCCTAGTTTTGGAGGGGTATTATCTAGTAAACAGGCACAGAGATAACACAAGACAGAACGCAGATAAAATAGAGTATATAAAGCAGCGGATATAAACTTTAAAACCAAATCTCATTACCGAAAAATAGAGTCAAAACCTCTTATATCAAAATGCCAAGTCATTATTTCATTACATCAAGTTCTAAAGAAGCAAAGTACTTAAAACAACATATGTAAAATATTACTCCCCAAAGAGTGCCTGAGTGCAGCCATAGCATAGCTCAAGACCAAACCGTACATGAGCTGTCAGAAAGCAAGCAAATTCCAAGCTAAGAGCTAGAGTTTCCTCCCTGAGAACCTGAGGGGGGGTGGGGAGGGGCGGAATGAAAGACAAAGAGGCGAAAGAAAACGGGTCAGTCAAAAGACTGGTAAGCCCTAGTGACTATCAGCATAGAAACTAGTAAAGTTAACAAGACAAGAATAAACTGGAATTAAACATAGGAATGATGATAAGTCTGACATGGTAACTAAGCTAACAAGATAACTCAAGTCTAACATTGCGTATTCAAGGTTCGCCATACCAACTATACTGGTATACTAATCCCATGTCAGCTACAAATCAAGAAATAATCCCTTGGCCCAATATCGTGAAGTGACCCAATTCGGGGTCCAACGGTACGATCTAATCGATCGGCTCCCTACAAGTCTAGCTTGGCGTGTGTCTGTGTCATATGGCCCTATCACGAATGTAGTCACCTGTGCTAGGTCCACCATAGGGTGTATCAAGCCCTAGGGTGCCAACCACCGACACGAATCAAGAATGCACAGATAATCCTACTGATGCCCAATGCCTGCTTTTTCAACTCCGGACTAAGTGCACGACCTTAGTCCGCCTGAACCTACAATGGCGCACCAACTCAGCCGTTGTTCTGGTCGCTTACAATCAGCCCAGCAATCGTGCTCCACCCTGCCTAGTCCCAGGGTACCATGATACATCTATTGGGTTACTGCTGAAAAGGACCGCGTAACTAGGGTTTCGTTTAGCACGTTAAGTTGTCATTTAAAATCGAGACTTAACCCCATCTACGTGTCATGTCAAATTGACTAAGTGTGTCGTTCTAGTTCAAGACTTAGTCCTACGAATCATGTGTTAGGTTGGTTAAGTGTGTTCAAGCGGTTCATGACTTAACCCTATCAAATCAACGTGTCAAATTGGTTAAGTATATTCAAGTGGTCCATGACTTAACCCTATCCAGTGGCATTAATTTACTCAATGCACCCCCTAACCTCTCACATTAGACTTGGTTATGGTTACTGGATGTGCCGGGCGGGTCCGGGCAGTTTTACACCATAACCTAGTCTAACCTCGGGTTTCGAGTGCGATATGACCAACTACTCACATTGGGTCCTATTGTTTGCAGTTACTGGATTCGCCAGGCGGTTCCGGGCAGATTTATACTGCAAACTCAACCCAAACTCGAGTTGGCCACATTCAAGTTATCTAAGTGTCATGCCCCAAATTCATATTTTCAAGTATAATTTCATGTCAAGTTCATGTTCCTATCCAAGCTCAAGTTATAACGATATTCATGTTTTCATGTTCATACTAAATTCAGGTTTTCCTAAACTACCCAAATCGCATCCCCAACGCTCGTGAATTCGAATCAAGGCAATAGATGTAACTAGGGAATAACATAACAAGGATGGGTATAAAGTGGCAAAGGTGATTTCAAGGCAAGCATGGTGTAACTTGAGATATGATCATAACATCACTGGAATATGAAATAGGGTGCTAAACATAGCAATAAATGACATAAGATGATAATCCTAAACTTGTTACTAGCAAAAGTTTCAATATCACAACATCACAGGCATGTTAAAATAACAATAGGGTTTAGGTTATGACATGAATATGCCCCTAAATCAAGTTCTTATCAGTATTCCACAAATCAAGGTTCAATATGAACGGTACTAGGTTCAAGGTGAATAGATCTAGTGTGAACAAGAGTGGATCTAAAATAATAGATCAAAAAGGAATAGTCATAGATCAAAGATATACAAGAATAGGTCTCAAGTAGTTATCATGTTTATGTTCAACTTCAATTTACACATGTCCATATTAAGTTTAGAGTTTAGATCTAAGAGTAACTGGGGCTTACAGATCGTGGTTTTTGAGAACTAAGAACAGAAATTGTCGTAGGATCGTTGTAGAAGCTTTAATCTCTAGTTTGAATTGAGTTGCTTAGGTTGATGTTGATTAGCTTCTAGTTTTGATTCCAGCAGAGTAGCGACGCCATTTTTATTTTTATTTAGAACAAAGGCAGAATAGAAGCAGAATAGAATTTTGTGTAGAGAAGGCTAGGTTTGGGGCTGTTTAAATAGGTTTAGGCAGATGAATCTGGATAGAAATCGGACTGGAAACATCAGGACGAACACTAGCCCAAAAATGGGCTCGGGGACCAGGTCGACACCCAGGTCGACTGCCCAGTCGACCTGGTCTGGGGAGGTCGACTGCCCAGTCGACTCCCCAGTCGACCTGGGTCTAGGCGGGAAATTTCCCGCCCAGTCTGTTCTGCGTTTGAAATTCGAATTTTGAATTCGAATTCGAGCTGTTTTGAACTCTGAATATTTCTGAAAATTTGGGGAGCCATAACTTGGTCATACGGACTCCGATTTTCGAAAACTCCGACTCTATTTCATGCAGAATTGCGAGACGAACGCAATGGCACAACCCGATTCCCTTGGTTCTTAATTTAAAATTTTATTCCCCCTAGATTTATGGTTATAACACGTTATCAAAATACGGGTTGTTACATTCTCCCCTCCTTAAAGGATTTCGTCCCCGAAATCTCTAAGTTAGGAAAAACGTATCCTACCATCCATCATCCATCTACTCAAAACATCATCCCCAAGCAAACATTGTCCTTAAGAGATTTCTAATGCTGTATGAACATATGCAGAAAGTGTGTGTATATGTTCCTTATCTAATGCAAATGATCAAGCCTGATTGATCTTTCTAATGCAAAATATGTTTAGTGTCATGAATCCAACATGTATGCAAATAATCCTAGTCACGTAAGCACTATATGAGTGCAAAAACATTCATCCATATGCAACATTCATATGATAACACATTCAATTTCATCCATAAATAAGTATAAACACTCATGCATATGCAATATGAAAATGTGTCTGAGCCGATCTAGTGCCTAATGTGTGTTATGCAACCACGAGCAATCACTTGCAACCACTTGCAACCATTCGCAAACATCAAGCATAACATGTTTCAAATACATGTTTACATTCATAGGATTCTACCTAAGGTTCTCAAGACAGGATCGAAAGGATATACAAGATAAAATAGAGTATCTAGGGAAAAGAAGTTAAAGATGTACCCCTAGAAGGTCCTTCTTGCGGGGCTTGCCCTTGCTTCTTAGGGCAGTTCTTACTGATGTGTCCAGTTTCACCGCATTGAAAACATGCTCCTATCTTCATCTTCTTCTTCCTACAGTCCTGGACTATATGCCCGTTAATTCCACAGAAGTTGCATTTTCTTTTCTCACGTGACTTGTCATTCTTGTTGTTGCTGTTCTTTCCTCCTTTCTCGGAGTCTACCTTCTTGTATTGAGTCTCATTCGCCTTGACCTTCTTCTTGCCATTCTCATCTTCTTCATGAAGTAGGGCCATATTCACCAAGCTTTCAAAGGTCGCCCCCATGGGTACATGAGTCATGGCCATAGTGTGGAGTGGCTCGCTCAATCCTCGAGCAAAGCGTAGAGCCTTCTTCTCAGCCGTGTTGACTAAGTCCAAACCAAACCGAGCAAGCTGATTAAACTTACTCACGTATTCCCTAACTGACATGTCCCCTTGCTTGAGTGCTAGGAACCTCTCCATCTGAAGGCTCGCTTCTGCGGATGATAAAAACTTAAGCCCAAACCTCTCTCTAAAGTCTGCCCAAGTCTCAATTGGCCTGGTAGCGTTGGTGACTTCCCACCAAAATGCAGCTTCCTCTTTCAACAACCATGCTGCCAACTGAACTTTCCTATGATCCTCCATACCGAAAATAACAAACAAGTCTTCAGTCTCTTTTAGCCAGTTTCGCGCCTCAACGAAGGTTTCAGTTCCAACGAAGTTCTTGCCACCCATTCCTATAAAGTCCTTGCATATTTTGGCGAAGGCGGTACCCGGAGGAGGAGGAGGAACCATGGCCACCGGGGGAGGAGGAGGAGGGATATCTGACGGGCCCGCGCCGTTGGCCCTAGCTTCCAAGTATCTTCGGAACCAGCCAGGTATGGGTACTCCCTCAGGAAGGTTAAGATCAGACATGCTGAAAAGCGAAAAGGAAGAAGATTCAAACGAGGAAACAAAGGAAAGTGCTAATGGCTTTTTGGGAATAGCCTTTTCTTAAAAATAAAACTTTTCTTGAAAATTGCTTCTTTATAAACGGTTTTGAAAATAGTTTCAGAAGGTTTTTAAAACTTTTGCCCAGTCTGGTAACCTTCTGCTCTGATACCAAATGTAACACCCCACCTCCGCTAGGGTCACTCACAAAGGGAATGCCCTAGTTTTGGAGGGGTATTATCTAGTAAACAGGCACAGAGATAAAACAAGACACAACATAGATAAAATAGAGTATATAAAGCAGCGGATATAAACTTTAAAACCAAATCTCATTACTAAAAAATAGAGTCAAAACCTCTTACATCAAAATGCCAAGTCATTATTTCATTACATCAAGTTCTAAAGAAGCAAAGTACTTAAAACAACATAAGTAAAATATTATTCCCCAAAGAGTGCATGAGTGCAGCCATAGCATAGCTCAAGACCAAACCGTACATGAGCTGTCAGAAAGCAAGCAAAGTCCAAGCTAAGAGCTAGAGTTTCCTCCCTGAGAACCTGGGGGGGGGGGGGAGGGGCGGAACGAAAGACAAAGAGGCGAAAGAAAACGGGTCAGTCAAAAAGACTGGTAAGCCCTAGTGACTATCAGCATAGAAACTAGTAAAGTTAACAAGACATGAATAAACTAGAATTAAACATGGGAATGATGATAAGTCTGACATGATAACTAAGCTAACAAGATAACTCAAGTCTAACATTGCGTATTCAAGGTTCGCCATACCAACTATACTGGTATACTAATCGCGTGTCAGCTATAAATCAAGAAATAATCCCCTGGCCCAAAATCGTGAAGTGACCCAATTCGGGGTCCAAAGGTATGATCTAATCGATCGGCTCCCTACAAGTCTAGCTTGTCGTGTGTCTATGTCATACGACCCTATCATGAATGTAGTCACCTGTGCTAGGTCCACCATAGGGTGTATCAAGCTCTAGAGTGCCAACCACCGACACGAATCAAGAATGCACAGATAATCCTACTGATGCCCAATGCCTGCTTTTTCAACTCCGGACTAAGTGCACGACCCTAGTCCGCCTGAACCTACAATGGCGCACCAACTCAGCCGTCATTCTCGTCGCTTACAATCAGCCCAGCAATCGTGCCCCACCCTGCCTAGTCCCAGGGTACCGTGATACATCTAGTGGGTTACTGATGAAAAGGACCGCGTAACTAGGGTTTCGTTCAGCAGGTTAAGTTGTCATTTAAAATCGAGACTTAACCCCATCTACATGTCATGTCAAATTGACTAAGTGTGTCGTTCTAGTTCAAGACTTAGTCCTACGAATCATGTGTCAGGTTGGTTAAGTGTGTTCAAGCGGTTCATGACTTAACCCTATCAAATCAACGTGTCAAATTGGTTAAGTATATTCAAGTGGTCCATGACTTAACCCTATCCAGTGGCATTAATTTACTCAATGCACCACTAACCTCTCACATTAGACTTGGTTATGGTTACTGGATGTGCCGGGTGGGTCCGGGCAGTTTTACACCATAACCTAGTCTAACCTCGGGTTTCGAATGCGATATGACCAACTACTCACATTGGGTCCTATTGTTTGCAGTTACTGGATTCGCCGGGCGGTTCCGGGCAGATTTATACTGCAAACTCAACCCAACCTCTAGTTGGCCACGTTTAAGTTATCTAAGTGTCATGTCCCAAATTCATATTTTCAAGTATAATTTCATGTCAAGTTCATGTTCCTATCCAAGCTCAAGTTATAACGATATTCATGTTTTCAAGTTCATACTAGATTCAGGTTTTCCTAAACTACCCAAATCGCATCCCCAACGCTCGTGAATTCAAATCAAGGCAATAGATGTAACTAGGGAATAACATAACAAGGATGGGTATAAAGTGGCAAAGGTGATTTCAAGGCAAGCATGGTGTAACTTGAGATATGATCATAATATCACTGGCATATGAAACAAGGTGCTAAACATAGCAATAAATGACATAAGATGATAATCCTAAACTTGTGATTAGCAAAAGTTTCAACATCACAACATCACAGGCATGTTAAAATAACGATAGGGTTTTGGTTATGACATGAACAGGCCCCTAAATCAAGTTCTTATCAGTATTCCACAAATCAAGCTTCAATATGAACGGTACTAGGTTCAAGGTGAATAGATCTAGTGTGAACAAGAGTGGATCTAAAATAATAGATCAAAAAGGAATAGTCATAGATCAAAGATATACAAGAATAGGTCTCAAGTGGTTATCATGTTTATGCTCAACTTCAATTTACACATGTCCATATTAAGTTTAGAGTTTAGATCTAAGAGTAACTGGGGCTTACAGATCGTGGTTTTTGAGAACTAAGAACATAAATTGTCGTAGGATCGTTGTAGAAGCTTTAATCTCTAGTTTGAATTGAGTTGCTTAGGTTGATGTTGATTAGCTTCTAGTTTTGATTCCACCAGAGTAGCGACGCCATTTTTATTTTTATTTAGAACAAAGGCAGAGTAGAAGCAGAATAGAATCATGTGTAGAGAAGGCTAGGTTTGGGGCTGTTTAAATAGGTTTAGGCAGATGAATCTGGACAGAAATCGGACTGGAAACATCAGAACGAACACTAGCCCAAAAATGGGCTCGGGGACCAGGTCGACACCCAGGTCGACTGCCTAGTCGACCTGGTCTGGGGGGGTCGACTGCCCAGTCGACTCCCCAGTCGACCTGGGTCTGGGCGGGAAATTTCCCGCCGAGTCTGTTCTGCGTTTAAAATTCGAATTTTGCATTCGAATTCGAGCTGTTTTGAACTCTGAATATTTCTGAAACTTTGGGGAGCCATAACTTGGTCATACGGACTCCGATTTTCGAAAACTCGGACTCGATTTCATGCAGAATTCCGAGATGAACGCAATGCCGCAACCCATTTCCCTTGGTTCTTATTTTAAAATTTAATTCTCCCTAGATTTATGGTTATAACACGTTATCAAAATACGGGTTGTTACATTCTCCCCTCCTTAAAGGATTTCGTCCCCGAAATCTCTAAGTTAGGAAGAACGTATCCTACCATTCATCATCCATCTACTCAAAACATCATCTACAAGAAAACATTGTCCTTAAGAGATTTCTAATGCTATATGAACATATGCAGAAAGTGTGTGTATATGTTCCTTATCTAATGCAAATGATCAGGCCTGATTGATCTTTCTAATGCAAAATATGTTTAGTGTCATGAATCCAACATGTATGCAAATAATCCTAGTCACGTAAGCACTATATGTGTGCACAAACATTCATCCATATGCAACATTCATATGATAACACATTCAATTTCATCCATAAATAAGTATAAACACTCATGCATATGCAATATGAAAATGTGTCTGAGCCGATCTAGTGCCTAATGTGTGTTATGCAACCACGAGCAATCACTTGCAACCACTTGCAACCATTCGCAAACATCAAGCATAACATGTTTCAAATACATGTTTACATTCATAGGATTCTACCTAAGGTTATCAAGATAGGATCGAAAGGATATACAAGATAAAACAGAGTATCTAGGGAAAAGAAGTTAAAGATGTACCCCTAGAAGGTCCTTCTTGCGGGGCTTGCCCTTGCTTCTTAAGGCAGTTCTTGCTGATGTGTCCAGTTTCACCGCATTGAAAACATGCTCCTATCTTCATCTTCTTCTTCCTACAGTCCTGGACTATATGCTCGTCAATTCCACAGAAGTTGCATTTTCTTTTCTCACGTGACTTGTCATTCTTGTTGTTGCTGTTCTTTCCTCCTTTCTCGGAGTCTACCTTCTTGTCTTGAGACTCATTCGCCTTGACCTTCTTCTTGCCATTCTCGTCTTCTTTATGAAGTAGGGCCATATTCACCAAGCTTTCAAAGGTCGCCCCCATGGGTACATGAGTCATGGCCATAGTGTGGAGTGGCTCGCTCAATCCTCGAGCAAAGCGTAGAGCCTTCTTCTCAGCCGTGTTGACTAACTCCAAACCAAACCGAGCAAGCTGATTAAACTTATTCACGTATTTCCTAACTGACATGTCCCCTTGCTTGAGTGCCAGGAACCTCTCCATCTGAAGGCTCGCTTCTGCGGATGATAAAAACTTAAGCCCAAACCTCTCTCTAAAGTCTGCCCAAGTCTCGATTGGCCTGGTAGCATTGGTGACTTCCCACCAAAATGCAGCTTCCTCTTTCAACAACCATGATGCCAACTGAACTTTCCTATGATCCTCCATATCGAAAATAACAAACAAGTCTTCAGTCTCTTTTAGCCAGTTTCGTGCCTCAACGAAGGTTTCAGTTCCAACGAAGTTCTTGCCGCCCATTCCTATAAAGTCCTTGCATATTTTGGCGAAGGCGGTACCCGGAGGAGGAGGAGGAACCGTGGCCACCGGCGGAGGAGGAGGAGGGATATCTGCCAGGCCCGCGCCGTTGGCCCTAGCTTCCAAGTATCTTCGGAACCAACCAGGTATGGGTACTCCCTCAGGAAGGTTAAGATCAGACATGCTGAAAAGCGAAAAGGAAGAAGATTCAAACGAGGAAACAAAGGAAAGTGCTAATGGCTTTTGGGGAATAGCCTTTTCTTAAAAATAAAACTTTTCTTGAAAAATGCTTCTTTATAAACGGTTTTGAAAATAGTTTTAGAAGGTTTTTAAAACTTTTGCCCAGTCTGGTAACCTTCTGCTCTGATAACAAATGTAGCACTCCACCTCCGCTAGGGTCACTCACAAAGGGAATTCCCTAATTTTGGAGGGGTATTATCTAGTAAACAGGCACAGAGATAACACAAGACAGAACATAGATAAAATAGAGTATATAAAGCAGCGGATATAAACTTTAAAACCAAATATCATTACTGAAAAATAGAGCCAAAACCTCTTACATCAAAATGCCAAGTCATTATATCATTACATCAAGTTCTAAAGAAGCAAAGTACTTAAAACAACATAAGTAAAATATTATTCCTCAAAGAGTGCATGAGTGCAGCCATAGCATAGCTCAAGACCAAACCGTACATGAGCTGTCAGAAAGCAAGAAAAGTCCAAGCTAAGAGCTAGAGTTTCCTCCCTGAGAACCTGGGGGGGGGGGGGGGGTGGAACGAAAGACAAAGAGGCGAAAGAAAACGGGTCAGTCAAAAAGACTGGTAAGCCCTAGTGACTATCAGCATAGAAACTAGTAAAGTTAACAAGACATGAATAAACTGGAATTAAACATAGGAATGATGATAAGTCTGACATGGTAACTAAGCTAACAAGATAACTCAAGTCTAACATTGCGTATTCAAGGTTCGCCATACCAACTATACTGGTATACTAATCGTGTGTCAGCTATAAATCAAGAAATAATCCCCTGGCCCAAAATCGTGAAGTGACCCAATTCGGGGTCCAACGGTACGATCTAATCGATCGGCTCCCTACAAGTCTAGCTTGTCGTGTGTCTGTGTCATACGACCCTATCACGAATGTAGTCACCTGTGCTAGGTCCACCATAGGGTGTATCAAGCCCTAGGGTGCCAACCACCAACACGAATCAAGAATGCACAGATAATCCTACTGATGCCCAATGCCTGCTTTTTCAACTCCGGACTAAGTGCACGACCCTAGTCCGCCTGAACCTACAATGGCGCACCAACTCAGCCGTCGTTCTGGTCGCTTACAATTAGCCCAGCAATCGTGCCCCACCCTGCCTAGTCCCAGGGTACCATGATACATCTAGTGGGTTACTGATGAAAAGGACCGCGTAACTAGGGTTTCGTTCAGCAGGTTAAGTTGTCATTTAAAATCGAGACTTAACCCTATCTACGTGTCATGTCAAATTGACTAAGTGTGTCGTTCTAGTTTAGGGCTTAGTCCTAGAATCATGTGTCAGGTTGGTTAAGTGTGTTCAAGCGGTTCATGACTTAACCCTATCAAATCAGCGTGTCAAATTGGTTAAGTATACTCAAGTGGTCCATGACTTAACCCTATCCAGTGGCATTAATTTATTCAATGCACCCCTAACCTCTCACATTAGACTTGGTTATGGTTACTGGATGTGCCGGGCGGGTCCGGGCAGTTTTACTCCATAACCTAGTCTAACCTCGGGTTTCGAGTGCGATATGACCAACTACTCACATTGGGTCCTATTGTTTGCAGTTATTGGATTCGCCGGGCGGTTCCGGGTAGATTTATACTGCAAACTCAACCCAACCTCGAGTTGGCCACGTTCAAGTTATCTAAGTGTCATGTCCCAAATTCATATTTTCAAGTATAATTTCATGTCAAGTTCATGTTCCCATCCAAGCTCAAGTTATAACGATATTCATGTTTTCAAGGTCATACTAAATTCAGGTTTTCCTAAACTACCCAAATCGCATCCCCAACGCTCGTGAATTCGAATCAAGGCAATAGATGTAACTAGGGAATAACATAACAAGGATGGGTATAAAGTGGCAAAGGTGATTTCAAGGCAAGCATGGTGTAACTTGAGATATGATCATATCATCACTGGCATATGAAATAGGGTGCTAAACATAGCAATAAATGACATAAGATGATAATCCTAAACTTGTGACTAGCAAAAGTTTCAACATCACAACATCACAGGCATGTTAAAATAACAATAGGGTTTAGGTTATGACATGAACAGGCCCCTAAATCAAGTTCTTATCAGTATTCCACAAATCAAGGTTCAATATGAACGATACTAGGTTCAAGGTGAATAGATCTAGGGTGAACAAGAGTGGATCTAAAATAATAGATCATAAAGGAATAGTCATAGATCAAAGATATACAAGAATAGGTCTCAAGTAGTTATCATGTTTATGTTCAACTTCAATTTACACATGTCCATAATAAGTTTAGAGTTTAGATCTTAGAGTAACTAGGGCTTACAGATCATGGTTTTTGAGAACTAAGAATAGAAATTGTCGTAGAATCGTTGCAGAAGCTTTAATCTCTAGTTTGAATTGAGTTGCTTAGGTTGATGTTGGTAAGCTTCTAGTTTTGATTCCAGCAGAGTAGCGACGCCATTTTTATTTTTATTTAGAACAGAGGCAAAGTAGAAGCAGAATAGAATTGTGTGTAGAGAAGGCTAGGTTTGGGGCTATTTAAATAGGTTTAGGCTGATGAATCTGGACAGAAATCGGACTGGAAACATCAGAACGAACACTAGCCCAAAAATGGGCTCCGGGACCAGGTCGACACCCAGGTCGACTGCCCAGTCGACCTGGTCTGGGGGGTTCGACTCCCCAGTCGACTCCCCAGTCGACCTGGGTCTGGGTGGGAAATTTCCCGCCCAGTCTGTTCTGCGTTTGAAATTCGAATTTTGAATTCGAATTCGAGCTGTTTTGAACTCTGAATATTTCTGAAACTTTGGGGAGCCATAACTTGGTCATACGGTCTCCGATTTTCGAAAACTCGGACTCGATTTCATGCAGAATTCCGAGACCAACGCAATGGCGCAACCAGTTTCCCTTGGTTCTTATTTTAAAATTTAATTCTCCGTAGATTTATGGTTATATATCAAAATACGGGTTGTTACACTGTCGTTCCCAACTAAATATCCCCATTCCGGACATAATGTAATATGTTTTTAAAGCCAATTCGATCGTTTCAGTCAGTTTTCTTCAAAATTAAAGTATATTATTTAATATTGAATTTGAACGTACATTTTAATTTACTGAAGCCACATACTTACTCCAAAAATTAGAGAAAAATAAATCTAGCTATGTTTTGATGATACAGTCCTAACAAAACTAATTTCGTCGAATTTGGAGACTGTTTGAAAAACGACCATTTTCTAGTCGATTAAATTTACACTAAATTGACAAAACACGTTTCAATTTACCATGCTCACACATTAATCCCAAAAATTATGAAAATTTGAACTTAGCAATAATTTGACATTCCGGATCCAACAAAAGTTGTTTCGTTGAAAACGGAGATCGTTTGCAAAATGGCTATTTTTAAGGGCTATATATTATATTAAAAATTATATAAATTCCATAGTGACTATTCTGAATTTTAAACTGGACATAACTTTCAATTTATATTATGAAACCTCTGGTTTTCACACTGTGACGGCACGCCCCGCACCAGCCGACATTTCCAATGAAAGTGCGCTATGCCAATGTCCAACTAGCACAGGACGTTCGCCAAAGAAAGGAAAAGAAGGGAATTTGACCTAGCAAGGAACCTGTAGAATGTCTCACAACGCATGAAATAAAATATAATTTTAACATACTTTGACATAAAATAGGCGAGACAGTGCATAAGCTGAAAACTAAACATCGTAGCAGCAGAAAATTCAAATACGGCTTATGTTCCACTTCATCATTATTACAACTTTTAAAAACTGTCTCTATAGCAAAATAAGGAAGGTACACTACTAATGCCTAAAGTAGTGACCAACTGCGACACAGGGAGTATATATATAGAGAATAGTACGTGTAAGCATTCTTCTCATCTCCAGACAGCTACTCGCGCACAACCAGCTAACCTGTCTCTAGTCTACCCGTTTAAGAGCACCAGAGTAATAAGAAGAGACATAAAACTCTAGGTCAGACAAAAGTCTGGTATGAGCGATAAGCAACAAAACAGAACAATAATAGGTATACTAAACCATACCTGAACCTGGACCTGTAACAAAAGAGTTAGCACAACAGGATGTACAGTACTATAAGGTGACACTAACATATGGTGTAAAGATACGGGGTGGGGGTGTGCATGTCATAATGATGGCAAACAATTAGGCATAACAACCATCCTCACATCTCTCACTCAGTGCATAAAGCATACGATATCTACCACTTTGATCACCCAAATCCTTGCTATGATCACTCTGCCCCATGGAGTCATGGCGACACCACTGCATTGATCCATAGCCACTAGTCCTTGCTATGTCCACTATGCCCCCATGAAGTCATGACGACTCCACTGCACTAGCTCATAGCCAAGCTATGATCACTATGCCCCACAGAGTAATAACTACCCCACTGCACTGATACGTAGCCTAACATCCATCTTGGTGGTGAATCAAAGCTGTAGACGTCGATAACCCCTTTGCACACGTCCCGCAGCAAAGTCCAATCATGAAGTTCACTCGTTGGTTCCCATTTGGACTACCTTTGCATCTCGGATTTGGTCATTATCCCGTTTGCACTTCAGTTTCCATTCGTGTCCATACTTTAGCTCAGATATGCTCGATTCGTGTCTCCTTCATTCATGGCGCTATGATTTGTAACCAACTTCCTCGGCTCATGGATCGCCCCTCCTAGCTTTGGTTTGTGGCACGCCCTCCTATCCTCGACTCATGACGGCTTCTAGCTCATGATGGATCATGACCATCGGGTCGGTTCGTGGAAATGCTCCCCTGGTGGCTCGTGGTCCAGTCCGTGGCTTCTTGCTCTGGCTTGTCTCAGCTCACGATCCTCAAGGCGATCGACTCGTGGACGCTCCGTTCGTGGTGATCAAACTCGAAGATGTGAGGAACATCTAGCGACTTGTGGTGTATAGTGCTCCACGGCTCGTGGTACATGGGCTCGATCCGGTCGGCTCGTGGGGAAGGACTCACGATCGGGTCGGTTCGGGTAGGGGCGATCCGATCCGGTCCGGGTCAAATTCCTGGAACTCTTTCTGCGACTGTTTTACGCCATACGACGGCGTTTTCGACTATTCTAACTGTTCTAATCAATCAGAAAGCATACCATATAGTCATGGCAACATATAGAATTGACCACAAACACCAAAACAACAATTTGATATGTCAAAATGGATTAAATCTACCCAAACCTATATTTTCCTCTCAAGCATGTTTAAACAAATCTAACGATAGAATTAGCAAAACTTAACCAAATTAAGCCAAACTTCCAACAGAGCTCTAAAACGATGTTTAAGAATCTCTAAACATTTTTCCAGAATTTAATTATGTTTAAATTCACTAATTAACACCAATTATCCTTAATTAACCATAATTAGTGTAAAAACAAGGCTAATCACTCACCTTAGCCACAAATAAACTCAAATCTGAAACATTTGGACAAAATGTTTCAGATTCCAATACACTCCAGCAGCTTTACCTCGATTTTTGTGCTAATCCGCTTTGATTTGATGTAGATTTGGCTTAATTAGCAATTAGAATATGATTTGGGGGTGTTTTAGCAAGTGGAGGCCATTGCTCGGGTTAAAAGGTTGCAAGTGGCGGCTAGGAAATGAAATAAAACCGATTTACTAACTCATCTCAGCCCTCCCATAACCCTAATCCCGAAATGGGTTATGGGCCCTCTTGCTAATAACCCTAATTAGGCCCGATTAAGCTGTTTTTCACCTTCCAAACATTGTTTCAGCCATATCTCTTCCATTTGGCTAGTGTGACCACTCTACGGAAAGGTAAACCATCATACGAATCTAATAGAAGTGGTTTCAGGTCAAAACTCCTTTCCAATCAAAAGTTATGGCCGAAACAAGGTCTGCTAGGGGTAAAACGGTCATTTAAAAAAAATCGTCAAAAATCATGAACATGGGAAATGACCCCAATAGTCGTCTCCCAAAGTTACATGGCTATACGACTTCGCATGGGAAAGAAATAAATATTCTACGATCTCCGAATGCATAGAATCCGGGTCGTTACACACATTCATTAGGAAGATACCGTTAAACGGATTCAAATGTTTCTGGTTTTACTGAAATCCGATTTATTTTGAATCCTATACATTCAATTGAAGTTTAAAATCGAATTTTCAAACTACCGCCCCATTTCAAGCTCGTTTTATAATTAATATAAATTTTCACGTTCTAACTTCAATTTAAATAAATTTTTAGTTGTTATTATTTAAAATAAATCATTTTAAATATTCAAAACCCATTAAAATAGCTAAAATAAAAATTTAAATTGGTTCAGAAATACCGGGTTGTTACAATCTTCCCCACTTGAAATCTTTTCGTCCTCGAAAAGGAACAGAGCTGAAAGTTGTTTAACTAACCAACTCAACTTTCATTCTAGCTTTCATTCTTCAACTTTTCAGTTTCTAAGAATTTTCTAGTTTCTTAAAAATTTGGCTAACACCCTAAATTTTCGAAAAATTTCGCCATAACCTCCTTTGTACGGGCTGATCGGTAAAACCGCAACTTACCTCATAAGGCCCACATCAATAAAAAAGAAAAAGTTAAAGCCAAGCGGCTCATAAAATCATTAAAACCCAGGAAATACAGTAATTATGTGCCTATTTGTCGGGCATACAATTTTACTCCTCTTCTTAGCTTCCATGCTATGACCTGTTCATACATATATACGTACATGTATGCAATTTCAATCAATTTTCAATTCAGTTCAATATTTGATCCGATTTGGCTTAAATTACCTTTCATTTTCATACTGGTTTTATTATTCCAATATTTTAATTAGTTAAACCAATAATCACACAATACAACCAACAATCAATTTGTTGATTAAATTTTTAAACATATAACTTTCTATACATACTTAAAAATCATATTTTTAGTGCCAAATCACAAACAATAAATTCTAACTATGGTTTTGGTTCTCACACCAGTCAATTGGAAATATATAGATATCCCACTTTTGAAACTCGAAAATAAACACTGGTGATGGTATACTTCAACATCAGAATCATGCCTGAACGACTAGATTTTGATTCTCTATCTATCGAGTATATTTGAGACTTCGAATATACATCTCGTCAAGCATATACTCAAAATCTTCTTATACTAGATTGTCCAAATTCCATATAAATTAAAATACTCAAATACGTATAAGAAGATATAATTTTCAAAATTAAATTTGTTTTCATAAATAATATTCTTTGAACGCATTCTGGGGTATTACTAACCCTATCTCTAACGTGTCATTCTTATAGGATATTACCAATCCTATCTCTGATGAATTCTTTCGTTCGGTTCTAATGTACCTTGTTCTCGAGCTCTGTAAACCAAAGCCCTGATACCAAACTGAAACGACCCAAAATTCCACTTACGGGAAAGCCCGGATTGAGCTGAGAACATGACCCATCAGACACAAACAATAGAACATTTCATTGCTATTAGAACAATTACATCAGAGTACAAGAATATATCAAAGTACGAATAAATATTACATAGCGGAAAATAAAATAATATCAGAGCTTAAAGTACATAACATCGGAAATAAAATGTATAAATACAAGGTATAGCGGAAAATACATCAACAGCACAACTGAAAGAAATACACGGATACAAAGCTTTCCAAATATAGCTCCAGGTGTAATTCAGGATCCTAGAAAAAGAAATATCTGTGAAAACCAAAACTACTAGCTGCCCGTGTGGAAAATACAGGCACTCAGAGTTTAGGTAGAAATAATAAACTCCGAGTCAGTGATGGGACTGGTGTGAGAACTAAAACAGTTATTAAATCTTTACTTTAAAAGTTGGGAAATCATGGGACCACGCCCACTAGACGAGTTTACTCCACATGAATCTCAGTTTAAGATAAAACAACGCAATGCTTTTTGAAAAATGAAGCTATTATAAGACTCAGGTCCCATCAAGCAATGTAACGCAAGCCGGAGGATAGAGTTTACCTTATAATAGCCAAACATGCTTGATACAATTTAAAAAAAAATCATTTTTGTTATTAGTATAAGTGTATAGTGTCAAAACAACATCAAACATAAATGTATCAATCATAGCCAGCATGAGTGCCCCATCCCACTATGTCGCCATATAGGTTTACAACTAAAATCGAAAAGTCACGTATTGGAAATTAGATTCGATCTATGAGTCAAGGCAAGGGATCATCCTCACCGGTTTTGAGACACTCTAGCAGATTCCTCTGGACTCGGACGCTAGTGAGCCCTGGGAATGGAAGGGCCGGTCCACATTTACTTTAGTGGATTGGTTATTCCTAAACACATGTTTCCCGGTCCTATCAGACCTATCACTTGGCCAGTAGCGACCAATATCCGAGGCGCCTCGTAATCCATCATCCACATAAGTAAAAATGTCTGGGCTCCATACCATGACACCACTCCTAGCTAGAAAGAAACATCGTGCACTCCCAACGGTCCCTCAACCCGTTTTTGACTCATACTGGGTGTGAAGCTCGCGAATTAACGCTATACACAAAGCTATGCTATTTAAAGTCGTGCTTTGAACATTAATCACAAGAATTTGCTTTTCAAAAAAAGCCTTGATCATTAGCATCTCAGTATGCTAAGCTGATAATTCACGCCATACAATTGATGTCTGTCAATATAGAACCTCTAAGCTCGTACGTCTAAGAGAAGGGTGTTAAGCGAGAGAATTAATTCTCCGCCGTCAAACAGATATATATATTTAACAGAAATCAATTGGCACAGAATGAAATCCAATGTCCGATACACATCCATTTACAAGTCCGTTCTGGGTGTGAACGAAACCGGAGGCACCTTATTCCTCGTCCCATATGTCAAATACAGGAGAGAGGTCCTCGCGTATTCAGTCGATCTCAAAGTACGTCTAGACGATCACCACTTAATACCTTGTCTTGGTTGTACAGCCCAATCAAGACATCAATAATCATCTAAATTATGTGAAGATCTCAGGTCCTTAACCACCTTCTTCATCGTCGACTTTTAGTCGTCGTATCGGTTATTCAGAATGGGATAAACCCGATCTTTCCGAATAATCGACGTATTTATAATCAATAATCAAGTGCTACAAAAACTGTAACAACCCAGAAAATCAGAACCAATTTAAAATTTTTATTTTGGCAATTTTAATGAATTTTGAATATTTAAAATAAATTATTTAAAATAATTATGACTAGAAATTTATTTTGATTAGAATTAGAACGTATAATATTTATTTGAATCGACGTTAGAATATAAATATTTATTTTAATTATAAAAGAACTGGAAATGGCGCGGTAGTTTGAAAATTCGATTTCAAATTTCAAATGAATGTACAAGATTCAAAATAAACCGGATTTTAGTGAAACCAGAAATATTTGAATCTGTTTGAAAACATCTTTCCAACGAATCCGAAAAATTGAAATTTCATAGTGGGAATAAAGAGTTATGCCCAGTTGAAAATTCAGAATAATCGCTAAGGAAATATAGCCCCTAAAAATGTCCATTTTGCAAACGACCTCCGTTTTCAACGAAACCACTTTTGTTGCACCCGAAATGTCGAATTATTGCTAGATTCCAATTTTCATAATTTTTGAAATCAATATGTCAGCATGGCGAAGTTAAATGTGTTTTGACAGTTTCAGTCAACTTGGATCGACCAGAAAATAGCCCTTTTTCAAACGGTCTTCAGATTTGACAAAATTTGTTTTGTTAGGACCGTATTGTCAATACAAGGCTAGAAATAATTTTTCGGGAATTTTTAGAGTCAGTATGTGGCCCCGATAAATTAAAAAGTATGTTTAAATTGAATATATAATGATTTATATTTTAATTCTAAGAAAACTGATCGTAACAGCTGAATTGGGTACGAAACATCCGAAATGAGGGTATTCAACGAGGGGCGACAGTTGTTGGGTTTGATTTGGAGTTCGTAGCAACAAAAGGGTATTTTTGGAAATAAAATAAAATAAAAATATTTATATAAATGCCTGAGCCAATGAAATTTTTTTCTAAAATCCTAATTTTCCAGCCATCGTTCCAGGCCGATATACGGCAGTTTCTGTTTAGTTCTTTCCCTTTGATTTTCTCTCAATCCACTCTACGATATTAAACCGTTCTTAAGGCAAATCAGTAGCGCTCTCTTCTAGCTCCAGATCCGTACCAGTTTGGTGATCTATCATAGGGTAATTGGGGCGGATTTCTTCTGCAAACACGCACCATTCACTGGCATTTTCAGGCCAGGCGGAGCACTCGAGTTGGCGGCGGTCAGGGGCAGAGGTGCGACACACTTAGGGCTTCGACGTGGGTGGGTTTGATCGGGGTCTCGGCGAGTTTGGTGGCTGCGTTGAGGAGAGAGAAGGCACGAAGGGGTTGGGTTTGGCGTTCAGGAGATAACGAAGAAGAAGAAGAAGTAACGTTATTAAACGTTATTAAAGAAGGGTTAGGTGATTTTAGTTAATTAATTAATTTAATACCACGTTAAATTACCGCAATGTATTTAATAGCATAACTTTCACATATGAGGTCGAAAATTACAAACCTGGAGCCGTTGCGATCGTGGGGACAATAGTTTCGCAACAAAACTGACCGCGTCCAGGGCAGAGCTCGTTAAAATTTGAGGCAAATTCAAATCTGAACGGAGCGGAAATTCAAAAATAAAAGAACTAATGTGAGAATTTCTCACTAAAATTATTTCTGTACAGTTATTTATTTTGTAACTGCTTATATGAACTATTCCCCGTCATCC
This sequence comes from Allium sativum, assembly GCA_030737875.1. Taxonomy (NCBI): domain Eukaryota; kingdom Viridiplantae; phylum Streptophyta; class Magnoliopsida; order Asparagales; family Amaryllidaceae; genus Allium; species Allium sativum. Next base: position 163,993,527 of record CM060910.1, on the reverse strand, counting down.
ACAGACCATGGACGACTTGTTTGTTTGGTTGTACTGTATTGTGAATATTGATTGTGATGTGAAATGGACTGTATAAATATTCATGTGTTGAATAAAATATGCTAGAACAATAAAAATATCATTTTTATTGTATAAATGAACTGAATAGAATATTCATATGTTGAATAAAATATATCGTTAAAAATATAATTTTTAACGTTGATATGAATAAAATAAATATTCATTTACAAATTAGAGAATTTGTTTATGAACACCCATTTTACTGATATGGATTGGGACGATATATTTTACACATCGCCCAACTGCACAAATAATATTCAGTATTTGTTGGTTGAAACCCCACACGGGTGTTGGGATGATATTGGATATACACTAATCCCAGTGTTTAGTTGTATGTCAATCAATTGGTTGACAAGCTGTGTAAGCATTGAATATTTATATTTTATGCTTATACAGAGTAGAATGCACTCTGGATGATGGTTGAATGTTTATTATTGTTGTTATACACATTTACTGTGTGAAATCCATATAATGACATTATATGGTATGGTAATTGATTGTGTCTGATTCCAGTTCAGAAAGAACGAATATTCTAAAATAACGAATATTTTAAAATACTGAATATTTTAATAATATTCTGTAAAAGATCAAAATTTGATTTTGATGACCGATTTGGGATGGACACGAATATATTTAAACATATAAAGTCGTGTTGATTAGATTAAAGCCATTTTGACGTGAATGATATTTATATCGATTTTATTCATTTTTATAACGAATATCGAAAAGGAATTGATTTCAAAATCTAATGTTTTGAAAATATTATCATTTATATATTAATGATATGAAATATTTAATTTTGATTTGAAATTGAATATGAAGTTGAAATTGTTTTGAAAACGAATTTAGAACGATTTATAAAATACGTATTAAATGGAAATCGACGAAAAATATAATATATATATTATATATATAATGGCTTGAATAGAACGCGCCGCACCGCGACAGTTCGTGAATTTCGACCATTGACTTCGAATGGACATTACGGGAGATCCGACCGTCGAATTCTCCTAAAACCAGAACCATTGGGTTCGTATCGAAAAGAGCTTTCTAAAAAATACTAGAGAATTAAAATCTAACGGTTGGATTTTGTAACGACCTAGAAAATCTGAACCAATTTAAATTTTTTTGAAATGGCTAAAATAATGGATTTTAAATATTTAAAATAAATATTTTAGCTAAAGGCAATGAAAAGTGAGTTGAATCGTCAATTGAAAACGAATATAATTAATTATAATTATAAACAAGGCTTGAAAAGGCGCTGCAGTTTCAAAAATTGAATTCAAACTTCGTCGGACTGTACCCGGTGCAAAACAAAACGGATTTTAGCGAAACCAAAAATATTTAAATCTGTTAGTGAATACCTTTCTAACGAATCTGAAAAATCGAATTTTCATAGCGGATAGCAAAAGTTATGGCCGAATGAATTTTCAGAGAGGGTCAATATGGAATTTATATAGCCCGTGAAAATGGCCATTTTGCATACGACCTCGGAATTCGACGAAACCACTTTTGTTGGATCCGGGATGAGAAGTTATTGCTAGGTTTCAAATTTCATAATTTTTGAAGCTAATATGTGAGCGTGGCAAATTAATATGTGTTTGGTCAATTACAGTTAAATTGGATCGACCAAAAATGGGCCTTTTTGCAAACGGTCTCAGAATTCGACGAAACTAGTTTTGTTGGGACCGTATCGTCAAAACATAGCTAGATTTATTTTTTTGGGATTTTTCGAATCAGTTTGTGGCCCTGGCAAATTGAAATGTACGTTTGAATCAAATATTGAATGTTTTATATTTTAATTTGAAGGGAAACTGACTGAAACAGTCAAATGGGCCTATGAAACATATCCCATTATGTTCGGAATAGGGGTAAAACGCTAGGGACGACGATCGTTGGGTTTGAATTGGTGTTCGTCTGTGTAAGGGGTATTTTTGAAATTTTAAAAATATATAAATTAAATGGAAAATTCTTATTGGTCAAACTACTTTCTCTCTCCCCGACTATCCTTTATCGCGCACGGCGGAAATCGCTTCCCACCTTCTCTCCTCCGTTCCTCTTCCTACAAGCAAAATTACGCATTCCTCCTGTTGAGGATTTTGTAGAGCTCGGAGAGATCTTCAAATCCATACCTAGTTTCGATTTTTTCATTGTGTATTTTGGTAGAACGGGCGCCGAGAAGTTGCCGCCTTCACTTCGCCGCCGCCATCACCAGAAGCCACCGAGTTGACCCCCCTTCCTGGCGCACGTGCGCCTCACGTAGCTCTTCGACCCTGCGCAACCCGATCGTGGAACCATTGCACGGATTGATCGAAAAATCGAAACCTAGTTTCGAACAGTTCTGAAAGGTATCGGCTGTTTTAATTTAAAACTGATTTTAACAGTTAAAAACCGTTGCAAACTTTGAAAAATCATATCTTTTTGCTATGTTAACGAAATTCGATGAAACATGAAACATCGTGACTGTGTGGACGCCTTCTACATTTTAGAAGAGACCGCATATTTTTCTGAGCCTTCTGCTATTTTTGGTGGAGTGGAACCCAATGTGAGATTTCTAATTTATAAACGATATGGAAAACGACGATGTATAAGTTATATATGCGTTGTAAAAATTATATATGTGTTGAAATAAAAGTGTATTGCTATATATATATATATATATATATATATATATATATATATATATATATACACATACGCCCCTCGTCCACAAACCATGGACGATATTTATTGGTTGTGATTGGTGTGAAAATTGATTGATAGCGAATGGTTGTTTGGGATTGTTTGTGGTCGATATTGATTGATTGTGGTTGGAAAATACCCGTTTGTGGCTGAGAAATATTTGGTTAAAACCACATAAGATTAGTTTGTGGAAATGAAATAAATATATACATGCCGCCTGCGTGCGAACTAGATGCATGATCCCCATTGTCAAAAACCACGAGGTTCTAAGGTAGAGCGAGGAGCCGTACTAGGGACGGTCCCGGTTTTAACTACCCTGCCGTTATGCTGCCGAAATTTTGAATAATATTCATGTGTTTGAATTATTTTCATTTGCTAAAGCTATATTTATTCATTAAATAGAAAACCTTCATGTGTTGAATTGATATTCATTCGTTGATTAGAAATTCATGTGTTGAATGGTATTCGTGTGTTAAATATAAAAATCACATTTTTATCTATATATAGAAACTATAGAAAGTTTTCATGTGTTGAATCGATATTCATTCGTTGAATTGAAATTCATGTGTTGAATGGTATTCATATTTTGAAATAAATTGCTTCATAATAAAAATCACCTTTTATCAACTATATGGGCTATGTAAAATAATCTCGTTTTAAAAGAAATTGTTTTATAATAAAAATCCTATTTTTATCCCCTATATAAACTATATAAAATAATAGTGTTTTGAAATAATTTGTTTTACAATAAAAATCACATTTTTATTAGATACATGAATTGTTGAAATGTGAAGTGTTAAAAATAGCCACTCGTTCAAATAAATATATATGAGTTGAAATATTCATTAATTAGCTAACGACATGATTTTTGCCTATACATGCAACATTAGAATGAATGGTGTTTTTAAACCAAATGGAATCAAATATGAAGTTGAATAGAAAATGATAAATGATAAGAACTGTATATATGTACATGCATATCTATTGAACAGGTTATAGCAAAGGGGCTAGAGAAGAGGAATAAAATTTTGTGCCCGACAAATAGGTACACATTTACTGTTTTGTTTGGGTGATGATTTTATGAGCCTGTTGGCTAGCCGCTTGGCTTTTTCTTTTTCTTTTCGACATGAGACGCCCGTGTGGCTATTTGGGAATTTTCCCAGCCCCTCCCGTGCAAAGGAGGTTATGGCGAAATTTTCCAAAATTTTAAGGCATTAGTGAAATATTTGAAGTGAAAATGATATTGAAATTGTTGAATGAACTATATTTATATAAATATATAAATATAAATAAAATTAAAATGAAACGAAGCTGTGCAGTTCGTATTTTGAAATCGTGATTTCAAACGACTATACCAGGAGATCCGACCATCGGATTTTCCTGAAACCACAACCGTCGGGTTCGCCTTGGAAAAATCTTTCCAACGGCACCAACCTTGTAAAGATCCAATGGTTAGATTCTCAGATATGTGTAAATCAAATCTGAAGAAAAACAGCGCCACGGCCGCATTATGGCCCGAAGCGTCGTTTTGAATAAATTGGCTATTTTAAAATAAATAAAAATAGCGATAAATCGTTATAAAATATCATTAACGATATGGAATGGAAATAAACTGAATTTGCTCGATTTATGTGGTATTTGATGGTTGGATGTGTTTGGTGTGAAAATTACATTAAAGAATAAAATTGGTGTTGTCGAATAATTTAACCATTGAAATAAATTGATAAGAAATTCTAAATATACGTGAATTATTTGAAAGGGCCGAGTTAATTCTCATTTGAAATAATTGACCGACGATAAGAAATCGAAGATGAAGACGGTGGTCGAAGACCGGAGATCTTCACCTCATTTGGATGGTAACCGAGGTCCTGATTGGGAGGCATCCCGAAATATGGATAATGAGTGGTGATCGTCCCGACGTACGTGGTGATCGATGGGTTTGCGAGGTATTTATTGCCTCCGGTTTCGTTCAGACCCAGAACGGACTTGTAAATGGACTGTGTGTCTGACATTGGATTTTATTCTGTGTTGATTGATCTCTGTTAAATATACATCTGTTTGGCGGTGGAGAATTTATTCTTTTGCTTAAACGCCCTTCTCTGAGTCGCACGAGCTCAGAGGTGGTATATCGATGGACATCAGTCGCATGGCATGAATTGCCTGTGTGGCATGCTAAGATGCAGTGATCAGGGCTTCTGTTGAAAAGCAAAGTCTTGTGGTGATGATCAAAGCACCGCCTGTGTGTCGAGCCTCACACCCCGGTATGGACCAGAAACGGGAGAAGGACCTCAGGGAGGACATGCGTTTCTTTCTAGCTAGGGTGGTGTCAGTGACCTACCAGCCCTGACATTTATATACTTTTCACCTATGTGGTTGTTGCGGTTGCGAGGCGTCTCGGTTTGATCGGACGATCCGGGTCCGATGGAGTCATTCGTTGGCTCATTTACGCCCCAAAGGGCGGAGAAACGTATTGTTCAGGCACTATAATCCACTCCGTGTGGACCGGCCCTGTCGCTCCAAGGGGAAGTTGCGGCTGTTCCGGAGACATGGGCTAGATTGTCTCGAAGTCGGCAAGGACTATCTTTTGCCTTGGTTCGGGACGGAAATCCAGTTTCCAAATACGTGACTGTGCGATTTTGATTGTATACCTATATATGGCGACATAGTGGTATGGGGCATTAATGCCGTCTATGATTGATAGTTATGATTTGAAATTGTTTTCAAAACACATAAACACTAGTAATAATATCAAATGCCTTTGTTTTGTTCGTATCAAGAATATTTTGGCCGTTATAAGGTAAAAACTCTATCCTCCGGTTTGCGTTGCATTGTGTGATGGGAACTGAGTCTTATAACGGCCTCATTTTTATAAAAAGCATAGCGATGTTTAAAAGAATGATTTGTTTAAAGCACTTGCAATCCAATGGAGTAAACCCGTTCCACGAAAGTGGCGTGGTCCTGTGATTGGCCAAATTATATATGTGTTGAGTAGATCTCTCATACCAGTCCCATGACTGACTCGTAGTTTGTTTCACTTTCAAACTCGGGTGCCCCTTTTTCTACACGAGCAGCCTTGTATTCAGGTTTAGCTGGTTCTTTCTGGATAGCTGGAGCTGAAGATGGATTCTATCATTTATCTCTTTTTATGCTGTTCAGCTCCTATTGTACATATTTTGTTTGTTTTCCGCTGTAGGCATTTATGTATAGTTGAACTGTACTTGTACTAAGTAAGATCCTGTATACTGTGTAACTCTGATGATTACTTTTATCCAGTATATTCTATTGTTCATTATTTGATGTATTTATTTATTTTTGTTCTGCTATTATTTGTTTCTGTGTTATATTCCAAAGATAACCCTTGTCTACGTCTGAACGGGATTTAGGGTCGTCACAACGTGGTATCAGAGCCTTGGTTAAGCTTAGTTATGGAATATAACATTTGAACGAACTCGTCAGAAATAGAACCAGTAGTGTTCTAGGATGGGTAACTCTATACAGATAGGATCAGTAATATCCTAGTATGAGTAGCAGAATGAAATAACACTTCGATAGACACATTTACATTGAAGTACATGTTTCTATATTTTAAAATTATCTTTTCTGTGACCTGACACTTGATCTGCTGTTTGCAGAAGTACTAGAAAATGAGTGTCCGAAACAGAAGGAATGCAGAACCAGATATTGAGGCCCTATTAATCAAATATCGAAATATGGGTGGAATACCGTTCTCTGGTGAAGAATCTATTATGAAGACACAGGCTTGGATTCGTTCGGCTGAAAAGATCTTTGATGGTTTAAAGCTGAGGGATGACCAGAAAAGATTACTGGCATCCTGGGCACTCAAAGATGAAGCTTTGTTTTGGTGGGATTCAGTTGTTGAGAATAATCCAGAAGGTGATATCACCTGGGACAGATTCAAAGTGACTTTCCTAGAAAGATTTACTCCTCCAGAAGCGACTAAGCGATTATGCGACGAATTTTCTTATCTGATACAAGGTGATATGACCATCCCAGAATATCATAAGAAATTCAACGAACTTTCTCATTTTTCTCCTCATCTGATTAAAGACCCAAAGAGGAAAAATCTGAGATTTATTCACGGGCTTCAAAGAAAATATCAGAATAGTGTGATGAGGAATGTAAAGCTTCCTTTCTCTGAAATGATTTATAAGGCTTATCAGTATGAAGATCTCCGTAAGAAAGGGATGTTGTGCGACGAAGAAGAAGTCTGTTCTAGTGATAAAGAAGAGTCGGAAACTGATATTCCAGAAGCCAGTACGAGGTCTGAGGTCAGTAAGAAGCCCAAGGCCAATCGAAAAAGGGCCAGATCCGAAAAAGAACTAGTAACGACCGCCATATGCAATAACTGCCATAAGCAAGGGCATTTGCAAGGAAAATGCAGATCTTTAAAGAAACTAAAGAGGAGTGAACCGAAGTCAAAGAAAAAGTTTCAAGAGACCAGAGAATGCAACATTTGCCATCGGCTTGGCCATATAAAGCAGGATTGCCGGCTGTTAAGGGCAACCAAGGAGGCTTAGGTAAATGAAGTAGCAGAAACCTCAGCACCCTCAGATAGTCAGGGAAGGTCTGATGTTTTAGAAGGCACGCTCAATGTCAAAAACATTCCAGTTAAAGTACTGTTTGACACAGGCGCGTCACGAAGCTTTATTGCAAAGAGTGCAGTCAAGAAGTTGGATTTAAATTTGAGAAAGCTCAAAGAGCCAATGACTGTCCAAAATCCAGTTGGGGGTCCCATCAATCTCAGTTGGATTTGTGCAGTACCTGTCTCTTTTTCTTGCTATAAATTCCCTATTATCTCTATCGTCATGAATTTTAATGAATTCGATCTTATTCTGGGATTGGATTGGCTAAACAAATATGAAGCAGAGGTTAGATGCGCCGAGAGAGTTGTTAAGGCAAAGGCACAGTCGGGGAATTATATAACCATACCCTGTGAAGGTCAGAACGCTAATAGAAAAGACTTCTGGGCAGCTTTGAATGTTTCTCCAGCCCAAATAGAAAATATCCCTGAAGTCACGGAGAATATTCCTGACCTCATCAAAGACATTCCCATTGTCAAAAACTATGCGGATGTGTTCGAGGAAGTTGTTCGCTTACCTCCGCAGAGAGAAATTGATTTCAAAATTGCTTTAATTCCCAATGCAAGGCCGGTAGTTCACGCTATTCGACGAATGTCCTTGAAAGAGAAGGAGGAATTTGACAGTCAAACACGACAGCTAGTATGGAAGGGCCTGATCAGGCCTAGTTTCTCTGACTGGGGAGCAGCAGTGGTTTTTGTCCCAAAATCTGACGGTACTCTACTGTAACACCCCGTGTATTCTATAACAGTGAAATTCATAAATTAAAGCATAACTAATTTCAAATCAAATAATTAAGGGAAAGGAATACGCCATTGTGTTCGTCTCGGAAAAATACGCGAAATAGAGTCCGAGTTTTCGAAAAACGGAGTCCGTATGAGGAAGATATGGCCTCCGGAAGTTTCAGAATTCAGGTTAAAATTCAAACAGACGAAAACAGCTCAGAAAAACAAGTTTAAAATTCAAAATCGGGCCCAATTGGCCAGGGCGGGAAAATTCCCGCCTAAGGCACCCAGGTCGACTTGGCAGTCGACCTGGGCTAGCCAGGTCGACAGGGCTGTCGACCTGGGTGTCGACTGGGCTGTCGACCTGGCCCCAGAGCCAGGTCGAACCCAGCCCATCCTGGCTGGCCAGGTCTGTGTTTGGTCGATTTTCTGAGCCTTGCCTTGTCACTAGGGCTAGGTGTCAGCTCCTGATTGGTCTCTCTTTCGAATGAATGGCTACGATTAACCCAAGCTACATCGACGGTCCGAATCAATTCATAAACTCTATAAAAATGACCTTAGACTCTACCTAATCTATTCATTCAAAAATAAGAATGAGGCCATCATGCTGCTGAGGAACGACTGGAAGTAGCCACCAATTTGAGAGACAATTAGGAGACAAACTCTAAAGCATAAAGCAACCACAAGTTAAACTTAAACAAATCAAATCAACGCCTACATCAAAGGAATAGCATCTCCAAATCCAGAATTCAGATTCCTGAATTGAAGAATTCGTCACACGATTGTAAGTAGAGTACTATTCCGATGAGAATAAATAATTGTGTTTGATTTGTGTAAAATGAGAATTACACTTGATTTGTGGTGATAGTAATTCATATTTGTGCGTTGCTATGATTCTAATCGATTTGGAATGTTGTGATATAACGATTGGATATTCACAAGTATGTAATTCATAATAAAAACTACATGTTTGCGGTAGTTTATTTGAGATTCATGCAAGTATACGATTGGATATTCGCAAGTATGTAATTCATGTTGAAGCTACATGTTTGTGGTTGTTTAATTGAGATTCATGCAAGTATGTGGTTTTGCTACTATGCCAACATAATGTATATTTTTGTACAAAATCACTTTGTGTGTAATTGGATCAAATTTGGGGTATTATGATTCATATGAAATTATGTTGGAAAGGGCATCATGATCTATGTATAAAACCATACTTTTGTATTAGAAACAAAAGTAAGCCTCTTTGTGAACTTATGTTGATTTTATGAATATGACTAGGCTATGTTTGGTATTATGCCTAATTGAAAAACATGTTAGGCCTATATTATTAACAAGAATTATATGATAATATATGTGACACATAGCTAAGTTAGATTTACATTCCAATTGCAAGTTTGCATGAATAAAGTAAAAGCCATGATTTCATGTTTAGGAATATTTATGCCATGATTACATGAATAGATCAAAAACCATGATATTTATGCCATGATTACATGAATAGATCAAAAACCATGATTTCATGTTTGGGTATATTTGTGCCATGATTATGTGAATAGATTAAAAATCATGATTAAGTTGGAATAATTCTAGTTGAACTATACTTTTGTATTAGTAACAAAAGTAAGCACCTTTGTAAACATATAGTAATTTTATAAACATGATTTGCTTATGTTTGACATTATGCGTAAGTAAAAATATAGGTTTATGTTGTAGTTAAGACTATGTGTCAATAATGATATCTAATTTAGTTAGATTCTTAACTTAACTACAAGTTTACATGGTTTGATTCATGTCACTTATGCTTTATGACCAAAGTATATGTTACCATAATGCAAGTACACCAGTTTCTATTTTGTAGTTCCAACGTTATGTTGCAAGTTCATGCGTTCACATTCCCCTTTTTGTGTATATAATCACGTTTTAAGCCTCCCCTTCTTTCACGTGGCTAAGTTGGGCTTAAAAGGCTAAGCCCAACATATATTATAATAAACGAACGTATTAAACGGGGGAAATAGCGTTGGGCCAAATTAATTAATAAATGAAAATATAAAAGTAGATGGGCCCAAATTCAAGAATGGGTCGGGCCCATGATTGGTGTAAACCTTTACACCATTAGCTTAAATTGATTTTGAATAATGGGCCGCAAATATTTACATATAAGAAAATAAAGAAAAGAGACAAAATATGTAAATGTAGAAAATACGATGTGTTTAACCCGAGGTTGGATTGAGTTGTGATGTAAACCTGCCTGGAACCGCCCGGCTGTCCAGTAGTCACAACAATACCTATACAATGTGGGTGGTTAAACATGGAGCCCAATAAGGACCCGCGGTTAGACTGAGTTGTGGCGTAAGACTGCCCGGACCCAACCGACAACAGGCAGCCACAACAATACCTGTCTAATGTGAGAGGTCAAGGCTTTAATAATACAATTAAGGCTGAGTCAGGATTGATAGGATTAAGTAAATTATATTAATACTTAATCAAAATGGAACATGCTAAACTAAACAGATTGATTGGGGGTTAGGTTTATAAAACACTTAACCAACTTAGCATGTTGGCTTCAAATAGAAAAACCTAGTAGCGGGGGACCCTTTTCAGCAGTAACCCTATAAGGTATCATGATACCCTGAAACTAGGCAGGGTGGGGCACGATTACTGGGCTGACTGTAAGAGGTCAAATCGACGGCGGTGGTGCAGTAGTGTAGGTTCTAACGGGGTGCGGGCGTGCACACACTCCGGCGCAGAAAAATAAGGCACTGGGCACCAGTAGCATACCTGTGCATTCTAGGATTGTGTCGGGCCGTCACCATGGGACTTGATACACCCCATGGTGGGACCAGCATAGGTAACTACAACATCGGGGGCCGTAAGACACATGTAACTATGCGAGTAGGAGCCGATCATCATAAAATGGATCACTTTACCCTGATTATGGGGTGCCTGTTGGGAACTAGTTTATATGGGTACAGAGATTAATATGGGGTACGATAGTATATTCGACCCTAGACAACTTAACTAAGTTTATGGTGCTTTCCCATTTCTAGTTTATACTTATCATACCCAGTTCTTTATTCATAGACTGAATAGTCCTAGACTTACTCAGGCTTTATGTCTGACTCTACTTTTCTTTCGTCTTCTTTTCTTCCGTTCCCCCCCAGTTCCACAGGGAGGTAATACCGCAGCTTGACCAGCCTTCATATCCAGCTTGAAGAGAAAGAATGTATTGCTTGGATCTTTTCGTTTTGGACTATGGCTTTGGACACCAATTATGGGACTTTTGCAGTTTATTTATGTTTTCGTTATGCTTCTTTAAATAATGTAATCAAGACAGTTATGAAGATGTTATGTTTTTGGAAGTATCGTAAGACGATTATGGTATGGTTGTTGTAACACGTATTTTTGGGGAAATAAAAGTTGTTGTTTTTCCGCTATTCAAAAATATGTGTTCTTATATCTGTCTTGTATATCTGTGACTTATACTTATAAACCTCCACCAAAATTAGGGCATTCCCCTTGAGAGTGACCCTAACGGAGGTGGGGTGTTTCACTTGGTATCAGAGCATAGGTTTACCAGATAAGATAAAAAGTTTTGAAAATTTATTTTCACAAAGGAAATTTAAAGAAGCATTTTTAAAAGAAAAATATTATTTTATTTTAAAAAGGCAAAGTCCCCCCAAAGCCATAGGTACTATCTCTTATCCTTCGTTTTGAATCTATCCTTTTTGTTTCAGCATGGCTGAAGAACTTAACTTGCCAGAGGGTGTACCAATACCTGGTTGGTTTAGACGGTTCTTAGAAGCAAGGGCCACTCAGCCAGGTCCTACCGTTCCTCCTCCCCCAGCTGCAGGAAATCATCCAGCTGCAGCAGCACCTCTTCCTCCACCTCCTCCACGGGGAAACACGTTTGCTAAGATATGTAAAGATTTTAAAGCTATGGGAGGAAAGGATTTTCATGGAACTGAGTCCTTCGTGGCAGCTAGAAATTGGCTGAAAGAAACCGAGGACTTATTCATCATCTTTGAGGTAGAAGATAGACAGAAAGTACAACTGGCAGTATGGTTGCTAAAAGGTAAGGCTTCCTACTGGTGGGAAGTCACTAATGCAGAAAGACCAGTGGAAACATGGGAGGACTTTAGGGCAAGGTTTGAGGCTAAATTTCTCTCAGATGCGGAAAGGAGTTTGCAGTTGGAAAAATTCTTATTTCTTAAGCAAGGGAACAAGACAGTCAAAGAGTATGTTAATCAGTTCGATGAGCTGGCTAGGTTTGGGCTGGACCCAGTCAACACCCCGCACAAGAAGGCTCTCCGTTTCGTCAAAGGGTTGAATGAGCCATTACATAGTTTGGCCATGACCCATATACCCATGGGAGCCACGTATGAAAGATTGGTACAGATGGCATTGCTGAACGAAGAGGATAAGGGCAAGAAGGAGACAAAGGCAGAAAGCTCTCAAGGGAAGAAAGAGGGTTTGCAGCCTAAGAAGACAGACTTTAAGAAAGGCGGGAAAGGCAACAAAGAGAAGAGGAAGTGTAATTTCTGTGGCAAAGTGGGGCACTTAGTGAAAGATTGCCGGAAAAAGAAGGCCAAGGAGAATGGTGGGTGCTTTTCTTGCGGTGAGACAGGCCACAGGGCTAAGGACTGCCCAAAGAAACGAGGACAGGGGCAGAGGGCTGGATCCACCTCAGGGGCACAGGTTCATGTGCTAGAAGCTCCACCTCTACAACAGCGAGGTATAAATACTTCTGTAGAAAGTGTAGTTTATCTTTATGATCACCTTGTTCGCACTTTATTTGATTCTGGCGCATCACACTCCTTTATCTCGTCTGCTTTAGTAGAATCTCTGCACCTAAAAACTAGTATGGTAGAGGACCCCTTAATTGTTTCAAACCCAATTGGGGGCCCAGCTCATTTGTCTATGATCTGTTTGGGATTGAAAATTTCTATTCTAAGCGTAGAATTTCAATGTAGTGCCTTTGTTTTGGGCTTTTCGGGATATGGTTTGATTTTGGGCATGGATTGGCTATCCAGTAATGGGGCCATCCTTGATTGTGAGAAAAGGGTTGTTAGGCTCCTAACCCAGCTCGGTAATACTTTGGAAATTTCTTGTAATCCCTCGTATGCGGTTATGCTTAGTTACCTTGAATCGCTAGATGCCTCTGTTGAAAATTTGCAATCAGTTAGAGTAGTCCGGGAATATCCGGATGTCTTCGAAGAGGTGAAGGGCTTGCCTCCGAAGCGGGAGATAGATTTCCGCATATACCTTGTAGATAATGCAAAGCCTGTTGCGTTGCTCGTTAGACACATGGCTCCGCGAGAAAGGAAAGAGCTCAGTAAACAGATTAAAGAGCTTCTAGAAAAGGGGTTCATTAGGAGGAGCATTTCAGAATGGGGCGCTCCAGTGGTGTTCGCTACAAAGGCGGATGGTTCACTCCGTCTATGTGTTGACTATAGGGAGCTCAATAAGCTAACGAAAAAGAATAGGCACCCTCTCCCCAGAATTGACGATTTGTTTGATCAGCTAGTAGGAGCGTCTGTTTTCTCCCAACTCGATTTAGCGACCGGTTTTCATCAGCTAAGGGTGGCTGAAGATAGTATCGATAAAACAGCATTCAGAACCCCAGACAGCTTCTTTGAATGGCTTGTCATGCCTTTCGGCTTGACAAATGCACCTGCTTACTTCGTGGACCTGATGAGTAGGGTATTCAGAGATTTCCTCAATAAGTTCGTAGTGGTCTTCGTAGACGATATCCTTATCTTCTCAAAGAGTGAAGAGGAACATGCTCAGCACTTAAGGGCAATCATGGAAACTCTGCGAGTCCATCAGCTAAATGCCAAATTCTCCAAATGCCACTTTTGGAGAGAAGAAGTGAGGTTCCTTGGGCACATATTATCCAAACAAGGGTTAGCAGTGAACCCTGCTAAGGTAGTGGCGGTACAGGATTGGAAGACACCAAGGAATGCAACTGAGGTCCGAAGTTTTCTAGGACTAGCAGGTTTCTATCGAAAGTTCATAAAGGATTTTTCAAAAATCTCAGCTCCGCTCACGAAATTGACCAAGAAGAATCTAGCATTCAATTGGGACTTGGATTGCGAGTATGCTTTCCAGCGACTGAAAAGGGCTCTTACAACAGCCCCAATTTTGACGTTGCCAGATGGAAGCAAGATGTTCACTGTTTATACAGATGCATGTGGGACAGGGCTAGGCGCCGTCTTAATGCAAGAAGGAAGGGTAGTAGCTTATGGCGGGAGGCAGTTGAAAGTGCACGAAAAGAACTACCCGACACACGATCTTGAGTTAGCTGCCATCTTCTTTGCACTCAAGTCTTGGCGACACTATCTCCTAGGTGAGAAGTTCGAACTTTACACTGACCATAAATCGTTGAAATATCTTTTCTCGCAGAAAGATCTTAACTTGAGGCAACAGAGATGGATGGAGTTTCTTGCCTCGTACGATTTCGAGATCTCCTACACTCCGGGCAAAGGCAACGTAGTGGCAGACGCGTTGAGCCGAAAGAAATTGACCCTAAGCCCGCTGTTTGTTGAAAGACAAAGCCTAGAGTTTATAGCCAGCTTCGACTTTAGGCCTTCCTCCGATTTTGTACCAGGCTTGCTAGCATCTCTCGAAGTGCGCCCGACTTTAGTGGACTCAATAGGGACAGCACAACGTGAAGACCCCCAGCTTGTGGAAACAATTGATAGGCTTATTAGGGGTGAGACTTCAAGCCACCTCAACAGATACTCCATCGACGACAAGGGTTTGCTAAGGCGAGACGGAAGACTATGCGTCCCACAGACAAGGGATTTAGTAAAGAAGGTTCTCGAGGAAGCACATCACTCTAAGATGACGATACACCCAAGCGGAGATAAAATGTACAAGGACATAAAAAGAACTTTCTTCTGGAACGGCATGAAAAAGAACGTGGCAGAATTCGTTTCTAAGTGTATGGTGTGCCAACAGGTCAAGGCGGAACAGAAAAAGCCTGGCGGTCTGCTACATCCTCTAGAGGTCCCGCAGTGGAAATGGGATAGCATCTCAATGGACTTCATCGATGGGCTGCCTAGGTCTAGGAGAGGCAACACTAGCATTTGGGTAATAGTGGATAGGCTTACTAAAAGCGCCCACTTCTTACCTGTCAAAAGTAAAAGAACTGCCTCATCTCTAGCATCTCTTTACCTCAAGGAAATTGTCCGACTCCACGGAATACCATCCAGCATTGTTAGTGACCGAAACCCTATCTTCACAAGTGAGTTTTGGCGGAGTCTGCAAGTAGCGGTAGGCACGCAGTTATGCTTGAGCACATCCTATCATCCCCAAACCGACGGCCAAACGGAAAGAGTGAACAGAGTTTTGGAGGACCTTTTAAGACTGTGCGTCCTTGACTTCGGAGGAACGTGGGAAGACCATCTTCCTTTGGTGGAATTTGCTTACAACAACAGCTATCAAGCAACCATCGGAATGGCACCCTTCGAAGCTTTATATGGAAGACCGTGCCGATCGCCCACTTGTTGGTGGGAGTCTACTGATAAGCTCATACTTGGACCAGATATGATCCGAGAGACTTCAGAGAAAGTAGACTTAATACGAAGAAGGATGAAGACGGCCCAAGACAGACAAAAGTCCTACGCCGACAAGAGGAGGACCTTGAATTTGAGGTTGGGGACAGAGTTTTTCTTAAGGTATCTCCGCTAAGGAACGTTGTTCGTTTTGGAACCACAGGAAAGCTAGCACCAAGGTTCGTAGGGCCATTCCCTATCATCGAGAAAATTGGGAAAATGGCCTATAGATTAGAGCTACCCGAAAAGCTTGCCGGAGTTCACAACGTTTTTCATGTTTCACATCTCCGAAAATGTCTACATGAGTCTGCTGAAATGGTAGAGCCAAATATCCTAGAAGAAGCTGAAGTGGAGCGCGAAGCAACCGTGAGGAAAGTTCCAATCCGCATATTAGGAACGGAAGTGAAAAAGCTACGCAACCGCGAAGTCAAGCTCGTCAAAGTTCAGTGGAGTGACGCCGAAGGAGATGCAACTTGGGAAACTGAAGCTAGAATACGCGCTGCCTACCCTTCTCTTTTTAAGGGTACATCCTTGATCTTTCTTTTTCCTTAAGTTGCGCTTTTATCTATTTTTTTTAGGTATATCTCCTCGACCCTATCTTTTAGGTAGAAACTCTTTGGATGAAAACATGTAGTTGAAACATGTTATGGATGATGGTTGCAAGTGATTGCTAGTGGTTGCTCGTGGTTGCATATACACACACAATCTAGGTTTTAGATTGGCTCAGTCACTTCATATTGCATATGCATATATGTTTGCATTCGTATATGGTTGAACTTTAATGTGTTATCATATGGATGTTGCATTTGTATGAATGATTGTGCACTTATGTAGAATCATGAATAGGAAAAATTTGCATACATAATGGATTCATAGCACTTACATAATTCGCATTAAGGAGGTCAACTGAATCAGTAGACCGCCTGATTTTGCATTAGATAAGTACATGTACACACACACTTCGCATATGATCATGAAGCACTAGAAGTCTTTTAAGGACAATGGATGCTCGTGATTGATGGATGAGTAGATGGATGTTTGGATGTTAGGATATACATTCTTCCTAACTTGAAGATTTCGGGGACGAAATCCTTTTAAGTGAGGGAGAATGTAACACCCCGTGTATTCTATAACAGTGAAATTCATAAATTAAAGCATAACAAATTTCAAATCAAATAATTAAGGGAAACGGGATACGCCATTGTGTTCGTCTCGGAAAAATACGCGAAATAGAGTCCGAGTTTTTGAAAAACGGAGTCCGTATGAGGAAGATATGGCCTCCGGAAGTTTCAGAATTCAGGTTAAAATTCAAACAGACGAAAACAGCTCAGAAAAACAAGTTTAAAATTCAAAATCGGGCGCAATTGGCCAGGGCGGGAAAATTCCCGCCTAAGGCACCCAGGTCTACTTGGCAGTCGACCTGGGCTAGCCAGGTCGACAGTGCTGTCGACCTGGGTGTCGACTGGGCTGTCGACCTGGCCCCAGAGCCAGGTCGAACCCAGCCCATCCTGGCTGGCCAGGTCTGTGTTTGGTCGATTTTCTGAGCCTTGCCTTGTCACTAGGGCGAGGTGTCAGCTCCTGATTGGTCTCTCTTTCGAATGAATGGCTACGATTAACCCAAGCTACATCGACGGTCCGAATCAATTCATAAACTCTATAAAAATGACCTTAGACTCTACCTAATCTATTCATTCAAAAATAAGAATGAGGCCATCATGCTGCTGAGGAACGACTGGAAGTAGCCACCAATTTGAGAGACAATTAGGAGACAAACTCTAAAGCATAAAGCAACCACAAGTTAAACTTAAACAAATCAAATCAATGCCTACATCAAAGGAATAGCATCTCCAAATCCAGAATTCAGATTCCTGAAATGAAGAATTCGTCACACGATTGTAAGTAGAGTACTATTCCGATGAGAATAAATAACTGTGTTTGATTTGTGTAAAATGAGAATTACACTTGATTTGTGGTGATAGTAATTCATATTTGTGCGTTGCTATGATTCTAATCGATTTGGAATGTTGTGATATAACGATTGGATATTCGCAAGTATGTAATTCATAATAAAAACTACATGTTTGCGGTAGTTTATTTGAGATTCATGCAAGTATACGATTGGATATTCGCAAGTATGTAATTCATGTTGAAGCTACATGTTTGTGGTTGTTTAATTGAGATTCATGCAAGTATGTGGTTTTGCTACTATGCCAACATAATGTATATTTTTGTACAAAATCACTTTGTGTGTAATTAGATCAAATTTGGGGTATTATGATTCATATGAAATTATGTTGGAAAGGGCATCATGATCTATGTATAAAACCATACTTTTGTATTAGAAACAAAATTAAGCCTCTTTGTGAACTTATGTTGATTTTATGAATATGACTAGGCTATGTTCGGTATTATGCCTAATTGAAAAACATGTTAGGCCTATATTATTAACAAGAATTATATGATAATATATGTGACACATAGCTAAGTTAGATTTACATTCCAATTGCAAGTTTGCATGAATAAAGTAAAAGCCATGATTTCATGTTTAGGAATATTTATGCCATGATTACATGAATAGATCAAAAACCATGATATTTATGCCATGATTACATGAATAGATCAAAAACCATGATTTCATGTTTGGGTATATTTGTGCCATGATTATGTGAATAGATTAAAAATCATGATTAAGTTGGAATAATTCTAGTTGAACTATACTTTTGTATTAGTAACAAAAGTAAGCACCTTTGTAAACATATAGTAATTTTATAAACATGATTTGCTTATGTTTGACATTATGCCTAAGTAAAAATATAGGTTTATGTTGTAGTTAAGACTATGTGTCAATAATGATATCTAATTTAGTTAAATTCTTAACTTAACTACAAGTTTACATGGTTTGATTCATGTCACTTATGCTTTATGACCAAAGTATATGTTACCACAATGCAAGTACACCAGTTTCTATTTTGTAGTTCCAACGTTATGTTGCAAGTTCATGCGTTCACATTCCCCTTTTTGTGTATATAATCACGTTTTAAGCCTCCCCTTCTTTCACGTGGCTAAGTTGGGCTTAAAAGGCTAAGCCCAACATATATTATAATAAACGAACGTATTAAACGGGGGAAATAGCGTTGGGCCAAATTAATTAATAAATGAAAATATAAAAGTAGATGGGCCCAAATTCAAGAATGGGTCGGGCCCATGATTGGTGTAAACCTTTACACCATTAGCTTAAATTGATTTTGAATAATGGGCCGCAAATATTTACATATAAGAAAATAAAGAAAAGAGACAAAATATGTAAATGTAGAAAATACGATGTGTTTAACCCGAGGTTGGATTGAGTTGTGATGTAAACCTGCCCGGAACCGCCCGGCTGTCCAGTAGTCACAACAATACCTATCCAATGTGGGTGGTTAAACATGGAGCCCAATAAGGACCCGAGGTTAGACTGAGTTGTGGCGTAAGACTGCCCGGACCCAACCGGCAACAGGCAGCCACAACAATACCTGTCTAATGTGAGAGGTCAAGGCTTTAATAATACAATTAAGGCTGAGTCAGGATTGATAGGATTAAGTAAATTATATTAATACTTAATCAAAATGGAACATGCTAAACTAAACAGATTGATTGGGGGTTAGGTTTATAAAACACTTAACCAACTTAGCATGTTGGCTAGAAATAGAAAAACCTAGTAGTGGGGGGCCCTTTTCAGCAGTAACCCTATAAGGTATCATGATACCCTGAAACTAGGCAGGGTGGGGCACGATTACTGGGCTGACTGTAAGAGGTCAAATCGACGGCGGTGGTGCAGCAGTGTAGGTTCTAACGGGGTGCGGGCGTGCACACACTCCAGCGCAGAAAAATAAGGCACTGGGCACCAGTAGCATACCTGTGCATTCTAGGATTGTGTCGGGCCGTCACCATGGGACTTGATATAACCCATGGTGGGACCAGCATAGGTAACTACAACATCGGGGGCCGTAAGACACATGTAACTATGCGAGTAGGAGCCGATCATCATAAAATGGATCACTTTACCCTGATTATGGGGTGCTTGTTGGGAACTAGTTTATATGGGTACAGAGATTAATATGGGGTACGATAGTATATTCGACCCTAGACAACTTAACTAAGTTTATGGTGCTTTCCCATTTCTAGTTTATACTTATCATACCCAGTTCTTTATTCATAGACTGAATAGTCCTAGACTTACTCAGGCTTTATGTCTGACTCTACTTTTCTTTCGTCTTCTTTTCTTCCGTTTCCCCCCCAGGTCCACAGGGAGGGAATATCGCAGCTTGACCGGCCTTCATATCCAGCTTGAAGAGAAAGAATGTATTGCTTGGATCTTTTCGTTTTGGACTATGGCTTTGGACAGCAATTATGGGACTTTTGCAGTTTATTTATGTTTTCTTTATGCTTCTTTAAATAATGTAATCAAGACAGTTATGAAGATGTTATGTTTTTGGAAGTATTGTAAGACGATTATGGTATGGTTGTTGTAACACGTATTTTTGGTGAAATAAAAGTTGTTTTTTTTCGCTATTCAAAAATATGTGTTCTTATATCTGTCTTGTATATCTGTGACTTATACTTATAAACCTCCACCAAAATTAGGGCATTCCCCTTGAGAGTGACCCTAACGGAGGTGGGGTGTTTCATCTACGGCTATGTGTGGATTATCGTGATCTGAACAAACAGACCATAAAGAACAAATATCCATTGCCGCGGATTGATGATTTGTTAGATCGATTGAATGGAGCGCAAGTATTTTCAAGAATGGACCTAGCTACAGGTTTCCATCAACTTCGAATTGCCGAAGAGTGTGTTCCAATGACAGCATTCAGAGGTCCCGACTTATTCTACGAGTGGTTAGTAATGCCATTCAGCTTATGTAACGCTCCAGCCTATGTCGTCGATCTGATGAACAGATTATTCAGAGGAGTATTGAATAAATTTGTTCTGGTTTTTATTGATGATATTCTAACTTCTCTAAGTCAAAAGCCGAACATGAAAAACATTTGGAACAAGTGTTAGAGATCCTCAGAAGAAATGTATTGAAAGCCAAGTTTTCCAAATGTATATTCTGGCAAGATGAAGTGAAATTTCTAGGCCACGTCGTATCAAAAGAAGGAATTGCTGTGGATCCAAGCAAAATCACAGCTATTAAGAATTGGAAACAGCCCAGTACCCCCACAGAAGTCCGCAGTTTTCTCGGATTGGCTAGCTATTACCGGAAGTTCGTTAAAAACTTTTCGAAGATATCTGGTCATTTAACAAAGCTTACAAAGAAGCACTCTAAATTCAAATGGACTCCAGAAAGTGAGGAGGCTTTTGAAGAGCTAAAGTTGAGATTAACAACTGCTCCAGTGTTAACCATTATCGATGGCAACCAGGATTTGAAAGTCTGGACTGATTCTTCTAGAGAAGGCCTTGGCGCAGTGTTAATGCAGAGGGGCCAAGTGATTGCTTATGCTAGCCGTCAATTGAAGCCACATGAAAAGAACTACGTCACTCATGATCTTGAGTTATTGGCGATAGTATTCGCTTTGAAAATCTGGAGACACTATCTTCTGGGTGAGAGATTTGAACTGTTTACAGATCACCAGTCGTTAAAGTATCTGTTCACCCAGAAAGACTTGAATTTGAGGCAGCAACGTTGGCTGGAGTTTCTTGCAGCATATGACTTTGAAATTATATATACTCCAGGGAAAGCCAATGTCGTGGCCGATGCGCTGAGCAGAAAGAATGTAATGATCGCCAGCTTTATTATCACGACTTCCTTGATTGACAAAATATCTATTCTTCAGAAGGAGGATAACTTTATTAAGGATATGATCAAAAGGATTCAGAAAGGCGAACCCTCGTGTTTTCAAATAGATAACGACGAGACTTTGAGGTTGAAAGGAAGGATTTGTGTTCCTGATATCCCAGAGTTAAAAAGGGAAGTGTTAGACGAGTGTCACAAGTCCAAGTTGAGTATCCATCCTGGTGTGACCAAAATGTATAACGATCTCAAACGAACATTCTGGTGGAAGGCTATGAAAAGAGACGTTTCAATATATGTTAACCGATGCCCTACTTGCCAGCTAGTCAAAAGCGACCAACAGAAATTGGCTGGATTGTTACAACCGCTAGAAGTTCCTGGTTGGAAGTGGGAGCATATTTCTATGGATTTCATTGATGGTCTGCCCAGAACCAGAAAAGGGAACGACAGTATTTGGGTGATCGTAGATCGCTTCACGAAGACCGCCCATTTTATACCTGTCAGATCAAACAGAACTGCTCAGAGTCTGGCGCAGATATACTTCAGGGAAACAGTTAGACTACATGGAGTGCCGCTCAGTATAGTCAGTGATAGAGATACAATATTTACTAGTAAATTCTGGGAGGCATTTCAAGTCGAGCTTGGAATGAAGTTGAACTTGAGCACTGCTTATCATCCTCAGACAGACGGTCAGACGGAGAGGGTGAATCGTATTTTAGAAGATCTATTGCGGGCTTGTGTTATAGAATTCGGTGGATTCTGGGAAGACAATTTGCATTTGGCTGAATTCTCTTATAACAACAGCTACCAGGCGAGTCTGACAATGTCGCCATTCGAAGCATTGTATGGTAGACCGTGCCGATCTCCTGCTTGTTGGGTCGAACCTGGAAATAGACTTGTGTTGGGTCCAGATATGATTCGAGAAGCCGCCGACAAAGTCGATTTTATTAAGAAACGATTACTCGCCGCTCAAAGCCGACAAAAGAGCTATGCTGATAGAAGAAGAAGAGATATATCCTTTGCAGTTGGCGATTATGTATATTTGAAAGTATCGCCGATGAGAGGAGTTATCCGGTTCGGTAAAACTGGAAAGTTGGCGCCCAAATTCATAGGTCCGTTTCCTATTCTGGAACGGATCAGAACTCTCGCGTATAAAGTTAAATTGCCTGATTGGTTGCCTGGAGTTCATGATGTATTTCATATATCTCAACTTCGAAAGCACGTTCATGATCCAGACTTGATCGTGGAAGAAGCAGCTCAACAGGATATTGAAATTACCCCAGAATTAGCTGTGAGACGAGAGCCGCTCAAGATTATCGGCAAAGAAACCAAAGAGCTGAGGAACAAGAAGGTTCACTTAGTCAAAGTGCAATGGAGTGGAGATCCACGAGATTATACGTGGGAAACTAAGGAGAGCATTCAGAAAGCTTATCCTAGATGCCGAGTGGATATCTCTGATTGACTCCGGTGCAAGGTACATTTGCCATACTTTGCATTACCATAAAATTCTCTATTCTGTTGTTATTTTCTTTTCATGGATGTGCACTTTTAAATTCTATGGTCTAAATGATTTTGGGAAAAAAAAGAGTATAGAAGTTGATCAGTATATTTTTGAAAGGTTAAAACGATTTGATTGTTGGTTGTGTTGTGTGGTTGTAGATTTATCAAGCCACTTTCGACTTTGTTCCTTTTCGAGGACGAAAAGTTTTAGTTGGGGGAGATTGTAACGACCCAGAAAATCTGAACCAATTTAATTTTTTTTAAATTGGCTAAAATAATGGATTTTAAATATTTAAAATAAATATTTTAGCTAAAGGCAATGAAAAGTGAGTTGAATCGACAATTGAAAACGAATATAATTAATTATAATTATAAACAAGGCTTGAAAAGGCGCTGCAGTTTCAAAAATTGAATTCAAACTTCGTCGGACTGTACCGGGTGCAAAACAAAACGGATTTTAGCAAAACCAAAAATATTTAAATCTGTTAGTGAATACCTTTCTAACGAATCTGAAAAATCGAATTTTCATAGCGGATAGCAAAAGTTATGGCCGAATGAATTTTTAGAGAGGGTCGATATGGAATTTATATAGCCCGTGAAAATGGCCATTTTGCATACGACCTCGGAATTCGACGAAACCACTTTTGTTGGATCCGGGATGAGAAGTTATTGCTAGGTTTCAAATTTCATAATTTTTGTAGCTAATATGTGAGCGTGGCAAAAGAAAATGTGTTTGGTCAATTACAGTTAAATTGGATCGACCAAAAATGGGCCTTTTTGCAAACGGTCTCAGAATTCGACGAAACTAGTTTTGTTGGGACCGTATCGTCAAAACATAGCTAGATTTATTTTTTGGGATTTTTCGAATCAGTTTGTGGCCCTGGCAAATTGAAATGCACGTTCGAATCAAATATTGAATGTTTTATATTTTAATTTGAAGGGAAACTGACTGAAACAGTCGAATGGGCCTATGAAACATATCCCATTGTGTTCAGAATAGGGGTAAAACGCTAGGGACGACAGTCGTTGGGTTTGAATTGGTGTTCGTCTGTGTAAGGGGTATTTTTGAAATTTTAAAAATATATAAATTAAATGGAAAATTCTTATTGGTCAAACTACTTTCTCTCTCCCCGACTATCCTTTATCGCGCACGGCGGAAATCGCTTCCCACCTTCTCTCCTCCGTTCCTCTTCCTACAGGCAAAATTACGCATTCCTCCTGTTGAGGATTTTGTAGAGCTCGGAGAGATCTTCAAATCCATACCTAGTTTCGATTTTTTCATTGTGTATTTTGGGAGAACGGGAGCCGAGAAGTTGCCGCCTTCACTTCGCCGCCGCCGTCACCAGAAGCCACTGAGTTGACCCCCCTTCCTGGCGCACGTGCGCCTCACGTAGCTCTTCGACCCTGCGCAACCCGATCGTGGAACCATTGCACGGATTGATCGAAAAATCGAAACCTAGTTTCGAACAGTTCTGAAAGGTATCGGCTGTTTTAATTTAAAACTGATTTTAATAGTTTAAAACCGTTGCAAACTTTGAAAAATCATATTTTTTGCTATGTTAACGAAATTCGATGAAACAGGAAACATCGTGACCGTGTGGACGCCTTCTACATTTTAGAAGAGACCGCATATTTTTCTGAGCCTTCTGCTATTTTTGGTGGAGTGGAACCCAATGTGAGATTTCTAATTTATAAACGATATGGAAAACGACGATGTATAAGTTATATATGCGTTGTAAAAATTATATATGTGTTGAAATAAAAGTGTATTGCTATATATAAATATATATATATATATATATATATACATACGCCCCTCGTCCACAAACCATGGACGATATTTATTGGTTGTAATTGGTGTGAAAATTGATTGATAGCGAATGGTTGTTTGGGATTGTTTGTGGTTGATATTGATTGATTGTGGTTGGAAAATACCCGTTTGTGGTTGAGAAATATTTGGTTAAAACCACATAGGATTAGTTTGTGGAAATCAAATAAATATATACATGCCGCCTGCGTGCGAACTAGATGCATGAGTTTGGGATTGTTTGTGGTTGATATTGATTGATTGTGGTTGGAAAATACCCGTTTGTAGTTGAGAAATATTTGGTTAAAACCACATAGGATTAGTTTGTGGAAATGAAATAAATATATACATGCCGCCTGCGTGCGAACTAGATGCATGATCCCCATTGTCAAAAACCGCGAGGTTTTAAGGTAGAGCGAGGAGCCGTACTAGGGACGGTCCCGGTTTTAACTACCCTGCCGTTATGCTGCCGAAATTTTGAATAATATTCATGTGTTTGAATTATTTTCATTTGCTGAAACTATATTTATTCATTAAATAGAAAACCTTCATGTGTTGAATTGATATTCATTCGTTGATTAGAAATTCATGTGTTGAATGGTATTCGTGTTTTAAATATAAAAATCACATTTTTATCTATATATAGAAACTATAGAAAGTCTTCATGTGTTGAATCGATATTCATTCGTTGAATTGAAATTCATGTGTTGAATGGTATTCATATTTTGAAATAAATTGTTTCATAATAAAAATCACCTTTTATCAACTATATGGGCTATGTAAAATAATCTCGTTTTAAAAGAAATTGTTTTATAATAAAAATCCTATTTTTATCCCCTATATAAACTATATAAAATAATAGTGTTTTGAAATAATTTGTTTTACAATAAAAATCACATTTTTATTAGATACATGAATTGTTGAAATGTGAAGTGTTAAAAATAGCCACTCGTTCAAATAAATATATATGAGTTGAAATATTCATTAATTAGCTAACGACATGATTTTTGCCTATACATGCAACATTAGAATGAATGGTGTTTTTAAACCAAATGGAATCAAATATGAAGTTGAATAGAAAATGATAAATGATAAGAACTGTATATATGTACATGCATATCTATTGAACAGGTTATAGCAAAGGGGCTAGAGAAGAGGAATAAAATTTTGTGCCCGACAAATAGGTACACATTTACTGTTTTGTTTGGGTGATGATTTTATGAGCCTGTTGGCTAGCCGCTTGGCTTTTTCTTTTTCTTTTCGACATGAGACGCCCGTGTGGCAATTTGGGAATTTTCCCAGCCCCTCCCGTACAAAGAAGGTTATGGTGAAATTTTCCAAAATTTTAAGGCGTTAGTGAAATATTTGAAGTGAAAATGATATTGAAATTGTTGAATGAACTATATTAATATAAATATATAAATATAAATAAAATTAAAATGAAATGAAGCCGTGCAGTTCGTATTTTGAAACCGTGATTTCAAACGACTATACCAGGAGATCCGACCATCGGATTTTCCTGAAACCGCAACCGTCGGGTTCGCCTTGGAAAAATCTTTCCAACGGCACCAACCTTGTAAAGATCCAACGGTTAGATTCTCAGATATATGTAAATCAAATCTGAAGAAAAACAGCGCCACGGCCGTGTTATGGCCCGAAGCGTCGTTTTGAATAAATTGGCTATTTTAAAATAAATAAAAATAGCGATAAATCGTTATAAAATATCATTAACGATATGGAATGGAAATAAACTGAATTTGCTCGATTTATGTGGTATTTGATGGTTGGATGTGTTTGGTGTGAAAATTACATTAAAGAACAAAATTGGTGTTGTCGAATAATTTAACCATTGAAATAAATTGATTAGAAATTCTAAATATACGTGAATTATTTGAAAGGGCCGAGTTAATTCTCATTTCAAATAATTGACCGACGATAAGAAATCGAAGATGAAGACGGTGGTCGAAGACCGGAGATCTTCACCTTGTTTGGATGGTAACCGAGGTCCTGATTGGGAGGCATCCCGAAATATGGATAATGAGTTGGCGAGGTGATCGTCCCGACGTACGTGGTGATCGATGGGTTTGCGAGGTATTTAGTGCCTCCGGTTTTGTTCAGACCCAGAACGGACTTGTAAATGGAGTGTGTGTCTGACATTGGATTTTATTCTGTGTTGATTGATCTCTGTTAAATATACATCTGTTTGGCGGAGGAGAATTTATTCTTTTGCTTAAACGCCCTTCTTTGAGACGCACGAGCTCAGAGGTTTTATATCGATGGACATCAGTCGCATGGCATGAATTGCCTGTGTGGCATGCTAAGATGCAGTGATCAGGGCTTCTGTTGAAAAAAAAAGTCTTGTGGTGATGATCAAAGCACCGCCTGTGTGTCGTAGCTTTGTGTATAACGTAAATTCGCGAGCCTCACACCCCGGTATGGACCAGAAACGGGAGAAGGACCTCAGGGAGGACATGCGTTTCTTTCTAGCTAGGGTGGTGTCAGTGACCTACCAGCCCTGACATTTATATACTTTTCACCTATGTGGTTGTTGCTGTTGCGAGGCGCCTCGGTTTGATCGGACGATCCGGGTCCGATGGAGTCATTCGTTGGCTCATTTACGCCCCAAAGGGCGGAGAAACGTATTGTTCAGGCACTATAATCCACTCCGTGTGGACCGACCCTGTCGCTCCAAGGGGCAGTTGCGGCTGTTCCGGAGACATGGGCTAGATTGTCTCGAAGTCGGCAAGGACTATCTTTTGCCTTGGTTCAGGACGGAAATCCAGTTTCCAAATACGTGACTGTGCGATTTTGATTGTATACTTATATATGGCGACATAGTGGTATGGGGCAATAATGCCGTCTATGATTGATAGTTATGATTTGAAATTGTTTTCAAAACACATAAACACTAGTAATAATATCAAATGCCTTTGTTTTGTTCGTATCAAGCATATTTTGGCCGTTATAAGGTAAAAACTCTATCCTTCGGTTTGCGTTGCATTGTGTGATGGGAACTGAGTCTTATAACGGCCTCATTTTTATAAAAAGCATAGCGATGTTTAAAAGAATGATTTGTTTTAAAGCACTGGCAATCCAATGGATTAAACCCGTTCCACGAAAGTGGCGTGGTCCTGTGATTGCCCAAATTATATATGTGTTGAGTAGATTTCTCATACCAGTCCCATGACTGACTCATAGTTTGTTTCACTTTCAAACTCGGGTGCCCCTTTTTCTACATGGGCAGCCTTGTATTCAGGTTTAGCTGGTTCTTTCTGGATAGCTGGAGCTGAAGATGGATTCTATCATTTATCTCTTTTTATGCTGTTCAGCTCCTATTGTACATATTTTGTTTGTTTTCCGCTGTAGGCATTTATGTATAGCTGAACTGTACTTGTACTAAGTAAGATCCTGTATACTGTGTAACTCTGATGATTACTTTTATCCAGTATATTCTATTGTTCATTATTTGATGTATTTATTTATTTCTGTTCTGCTATTATCTGTTTCTGTGTTATATTCCAAAGATAACCCTTGTCTACGTCTGAACGGGATTTGGGGTCGTCACAGATTTGGAATTATGTCCAAACCAAATTAGGAAAAGGTCGCTGTAAGTGCAATTCGATGGCCGTTTATGAAAATCAACTGTATGGGCCTTGATAAAACTATTAAAAATATCAATAATTTGTGTAAAACCAAAATAAATGATTTGGAAAGAATTGGGATGAAAAATTCCATATTTGAAAAGATAAAAATAGATTTTTTAATTAAAATGAACTAGTTGCGAACTAGAATTATAATCCAGTTATTTTTAAATAAATAAATTGGATTTGAAATGGTTTTAAAAATAACCCGGATTTCCAATATATAAATTGGAATGGATTTGAATCGAAATTGTCTTCGGAATATTTCAATGTGGGATTTCGTGATTATATAGATATTGTTATGGAAATTTGAAAGATATATTTCTATCGCTATTTCCAATAAGATATTTGTTGGTTGTAGTATTTGGTATTGAATATAAGCCGATATATTTTCTATTCAGAGCCTTGTATTTAATATCAAATGGGATTTTGGGTCTGTCGTGAATGGTGCCTTCAATAACACTGTTCTTGAACCCCATGTGAAGAGAATAAATCTTTTAATTAAGATTGTTAGGGTTTCCAATTTTATTTAATAATTGGAATAAATTGGGTCAGGACCAACAAGGATAGTAGGTCGTCGAGTGCCTGTCACCACAGCCAGTAGGATGCGGGAAGACTAGAGCTAGACCCAAGATACCATTAACCATTCACTATCGTGGAACGGTGGTTGAGGGGAGACGTTGCATGGATGTTTAGATTGTTTTCTTAGGGGCTTGTCGCTTAGCACTCGTAGTCTTCATTAGTTGAGGGAGGGGTCTAGTGGGACCATAACTACTGTAAAAGAAGACCCTAGCATCTGCAATCGGCAGATATCTGAAAGCTCCCGACCGAGTTCTGTGTTTCTTGATTAGCCCTACCACGGGACTCGGGCGCACATATAGAGAACATGTGCAATAGACATCAAGCACGATTGATGGTACGTACGTGGGAAAGTCTAGGTACAACCACGTTTTCTCTGGGTGGTGTATCGTAGACTAGAGGGCATTATTTGGTGATGGAACCCAACTCGATCGAATAGTTCGAGGATAACAGTCAGTACGCTTACGTAGCACAACGATAGTTATTCTATGCGTATGTAGCGTTGCACGTTACTATGGCATAGTATAAGGGACTGCGCATATTACTATGGCGATACGGAGGGGACCATGCGAGTGGGGTATCACGGGGTGTACCTCAGTTTGAGGGTAGCTACATATACACTATATTAGGTTAATCTACTAGGGAGTAGATGGGTGCGACCTGTGTGTAAGCTTTGAGAGCTAACATTGTTAATAACCTAATAACCAAGAAAATATAACTGAACGGTATATGTAGGATTATATAGAAGTTTATTCTAAGTCCACTCACACAGAACTTATGTTCTAACCCCCTCCTTATTACATACTTCCAGGTTAGGTTCGTGACAGAGATGATATAGCTTTGGATACTGGTTTAGCAGTATTGTTAATAAGGTAAAGCAATATTTGAATATTATACTTTATTTCCTTCCGCTGTGAGATGCTTTACGAATCCAGACATGTTTCTTTATCTCTATCTTTTTCTATAGGATACCAGAGCATACAACTCGGGTTTCGATAGATAAAATTTGAAAAATTCGGTCTGTCGGAATCCGGATTGTTACAACACATCCATTTACAAGTCCATTCTGGGTCAGAACGAAACCGAAGGCACCTTATTCCTCGTCCCATATGTCAAATACAGGAGAGTGGTCCTCGCATATCCCGTCGATCTCCAAGTATGTCTGGACGATCACCACTTATTACCTTGTCTTAGGTGTACAGCCCAATCAAGAAATCAATAATCATCCAAACGATGTATAGATCTCCGGTCTTCAACCACCGACCTTATCGCCGACTTTTAGTCGTCGTATCGGTTATTCAGAATGGGATAAACCTGGTCTTTCTAAATAACCTACGTATTTTATAATCAACAATCAAGTGCTATAAAAACACATCATACGCCTCATTTCAATTCAGAATATTCTTTTATTAAAATATTCATATCCTTTAAGGAAAGGTTCCCATTAATTTTATCAAAGACAAAATTCTTCAAAGTTATTCTTTAATCTCCCTTTTGGTGTCAATTTAAAAGATTTGATTTTATCCTTTATCAATTCTAAACCAAATTAAGATTTGTTTATCCACTAATTGGGATTAGCGAACTTTACCGAAGTAATCATTTATTTTATTATCCCAATCCCAACCTACTCATCCCATGTAGCAAAATTGGCAGTACTCCATATCTAACACCCACGGTGTTATCGGTAAATTTTAATTACCATTTCACATTCAAATCTAATTAAAGATTTAACTATCGCCTGGAGTAAAACTGGTTGTACTCCATTCTTGATCATTTCATGAATTCGATAAATTTAGTCATCCCATTCTCATTTTAATCTAAATAAAGATTCATTAAAACTCTATTTCAGTTTTAAGTTCAAAAATCATTGCTTAATGATTATCCAAATTTCAATAAATAAATCCTGTTTTACTTGGGTTAAAGAACCAATGTCCTTTAAAACGCAATTCACGATAAACCCAATCATCTTCCATAAAAATGGAATCTTCACGGAAAACAATCAAAATATAATCAATATTAATTCCCGTACCAGACTAATAATATAAATGGAATAGCGGCAAAGCCTTTTAAATTCTATATATAGTAACCGTCTTCCTTCACAGAAGTTCATCTTGATTATTATCAAATCGAATTCCATTTAATTCCAACTAAATGCATCAAAATTGGAAAACTTTACTTTTGAAATTTTCCATTAAATCTTAAAAAAAAGATTTATAAATTCAAATCATATCCTCACTGTTAATTGGATTAAAGAACAAATGTTATTTAAAACATTGTTCATGATAAACCCAAAAATCCAATTTCAATTCAATTTCAATTCAAATCCAATTAAATATTAATTAATTGGTAAACTTCTCTAAATCTTGATTAAAAGATTTATTTTTTTCTCAATAGGATTTAAGAATAGTGTTAATAAAGACACCATTCACGACAAACCCAAAATCCAATTTGTTATTGAATACATGGCTCTGAATAGAAATTTAATCGAATTATATTCAATATCAAATTCTAAAACCCACGAATATCGTATTGGGAATAACGATATTTATATCTTCCAAATTCCTTAACAATATCCGTATAATTACCGAATCCAATATCGAAATTTCCGAAGATTATTTCCACTCAAATCCATTCCAATTTATTCGTTGGAAAAATCTGGTTATAATAAAACCATTTAAAAATCCAATATATTTATTTCTAAAAAAAACATTGGATCATTATTCTAGTTATTAACTAGTTCGTTTCAATAAAAATATATTTTTATCTTTCCAAACTTGGAATTTATCATCTAAAATCTTTCCATATAATTTATTATGATTTTACACAATTTTTCCATATTTTTAATAATTTTATTAAGGCCCATACAGTGGGTTTCCATATACGGTCATCGAACTGCATTCGTAACGACCTTTTCTGAAATTGATTTGAACATATTTTAAAATCCAACCATTCAAATTTAAATCTCTTATATTCATTGGAAAGCTCTTTTCGATACGAACCCAATGGTTCCAATTTTAGGAGAATCCGACGGTCGGATCTCCCGTCACATCAATTTGAAGTTAATGGTCGAAATTCGCGAACGGTCGCTGCATGGCGCGTTTTATTCAGGCCATTATATACATAATATATATATCGTCGATTTCCATTCTAATCGTATTTTATAAATTCGTTTATAAATTCATTTTAAAACGAATTCAATTTCATTTTCAATTGTAAATCAAAACTGAATATTCCATATCATTATAATATTAAAATGATAATATTTTCAAAATATTTGATTTTGAAATCCATTTCCTTTTTCGTATTCATTATAAAATGAATAAAATCGTTCGATAAACCCGTTCGGGTTAAAATGGCGTACACTACTTAACTCGTCTTCATGTATTTCAATATTTTCGTGTCCATCCAAAATCGGACATCAAAATCATATTTTGGTTATTCAGTGAATATTATTTTAAAATATTCGTTAATTAATATAATTCGTAACTGAATATTATTTTAAAATACTCTTTATCTTAAAATATTCTTTATTTTAAAATATTCTTTATTTCTGAATCGGAATGCGCCTCAATCAATTACCATATAATTTCAGTTATATGGATTTCATACATTGTATGTATACAATAATAATGATAAATAATCATTACACATTCAAACATCATCCATAGTGGAATTTACAACTGTACAAGCATTAAAATAAATAAATAACGCTCAACATAGCATGTCAATCAATCGATTGACATAAAACCAAATATTGGGATTAGTGTATGTCAAATATCATCCCAATACCCGTGTGGGGTTTTCAAACAACAACAGTTTGTTTAATTAAATCATTGGTTAATAAATTTAACCAATTCTAATTCGGTTTGAATTATATTTCTAATTATCCAATTTTCACTGTTTAAATTATAAATGGATATTTATAATTTAATTTCAACAATCATAAATTTATTAACATTATTTTTAATACATTAAGCATTTCAACAACAAAATCAACACACAATACAGTCAATTAAATCGCCCATAGTCTGTGGATGAGGGAGGTTAGCTAACAAGCACCGTACACAATTTATAATGATTGAACTGATAAAAATCTACACTGGCAATTCTATATATTTTTATACATGAATACAATTATATGATAAAATAATTTTGAGTGAGAAGGAGTTCTCACATGGGGTTCCACTGCGTCATTCTTTAACTGATGAGATTTTATTCTGTTTTGAATTCAAATTTGCCCCAAATTCTGATTTGCTTCAAATTTGTTCTAGTCGGTTCCATACTATAGAGTTTGGCTTCACGGTTACAACGAATCTGAAATTATCGAATTTCGTTTTTGTTTACAAAAGTTATATTAGATTAAACTTTAGATAATTTAAGTAAACAATTAGATAAATTAATTTAAAGTTTAATTAACCTTAACCATCCTTTTAACTACTCCCTTCAAAACAGTTCAACCCCGAAGACGCACAAAGCTCCACCATCTTCAACTCCTACGCGGATCAACAGAAGGGGTCAGAATTCAATCAGAGCACCCCCACAACGTCGAGCTTCATCTCTTCTACCGGCGCCTGGAGCAACATGCAAGTCGAGGCCACCATGGCCTACGAAATCCATTTCGAACGGGATGATTTTGGGCTGGAAATCCGCGAAAAATACACCATGAATCACTCTCATAACCGTTGATCTTATGGAACTCATAGTTCTCCACAACTTCCGTTTAGAATTTATTAGCTCACTCGAATTGGATTGGAAGTTTTTGAGGATATAATTTTTGAAGATTTTTGCCATTCATCTCAGAGAATGGTGGTGGAAAGGAAAGGGCTGAAGTGTATTAGGGTTTTCCCTTTTATAGAAAATATTTTTATTAAATAATATTATTTAATTTCCAATTTTACTTGTTTAATTCCCGAACTCCAAATCGAACCCAACAACTGTCATTTCCAACTAAATATCCCTACTCTGGACACAATGGAATATGTTTTTTTAAGCCAATTCGATCGTTTCAGTCAGTTTTCTTCAAAATTAAAATATGTTATTTAATATTGAATTTGAACGTACATTTTAATTTACCGAAGCCACATACCGACTCCAAAAATTAAAGGAAAATAAATCTAGCTATGTTTTGATGAAACGGTCCTAACAAAACTAATTTTGTCGAATTTGGAGACCGTTTGAAAAACGACCATTTTCTAGTCAATTATATTTACAATGAATTGACAAAACACGTTTAAATTTACCATGCTCACACATTAATCCCAAAAATTATGAAAATTTGAACTTAGCAATAATTTGACATTCTGGATCCAACAAAAGTTGTTTCGTCGAAAACGGAGGTAATTTGCAAATTGGCTATTTTTAAGGGCAATATATTATATAAAAAATATAAATTCCACAGTGACTATTCTGAATTTTAAACTGGACATAACTTTCAATTTATATTATGAAACCTCAGGTTTTCACGTTGTGACGGCCCGCCCCACACAAGCCGACATTTCCAATGAAAGTGCGCTGTGCCAATGTCCAACTAGCACAGGAAGGTCGCCAAAGAAAGGAAAAGAAGGGAATTTGACCTAGCAAGGAACCTGTAGAATGTCTCATGGCGCATGGAATAAAATATAATATTAACATACTTTGACATAAAATAGGAGAGACTGTGCATAAGCTGAAAACTAAACATCTTAGCAGCGGAAAATCCAAATACAGCTTATGTTCCACTTCATCATTATTACAACTTTTAAAAACTGTCTCTATGGCAAAATAAGTAAGGTACACTACTAATGCCTAAAGTAGTGACCAACAGCGACATAGGGAGTATATATATATAGAATAGTATGTTTCTGCTCATCTCCGGACAACTACTCGCGCACAACCAGCTAACCTGTCTCTAGCCTCCCCGTTTAAGACCACCTAGAGTAATAAGAAGAGACATAAAACTCTGGGTCAGACAAAAGTCTGGTATGAGCGATAGGCAACAAAACATAACAATAATAGGTATACTAAACCATACCTGAACCTGGACCTGTAACCAAAGAGTTAGCACAACAGGATGTACAGTACTATTAGGTGACACTAAAATATGGTGTAAAGATACGTGGTGGGGGTGTGCATGTCATAATGATGGCAAACAATCAAGCATAGCAACCATCCTTACATCTCCTACTTAGTGCGTAAAGCATACGATACCCACCACTTTGATCACCCAAATCCTTGCTATGATCACTCTGCCCCATGGAGTCATGGCGACACCACTGCACTGATCCATAGCCACTAGTCCTTGCTATGTCCACTCTGCCCCCGTGAAGTCATGACGAATCTACTGCACTAGCTCATAGCCAAGCTACGATCACTCTACCCCATGGAGTAATAACTACCCCACTGCACTGATACGTAGCCTAACATCCATCTTGGTGGTGAATCAAAGTTGTAGACGTCGATAACCCCTTTGCACACGTCCCACAGCAAAGTCCAATCATGAAGTTCACTCGTTGGTTCCCATTTGGACTACCTTTTCATCTCGGATTTGGTCGTTATCCCGTTTTCACTTCAGTTTCCATTTGTGTCCATACTTCAGCTCAGATATGCTCGATTCTTGACTCCTTCATTCATGGCGCTACGATTCGTGACCAGCTTCCTCAGCTCGTGGATCACCCCTCTTAGCATCGGTTTGTAGCTCGCCCTCCTATCCTCGACTCGTGATGGCTTCTAGCTCATGATGGATCGTGACCATCGGGTCGGTTCATGGAAATGCTCCCCTGGTGGCTCGTGGTCCAGTCCGTGGCTTCTTGCTCTGGCTTGTCTCAGCTCCCGATCCTCAAGGCGATCGACTCGTGGACGCTCCGCTTGTGGTGATCAAACTCGAAGAGGTGAGGAACATCTAGCGACTTGTGGTGTATGGTGCTCCACGGCTCGTGGTACATGGGCTCGATCCGGTCGGCTCGTGGGGAAGGACTCACGATCGGGTCCGTTCAGGTAGGGGCGATCCGATCCGGTCCGGGTCAAATTCCTACAACTCTTCCTACGACTGTTTTATGCCATACGACGGCATTTCGACTATTCTAACTATTCTAATCAATCATAAGCATACCATACAGTCGTAGCAACATATTGAATTGGCCACGAACACCAAAACAACAATTTGATATGTCATAATGGATTAAATCTACCCAAACCTATATTTTCCCCTCAAGCATGTTTAAACAAATCTAACGATAGGATTAGCAAAACTTAACCAAATTAAGCCAAACTTCCAATAGAGGTCTAAAACGATGTTTAAGAATTTCTAAACATTTTTCTAGAATTTAATTATGTTTAAATTCGCTAATTAACACCAATTACCCTTAATTAACCATAATTAGTGTAAAAACAAGGCTAATAACTCACCTTAGCCACAAATAAACTCAGATCTGAAACTTTTGGACAAAATGTTTCGGATTCCAATACACTCCGGCAGCTCTACCTCAATTTTTTTGTTAATCTGCTTTGATTTGATGTAGATTTGGCTTAATTAGCAATGAGAAGATGATTTCGGGTGTTTTAGCAAGTTGAGGCCATTTCTCGGGTTCAAAGGTTGTAAGTGGCGACTAGGAAATGAAATAAAACTGATTTACTAACTCATCTCAGCCCTTTCATAACCCTAACCCCGAAATGGGTTATGGGCCCTCTTGCTAGTCACCCTAATTAGGCCCGCTTAAGCTGTTTTTCACCTTCCAAACATTGTTTCAGGCATATCTCTTCCGTTTGGCTAATGTGACCACTCTACGGAAAGGTAAACTATCATCCGGATCTATGGAAGTGGTTTCAGGTCAAAACTCCTTTCCAATCAACAGTTATGGCCGAAACAAGGTCTGCTAGGGGTAAAACGGCCATTTAAAAAATCGGCAAAAATTATGAACATGGCAAATGACCCCAATAGTCGTCTCCCAAAGTTACATGGCTATACGACTTCGTACGGGAAAGAAATAAATATTCTACGATCTCCTAATGCATAGAATGTGGGTCGTTACACAGATTCATTAGGAAGATACTGTTAAACGGATTCAAATGTTTTAGGTTTTACTAAAATCCGATTTATTTTGAATCCTATACATTCAATTGAAGTTTAAAATCGAATTTTCAAACTACCGCGCCATTTCAAGCTCGTTTTATAATTAATATAAATTTTCACGTTCTAACTTCAATTTAAATAAATTTATCGTCGTTATTATTTAAAATAATCATTTTAAATATTCAAAACCCATTAAAATATCTAAAATAAAAAATTTAAATTGGTTCAGAAATACCGGGTTGTTACAATCTTACCCACTTAAAATCTTTTCGTCCTCGAAAAGGAACGGAGCTGAAAGTTGTTTAACTAACCAACTCAACTTTCATTCTGGCTTTCATTCTTCAACTTTTCAGTTTCTAAGAATTTTCTAATTTCTTAAAAATTTGGCTAGCACCCTAAATTTTCGAATTTTTTTGCCATAACCACCTTTGTGCGGGCTGATCAGTAAAACCGCAACTTGCCTCATAGGGCCCTCATCAATAAAAATGAAAAAGTTAAAGCTAAGCGGCTCATAAAATCGTCAAAACCCAGGAAATACATATATGTACCTATTTGTCAGGCATACAATTTTATTCCTCTTCTTAGCTTCCATGCCATGACCTGTTCATACATATATATATGTACATGTATGCAATTTCAATCAATTTTCAATTCAGTTCAATATTTGATCCGATTTGGCTTAAATTACCTTTCATTTTCATATTGGTTTTATTATTCCAATATTTTAATTAGTTAAGCTAATAATCACACAATACAACCAGCAATCAATTTGTTGATTAAATTTTCAAACATATAACTTTCTATATATACTTAAAAATCATATTTTTAGTGCCAACTCACAAACAATAAATTCTAACTAAGGTTTTGGTTCTCACACCAATCAATTAGAAATATATAGATATCCCACTTTCGAAACTCGAAAATAAATACTGGTGATGGTATACTTCATCATCAGAATCGTGCCCGAACGACTAGATTGTGATCCTCTATCTATCAAGTATATTTGGGACTTGGAATATACATCTCGTTAGGCATATACTCAAAATCTTATTATACTAGATTGTCCAAATTCCATATAAATTAAAATACTAAAATACGGATAATAAGATATAATTTTCAAAATTAAATTTGTTTTCATAAATAATATTCTTCGAACTCATTCTAGGGTATTACTAACCCTGTCTCTAACGAGTCATTCTTATAGGATATTACTAATCCTATCTCTGATGAATTCTTTCGTTCGTTTCTAATGTACCTTGTTCTCGAGCTCTGTAAACCAAAGCTTTGATACCAAACTGAAATGACCCAAACTTCCACTTACGGGAAAGCCTGGATTGAGTTGAGAACACAACCCATCAGACACAAACAATAGAACATTTCATTGCTATTAGAACAATTACATCAGAGTACAAGAATATATCAAAGTACGAATAGATATTACACAGCGGAAAATAAAATAATATTAGAGCTTAAAATACATAACATCGGAAATAAAATGTATAAATACAAGGTATAGCGGAAAATACATCAACAACACAACTGAAAGAAATACACGGATACAAAGCTTTCCAAATATAGCTCCAACTGTAATCCAGAATCCTAGAAAAAGAAATATATGTGAAAACCAAAAAAATTAGCTGCCCGTGTGGAACATATAGGCACCTAGAGTTTAGGTAGAAATAATAAACTCCGAGTCAGTGATGGGACTGGTGTGAGAACTAAAACAGTTATTAAATATTTACTTTAAAAGTTGGGAAATCATGGGATTACGCCCACTGGACGAGTTTACTCCACATGAATCACAGTTTAAGATAAAACAACGCAATGCTTTTTGAAAAATGAAGCTATTATAAGACTCAGGTCCCATCACGCAATGTATCACAAACCGGGGGATAGAGTTTACCTTATAATAGCCAAACATGATTGATACATTTTAAAAGAAAAATCATTTTTGTTATTAGTATAAGTGTATAGTGTCAAAACAACATCAAACATAAATGTATCGATCATAGCCGGCATGAGCGCCCCATCCCACTATGTCGCCATATAGGGTTACAACTAAAATCAAAAAGTCACGTATTGAGAATTGGATTCGATCTATGAGTCGAGGCAAGGGATCATCCGCACCGGTTTTGAGACACTCTAGCAGATGCCTCAGGACTCGGACGCTAGTGAGCCCTGTGAGTTGAAGGGCCGGTCCTCACTTACTTTTGTGGATTGGTTATTCCTAAACACACGTTTCCCGGTCCTATCAGACCTATCACTTGGCTAGTTGCGACCAATATCCGAGGCACCTCGCAATCCATCATCCACATAAGTAAAAATGTCTGGGTTCCATACCATGACGCCACTCTTAGCTAGAAAGAAACATCGTGCACTCCCAACGGTACCTCAACCCGTTTTTGACTCATACTGGGTGTGAAGCTCGCGAATTAACGCTATACACAAAGCTATGCTATTTAAAGTCGTGCTTTGAACATCAATCACAAGAATTTGCTTTTCAAAAAAAGCCTTGATCATTTGCATCTCAGTATGCTAAGCTGATAATTCACGCCATACAACTGATGTCTGTCAATATAGAACCTCTAAGCTCAAACGTCTAAGAGTAGGGTGTTAAGCAAGAGAATAAATTCTCTGCCAACAAACAAATATATATTTAACAGAAATCAATTGGCACAGAATGAAATCCAATGTCCGAAACACATCCATTTACAAGTCCATTCTAGGTGTGAACGAAACCGGAGGGACCTTATTCCTCGTCCCATATGTCCAATACAGGAGAGAGGTCCTCGCATATTCGGTTGATCTCAAAGTACGTCTGGACAATCACCACTTATTACCTTGTCTTGGTTTTACAGCCCAATCAAGACATCAATTATCATCCAAACGAAGTGAAGATCTCAGGTCTTTAACCACCTGCATCATTGTCGACTTTTAGTCGGTTATTCAGAATGGGATAAACCCGATCTTTCCGAATAATCGGCGTATTTATAATCAATAATCAAGTGCTACAAAAACTGTAACGACCCGGAAAATCTGAACCAATTTAAAAATTTTATTTTGGCAATTTTAATGAATTTTGAATATTTAAAATAATTTTTTTTAAATAATTACGACTAGAAATTTATTTCGATTAGAATTTGAACGTACAACATTTATTTGAATCGACATTAGGATATAAATATTTGTTTTAATTACAAAAGGAACTGGAAATGGCGTGGTAGTATGAAAATTCGATTTCAAATTTCAAATGAATGTACAGGATTCAAAATAATCCGGATTTTAGTGAAACCAGAAATATTTGAATCTGTTTGAAAATATCTTTCCAACGTATCCAAAAAATTGAAATTTCATACAGGGAATAAAAAGTTATTCCCAGTTGAAAATTCAGAATATTCACTAAGGAAATATAGCCCTTAAAAATGGCCATTTTGCAAACGACCTCCGTTTTCGACGGAACCACTTTTGTTGGATTCGAAATGTCGAATTATTGCTAGATTCCAATTTTCATAATTTTTGAAATCAATATGTGAGCATGGAGAAGTTAAACGTGTTTTGACAGTTTCAGTCAATTTGTATCGACCAGAAAATAGCCCTTTTTCAAACGGTCTTCAAATTTGACGAAATTAGTTTTGTTGGGACCGTATTGTCAATACAAGGCTAGAAATAATTTTTCGGGAATTTTTAGAGTCGGTATGTGTCCCCGATAAATTAAAAAGTACGTTTAAATTGAATATATAATGATTTATATTTTAATTCTAAGAAAACTGATTGTAACAGCCGAATTGGGTACGAAACATCCGAAATGAAGGTATTCAGCGAGGGGCGACAGTTGTTGGGTTTGATTTGGAGTTCGTAGATACAAAAGGGTATTTTTGGAAATTAAATAAAATAAAAATATTTATATAAATGCCTAAGCCAATCAAAAAAAATTCTAAAATCCTAATTTTCCAGGCGTCGTTCCAGGCCGATATACGGCAGTTTCTGTTCAGCTCTTTCCCTTTGATTTTCTTTCAATCCACTCTACGATATCAAACCGTTCTTAAGGCAAATTAGTAGCGCTCTCTTCTAGCTCCAGATCTGTACCCGTTTGGTGATCTATCATGGGGTAATTAGGGCGGATTTCTTCTGCAAACACGCACCATTCACTGGCATTTTCAGGCCAGGCGGAGCACTCGAGTTGGCGGCGGTCAGGGGCAGAGGTGCGACACACTTAGGGCTTCGACGTGGGTGGGTTTGATCGGGGTCTCGGCGCGTTTGGTGGCTACGTTGAGGAGAGAGAAGGCACGAAGTGGTTGGGTTTGGGTTCAGGAGATAACGAAGAATCAGAAGCAGTAACGTTATTAAACGTTATTAAAGAAGGGTTAGGTGATTTTAAATAATTAATTAATTTAGTACCACGTTAAATTACCGCAATGTATTTAATAGCATAACTTTCACATACGAGGTCGAAAAATTACAAACTTGGATCCGTTGCGATCGTGGGGACAAGAGTTTCGCAACAAAGCTGACCGCGTCCAGAACGGAGCTCATTAAAATTTGAGGCAAATTCAAATCTGAACAGAGCGGAAATTCAAAAATAAAAGAACTAATGTGAGAATTTCTCACTAAAATTATTTCTTTACAGTTATTTATTTTATAACTGCTTATATGAACTACTCCCCGTCATCCACAGAACATGGACGACTTGTTCGTTTGGTGGTATTGTATTGTATTGTGAATATTGATTGTGATGTGAAATGGACTGTATAAATATTCAGGTGTTGAATAAAATATGTTAGAACAATAAAAATATCATTTTTATTGTATAATTGAACTGAATAGAATATCCATATGTTGAATAAAATATATTATCGTTAAAAATATAATTTTTAACGTTGATATGAATAAAATAAATATTCATTTACAAATCAGATGATTTGTTTATGAACACCCATTTTACTGATATGGATTGGGACGATATATTTTACACATCGCCCAACTGCACAAATAATATTCGGTATTTGTTGGTTGAAACCCCACACGGGTGTTGGGATGATATTGGACATACACTAATCCCCGTGTTTAGTTGTATGTCAATCGATTGGTTGACAAGCTGTGTAAGCGTTGAATATTTATATTTAATGCTTATACAGAGTAGAATGCACTCTGGATGATGGTTGAATGTTTATTATTGTTGTTATACACATTTGCTTTGTGAAATCCATATAATGACATTATATGGTAATTGACTGTGTCTAATTCCAGTTTAGAAAGAACGAATATTCTAAAATAACGAATATTTTAAAATACTGAATATTTTAAAATAATATTCAGTAAAAGATCAAAATTTGATTTTGATGTCCGATTTGGGATGGACACGAATATATTTAAATATATAAAGCCGTGTTGATTAGATTAACGCCATTTTGACATGAATGATATTTATATCGATTTTATTCATTTTTATAATGAATATCGAAAAGGAATTGATTTCAAAATCTATTTTTTTGAAAATATTATCATTTATATATTAATGACATGGAATATTCAATTTCGATTTGAAATTGAATATGAAATTGAAATTGTTTTGAAAACGAATTTAAAACGATTTATAAAATACGTATTAAATGGAAATCGACGAAAAATATTATATATATATATATATATATATATATATATATATATATATAATTGCCTGAATAGAACGCGCCGCACCGCGGCAGTTCGTGAATTTCGACCATTGACTTTGAATGGACATTACGGGAGATATGACCGTCGAATTCTCCTAAAATCGGAACCGTTAGGTTCGTATCGAAAAGAGATTTCTAACAAATACTAGAGATTTGAAATCTAATGAATGGATTTGGAATTATTTCGAAATCAAATTTGGAAAAGGTTGCTGTAAGTGCCATTCAATGGCCGTTTATGGAAATCGACTGTACGGGCCTTGATAAAATTATTAAAAATATCAATAATTTGTGTAAACCAAAATAAATGATTTGGAAAGAATTGGGATGAAAAATTCCATATTTGAAAAGATAAAAATAGATTTTTTATTGAAATGAACTAGTTGTGAACTAGAATTATAATCCAATTATTTTTAAATAAATAAATTGGATTTGAAATGGTTTTACAAATAACCCGTATTTCCAATATATAAATTGGAATGGATTTGAGTCGAAATTGTCTTCAGAATATTTCGATGTTGGATTTCGTGATTATACAGATATTGTTATGGAAATTTGAAAGATATATATATCGTTATTTCCGATACGATATTTGTTGGTTGTAGTATTTGGTACTGAATATAAGCCGATATATTTTCTATTCAGAGCCTTGTATTTAATATCAAATGGGATTTTGGGTTTGTCGTGAACGGTGTCTTCAGTAACACTGTTCTTGAACCCCATGTGAAGAGAATAAATCTTTTAATTAAGATTGTTAGGGTTTCCAATTACG
Organism: Allium sativum; assembly: GCA_030737875.1. NCBI lineage: Eukaryota > Viridiplantae > Streptophyta > Magnoliopsida > Asparagales > Amaryllidaceae > Allium > Allium sativum. Next base: position 163,950,112 of record CM060910.1, on the reverse strand, counting down.
TTTAATAATTGGAATAAATTGGGATGTGAATTGGGTTTATCATGAACTGTGTTTTTAACGACATTCGTTCTTTGACCCGATTTATAGTGAAATGTGATTTGGAATTTATAAATCTTTTGTTAAGCTTTAAAGGAAAATTTCCAAAGTGAAGTTTTCCAATTTAATGAAATAAATTGGAATGGAATGGAATTCGATTTGGTAGTAATCGAAGTGGACTTCTGTGGAGGAAGACTGTTACTATATATGGAATTTAAGAGGCTTTGCCGTTATTCCATTTATAGTATCCGTGGGATATGAAAGTTCATATCAATTATATATATTGATCTGTTTTCCGTGATGATTCCATTGTTAATGGAATGTGATTCTGGGTTTATCGTGAGCTGTGCTTTAAATGACGTTAGTTCTTTAACCTAGTTAAAGATAAGATTTATTTCTTAACTTTGAATAATCATTAAGAAAAGATTTTTGGAAATTAAAACTGAAATAGAGTTTTAATGAATCTTTAAATAGATTGAAAGGTGAATCTGATAACTAAAATTATTGAACTCAAAAAATGATCGAGAATGGAGTACCACCAGTTTCACTTCAGGCGATAGTTAAGTCTTTAATTAGATTTGAACGTGAAATGGTAATTGAATTTACCGATAACACCGTGGTGTTATATGAAGTGTTATCAGTTTTACTTCATGGGATGAATAGGTTGGGGTTGGGAGATTAAACAAATGATTACTTCGGTAAGGTTCGCTAATCCCGACTAGTTTGGATAAACCTTAAAATGGTTTGAATTGATATTCAAAGAAAGATTAAAGAATAATTTTAAAGAATTTATCTTTGATAAAATAAATGGGAACCTTTCCCAAAGTTTAAGAATACTTGAATAAAGGAATATTTTGAATTGGAATGAGGCATATGTTGTGTTTTTGTAGCACTTGTTTATTATATACGCGAGTTATTCAGAAAGATTGGGTTTATCCCATTCTGAATAACTAATTCGACGATGTGCCGAGGATGAAGACGGTGGTTGAAGACCGGAGGCCTTCACATCGTTTGGATGATTACTGATGTCTTGATTGGGCTGTACATCCAAGACAAGGTAATAAGTGGTGATTGTCCAGACGTACTTGGAGATCGACCGGATGTGCAAGGACCTCTCTCCTGTATTGGACATATGGGACGAGAAATAAGTTACCTCCGGTTTCGTTCAGACCCAGAACGAACTTGTAAATAGACTGTGTGTCTGACATTGGATTTCATTCTGTGTGATTGATAGACCTTAGTTGTATGGCGTGAATTGCCTGTGTGGCATGCTGAGATGCAGTGATCAAGGCTTTTGTTGAAAAGCAGAGCCTTGTGGTTGATGATCAATGCATAGCTTTGATATAGCTAGCTTTATGTATAACATTGATTCGCGGGCCTCACACCCCGGTATGGACCAGAAACGGGAGAGGACATCAGGGAGGACATGCGTTTCCTTCTAGCTAGGAGTGGTGTTTGGGTTTTACACGCCCGGATGTTTTACTTATGTGGATGATGGATAGCGAGGCGCCTCGGTTATATCGGTCTCTGCGGAGCTGAAGGATGGTTTGGTAGATATACCAGCCAATTTGATGCCCCATAGGATGGGGAAACGCAGTTTTCAGGCATTTTAATCCACTCCGTGTGGACCAGCCCTGACGATCCAAGGGCTTGGGTCCTGAGACACGGGCTAGAGCGTCTCAAAGCGGTAAGGACGATCCCTTGCCTTGGTTTACAGATGGAAATCCAACATCCAATACATGATTTTGCGGTTTTGATTGTAGAGCCTAGTATTGACTACATGATATATGGTACCCATGTCATCTAGGATTGATACATTTATATTTGAAGTTGTTTTATACACTATGCACTTATAATACTATCAAATGATTTGTTTTAAATGTACCAAGCATGTTTGGCTATTATAAGGTAAAACTCTATCCTCCGGCTTGCGTTGCATCGTGTAATGGGACCTAAGTCTTATAATAGCTTCATTTTCTTTTTTTAGCATTGCGCTGTTTATTATATGCACTGGTATCCTTGGGGTTAAAACCCGTTCCGTGTAATACGGCGTAGTCCTTTGATTTACCGAACTTTAAAATAAAGATTGATAACTGTTTTAGTTCTCACACCAGTCACATGACTGACCTAGAGTTTATTGTTTTAACCTAAACTCTGGGTGCCCCTATTTTCCACACAGGCAGCTAGTAGTTTTGGTTTTGCAGATTTATATTCACAAGATCATGGTTTATAGCTGGAATGATATTCGGAAAGCTCTGTATCCGTATATTCCTTTCAGTTGTGTTTTGTATTATTTTCCGCTACATGATAAATTGTAAATCTCTGATATTTATCGAATGTATAATATTTATTTATACTCTGTAATATTCTTGTACTCTAATGTAAATTGTTGTAATAAGCAATGAAATGTTCTTCTGTTTGTGTTCTAATTTGTCGTGTTTTCAATTCAATCCGGGCTTTCCTTTACAGGGAAGTTTAATTCATCATAAAAACACATCATATGCCTCATTCCAATTCAGAATATTCATTTTTAAAATATTCATATCCTTTAGGGAATGGTTCCCATTAATTTTATCAAAGATAAAATCCTTTAAATTTATTATTTAATCTTCCTTTTGATATCAATTTAAATGACTTGATTTTATCCTTTATCAATTCTAAACCAAATTAAGGCTTATCCACTAGTTGGGATTAGCGAACTTTACCGTAGTAATCATTTATTTTATTATCCCAATCCCAACCTATTCATCCCATGGAGCAAAACTAGCAGTACTTCATATCTAACACCCATGGTGTTATCATTAAATTTTAATTACCATTTCACGTTGAAATCTAATTAAAGATCTAATTATTGCCTAGAGTAAAACTAGTGGTACTCCATTCTCGATCATTTCATAAATTTGATAAATTTAGTTATCCTATTCTCATCTTAATCTAGGTAAAGATTCTTTGAAATTCTGTTTCAGTTTTAATCTAAATAATCATTGCGTAATGATTATCCAATTTCAAGAAATAAATCCCATCTTTACTTGGGTTAAAGAACCAATGTCCTTTAAAACACAGTTCACGATAAACCCAAATCATCTTCCATAAAAATGGAATCTTCAAGGAAAACAGATCAATATATAATCAATATAAATTCCTGTATCAGACTAATAATATAAATGGAATAGCGGCAAAACTTTTTAAATTCCATATATAGTAACGGTCTTCCTTCCAGAAGCTCATCTCGATTATTATCTAATCGAATTCCATTCAATTCCAGTTTAACGCATTAAATTGGAAAATTTTACTTTGGAAAATTTCCATTAAATCTTAATAAAAAGATCTATAAATTCCAAATCATATCGTCACTGTTAAATGGGTTAAAGAACAAGTGTTATTTAAAACATTGTTCACGATAAACCAAAAAAATCCAATTTCAATTCAATTCCAGTTAAATATTAATTAATTGGTAAACTTCTCTAAATCTTAATTAAAAGATTTATTCTTTTCTCAATTGGGTTTAAGAACGGTGTTAATAAAGACACCATTCACGATAAACCCAAAATCCAATTTGATATTAAATATAAGGCTCTGAATAGAAATTCTATCGGCTTATATTCAATATCAAACTATGAGACCCAAGAATATCGTATTGGGAATAACGATATTTATATCTTCCAAATTCCTCAACAATATCCGTATAATCACGGAATCCAATATCAAAATTTTCAAATATTATTTCCACTCAAATCTATTCCAGTTTATTCGTTGGAAAATTCTGGTTATAATAAAACCATTAACAAATCCAATTTATTTATTTATAAAAAAAACCATTGGATTATTATTCTAGTTATTAACTGGTTCATTTCGATAAAAATATATTTTATCTTTCCTAACTTGGAATTTTTAATCCAAAATCTTTCCAAATCATTTATTATGATTTTACACAATTTTTCCATATTTTTTAATAATTTTATTAAGACCCTTATAATCGGTTCCCATATATGGTCATCGAACTGCATTCATAGCGACCTTTTCTAATTGATTTGGACATATTTTAAAATCCAACCATTCAAATTTAAATCTCTTATATTCTTTGGAAAGCTCTTTTCGATACAAATCCAATGGTTTCGGTTTTAGTAGAATCCGACGGTCGGATCTCCCATCACATCAATTTGAAGTTAATGGTCGAAATTCGCGAACGGTCGTTGCGTGGCACGTTCTATTCAGGCCATAATGCATATAATATATATATATATATATATCGTCGATTTCCATTCTAATCATATTTTATAAATTCGTTTATAAATTCATTTTAAAACATATTCAATTACATTTTCAATTTTAAATCAAAATTGAATATTTCATATCATTATAATAATAAAATGATAATCTATTCAAAATATCTGATTTTGAAATCCATTTCCTTTTCCGTATTCATTATAAAATGAATAAAATCGATCGATTAATCCGTTTGGGTTAAATGGCGCTTAACTCGTCTTCATATATTTCAATATTTTCGTGTCCATCCAAAATCGGACATCAAAATCATATTTTGGTTATTCAGTGAATATTATTTTAAAATATTCATTCATTAATTTAATTCTTCACTAAATATTATTTTAAAATATTCTTTATCTTAAAATATTCTTTATTTTAAAATATACTTTTTTTCTAAATCGGAATGCACCTCAATCAATTACCATATAATTTCAATTATATGGATTTCATACATCGTATGTATACAATAATAGTGATAAATAATCATTACACATTCAAACATCATCCAGAGTGCAATTTACAACTGTATAAGTGCTAAAATGAATAAATAACGCTCAACACAGTCTGTCAACTAATCGATTGACATACAACCAAATACTGGGATTAGTGTTTGTCAAATATCATCCTAATACCCATGTGGGGTTTTCAAACAACAGTCTATTTAATTAAATCATTGATTAATAAATTTAACCAATTCTAATTCAGTTTGAATTATTTTTCTAATTAGCAAGTTTTCACTGTTTAAATTATAAATGGATGTTTATAATTCGATTTCAACAACCATAAATTTATTAACATTATTTTTAATACGTTAAGCATTTCAACAACACAATCAACACACAATACAGTCAATTAAATTATCCATGGTTTGTGAACAAGGAAGGTGAGCTAACAGGCACCGTATACAATTTATAATAATTAAACTGATAAAAATCTACACCGGCAATTCTATATACTTTTATACATGAATACAATAACATGATAAAATAATTTTGAGTGAGAAGGAGTTCTCACGCGGGGTTCCACTTCGTCATTCCTTAATTGATGAGATTTTATTATGTTTTGAATTCAAATTCGTCTCAAATTCTGATTTGCTCCAAATTTGTTATGGTCAATTCCACGTTGTAGAGTTTGGCTTCACGATTACAACGAATTTGAAATTATCGAATTTCATTTTTTTTGCAAAAGTTATCTCAGATTAAACGTTAGATAATTTAATTAGACAATTAACTAAATTAATTTAAAGTTTAATTACCTTAACCATCCTTTTAACTACTCCCTTCAAAACAGTTCAACCCTGAAGTCGCACAAAGCTCCACCAACTTCAACTCCTGCGCGGATCACCAGAAGGGGTCGGAATTCAATCGGAGCACACCCCAACGTCGAGCTTCATCTCTTCTACCGGCACCTGGAGCGGCATGCAAGTCGAGGTCACCATGACCTGCGAAATCCATTTCGAACGAGATGATTTTGGGCTGGAAATCCATGAAAAATACATTATGAATCGCGATCATAACTGTTGATCTTATGGATCTCATAGTTCTCTACAATTTCCGTTTGGAATTTATTAGCTCAATCGATTTGGATTGGAAGTTTTTGCAGATCAAATTTTTGAAGATTTTGGCAATTCATCTCCGAGAATGGCGGCGGAAAGAAAAGGCCTAAAGCGGATTAGGGTTTCCCCTTTTAAAGAAAATATTTTTGTTAATTAATATTATTTAATTGCCATATTTAATCGAACCCAACGACTATTGTTCCAAACTAAATACCCATATTCCGGACATAATGGAATATGTTTCATATGCCAATTCTATCGTTTCTATCAGTTTTCAACAAAATTAAAATATATAACATTCAATATTGAATTTGAACGTACATTTTAATTTACCGGAGCCACGTACTGACTCCAAAAATTATAGAAAAATAAATATAGCTATGTTTCGACAATACGGTCCTAACAATACAAGTTTCGTCGAATTTGGAGACCGTTTGAAAAATAACCATTTTCCAGTCGATTAAATTTATACTGAATTGACAAAACACGTATAAATTTACCACGCTCACATACTAATTCCAAAAATTATGAAAGTTTGAATCTAGCAATAATTTGATATTCCGGACCAAACAAAAGTGGTTTCATCGAAAACAGGGGTCGTTTGCAAAATGACTATTTTTAAGGGCTATATATTATACTAAAATATACATAAATTCCATAGCGACTATTCTGAATTTTAATCTGGACATAAATTTCTATATATATTGTGAAATCTCAGTTTTTCACATTCATTTGAAAGATATTGTTAAATGGATTCAAATGTTTCTGGTTTTACTGAAATCCGATTTATTTTGAATCTTATACATTCAATTGATGTTTAAAATCGAATTTTCAAACTACCGCGCCATTTCAAGCTCATTTCATAATTAATATAAATTTATACATCCTAACTTCAATTTAAATAAATTTTTAGTTGTTATTATTTAAAATAAATCATTTTAAATATTCAAAACCCATTAAAATAGCTAAAATAAAAATTTTAAATTGGTTCAGAAATTCCGGGTTGTTACAAAAGATAACTTTTGGGCGCATCCTATCAGTTTGGATTTTCTACATACATTTCCTGGGGTTATCATATTAGATTGCACGTATAAAACCAATAGTTACAGAATGTCATTACTTGAGATGTTAGAGTTACTTGCACAGATCTTACATTCTGTATTACGATTGCATATTTAGTTGTGGAAGCGGAGGAAAATTATAAATGGCATTAGAGAAGTCAAAATCGGTGTTGGTTGATTGTGAAGTGGAAATGTCTTCAGTCTCCAATTTTGATAGAGGAACAACACTGGTTAATGCTACTGGATTTGTATTTCCTCATTCTGTGCATGTGCTATGCACATGGCACATTAAAAATAATGTTCTAACATATATGCAAAAATAAGTGAAAGGTATGGAACTTGAAGAGAAGAAGTCATTCTTTTTTGATTGGAATGAACTTGTGTGTTCAAAAAATATAGTTTCTTATAATGTGAATTTACAAGTGTTGCACGAAAAGTATGCAAGCCATACTTCTTTTTGAAGTATGTTAATGAGACACGATTGGATACTTACAAAGATAGATTTGTGTAAGCATGGACAGATGACTACAAGCATTTTGGAAATTACACTTCTAATCGGTAATTCTGTTTAATAATTATGTTAATATTTATTCAACATAGTAATTGATGTTCTAGTACTTACTTATTTGTAAATGTATCAATGCATGGCCGAGTCAGATCATTCAAAATTGAAGAAACATTTTGCTAGTTGCCAATGCAATTTCGAACAAGCTTGGACGAAGATGCATTCACTATTGGAACTCTCGTTAACCTAACTTAAAGCATCATTTGAGCAAAGCTTAAACCAAAGTAAAGCACATATTTCACATACGAGAATTCAGAAATCTACGAGGCTTTGTTTCTGTCAAGGCACTTGATTTGATACATTCCGAAAATCAGATAATAAAAGATGTTAGTGATGAAGAATGTTAGGGAACGCGGAATGCCGATCTTAAGGCAAGACTAACGCTGGAGGTGAGTGAATAGTGTTTATAAGAAATTTATGAAAATCTAAAACTTTTATGATCTATTATATGAATCACACACACTAGAGATGATCACAGACACAAGATCAAACATAAACACGGAAATGAACAAAAATAAAATACAGAAAAGGAAAGAACACACCAGATTTTATACTGATTCAGATTACTCCTACGTCCTGTCCCACACAAAGTTGGATTGCACATAGTTTTATTACTATATCAATATCTAAGTACAATCCCCTTGATTTCCCGGCTGTAAGGTTAACACCGCTCCAACCACTCTTGATTTCACGAATACAAGATTACCATCGCTCCCTTTCCTTGATTTCAGGGATACAAGGAACCTAGCCTTTCCCAAACACTTCCCAAATGATTACAACTCAGGGAATAATGGATAGAGAGTGAGAAGAGAAGAAGTTTTATGTAAATAGGATAGAAACCGGCAGAGTAGATGAAACGACCCAAACTCGCCCTTGCGGGAAAGCCCAGATTGAGTTGAGAACACGACAAATCAGAATACAACAGAAGAACATTTCATTGTTGTTACAACAATTTACATTAGATTACAAGAATATAACAGAGTATGAATAAATAATATACATCAGAAAATATCAGAGATTAAAATAATTTACATAGCAGCGGAAAAATAATACATAACACAACTGAAAGAAATACTCGGATATAGAGCTTTCCGAATATAGCTTGAACTGTAAACCGGGATCCCGTCAAAATAATATATGCAAAACCAAAACTACTAGCTGCCCGTATGGAAAATAGGGCCACCCATGATTTAGGTTAAAACAATAAACTCTAGGTCAGTCATGTGACTGGAGTGAGAACTAAAACAGTAATTTAAAACTTTATTTTAAAGTTGGGTAAATCAAGGGACCACGCCGTATAACACGGAACGGGTTTCCTCCCATGAATATCAGTGCATGAAACAAACAACGCAATGCTTTTTGAAAAAATGAAGCTATTATAAGACTCAGGTCCCATCACACAATGCAACGCAAGCCGGAGGATAGAGTTTTCCCTTATAATAGCCGAACATGCTTGGGACGTTTTAAAACAAATCTCTTTTGATATTACTATAAGTGCATAGTGTATCAAAACAATTTCAATTATAAATGAATCAATCGTAGACGACATGGATACCATATATCATGTCGCAATTTTAGTTTTACAATTAAAACCGCTCAATGTCATATTGGAAGTTGGATTTCCATCATGAACCAAGGCAAGAGGTCGTCCTTACCGAATTTGAGACAATCTAGCCTACCATGTCTCAACCGCAACTGCACCTAGGAGCCACAGGGTTGGTCCTCTCTTATGTTTGAGGATTATAACTCTTGAACAATGTGGTTCCCAGCACTATGGGGAGTAATGGTCAGTATGTCGACCATACTATCCATCGGCCCCATAGTGACCGATATATCCGAGGCGCCTCGCTTTCCAACAACCACATAAGTAAAATGTATGGGCTCCATACCTTACACCATTCCTATTTAGAAAGAAACGCATGTTCTCCTTGGATCCTTCATCACGTTTCTCGTTCATACCGGGGAGTGAAGCTCGTGAGTTAACGCTATACACAATGCTATGTTATTTAAAGCCGTGCTTTGATCATTAACCACAAGGCCCTGCTTTTCAACAAAAGCCTTGATCATTTGCATCTCAGCATGCTACACTGACAATTCACGCCATGCAACTGATGTCTATCAATATATAACCTCTAAGCTCGTACGTCATAGAGAAGGGTGTTAAGAAAGAGAATAGATTCTCCGCCACCAAACAGATATAAATTTAATAGTGATCATTCAACACAGAATAAAATCCAATGTCAGACAAACATCCATTTACCAGTCCGTTCTGGGTCTGAACGAAACCGGAGGCACCTTATTCCTCGTCCCATATGTCCAATACAGGAGAGAGGTCCTCACATATCCGGTCGATCTCCAAGTACGTCTGGACGATCACCACTTATTACCTTGTCTTGGGTGTACAGCCTAATCAAGACATCAGTAATCATCCAAACGATGTGAAGACCTCCGGTCTTCAACCACCCTCTTCATCGTCAACTTATCGTCGTATCTGTTATTCAGAACGGGATAAACCCGATCTTTCTGAATAACTCGCGTATCTTATAAACGAGTGCTTTAAAAACACAACATACGCCTCATTCCAATCCAGAATATTCTTTTCACAATTTAAACCAAATTAAGGTTTTTCAAACTAGTTGGGATTAGCGAATTTATCGAAGTAATCATTTATCATACTTCCCAATCCCAACCTATTCATCCCATGAAGTAAAACTGGTAGTTCTCCATATCTTACACCAGTAAGTTATCGGTAAAAATTAATTACCATTTTACATTTAAATCTATTTAAAGATTTAACTATCGCCTGGAGTAAAACTGGTGATACTCTGTAACAACCCGGAAAATCTGAACAAGTTTGAAAATTTTAATTTGGCTATTTTAGTGAATTTAAAATATTTAAAATAAATATTTTAAATAATAACGACGAAAAGTAAGTTTGAATCGACGTTTGAAAATAAATATAATTAATTCTAATTATAAACAAGGCCTGAAATGGCGCGGTAATTTCAAAATTTGAATTCAAACTTTGACTGACTGTATCGGGTGCAAAATAAAACGGATTTTAGTGAACCAAAAATATTTAAATATGTTAGTGAATATCTTTCTAACGAATCTGATAAATCGAAGTTTCATAGCGGGAAGCAAAAGTTATGGCCAAATGAATTTTCAGAAAGGTCGCTATAGAGTTTATATAGCCCGTGAAAATGGCCATTTTGCAAACGACCTCAGAATTCAACGAAACCACTTTTGTTGGATTCAGGATGTCAAATTATTGCTAGGTTTCAAATTTCATAATTTTCGAAGCTAGTATGTGAGCGTGGCAAAGGAAAATGTGTTTGGTCGATTTCTGTTAAATTGGATCGACCAGAAAAGGGCCATTTTTCAAACGGTCTCAGAATTTGACGAAACTTGTTTTGTTGGGACCGTATCGTCAAAACTTAGTTAGATTTATTTTTCTGGAATTTTCGGGATCAATACGTGGCCCCGGCAAATTGAAATGTACGTTCAAATTAAATATTAAATGTTTTATATTTTAATTGAAGAGAAACTGACTCAAACAATTAAATAGGCCTACGAAACATATCCTATTGTGTTCGAAATGGGGGTATTTAGCTAGGGACGACAGTCGTTGGGTTTGGATTGGTGTTAGTATGTGAAGAGGGGTATTTTTGAGATTTTAAAAATTGTAAATTAAAATTAAAAAAAAACCTGCCCAATCAGATTCCTCCTTCCACTTTCGGGTTGACCAGAAAAACGCGATCCCCCTACTGTTCGAAAGACGGAAAAGCTTCTGGCCTTCCCTCCTCTTTTTCTCTCCAATCTCTCCACGAAATCGTTTGCTCCAGTTAAGCTTTTTGTAGATCTTCCCGAGCTCTTCAAATCTATGTAAGGATTGGGTCTTTTCGTGGCCTGAAGCTCGAGATCCAAGTCAGTGAAGTTCGCTGTTTCCTCCCTCCGCCATGTCTGCCAGCCTCGATCGAAGTGGGCACCCTTACCATCGTTGGGCGCGCCTTTCAAAGCACCAGGCCGTGGCACAACCCGATCATCGATCCGCTTCACCGTTTGATCGAAAAGTTCAAACCTAGTTTTGAAGAGCTGATTTTAAATTAAACTATATTATAGCATTTTAAAGCGCTACGGTTTTTGATTTCACTGTAAAAATCATATCTTTTTCGTTTGTTGACGAAATTCGGTGAAACAAGAGATAGTGGACTCGTGTGGACGTCTTCTACATTCTAGAAGAGACCGAATATTTTTCTGAGCCTTCTGCTATTTTTGGTGGAGTGGAACCTAATGTGATATTTCTGAATTATAAACGATATGGAAAACGATGATGTATAAATTATATAGTCGATGTATGAGTTATATAAGTGTTGTACACTTCATGTATAAGCGTTGTATAAGTTGTACGTTCGATGTATAAGTTATATATGCATTGTAAAAATTATATATGTGTTGAAATAAAAGTGAAATTTACTTATATAAATATAAATATATATATATATATATATATATATATATATGCCCCATGTCCACAAACCATGGACGATATTTATTGGTTGTGATTGGTGTGAAAATTGGTTGATAGCGAATGGTTGATTTGAATTGTTTGTGGTTGAAATTGATTGATTGTGGTTGAAAAATTCCCATTTGTGGTTGAGAATTATTTGGTTGAAACCACATAGGATTGGTTTGTGGAAAAGAAAAAAATATACATGCCGTCTGCGTGCAAACTAGATGCATGAAATCCCCATTGTCAAAAGTTGCGAGGCTTTAAGGTAGAGCGAGGAGCCGTACTAGGGACGGCCCCGGTTTTAACTACCTTGCCGTTATGCTGCCGAAACTTCGAATAATATTCATGTGTTAGAATTATTTTCATGTGTTGAAACTTTATTCGTGTGTTGAATAGAAATTCATGGGTTGAATAGAAATTTATGTGTTGAATAGAGATTCATGTGTTGAACAACATTCATGTTTTGAAATAAATTGTTTTATAATAAAAATCCTTTTTTTATTATCTATATGAACTATATAAAATAGTCGTGTTTTGAAATAAATTGTTTTATAATAAAAATCCTAATTTTATCATCTATATGAACTATATAAAATAGTCGTGTTTTGAAATAAATTGTTTTATAATAAAAATCCTATTTTTATCATCTATATGAACTGTATAAAATTGTCATGTTTTGAAATAAATTGTTTTATAATAAAAATCATAATTTTATCATCTATATGAACTATATAAAATAGTCGTGTTTTGAAATCAATGGCTTTACAATAAAGATCTCATTTTTATTATATACATGAATTGTTAAAAATAGTGAAGTGTTGAAATAAATGTCGGTTGGATAAAAATATCATTTTTATCAAATATATGAAAAGAATATCGTTTTGAAATCGAAGAATAGATTATATATATATATATATATATATAATTAAAATAAATCGAATAATGAAGCTGTAGTTCGTGTTTTGAAACCGTGATTTCAAACGATTAGTGCGGGAGATCCGACCATCGGATTTTCCCGAAGCTGAAACCATTGGGTTCGCTTTGGAAATATCTTTCCAATGACACCAACTTTGTGAAGATCCAACGGTTGGATTGTCTGGAATGTTTAATTCAAATCTGAAGAAAAACAGCGCCAGAATCAATTATATTTATATATATATAAATATAATTAAATTAAATCGAATAACGATGCTGCAGTTCGTATTTTTAAATCAAAACTTCAAACGAGTGCACCGGGAGATCCGACCGTCGGATTTTCCCAAAACTGAAACCGTTGGATTCGTTTTGAAAAGATCTTTTTAATGATATAAAATTTGTGAAGATTCAACGGATATATTTTCAGATATGTGTAAATCAAATCTGAAGAAAAACAGTGCCATGGCCGCGTTATGGCCTGAAGCGTCGTTTGAATAAATTGGCTATTTTTAAATAAATAAAAATAGCGATAAATCGTGATAAAATATTATAAACGATATGGAATGGAAGTAAACTGAATTTGCTCGGTTTATGTGATATTTGATGGTTGAATGTGTTTGACATGAAAATTATACTAAATAATTTATCTTTGATAAAAATAATGGGAACCTTCCCCTAAAAATTTAAAATTTAGAAACTAACTGAAGGTTAGCTAAGTCGAATGGTTTCCTGGGTTTTGATCTGATGTTGGTTTCGGCCTTCGGGGTTAATATTTGGGGAATCATTCTCTTACTAATTTACGGTTAGTGACTAATGAATTGGAATAAGACGTGTGTTGTGTTTGTGTAGCACTTGTTAATTATATACGCGAGTTACTCAGAAAGACCGGGTTTATCCCATTCTGAATAACTGAATCGACGATAAGAAGTCGATGATGAAGACGGTGGTCAAGATCGGAGATCTTCACCTTGTTTGGATGGCAACTGATGTCTTGATTGGGAGGCATCCCAAAATATAGATAATAAGTGGTGATCGTCCAGACGCACGTAGAGATCGATGGGTATGCGAGGTATATAGTGCCTCCGGTTTCGTTCAGACCCAGAACGGACTTGTAAATGGACCGTGTGTCTGACATTGGAATTCATTCAGTGTGATTGATAGCCATCAGTTGCATGGTGTGAATTGCCTGTGTGGCATGCTAAGATGCAGTGATCAAGGCTTCTGTTGAAAAGCAAAGTCTTGTGGTTGATGATCAAAGCACCGCCTGTGTGGCATAGCTTTGTGTATAGCGTTGATTCGCGAGACTCACACCCCGGTATGAACCAGAAACGGGAGAGCACCTCAGGGGAGACGTGCGTTTCTTTCTAGCTAGAGGTGGTGTCAGTGCTTAAACTGGCTGACATTTATACTATTTTCACTTGTGTGGTTGTTGTTGTTGCGAGGCGCCTCGGTTTTATCGGTCGATCCGGGACCGATGGAGTCATTCGTTGGCTCATTTACGCCCCATTGGGTGGGGAAACGCATTGTTCAGGCATTATACTCCACTCCGTGTGGACCGGCCCTGACGATCCAAGGTGCAGTTGCGGTTGTTCCTGAGACATGGGCTAGAGCGTCTTGAATTCGGTAAGGACTATCTTTTGCCTTGGTTCATGATGGAAATCCAATTTCAAAATACGTGACTATGCGGTTTTGATTGTATACCTATATATGGTGACGTAGTGGTATGGGGCATTAATGCTGTCTATGATTGGTATTTATGATTGTTTATAAAATTAGAAACTAACTGGAAACGAGCTAAGATGGGTGGTTTCTTGGGTATTGGTCTGATGTTGGTTTCAGCCTTCGGGGTTAATACTTAGGGAATTGTTCTCTTACTAATTTACAGTTGGAGTGTGATTAAGAATTAAACGATAAAATTTACATTTTAAGTGATTTTACTTCACCCGTATTAAGCATATCTTGGTCGATATAAGGTAAAACTCTATCCTCCGGTTTGCGTTGCATTGTGTGATGGGACTTGAGTCTTATATCAGCTTCATTTTTATAAAAAGCATTGCGATGTTTAAAAGATTTACGGGTTTTAAAGCATTGGCAATCCAATGGAGTAAACCCGTTCCGCGAAAGTGGCGTGTCCTGTGATTAGCCATATTATAAAATGTGTTAAGTAGATTTCTCATACCAGTTCCATGACTGACGTAGTTTGTTTCACTTTCAAACTAGGGTGCCTCTCTTTCTACACGGGCAACCTTGTATTCAGGTTTTAGCAGGCTCTTTCTGGATAGCTAGAGCTGAAGATGGATTCTATCATTTATCTTTTTTTATGCTGTTCAGCTCCTATTCTACATATTATGTTTTTTTCCGCTGTAGACATTTATGTATAGCTGAACTGTATTTGTACTAAGTATAATCCTGTATACTGCGTAACTCTGATGATTATGTTTATCCAGTGTATTATTTCTGCATTATTTGGTGTATTTATTTAATTTTGTTCTGCTATTATTTGTTTATGTGTTATATTCCAAAGATTACCCTTGCCACCATCCTATGGGGTTTTGGGGTCGTCACAACGTGGTATCAGAGCTTTGGTTAAGCTTAGTGCTGGAATATAACATATTAACGAACTCGTCAGAAATAGAACCAGTAGTGTTCTAGGACGAATACCTCATTACAAATAGGATCAGTAATATCCTAGTATGAGTATGGCAAAATGAAATAACACCTCGATAGATGCATTTACATTCAAGTATATGTCTCTATGCTTTAAAATATCTTTTCTGTTGACCTAACACTTGATCTTCTATTTGCAGAAGTACTAGAAAATGAGTGTCAGAAACAAGAGAAGGAATACCGAACCAGATATTGAGGCTCTGGTAAAGAGGTATCGAAATCTGGGTGGATCACCATTCTTGGGCAAAGAATCCATTATGGAAACACAAGCTTGGATTCGCTCTGCTGGGAAGATCTTTGAAAGTTTAAAGATAAGAGATGACCAGAAAAGATTATTGGCGTCTTGGGCACTCAAAGAAGAAGCTTTGTTCTGGTGGGATTCGATTATTAAGGATAATCCAGAAGGTGATATCACCTAGGAGAGATTCAAAGACATTTTCCTAGAAAGATTTACTCCTCCCGAAGCAACTGAGCGGTTATGTGATGAATTCTATTTTCTGATACAAGGAGATATGACCATTCCGGAATATCATAAGAAATTCAATGAACTTGCTCATTTTGCCCTGCATCTAATTCAAGATCCAAAGAGGAAGAATCTGAGGTTTATTTATGGTCTTCGAAGAAGACACCAGAATAGTGTAATGGGACATGTGAAGCTCCCTTTTTCTGAAATGATATACATGGCTTATCAGTATGAGGACCTAGATAAGAAAGGTATGTTGCGCTACGAAGAGGAAGTCTGTTCTAGTAACAAATGGGAGTCTGAAACTGATAGCCCTGAGGCCAATACAATGTCTGAGGTCAGTAGGAATACTAAAGTCAATAGGAAAAGGGCCAGATCTGGGAAAGAACCCATAACGACTGCCACCTGCTCTAACTGTAATCAGAAAGGGCACTTGTCGATAAATTGCGGACCTTGAAAGAAACGAAGAAAGAATGGGTTTGAGTCTGGTAACAAGTTTCAAGGGAATAGAAGATGCAATCAATGCCATCGGTTTGGTCATGTAAAGCAAGATTGCCGGCTGTTAAAAACGACCAAAGAGGCTCAGGTCAATGAGGTGGCAGAAACCCCAGCACCCTCAGCTAGTCAGGGAAGGTCAGATGTTTTGGAAGGCACGCTTACTATCAAAGATATCCCAGATAAAGTACTGTTTGATACAAGCGCGTCACGAAGTTTTATTTCGAAGAATGCGGTCAAGAAGTTGGACTTGAAATTGAAGAAGCTCAAAGAACCCATCACTGTCCATAATCCAGTTGGGGGTTCCCTCAATCATAGTTGGATTTGTAGGGTGCCTGTCTCTTTCTCCCGCTATCGATTCCCTACCGTCTCTGTCGTCATGAATTTTACTGAATTCGATCTTATTTTGGGATTGGATTGGTTAACCAAATATGAAGCTAAGGTTAAATGCGCCGACAGAGTCGTTAAGGCAAAGCTTAAATCAGGTGATTATATAACCATTCCCTGTGAAGGTCAGAATTCTAATAGAAAAGACTTTTGGTCAGCTCTAGATGTTTCTCCTGTTCAAATAGAAAATATCCATGTAGTCACAGAGAATATTCCCGACCTCATAAAAGATATTCCTGTCATCAAGAAATATGCAGATGTGTTCGAAGAAGTTGTTAGCTTACCTCCGTAGAGAGAAATTGATTTCAAGATCGCTTTAATTCCGAATGCAAGGCCATTAGTGCACGCTATTCGGAGAATGACTCTAAAGGAGAAAGAAGAACTAGACAATCAAACTCGACAGCTTGTATGGAAGGGTCTGATCATGCCTAGTTTCTCTGATTGGTGGGCAGCAGTGGTGTTTTTCCCAAAGTCTGATGGTACTCTGCGACTATTTGTGGATTATTGTGACTTGAATAAGAAGACAATAAAGTATAAATATCCATTGCCGCGAATCGATGATTTATTGGATCGTCTGAATGGAGCACAAGTATTTTCAAAGTTGGACCTAGCTACAGGCTTCCATCAGCTTCGTATTGCCGAAGAGTGTGTTCCTATGACAACACTCAGAGGTCCTGATTTGTTCTATGAGTGGTTAGTAATGCCGTTGGGCTTATGTAACACTCCAGCCTACTTCGTCGATTTGATGAATCGAGTGTTCAGAGGAGTCTTGAATAAGTTTGTTCTGGTTTTTATTGATGATATTCTAATCTTCTCTAAGTCAAAGGCCGAACATGAAAAACATTTGGAGCAAGTTCTAGAAATTCTGAGAAGGAATGTATTGAAAGCCAAACTGTCCAAATATATATTCTGGCAAGATGAAGTAAAGTTTCTTGGCCACGTCGTATCAAAAGAGGGAATTGCTGTGGATCTAAGTAAAATCACCGCTATTCAAAATTGGAAACAACCTAGTACTCCCACAGAAGTCCGAAGTTTTCTTGGATTGGCTAGTTATTACAGGAAGTTCGTTAAAGATTTTTCAAAGATATCTAGTCACTTAACAAAGCTTACAAAGAAGCACTCAAAATTGAAGTGGACTCCAGAATGTGAGGAGGCTTTTGAGAAGCCAAAGTTAAGATTAACAACGGCTCCAGTGTTAACGATTATCAATGGCAATCAAGACTTGAAAGTTTGGACAGATGCCTCTAGAGAAGATCTTGGTGTAGTATTAATGCAAAGAGGCCAGGTTGTTGCTTATGCTAGCCGTCAACTGAAGCCACATGAAAAGAATTACGTTACTTATGATCTTGAGTTATTAGCTATCGTATTTGCTTTGAAAATCTGAAGACATTATCTTTTGGGTGAGAATTTCAAACTGTTTCAGATCCCCAGTCGCTAAAGTATCTGTTCACCCAGAAAGACTTGAATCTGAGGCAGCAACGTTGGCTAAAGTTCCTTGCAGCATACGATTTTGAGATTTTGTACACTCTAGGGAAAGCCAATGTTGTGGCTGATGCGCTAAGCAGAAAAAAAATGTAATGATCGCCAGTTTTATTATTACGACTTCCTTGAATGACAAAATATCTATTCTTCAGAAGGATGATAATTTCATTAAGGATTTGATCAAAAGGATTCAGAAAGGCGAACCCTCATGCTTTCAAATAGATAACGATGGGACCCTGAGATTGAGAGGAAGGATTTGTGTTCCCGACATCCTAAAGCTAAAAAGTGAAGTGTTAGACGAATGTCACATGTCCAAGCTGAGTATCCATCCAGGTGTGACCAAAATGTATAACGATCTGAAGCGAACATTCTGGTGGAAGGCTATGAAAAGGGACGTTTCAATATATGTTAGCAGGTGCTCTACTTGCCAACTAGTCAAAAGCGACCAACAGAAACTTGCTGGATTGTTGCAACCGCTGGATGTTCTAGGTTGGAAGTAGGAACATATTTCCATGGATTTCATAGATGGTTTGCCCAGTACCAGAAAAGGAAATGACAGTATTTGGGTGATCGTAGATCGCTTCACGAAGACTGCCCATTTCATACCTGTTAGATCGAACAGAACTGCTCAGAGTCTGGCGCAGATATATTTCAAGGAAATTGTTAGGCTACACAAAGTGCCGATCAGTATAGTTAGTGATAGAGATCCAATATTTACTAGCAAATTCTGGGAGGCATTTCAAGTAGAACTGGGAACAAAGCTGAATCTAAGCACCGCCTATCATCCTCAGACCGATGGTCAGACTGAGAAGGTGAATCATATACTAGAAGATTTATTGCGGGCTTGTGTTCTTGATTTTGGTGGATCATGGGAAGACCATTTACATTTGGCTGAGTTCTCATACAACAATAACTACCAAGCAAGCCTGACAATGTCACCATTCGAAGCATTGTATGGTAGACCGTGCCGATCTCCTACTTGTTGGGTCGAACCTAGTAATAGGCTTGTATTGGGACCTGATATGATCTGTGAAGCTGCCGACAAAGTCGATTTCGTTAAGAAACGATTACTCGCCGCTCAAAGCCGATAGAAGAGCTATGCTGATTCAAGAAGAAGAGATTTGGCTTTTTTCTGTTGGTGATTAGGTGTATCTAAGGGTTTCTCCGATGAGAGGAGTGATTCGATTTGGCAAAACTGGGAAGTTGGCGCCCAAATTTATTGGTCCATTCTCTATACTTGAACAGATTGGAACCCTCATTTATAGAGTTCCATTGCCTGATTGGTTGCCTGGAGTGCATGATGTATTTCACGTATCTCAACTTCGAAAGCATGTTCATGACCCAGACTTGGTTATGGAAGAGGCCGCACAATAGGATATTGAAATTACTCCAGAATTGGCTATGAGAAGAGAGCCGCTAAAGATTATTGGCAAAGAAACCAAAGAGCAGAGGAACAAGAAGGTTCACTTAGTCAAAGTGCAATGGAGTGGAGATCTGCGAGATTGTACTTGGGAAACAAAGGAAAGCATTAAGAAATCCTATCCTAAGTGCAGGGTGGATATCTCTGATTGACTCTGGTGCAAGATACATTTACCATATTTTGAAATTTCCATTATGTTCTCTACTTCGTTGTTATTTTCTTTTCAAGGATATAAACTTTTAATTCTATAGTCTGAATGACTTTAAAAGAGTATAGGAATTGATTAGTATATTTTTGAAAAGTTAAAAACAAATTGGTTGTTGTTTGCATTGTGTGATAGTGGATTTGATTAATTAAATTATTAGAATGATAGTTAATTAAATCACGTAAAGAACTGATTTAAAAATAGATAGAAATATATACATGTGCATTATATATGTTTGAACAGGTAAATGGATTAGCTGTTGAGTAGATAATTTATTTGCGTGCCTGACAAATAGGTAAACCTTAAAGAGTTGGATGCATAATTTTATTATTATATCCACTCCTGTGAATGCCATTGGATGCGGAGTGGTGGTTGTTCTGTGTGTAATAATAAATGTCGCCATAGGATAGTAACAATTAATTTTGAACTACACTACATGGTATACTTCTTGAAGATAGGCATACTTCATCAAATACCACATAAGCATTTTGAGCTTGTGTGACGAGGTTGAAGATTTACCATACGAGCGAGAGGATTGTATAGCGATGACTATATTTTACAGGTTGAACCGATGACTGATATGGACCATACAAAATATAACGGTAAATTGCCAGATTAATAAAAACCCCACACGGGTCTGGAGATGACAATAAACACGTCTCTTTGGTCATTAAGGCACAAAAACCATTTATAGGGTGACGAGAATTTATTCTCTGGAGTTATGATCTATACACACTCCCCTGTGGACACCGAAATATATCACAATAAATATGTGCATGCTTATTAGGATTTATTGGGTACCTAATACGGCCCAATAAATTTCCAAACCCCTCCCCGTACAAAGGAGGTTATGGCGAATTTTTTCGAAAATTTAGGGTGTTAGCCAAATTTTTGAAGAATTTGAAAATTCTTAGAAACTGAAAAGTTGAAGAATGGAAGCCAGATTGAAAGTAGAGTTGATTAATCAAACCACTTTCGACTTTGTTCCTTTTTGGGGACGAAAAGTTTAAGTGGGGGAGATTGTAACAACCTGGAAAATCTGAACCAGTTTGAAAATTTTAATTTGGCTATTTTTGTGAATTTAAAATTAATATTTTAAATAATAACGTTGAAAAGTAAGTTCGAATCTACGTTTGAAAATAAATATAATTAATTCTAATTATAAACAAGGCCTGAAATGGCGCGGTAATTTCAAAATTTGAATTCAAACTTTGACTGATGTACCGGGTGCAAAATGAAAGGGATTTTAGTGAAACCAAAAATATTTAAATCTGTTAGTGAATATCTTTCTAACGAATCTGAAAAATCGAAGTTTCATAGCGGAAAGCAAAAGTTATGGCCAAATGAATTTTCAAAAAGGTCGCTATAGAGTTTATATAGCCCGTGAAAACGGCCATTTTGTCAAAGACCTCAGAATTCGACGAAACCACTTTTGTTGGATCCGGGATGTCAAATTATTGCTAGGTTCAAATTTCATAATTTTTGAAGCTAGTATGTGAGCGTGGCAAAGGAAAATGTGTTTGGTCGATTTCTATAAAATTGGATCGACCAGAAAAGGGCCATTTTTCAAACGGTCTCAGAATTCGACGAAACAAGTTTTGTTGGGACCGTATCGTCAAAACATAGCTAGATTTATTTTTCTGGAATTTTTGGGATCAATATGTAGCCCTGACAAATTGAAATGTACGTTCAAATTAAATATTGAATGTTTTATATTTTAATTTGAAGCGAAACTGACTCAAACAATCGAATGGGGCTACGAAACATATCCCATTGTGTTCATAATTGGGGTATTTAGCTAGGGACGACAGTCGTTGGGTTTGGATTGGTGTTAGTATGTGAAGAGGAGTATTTTTGAGATTTTAAAAATTATAAATTAAAAATAAAAAACCCCTGCCCAATCAGATTCCCCTTCCACTTCCGCGTTGAGCAAAAAAACATGATCCCCCTACTGTTCGAACGACGGAAAAGCTTCTGGCCTTCCCTCCTCTTTTTCTCACCAATCTTTCCAGGAAATCGCTTGCTCGAGATAAGCTTTTTGTAGATCTTCCCGAGCTCTTCAAATCTATGTAAGGGTTGGGTTTTTTCGTGGCCTAAAGCTCGAGATCCAAGCCAGTGAAATTCGTTGTTTCCGCCACGTCCGCCAGCCTCGATCGACGTGGGCACACTTACCATTTTTGGGCGCGCCTTTCCAAGCTCCAGGCCATTGCACAACCCGATCGTCGATCCGCTTTACCGTTTGATCGAAAAGTTCAAACCTAGTTTTGAAGAAAAATAGAGAGGTACGACTGATTTTAAATTAAACTATATTATAGCACTTTAAAGCGCTACGGTTTTTGATTTCACTATAAAAATTATATCCTTTTCGTTTGTTGATGTAATTCAGTGAAACAAGAGACAGTGGACTCGTGTGGGCGTCTTCTACATTCTAGAAGAGACTGGATATTTTTCTGAGCCTTCTGCTATTTTTGGTGGAGTGGAACACAATGTGAGATTTCTGAATGTGAAAACCCGTAACTTCCCCGTAAAGGAAAGAGCGGATAGTTCGAGAACAAGCCACATCAGAACGCAAACGGGAGAACATTTCATTGTATATTATAACAATGCATCAGATTACAAGAATATACAGAGTATAAATAAATAAATATTACACAGAAATATCAGAGATTTAAATTACATTTAAATACATCGCAACGGAAAATAATACAAAACACAACTAGAAGGAGATATACGGATACAAAGCTTTCCGGATATCGTTCCAGCTGTAAACCAGGATCCTGTGAATATAAATCTGCAAAACCAAAACTACTAGCTGCCCGTGTCAAAATAGGGGCACCCAGAGTTTAGGTCAAAACAATAAACTCCAGGTCAGTCATGTGACTGGTGTGAGAACTAAAACAGTTATTAATCTTTATTTGAAAGTTAGGTAAATCAAGGGACCACGCTGTATAACACGAAACGGGTTTCCTCCCAAGAATACCAGTGCATAAAACAAACAGCGCAATGCTAAATAAAGAAAAATAAAGCTGTTATAAGACCCAGGTCCTATCACACAATGCAACGCAAGCCGGGGGATAGGGTTTCCCTTATAACAGCCAAAGAATGCTTGATACGTTTAAAACAAATCATTTGATACTATTATAAGTGTATAGTGTATAAAACAACTTCAAATCATAAGTATCAATCATAGACGGCATGGGTACCATATATCATGTCGCCATACTAGGCTCTACAAATAAAACCGCAAATGTCACGTATTTGGAAGTTGGATTTCCATCTATGAACCGAGGCCAGGGATCGTCCTCTACCGATTCGAGACAATCTAGCCCATGTCTCAGGCAAGCGCGTAGGCAAGCCTTGGATCATCAGGGTCGGTCCACCGATGTGGATTATTATGCCTGAACAATACGTCTCTCCGCCCTTTGGGGCGTAAATGAGCCAACGAATGGCTCCATCAGACCCGGATCATCCGATCTAACAGAGGCGCCTCGCAACAGCAACAACCACACAGGTGAAAAGTATATAAATGTCAGGGCTGGTAGGTCACTGACACCACCCTAGCTAGAAAGAAACGCATGTCCTCCTTGAGGTCCTCTCCCGTTTTTGGTTCACAATCGGGGTGCGAGGCTCGCGAATTCACGTTACACAAAGCTGTGCCACACAGGCTGTGCTTTGATCATCACCACAAGACTTTGCTTTTCAACAGAAGCCTCAATCCATTGCCACTTAGGCATGCCACACAGGCAATTCACTGCATGCGTTTGATATCCATCAGTATATAACCCCTGAGCTCGTACGTCTCAGAGAAGGGCGTTAAGCAAGAGAATAAATTCTCCGCTGCCAAACAGATATATATTTAATAGAGATCAATCACACAGACTAAAATCCAATGTCGGACACACAGTCCATTTACAAGTTCGCTCTGGATCTGAACAAAACCGGGGGCACCTAGTACCCTGCATATCCATCAATCTCCAAGTACGTCTGGACGATCACGAACTGTTTCCATCTTCTTGGGTGTACAACCCAATCAAAATCATCAGTAATCACCCAAACGACGTGAAGACCTCCGGTCTTCGACCATCGTCTTCATCTTCGACTTATCGTCGTATCAGTTATTCAGAATGGGATAAACCCGGTCTTTCCAAATAACTCGCGTATATTTTAAAGAGGTGTTACGCAAACACAACATACGCCTCATTCCAATTCATCAGTCACTAACCGTAAATTAACAAGAGAATAATTCCCCAAATATTAACCCCGAAGGTCGAAACCAACATCAGATCAATATCTAGAAAACCATTCTGCTTAGCTAACCGACAGTTAGTTTCTAAATTTCACATTCATAAGGAGAGGTTCCCATTAATTTTATCAAAGATAAATTCTTTATATTTATTCTTTAATCTATCCATACCAACCGTGAAAACCCGTAACTTCCCCGTAAAGGAAAGAGCGGATAGTTCGAGAACAAGCCACATCAGAACGCAGACGGAAGAACATTTCATTGTATATTACAACAATGCATCAGATTACAAGAATATACAGAGTATAAATAAATAAATATTACACAGAAATATCAGAGATTTAAATTACATTTAAATACATTGCAGCGGAAAATAATACAAAACACAACTAGAAGGAGATATACGGATACAAAGCTTTCCGGATATCGTTCCAGCTGTAAACCAGGATCCTGTGAATGTAAATCTGTAAAACCAAAACTACCAGCTGCCCGTGTCAAAATAGGGGCACCTAGAGTTTAGGTCAAAACAATAAACTCCAGGTCAGTCATGTGACTGGTGTGAGAACTAAAACAGTTATTAATCTTTATTTGAAAGTTAGGTAAATCAAGGGACCACGCCGTATAACATGGAACGGGTTTCCTCCCAAGAATACCAGTGCATAAAACAAACAGCGCAATGCTAAATAAGGAAAAATGAAGCTGTTATAAGACCCAGGTCCTATCACACAATGCAACGCAAGCCGGGGGATAGGGTTTTCCCTTATAACAGCCAAAGAATTCTTGATACGTTTAAAACAAATCATTTGATACTATTATAAGTGTATAGTGTATAAAACAACTTCAAATCATAAGTATCAATCATAGACGGCATAGGTACCATATATCATGTTGCTATACTAGGCTATACAAATAAAATCGCAAATGTCACGTATTTGGAAGTTGGATTTCCATCTATGAACCAAGGCCAGGGATCGTCCTCTACCGATTCGAGACAATCTAGCCCATGTCTCAGGCAAGCGCGCAGGCAAGCCTTGGATCATCAGGGCCGGTCCACCGATGTGGATTATTATGCCTGAACAATACGTCTCTCCGCCCTTTGGGGCGTAAATGAGCCAACGAATGGCTCCATCATACCCGGATCGTCCGATCTAACCGAGGCGCCTCGCAACAGCAACAACCACACAGGTGAAAAGTATATAAATGTCAGGGCTGGTAGGTCACTGACACCACCCTAGCTAGAAAGAAACGCATGTCCTCCCTGAGGTCCTCTCCCGTTTTTGGTTCACAACTGGGGTGCAAGGCTCGCGAATTCACGTTACACAAAGCTGTGCCACACAGGCTGTGCTTTGATCATCACCACAAGACTTTTCTTTTCAACAGAAGCCTCGATCCATTGCCACTTAGGCATGCCATACAGGCAATTCACTCCATGCATTTGATATCCATCAGTATATAACCCCTGAGCTCGTACGTCTCAGAGAAGGGCGTTAAGCAAGAGAATAAATTCTCCGCCGCCAAACAGATATATATTTAATAGAAATCAATCACACAGACTGAAATCCAATGTCAGACACACAGTCCATTTACAAGTTCGCTCTGGGTCTGAGCGAAACCGGAGGCACCTAGTACCCTGCATATCCATCGATCTCCAAGTACGTCTGGACGATCACCAACTGTTTCCATCTTCTTGGGTGTACAGCCCAATCAAGATCATCAGTAATCACCCAAACGACGTGAAGACCTCCGGTCTTCGACCATCGTCTTCATCTTCGACTTATCGTCGTATCAGTTATTCAGAATGGGATAAACCCGGTCTTTCCGAATAACTCGCGTATATTTTAAAGAGGTGTTACGCAAACACAACATAAGCCTCATTCCAATTCATCAGTCACTAACCGTAAATTAACAAGAGAATAATTCCCCAAATATTAACCCCGAAGGCCGAAACCAACATCAGATCAATATCCAGAAAACCATTCTGCTTAGCTAACCGACAGTTAGTTTCTAAATTTCACATTCATAGGGAGAGGTTCCCATTAATTTTATCAAAGATAAATTCTTTATATTTATTCTTTAATCTATCCTTTTGAATTTCGATTCAACTAGTCGGGATTAACGAAACTTACCGAAGTAATCATTTGTTTTAATTTCCCAATCCCAACCTATTCATCCCATGAAGTAAAACTGGTAATACTTCATATCTAACACCACAGTGTTATCGGTAAATTCAATTACCATTTCACGTTCAAATCTAATTAAAGATTTAACTGTCGCCTGGAGTAAAACTGGTGATACTCCATTCTCGATCTTTTCAATCTAATTAAAGATTCATTAAAACTCCACTTAGTTTTAATCGTTAGCTGGGTTAAAGAATTAGTGTCATTTAAAACATGGTTCACGATAAACCCAAAATCACATCACATTAATTATCGGGTTAAAGAACGAGTGTTATTTAAAACACTGTTCACGATAAACCCAAAAATCAATATCAATTCAATTAAATATTATTTAATTGGTACACTTCATTAAATCTAAATAAAAAGATTCAATCTTTTTCTCAACTGGATTCAAGAACAGTGTTAATGAAGACACCATTCACGACAAACCCAAATCACATTTGATATTAAATACAAGGCTCTGAATAGAAAATATCCCGACTTATATTCAATATCAAATTCTACGACCAACAAATATCGTATTGGAAATAACGATATATATATCTATATCTTTCAAATTTCCATAACAACATCTGTATAATCACGAAATCCAACATCGAAATATTCCGAAGACAATTTCGACTCAAATCCATTCCAATGCAATCATTGGAAATTCTGGTTATTTTCAAAACCATTTCAAATTCAATTTATTTATTTAAAATAAATAGAATTATAATTCTAGTTCAAAACTAGTTCATTTCGATAAAAATCTATTTTTATCTTTTCAAATATGGAATTTTTCATCCCAATTCTTCACAAAACATTTCTTATGATTTTACACAAATTATTAATATTTTTAATAATTTTATCAAGGCCCGTACAGTCGATTTCCATCTACGGCCATCGAACTGCACTTACAGCGACCTTTTTCAAATTTGATTTGGACATAATTCCAAATCCAACCGTTAGATTTCAAATTTCTAATATTCGTTAGAAATCTCTTTTCGATACGAACCCAATGGTTCCGGTTTTAGGAGAATCCGACGGTCGGATCTCCCGCAATATCCGTTCGAAGTCAATGGTCGAAATTCGCGAACTGCCGCGGCGCGGCGCGTTCTATTCAGGCCATTATATTATATATATAATATATACTTCATCGATTTCCTTTAAAACGTATTTAATAAATCATTTTAAATTCGTTTTCAAAACGATTTCAACTTCTATTTCAACTTCAAATCAAAATCGAATTTTCCAACATAAATTCATTTTCTTTTCATTTCAAATTGATTTAATTCAAATTGATTTCAATTCAATTCAATTTCAATTCGTTTTCAATTCAATTCAATTTTTAATTTGAATTCATTTATATTCAATTTAATTCAAATTTCAATTCTTTTCAAAATTTCAGATTTTGAAATCACTTTCGACATTCGTTATAAAATGAATAAAATCGATATAACTCTCGTTCACGTCAAAATGGCGTCAATCTAATCAATACGGCTTCATATATTCCTATTTTCAAATATTCTATTTCAAATATTTCCTTTTCAAATATTTCTATTCAAATATTTCTTTTTCAAATGTTTCTTTTTCAAATATTTCTTTTGCAAATATTTCTATTCGAATATTTCTATTCAAATATTTCTTTTTCAAATATTTCTTTTGCAAAACTGGAATGAGGCCCAATCAATTACCATATAATGTTAATTAAACGGATTTTCTACAACACATGTATATATCAACAACGATGAACAATCAACCATCATCCAAAGTGCATTCTACACTGTATAAGCATCAAATATAAATATTCAACGCTTATAACAGTCTGTCAATCAATCGATCGACATACCACTAAACAATCGGGATTGGTGTACATCAAATATCATCCCAATACCCGTGTGGGGTTTCAAACAATCAAACACAGATTTTATTTTTGCTGTTGGGCGATGTGGAAAATTTATCGTCTCAATCAATATCAGTCAAATGTGTGTATATAAACAAATCGTCCGATTTGTTTATTTTTATTTCATTTCATATCCACGTTAAAAATTCTATTTTTAACTATAAAATATTTTTAACTATATAAATATTTTATTTCATTTCACATCACATCACACAATCAACTACACATCAAAATCAAACAAACAAGCATACAAGCCGTCCATGGTCTGTGGACGATGGGTGTCGGGTGCTACTAAACACCGTCTGCATCCTAGTATATATTTCAACAAGAAAAATAAATTTTAGAGTGAGAAGTTCTCACCGATAGCTATCCCAACTTCACGCCACTTCATTTAGAGAAATCTTCGTCATTCTCGCCTTTTTGTCATCTTCGTTGCCCGTAGCCACTACATATGTAAAAATCACACATTTTTATATTGCTTTCTTTAAAATAAAAATCACATTTTTATTTGTTCACTTTCAATTTAAAAATCATATTTTTCTTGTCACTTCATATATTTAAAAATCGAATTTTTACTTTGCTATTCAATACATAAAAATCGAATTTTATAAAAATCGAATTTTTACTTTGCTATTCAATATATAAAAATCAAATTTTTACTTTGCTATTCAATATATAAAAATCGAATTTTTACTTTGCTATTCAATATATAAAAATCGAATTTTTACTTTGCTATTCAATATATAAAAATCGAATTTTTACTTCGCTATTCAATATATAAAAATCGAATTTTTACTTTGCTATTCAATATATAAAATCAAAATTTTACTTTGCTATTCAATATATAAAAATCGAATTTTTACTTTGCTATTCAATATATAAAAATCGAATTTTTACTTTGCTATTCAATATATAAAAATCGAATTTTTACTTCGCTATTCAATATATAAAAATCGAATTTTTACTTTGCTATTCAATATATAAAAATCAAATTTTTACTTCGCTATTCAATATATAAAAATCCCATTTTTACTTCGCTATTCAATATATAAAAATCCCATTTTTACTTTGCTATTCAATATATAAAAATCGAATTTTTACTTTGCTATTCAATATATAAAAATCGAATTTTTACTTCGCTATTCAATATATAAAAATCCCATTTTTATAATCACGCTATATGGATAAAAATTCTATTTTCACACCGCTACTATATAAAAAGATTTCGCCTTTTCAAATGTAAAGATTTCATCACTATAAAAATCACCTCTTTATTTCAACGTATATATAATAAAAATCAAAATTTTATTTCGCTACATATACAAAGATGATATTTTTATATTCTCTATCCTATAAAGATTATAGTTTTATAGTTCACATATGCTAAAAATCATATTTTTAACTTTCCTATATTATATAAAAATTATATCTTTACTCTCCTACTATAACAAAAATTATATTTTTAATCTTCTACTATATTAAAAATTATATTTTTATTATCTCTACTTTATAAAAATCATATTTTTTCGCATTTAAAAATCTAAGCTTTATATATTTCAAAAACAACTTTCTTTATATTTTCAAAACCATGTTCTTTATATTTTCAAACCAATGTTCTTCATATCTTCAAACCAATGTTCTTCATAAAAATTTCATTTTTAAACTAATGTTATTTATTATTTTCAAAAGTAATGTAATCTAAACAATGCTTTTATATTTTTAAAGACTTCACTTAAATTGCTATTTTTATAAAAAATCATATTTTCATCAATGTATTGATATTAAATAAAAACTCAGTTTTAAACAATGCTATTTCATTGCAAAATTTAATTACTAAATTAATCTAAAAATCATAAAAGAAAATATATAAAATAAAATAAATAAATAATAAAAATAAAAAAATAAAAAACCGCACCTTTTTCTGATTTGAACGTTGACCGGACGGGGGGGGGGGGGGGGGGGGAAAGGGGTGCGCGGTGGCTGCTGGTGCGAGGGAAGTGGCGGCTGGGTGGCGGAAGGTCGGGGGGGGGGGGGAGGGGGGGGCGAAGCTCAGGTGGCGGTGGGCCACAGTCGCGATTTCCGTTTGGATTAGGGGGAGGGTTTTGCGTGTTCTTCAACGCCGGAGGAGGAGATCGAGAAGGAGGGGGGATTGCCTGGGGGTGCTCGTCGATGTTCGGGGGTGAGGTGGAAGGGACCGCGACGATGGGGGTGGCGCGACTTGGAGGGCGACGGGTTTGCTGCCATCGGTTTTTTTATTTTAATTTGACCTAGGTTTGACTGAGTAGGAGGAAGGGAGGGAGGTTTATATATATTATTTTTATCTTTCCTTTTTAAATCCCTAAGTGTTTACTTTTCATTCAAACTCCAATCGGGACCCAACGACTGTCGCCCCTAGCTAATTACCCTCATTCCGAACACAATGGGATATGTTTTGTAAGCCAATTCCGCTGTTTCGTTCATCTTTCGTTAAATTTAAAATATAAATCTTTATATATTCCATTTGAACGCACATTTTAAATTACTAGGGCCACATACTAACTCAGAAAATTCCAGAAAAATTATTTTTAGCTTCGTATTGACGATACGGTCCTAACAAAACTAATTTCGTCGAATTCTGAGACCGTTGGAAAAATGGGCATTTTCCAGTCGATGGAATTCAACTAAAACTGTTCAAACACGTTTAACTTCGCCATGCTCACATATTGATTCGAAAAATTATGAAATTTGGAATCTAACAATAACTTGACAATGCGAATCCAACAAAAGTGGTTTCGTCGAAATCCGAGGTCGCTTGCAAAATGTCCATTTTTAAGGGCCTGAATTCCATAGTGACTATTCAGAATTTTCAACTAGACATGTCTTTTGATTCCCGCTATGAAATTTCGATTTTTCGGATTCGTTGGAAAGATAGCCACAATTGGATTCCATTATTTTTGGTTTCACTAAAATCCGGTTTATTTTGCACCCGGTACGTTCAATTGAAGTTTGAAATCGAATTATCGAACTACCGCGCCATTTTCAATTCCTTTTATAAATATAAACAAATATTTATATTCTATCATCGATCTATATAACTATATATGATTGAATTTTATTCAAAAGAAATTTTCTCGTTGAAATTATTTAAAATAATTCATTTTAAATAATCAAAATTCGCTAAAATTGCCAAAATAAAAATTTTAAACTGGCCCAGATTTCCGGGTTGTTACACTGAATTATAAACGATATAGAAAACGACGATGTATAAATTATATAGTCGATGTATGAGTTATATAAGCGTTGTACACCTCATGTATAAGCGTTGTATATGTTGTACGTTCGATGTATAAGTTATATATGCGTTGTAAAAATTATATATGTGTTGAAATAGAAGTGAAATTTACTTATATATACGCCCCTCGTCCATAAACCTTGAACGATATTTATTAGTTGTGATTGGTGTGAAAATTGGTTGATAACAAATGGTTGATTTGAATAGTTTGTGGTTGAAATTGATTGATTGTGGTTGAAAAATACGCGTTTGTGGTTGAGAATTATTTGGTTGAAACCACATAGGATTAGTATGTGGAAAAGAAAAAAATATACATGCCGCCTGCGTGCGAACTAGATGCATGAAATCCCCATGTCAGAAGCTGCGAGGCTTTAAGGTAGAGCGAGGAGCCGTACTAGGGACGACCCCGGTTTTAACTACCCTGCCATTATGCTGCCGAAATTTTGAATAATATTCATGTGTTAGAATTATTTTCATGTGTTGAAACTATATTCGTGTGTTGAATAGAAAGTCGTGTGTTGAATAGAAATTCATGTGTTGAATAGAGATTCATGTGTTGAACGACATTCATGTTTTGAAATAAATTGTTTTATAATAATAATCCTATTTTTATCATCTATATAAACTATATAAAATAGTCGTGTTTTGAAATAAATTGTTTTATAATAAATTCCAATTTTTATCATCTATATAAACTATATAAAATAGTCGTGTTTTGAAATAAATTGTTTTATAATAAAAATCCTATTTTTACCATCTATATGAACTATATAAAATAGTCGTGTTTTGAAATAAATTGTTTTATAATAAAAATCATATTTTTATCATTTATATGAACTATGTAAAATTGTCGTGTTTTGAAATCAATGGCTTTACAATAAAAATCACATTTTTATTATATACATGAATTGTTAAAAATAGTGAAGTGTTGAAATAAATGTCGGTTGGAAAAAATATCATTTTTATCAAATATATTAAAAGAATATCGTTTTGAAATCGAAGAATAGATTATATTTATATATATAAATAAAATTAAAATAAATCGAATCACGAAGCTGCAGTTCGTGTTTTGAAACCGTGATTTCAAACGATTAGTGCGGGAGATCAGACCATCGGGTTTTCCCGAAACCGAAACCGTTGGGTTCGCTTTGGAAATATCTTTCCAACGACACCAACTTTGTGAAGATCCAACGGTTGGATTATTTGGAATGTTTAATTCAAATCTGAAAAAAAGCGCCAAAATCGATTATATTTATATATATAAATATAATTATATTAAATCGAATTATGATGCTGCAGTTCGTATTTTAAATCAAAACTTCAAACGAGTGTACCAGGAGATCCGACCATCGGATTTTCCCAAAACTGAAACCGTTGGATTCGTTTTGAAAAGATCTTTCTAATGATATAAAATTTGTGAAGATCCAACGGTTAGATTTTTAGATATGTGTAAATCAAATCTGAAGAAAAACAGCGCTTCGACCGCGTTATGGCCTGAAGCGTCATTTGAATAAATTGGCTATTTTTAAATAAATAAAAATAGCGATAAATCGTGATAAAATATTATAAACGATATGGAATGGAAATAAACTGAATTTGCTCGGTTTATGTGATATTTGATGGTTGAATGTGTTTGACATGAAAATTATACTAAAGAATTTATCTTTGATAAAAATAATGGGAACCTTTCCCTAAAAATGTAAAATTTAGAAACTAACTGAAGGTTAGCTAAGTCGAATGGTTTCCTAGGTTTTGATCTGATGTTGGTATCGGCCGTCGGGGTTAATATTTGGGGAATCGTTCTCTTACTAATTTACGGTTAGTGACTAATGAATTGGATTAAGGCGTGTGTTGTGTTTATGTAGCACTTGTTAATTATATACACGAGTTACTCAGAAAGACCGGGTTTATCCCATTCTGAATAACTAAATCGACGATAAGAAGTCGATGATGAAGACAGTGGTTGAAGACCAGAGATCTTCACATTGTTTGGATGGTAACTGATGTCTTGACTGGGAGGCATCCAGAAATATAGATAATAAGTGGTGATCGTCCAGACGTACGTGGAGATCGATGGGTATGCGAGGTATATAGTGCCTCTGGTTTCATTCAGACCTAGAACAGACTTGTAAATGGACTGTGTGTCTGACATTGGAATTCATTCTGTGTGATTGATAGCCATCAGTTGCATGGCGTGAATTGCCTATGTGGCATGCTAAGATGTAGTGATCATGGCTTCTGTTGAAAAGCAAAGTCTTGAGGTTGATGATCAAAGCACCGCCTGTGTGGCATAGCTTTGTGTATAGCGTTGGTTCGCGAGCCTCACACCCCGGTATGAACCAGAAACGGGAGAGGACCTTAGGGGGACGTGCGTTTCTTTCTAGTTAGAGGTGGTGTCAGTGCTTAAACTAGCTGACATTTATACTATTTTCACCTGTGTGGTTGTTGCTGTTGTGAGGCGCCTCGGTTTGATTGGTCGATCTGGACCGACGGAGTCATTCGTTGGCTCATTTACGCCCCATAGGGCGAGGAAACGCATTATTCAGGCATTATAATCCACTCCGTGTGGACCGGCTCTGACGATCCAAGGTGCAGTTGCGGCTGTTCCTGAGACACGGCTAAAGCGTCTCGAATTCGGTAAGGACTATGTTTTGCCTTGGTTCATGACGGAAATCCAATTTCCAAATACGTGACTATACGGTTTTGATTGTGTACCTATATTTGGTGACATAGTGGTATGGGGGCATTAATGCTGTCTATGATTGATATTTATGATGGTTTATAAAATTAGAAACTAACTGGAAACGAGCTAAGATGGGTGGTTTCCTGGGCATTGGTCTGATGTTGGTTTCGACCTTCGGGGTTAATACTTAGGGATTCGTTCTCTTACTAATTTACAGTTGGAGTCTGATTAAGAATTAAACGATAAAATTTACATTTTAAGTGATTTTACTTTACATTTATTAAGCATATCTTGGTCGATATAAGGTAAAACTCTATCCTCCGATTTGCGTTGCATTGTGTGATGGGACTTGAGTCTTATATCGGCTTCATTTTTATAAAAAGCATTGCGATGTTTAAAAGATTTACTGGTTTTAAAGCACTGGCAATCCAATGGAGTAAACCCGTTCCCCGAAAGTGGTGTGGTCCTGTGATTAGCCATATTATAAAATGTGTTAAATAGATTTCTCATACCAGTCCCATGACTGACTCGTAGTTTGTTTCACTTGCAAACTAAGGTGCCCCTCTTTCTACACGGGCAACCTTGTATTCAGGTTTTAGCAGGCTCTTTCTGGATAGCTGGAGCTGAAGATGGATTCTATCATTTATCTCTTTTTATGCTGTTCAGCTCCTATTGTACATATATGTTTGTTTTCCGCTGTAGACATTTATGTATAGCTGAACTGTATTTGTACTAAGTATGATCCTGTATACTGCGTAACTCTGATGATTACGTTTATCCAGTGTATTATTTGTGCATTATTTGGTGTATTTATTTAATTCTGTTCTGCTATTATCTGTTTATGTGTTATATTCCAAAGATTACCCCTGCCACCGTCCTACGTGGTTTTGGGGTCGTCACATACTCCATTCCGTTCATTTCATATATTCGATAAATTTATTTATCTCATTCTCATTCCATTCTAATTAAAGGTTTATTGAAACGCTTATTCAGTTTTAATCTCGAAAATCATTTCTTAATGATTATTCAACTTTAGGAAAATAAATATATCTTTAACTGGGTTAAAGAACGAATGTCATTTGAAACACAGTTCATGATAAACCCAAAATCACATTCCATTAATTATGGAATCTTCACGGAGAATAGATCAATATATATAATCGATATAAACTTCCATATCCAACCGACAATATAAATCGAATAACAACAAGCCCTTTTAAATTCCATATATAGTAACATTCTTTCTCCACAGAAGTTCACTTCGTATATTACCAAATCGAATTCCATTCCATTCTAATTTATTTTATCAAATTGAAAAACTTTACTTTGGAAAGTTTCCATTAAATCTTGATAAGAAGATTTATGAATTCCAAATCACCTTTCACTGTTAATTGGGTTAGAGAACGAACGTCGTTAAAAACACAGTTCATGATAAATCCAATTCACATTCCATTTTATTCCAATTACTAAAGATAACTGGAAACTTAAATAATCTTAATTAAAAGATTTATTCTTTTCACACGGGGTTTAAGAACATGTTATTTAAGACACCGTTCATGACAAACCCAAAATCCAATTTTAATTCAATTCCAATTAAATATTAATTATTTGGTAAACTTCCCTAAGTCTTAATTAAAAGATTTATTCTTTTCTCAACTGGGTTTAGAACAGTGTTAACCCAAAATCCAATTTAATATTAAATACAAGGCTTTGAATATAAATTATATCGGCTTATATTCAATATCAAATTCTGAAACTAACGGATATCGTATTGGGAATAACGATATCTATATCTTCCAAATTTCCATAATAATATCCATATAACCACGGAATCCAATATCGAAATATTCTGAGGATTATTTCCATTCCAATTTATTCATTGGAAAATTCTGGTTATTTTTAAAAACATTTCAAATCTAATTTATTTCTTTAAAAATATTGGATTATTATTCTAGTTAATAACTAATTCATTTTGACAAAAATATATTTTTATCTTCACATATGTCTATTTTTTCATCCAAATTCTTTCCAAATCATTTACTATGATTTTACACAAATTATTAATATTTTTAATAATTTTATTAAGGCCCTTTCAGTCGATTTCCATAAACGGTCATCGAACTGCATTTACATCGACCATTTCCAAATTTGATTTGGACATAATTCCAAATCCAACCGTTTGATTTCAAATCTCTTAAATTCATTCAAAAGCTCTTTTCGATACAAACCCAAGGTTCCGGTTTTAAAAGAATCCGACGGTTGGATATCCCGTAATGTCAATTCGAAGTCAATGGTCGAAATTCGCGAACGGTCGCGGCGCGGCCTTTTCTTCAGGCCATTAAATATATATAATATATAATTTCGTCGATTTCCATAAACGTATTTTATAAATCGTTTATTAATTCGTTTTATAAACGATTTCAACTTCATTTTCAATTTTAAGTCAAAACTGGATTTTCCTTATCATTATAATATAAATGATAATATTTTCAAAACATTAGATTTGAAATCATTTCCTTTCGATATTCATTATAAAAACGAATAAAATCGATATAAATATCGTTCGCAGTCAAAATAGCGCATATCTAATCAATACGGCTTCACACATTTTAATATTTTCATGTCAATCTAAAATCAGACATTAGAATAAGATTTTAATCCTTTACTGAATATTACTTTTAAAATATTCCTTATTTTGAAATATCCGTTATTTTAAAATATTCTTTATTCCTGAATTGGAATCAGACACAGTCAATCGCCATATAATGTTATTTATATGGATTTCATAATACACATGTATACAACAACAATGATAAACAATAATCCATCATCCAGAGTGCATTCTACACTGTATAAGCATTAAAATAAATGAATAACGCTTACTACAGTTCGTCAACCAATCAATTGACATACAACTCAACAATTGGGATTAGTGTACGCCAAATATCATCCCAATACCCGTGTGGGTTTTCAACCATCAAACAATAATAATTATTTGTGCACTTGGGCGATGTGTGAAAATTATCGACCCAATTGATATCACAAAAATAGGCGAGCATAAACAAGTCTTCCGACTTGTAAATGGATGTGTAAGCTTATTTTTAACTATCCAATAATTATTTTATATATCGCAGTTATAAGCTAAAAATAATATTTTCAACTAACTAAATTTTTCTAACACTTTTTAGAAAATTTCGACAGCATAACGGCACGATACTAGAACCAGAATAAGGTCTGGCCTTACCCCTCGCCTAATACTGGCTCGCACCATATATAAACCAAACTCAATCAATTCCATTCACATCCCAAACCAAATTCAAATAATTTCTTAATAGGGTTGCCAAAACCCATTAATTAACAATCAATCAAATAAACCAAACAACCAAACATCCATGGTTTCAATCAAAGGTGTCAGATGCTGCTAAGCACCGTCTGCATCCTAGTATGTATTTAACTATAAACAAAATTAGAGTGAGAAGTTCTCATCTTGGGTTTCTACTCCACCATTCTTTTTATATAGCATACCTACGTTAAAAATCATATTTTTTATCAACTAAAAATTATTTCATAAACCATATACATACGCTAATAATCATATTTTTATATCATTAAAAATCATATCTTTATAATGCTATTCATATAATAAAAATCATATTTTTAATTTAAAGCTATTTATATAAAAATCATATTTTTATTACGCTATTATATATATAAAAATCAAATTTTTTTTCACTACTACATATATAAAAATCATATTTTTATTTCACTACTACATATATAAAAATCATATTTTTATTTCACTACTACATATATAAATATCATATTTTTATTTCATAACTATATATGTAAAAATCATATTTTTAATTCAAAACCGTATGTGTAAAAATCACGCTTTTAATCTAACACTATATATATATATCATATGTTTATTGACATAAATAAAATAAAAATAGAAATAAAAACTCATAGCAGGCAATGGCAGCTATTTTGGAGCCGTGACGCTCGATGTTGGTGGCTCGGGAAGTTCAGAGACTAAATATACACGCCGAAAATAATAAAAACTGGATTTTTATTTGTTGAGGGCCCCACAAGCGGCGGTCAGAGGCCGAGGAAGCGTGACAGGTGGTGGCAGTGGTCTGATGGTCGGGGGTGGTGGCACAGTGGAGGCCCGATGGCGGAATAGGGTTCACGGTGGTTGTTCATCGTGGATTAGGTCTTTTAGGGCTGAAGGGGGGGGGGGGTACGAACGGAGGGAGGAGGAGATGAGGGAGGGGTTGCGACGGTAGGTGGGTGACCAGCTGCGGTGGCGTTGGGGCTGTGGATGGCTAGAGCGACGAGCGATGGAGGTTATCACGTTTTTTATTCTTATTTCTTCCAGATCTGAACGGTGAAGGGAGAGGGAGTGAAAGGGTTGACCAAGGTATATAAATATATATATTTTAATTTAATTTTAAATTCAAAAAGTTACTTTTTATTCCAAACTCCAAATCGAGCCCAACGACTGTCGCCCCTAGCAAATAAACCTCTATCCCGGACACAATGGAATAGGTCCCGTAATCTAGTTCGACTATTTCGATTAGTTTTTCTTTGAATAAAAATATAAATCATTTAATATTAATTTTGAACGTACGTTTTAATTTACCAGGGCCACATACTGACTCCAAAAATTCCCATAAAATAAATCTAGCTATGTTTTGATGATACAGTCCTAACAAAACTAATTTCGTCAAATTTGGAGACTGTTTGAAAAATGACCATTTTCTGGTCGATCCAATTCAAATTGAAAGTACCAAACGTGTTTAAATTCACCACGCTCACATATCAATTCCAAAAATCGTGAAAATTGGAATCTAGCAATAATTTGACATTCCAAATATAACAAAAGTGGTTTCGTCGAAAATGGAGACCGTTTGCAAAATGGCTATTTTTTCAGGGCTATATACTATACAATATATATATATATATATATATATATTCCACAATGACTATTTTAATTCTTAAACTGGAAATAACTTTCAATTTGTATTATGAAATCTCGGTTTCTTACATTTGTTAGAAAGATATTATTAAACAGACTCAGATATTTCTGGTTTTACCGAAATCTGATTTATTTTGAATCCTGTACATTCGTTTGAAATTTAAAATCGAATTTTCAAACTACCATGCCATTTCAGGCTCGTTATATAATTAAAATTAATTTATAAGTTTTATCTTCAATTTAAATAAATTTTATATTGTTATTATTTAAAATAAATCATTTTAAATTCTCAAAATACATTAAAATAGGTAAAATAATTTTTTTTAATTGGTCCTGAAAATCCGGGTTGTTACAATCTCCCCCACTTAAAATCGTTTCGTCCTCGAAAAGGAAGAGAGCTGAAAGTTGTTTAACTAACCAACTCAACTTTCATTCTGGCTTTAATTCCTCAACTTTTCAATATCTAAGAATTTTCTAATTTTTCAAAAATTTGGCTAACACCCTAAATTTTCAAAAAAATTCGCCATAACCTCCTTTATATGGGAAGACCTTTAAAACCGCAACTAAACTCACAGGGCCCTCACCAATCCAAAAGAAAAAAGAAAAAGCCAAGCGGTTAGTCAATCGACTCCTAAAATCATCAAAACCAAAGAAAAATAGTAAAAATGTACTTATTTGTCGGGCATACAATTTTATTCCTCTGCTTAGCTTCCATTATATGACTTGTTCACACATATAAATATGTAGATGTATGCAATTCCAATCAATTTTCAATTCAGTTCAATGTTTGATTCGATTTGACTAAATTTACCATTTATTCACATATTGGTTAAATTAATTTTATTCCAATATTTTTATTAGTTAAATTAATAATCAAACAACACAACCAGCAATCAATTAGTTAAATAGCTTTTCAAATATATTTTTCTAATATATTCAAAAATCATATTTTTAGTGTTAAATCACAACAGTAAACCCTCTCTAGTTTTGGTTCTCACACCAGTCAATTGGAAATATATAGGTATCCCACTTTCGGCACTCGAAAATAAATACTTATGATACTCGAGTAATCATCAGGATCATTTCCGGCGACTAGAGTGTGATTCTATATCTATCCAGTATATTTGAGACTTCGTACACACGCTAGCTAGGCGTATATGTAAAACCTTCATATACTCGATTGTCTAAATCAATTTAAAATAAAATATTCAAATACGTATAATATGATATAAATTTCAAAACTAAATTTGTTTTCATTTTTAATTTAAAAATAACACCCTTTGAACTCATTCTAGGATACTACTGATCCTATGTCTAACGAGTCGTTCTTATTGGATATCACTAATCCAATCTTTAATGAATTCTTTTGTTCGGTTCTAATATGTCTTGTTCTCGAGTTCTGTAAACCAAAGCTCTGATACAACGCTTGAAACGACCCAAACTCGCCATTACGTGAAAGCCATGATTGAGTTGAGAACACGACAAATCAGAATACAAACATAAGAACATTTCATTGCTTTTACAACAACTTTCACTAGATTACAAGAATATAACAGAGTATGAATAAATAATATACATAAAAAATATCAGAGATTAAAATAATTTACATAGTAGCGAAAAAATAAAACATAACACTACTAAAAGAAATACTCGGATACAGAGCTTTCCGAATATAGCTCCAGCTGTAAACCAAGATCCTGTAAAAATAATATCTGCAAAACCAAAACTACTAGCTGCCCATGCAGAAAATAGGGGAACCCAGAGTTTAGGTTAAACCAATAAACTCCAAGTCAGTCATGTGACTGGTGTGAGAACTAAACCAGTTATTTAAAACTTTATTTTAAAGTTGGGTAAATCAAGGGACCACGCCGCATAACACAGAACGAGTTTCCTCCCAAGAATACCAGTGCATGAAACAAATAACACAACGCTTTTCAAAAAATGAACCTATTATAAGACTCGGGTCCCATCACACAATGCAACGCAAGCCGGAGGATAGAATTTTCCCTTATAATAGCCAAACATGCCGGGTATGTTTTAAAACAAATCTCTTTTGATATTACTATAAGTGCATAGTGTAACAAGACAACTTCAAATATAATTGTATCAATCATAGACGGCATGCGTACCATATATCATGTCGTCATTCTAGTTCTACAATTAAAACCGCACAATGTCGTATCAGAAGTTGGATTTCCATCATGAACCAAGGCAAGGGATTGTCCTTACTGAATTCGGGACAATCTACCTACCATGTCTCAGGCTACAGTCAAAACTGCACCTAGGAGCCACAGGGCCAGTCCTCTCTTACGTTTGAGGATTATAACTCCTGAACAATGCATTTCCCAGCCCTTTTGGGCGTAATGGTCAGTATGTCGACCATATCATCCACCGGCCCCATTGTGACCGATAATCTGAGGCACCTTACTTTCCAACAACCACATAAGTAAATTTTCTGGGCTTCATACCATGACACCACTCCTTGCTAGAAAGAAACGCACGTTCTCCCTGGATCCTTCATCCTGTTTTTAGTTCATATCGGGGAGTGAAGCTCACGAACTAACGTTATACACAAAGCTATGCTATTTAAAGC
The DNA here is from genome assembly GCA_030737875.1 of Allium sativum. Classification (NCBI taxonomy): domain Eukaryota; kingdom Viridiplantae; phylum Streptophyta; class Magnoliopsida; order Asparagales; family Amaryllidaceae; genus Allium; species Allium sativum. The sequence continues at coordinate 163,908,255 of CM060910.1, read as the reverse complement.
CGTGCTTTGATCATCAACCACAAGGCCATGCTTTTCAACAAAACCTTGATCATTTGCATCTCAGCATGCCACACTGACAATTTATGCCATGCAACTGATGTCTATCAGTATATAACCTCTAAGCTCGTACGTCTCAGAGAAGGGTGTTAAGCAAGAGAATAAATTCTCTGCCACAAAACAGATATATATTTAATAGAGATCAATCAACACAGAATAAAATTCAATGTCAGACACACATCCATTTACTAGTTCGTTCTGGGTCTGAACGAAACAGGAGGCACCTTATTCCTCGTCCCATATGTCCAATACAGGAGAGAGGTCCTCGCAAATATGGTCGATCTCCAAGTACGTTTGGACGATCACCAATTATTACATTGTCTTGGGTGTACAACCCAATCAAGACATTAGTTGTAACGCCCCGCCATTTTTGACCACTCCAAATTGATAATTCAACCAACTTAGAATGTTCAAAACGATAGTTCGTTATTAGCTTACAGGATTTAACAGAACATCACACAGAATCACAAATAGAATTTTATATAATATTTAACAGCAGAAAAACATTTTTATAAAAAATAGCAGAGTTTATACAAATTATTCAGTACAACGGAAAAATATAATAATATACATGAATTTTAAATAAAGTTACGGTTTTGTCGTCTTGTGCGCGCGTATGTGTCTTCACGTTCCTCTCCAGTTTGCAAGTTGAATATCCTTAAATCTAGAGTACTCATATATGACCCGAGAGTATTGCAAAAAAAAAAAAAAAAAAAAAAAAAAACCAGAACAAACACTCGGATCAAGATTACTTATTCAAGTAAGATAATTTCAATAGAAACTGAATATAATAGTAAAATTCGGTCTAGTCTTGAAGTTACAAGATCTTGGATATAAGAAGTCCGTTTACGGTCCAAGTAAGGTGTTCGTGATGGGTTTGGATGTGTGAACATACAGGCAATTTCACATCTAAATAAACAGAAAATACAGTGCACAACTTCATAATATATTAGGCAAGCATTTTCATTACACACTGAATACTTCTAACTGTATACACGAGCCATTTTTATATATGCAAAACCAAAATTTTCCATGTACACTCATAACTGTAAATCCTAGGTAAACACACTGCTTTTTTTTAAAGTCAGCCTTCTATTTTGAATGCAACATTGTATAAAATCCACCTAAAACATCCCTACACCGCATAGACCCTAAACGCAAGTGCTAAAACAATATTCATGTAAGAACCCGTTACTTCCCCGTGAGGGAAAGAGCGGATACTTTGAGAACAACACACAAATGAACGCATACGGAAGAACATTTCATTGTTATTACAACAATTCCATCAGATACAAGAATATACAGAGTATAATGAATAAATTACATTCGATAAATATCAGAGATTACAATAATTTACATAGCAGCGGAAAAATAATACAAAGCACAACTGAAGGTGATATACGGATACAGAGCTTTCCGGATATCATTCCAGCTCTAAACCAGGATCCTATGAATATAAATCTGCAAAACCAAAACTACTAGCTGCCCGTGCGGAAAATAGGGGCACCCAGAGTTTAAGTTAAAACAATAAACTCCAGGTCAGTCATGTGACTGGTGTGAGAACTAAAACAGTTATTTAAAACTTTACTTTAAAAGAGAGTGATTCAAGGGACCACGACGTATAACACGGAACGGGTTTCCTCCCAAGAATACCAGTGCATAAAATAAACAGCGCAATGCTTTTTTCGAAAAATGAAGCTATTATAAGACCCAGGTCCCATCACACAATGCAACGCAAGCCGGAGGATAGGGTTTTCCCTTATAATAGCCAAACATGCTTGGTACATTTAAAACAAATCATTTGATACTATAATAAGTGTATAGTGTCAAAACATTTTCAATCATAAATATCAATCCTAGGCGGCATGGGTACCATCTATCATGTCGCCATACTAGTTCTACAATTAAAACCGCAATATCACGTATTGGAAATTGGATTTCCGTCATGAGTCGAGGCAAGGGGCAAGCTCCTCTCCGCGTTCGAGACACTCTAGCAAATGTCTCAGGACTACACACTCTGGGCAATCCTGGGATCCTCCAAGGCCGGTCCTCACTTACGTTAGAGGATTAGTTATTCCTGAACACACGTTTCCCGGTCCTTACAGACCTATAATCGAGGCGCCTCACATTCCAACAACCACATAGGTGAAAAGTATATAAATGTCAGGGCTGGTAAGTCACTGACACCGCCATAGCTAGAAAGAAACGCCATGCACTCCTTGGGTCCTTATCCCGTTTTTAACTCATACCGAGGTGTGAGGCTCGCGAATTCACGTTATACACAAAGCTACCATGTAGGCCGTGCTTTGATCATCAACCACAAGACTTTGCTTTTCAACAGAAGCCTTGATCATTGCATCTTAGCGTGCCACATAGGCAATTCATGCCATGCGACTGATGTCCATCGATATACAACCTCTGAGCTCGTACGTCTCAGAGAAGGGCGTTAAGCAAAAGAATAAATTCTCCGCCGCCAAACAGATGTATATTTAATAGAAATCAATCAACACAGAATAAAATCCAGTGTCAGACACACAATCCATTTACAAGTCTGTTCTGGGTCTGAACGAAACCGGAGGCACTTTCCTCGCATATCCATCCATCTCCAAGTACGTCTGGACGACCACCAACTATTTCCATCCTCTTGGGTGTACAGCCCAATCAGGATCGTCAGCAATTATCCAAACGATGTGAAGACTTCCGGTCTTCGACCACCGTCTTCATCTTCGACTTATCGTCGAATCGGTTATTCAGAATGGGTATAAACCCGGTCTTTCCGAACAACCCGTGTATATTAAAAACAAATGTTACACAAACTCAACATACGCCTCATTCCATTTCAGAATATTCTTTTATTCATAAAATCACATTTTTAGGGAAAGGTTCCCATTAATTTTATCCAAGATAAATTCTTTAAAATTTATCCTTTAATCTTCCTTTGGATGTCGTTTCAAACCAAATAATGGTTTTCTGAACTAGTCGAGATTAGCGAACCGTAACGAAGTAATTATTTATTTTATTTCCCAATCCCAACCTATTCATCCCATGAAGCAAAACTGGTAATACTCCATATCTAACACCACGGTGTTATCGGTAAAATTAATTACCATTTCACGTTCAAATCTAATTGAAGATTTAACTATCGCTTTGGAGCAAAACTGGCGATACTCCATTCTCGCTCATTTCTAAATTTGATAATTTAGATTATAGATTCACATTTCAACCTAATTGCAGATTCGTTAAAACTTCTTTTACTGGGTTAAAGAACTAGGTGTTATTTAAAACACAGTTCACGACAAACCCAAATCACATTCTATTTGTTATCGGGTTAAAGAACTAGTGTTATTTAAAACACCGTTCACGATAAACCCATTTCAAATCCAATCAAATATATTAGAAATTCCGATTATTTAAAACCCCTTTTTAAATCTAATTTATTTATTTAAAAATAATTGGGTTTTAAATTTAGTTCAAAACTAGTTTATTTCGATAAAAATCCATTTTTATCTTTACAAATATGGAGTTTTTCACCCCAATTTTTCCCAAATCATTTCTTATGATTTTACACAAATTATTGATATTTTTAATAATTTTATCAAGGCCCGTACAGTCGATTTCCAACAATGGCCATCGAACTGCACTTACAGCGACCTTTTTCAAATTTGATTTGGACGTATCTCCAAATCCAACCGTTAGATTTCAAATTTCTAATATTCGTTAGAAAGCTCTTTTCGATACGAACCCAACGGTTCCGGTTTTAGGAGAATCCGACGGCCGGATCTCCCGTAATGTCCGTTTGAAATAAATGGTCGAAATTCACGAACTGCCGCGGCGCGGCGCGTTCTATTCAGGCCATTATATTATATATAATATATATTTCGTCGATTCCTATTTCAAACGAATTTTATAAATAGTTTTGAATTTATTTCAAAAACAATTTCAACCTCCATTTCAAGTCAAAGAAAAATTGAATTCTTCTTTATAAGTTCGTTTTAAAATTCATTTCTATTCAATTCAAATTTCAATTCAGTTTGAATTCATTTCAATTCGCTTTCTATTCAATTCGAATTCGTTATATATTCAAATCTAATTCGTTATATATTCAATTCATTTCGAAATCGTTTTATATTCAATTCATTTCGAAATCGTTTTATATTCAATTCATTTCGAAATCCTTTTATATTCAATTCATTTCGAAATCGTTTTATATTCAATTCATTTCGAAATGAATAAAATCGATATAAATATCGTTCACGTCAAAATGGCGTCAATCTAATCAACCTGGCTTCATATATTTCTATTTTCAAACATTCTATTTCAAATATTTCGTTTTCAAACATTTCTATTTCAAATATTCTATTTCAAATATTTCTATTTCAAAATATTTCTATTTCAATACACGACTCTATATCTTTGTCAACACACGACTAATCTCAACGAATGAGTACCGTCCACGTGTGACTATTTTGTTATTTAATATATTTTATGAAAATTAAGGTATCTATCATTTGATATTAAATCAGACTCCAACCGTAAATTAGTAAGAGAACGATTCCCTGAATATTAACCCCGAAGGCCGAAACCAACATCAGATTGATATCCAGGAGACCACTCATCTTATCTATTTTCCAGTCAGTTTCTAATTTTATATATGATAAAGATGTAGATTTTATTGTTAAAATATTTCGTTCAACACATGACTAATCTCAACGGATGAGTACAGTCAACACATGAACCTTTACTTTATATTGATAAAGATGTAAATTTTATTATTAAAATATTTCGTTCAACACATGACTAATCTCAACGGATGAGTACAGTCAACACATGAACCTTTACTTTATATTGATAAAGATGTAAATTTTATTATTAAAATATTTCGTTCAACACATGACTAATCTCAACGGATGAGTACAGTCAACACATGAACCTTTACTTTATATTGATAAAGATGTAAATTTTATTATTAAAATATTTCGTTCAACACATGACTAATCTCAACGGATGAGTACAATCAACACATGAACCTTCATATTATAATATTCTTTATTTTCTAAATTGGAATGAGGCCCAATCAATCACCATATAATATTAATTATATGGATTTTCATACATCACATGTATATAATAGCATTGAAAAATAATCAACCATCAACCAAAGTGCACTACACTGTATAAGCATCAAATATAGATATCTAACGCTTATAACAGCCTGTCAATCAATCGATCGACATATTTAATCAATCAGGATGAGTGAACTTCAAATTTCATCCCAACACCCGTGTGGGGTTTCAAATCAACAAACACAGATTTTTATTTGTGCAGTTGGGCGATGTCTAAAATTTATCGACCCAATCAATGTCCTTCAAATAGGTGTACATAAACAAACCGTCCGGTTTGTAGATGAATATTTATTTATTCACATTCACGTTAAAAATTATATTTTTAACGACAAAACATTTTATTTTAACTTATGAATTTCTATTCAGTTCATTCTTTAAATAAAATGATATTTTTATTTTTCTAACTTATTTTAGAAAATTTCGGCGGCATAACGACACGATACTAGAAACGGGACGAGGCCTAGCCTTATCCCCGGTCTAGTGAAGGCCCACGCCATTCACACATCAATCAAATCCATTCGTTTCACCAAACAATTCAATTCCAATCAAATAATCTAACTAATTTTTGAAATCAAACAAACAAGTCCATGGTCTGTGGACGATTGTGTCGGGTGCTACTAAGCACCGTCTGCATCCTAGTATATATATATATATGACTAGAAAAAGGAATTGAAAGGTGAGAAATTCTCACCGATTGCTATCCAATACCACGACTCTTCATTGATAGAAATCTTCATCGGTATCGCATCTTTGTCACCTTCGTTGCCCGTATTCACTACATATATAAAAATCGAATTTTTACTTCGTTATTCAATATATAAAAATCGAATTTTTACTTCGTTATTCAATATATAAAAATCGAATTTTTACTTTGCTATATAATATATAAAAATCGAATTTTTACTTTGCTATATAAAAAGATTTCGCTTTTCAAATATAAAGATTTCATTACTATAAATTAAAAAATCAGATTTTTATTTCGTTACATATACAAAGATGATATTTTTATATTCTCTATATAAACAAAATTCATATTTTTTCACTTTCTATATAGTAAAGATTATATTTTTGATACTTTAAAAATATAAAAATCATATTTTTACTCTTCCTAGACGATAAAAAAATCGTATTTTCTTCAATCCCATATCATCTACTTACAATCGGATTTTAAAACATCGATTTATAATAAAATTAAATTAATAAAACTTACTGATTTTCGGAGGAGGGGGGAATTGGTGATCTTCAGAGCTTGCAGGTGGCGGGGGTAGGTCGACTGGTGGGCGGCTTTCAGTAGGAGGGAGAAGGCGCAGGGGGTTTGGGTGCGTAGGTGGCTGCGGTGGTGGTGGCGGCTTAGGGTTTTGCAAAACAAAGAGGGAAAGAGGAGGAGAGAGAGAGGAGGAGGAAGAGGAGGAGGAGGGGAGGAAGAGGAGGGGCGGCCGGCGGTGGAGGGGATGGGGAGGCGGCGGTGGAGGTGGGGGCAGCGGGTTGGTGGAGGAGGAGGCCATTAAAGAGGAAAAATGTAAAAAGAGGAAGAGGAAGAAAGTGAAGAAGAAAAGGAAGTAAAAGTGTTTATATGCTAGTTTCTCGCGTATCGCCTGAATGCTAACGATCTCCAATCGCCGCGGATTTCGGACACGAGATAATAGACGTGAAGACGAGTCCAACGAAACAAGTTTCGTCGAATTCCGAGTTCGTTTGACCATTCAAAAAAAATCACAAAAATGCCTAGATAAGCTCTAAAAATGCGATTTTGGCGCACCTTTTCTTCTCGCACGCTCACATGCTAACTTCAAAAATCATGCCCTTTTGGATTTAACCATTTTTAGATGATACGAATCCATAAAAAAAACGAAATCGAATTCTGAGGTCGTATCAACAATGTTCCTTTATAAAATGACTGCTCGCTTTACCCGGAACTGTTTCAGCTCGCACGGCCACATATTAACTCCGTTCGACGCGCCATTTGGAACTCAACAATGATTTGTCATTGTGAATCCATAAAAATTTATCTCGTCAAATTCTGAGCTCGTATGCAAAATTTCACTTTTTAAGGGCTATGTTTTGTTAACCGAACAACTCCAGCTCATTGCCACTATTTCGGATATCGGAATATATAGAAGCTTATACTTTTCGGAGTTCTAAACGATATTTTGAACTCAATGGAAGTGGTTTCGAGTCCAAATTCATTCATATGCAAAATTTGACTTTTTGGGCCATGTAATTTTACACAACGACTATTCTGAATTTTCAACTGGGCATAACTTTTGATTCCCGCTATGAAATTTCGATTTTTCAGATTCGTTGGAAAGATATTTTCATATAGATCCTATTATTTTTGGTTTCGCTAAAATCCGGATTGTTTTGCACCTGGTACATTCAATTGAAGTTTGAACTCGAATTATCGAACTACCGCGCCATTTTCATTTCTATTTATAATTATATATAATTATTTATATTCTAACGACGACGCGAATAAATATATACGTTCTAATTATATTCAAAATAAATTTCTCGTCAATATTATTTAAAATAATTCATTTTAAATATTCAAAATTCATTAAAATTGCCAAAATAAAAATTTTAAACTGGCTCAGAATTTCCGGGTTATTATAATCTCCCCCACTTAAAACTTTTCGTCCCCGAAAAGGAACAAAGTCGAAAGTGGTTTGATTAATCAACTCTACGTTCGATCTGGCTTCCATTCTCCAACTTTTCTGTTTCTGAGAATTGTCAAATTTTCAAAAAATTTGGCTAACACCCTAAATTTTCGAAAAATTTCGCCATAACCTCCTTTGTACTGGGAGCACGGGAAAATCCCGAAATTGCCATATAGGCCTTCTGATCTCAAAAAGAAAAAGAAAAAGCCAAGCGGCTAGCCAATCGGCTCATAAAATCATCATCACCCAAACAAAACAGTAAATTATAGTAAATATGTACCTATTTGTCGGGCAGACAAATTTTATTTCTCTGCTCTAGCCTCCTTGCTATGACCTGTTCAATGTAAGTATATGTATATGCAAGCAAATGCGACTAATTTCCAATAATATTCAATATTCGGTTCAATTAGGCTAAATGGTTCAAAATTATCAAACCAATAAACAAACAACACAAACATCAATCAAATATTCGGTTGCTAGTATTTTGATAATTTTGATACATATACAGAAAATCATGTTTTGGTGCCAATTCACAACAATAAAACTATCTATATAAGTTTTGGTTCTCACACCAGTCTAATGGAAATATATAGAAAATCACGCCTTCGTCACTCGAAAATAAATACTGGTGATGGTATACTTCATCATCAGGACCATGTCCGGGCGACTAGAGTGTGACTCTATATCTATCTAATATATTAAAACTTCGAATATACGTTCATGACGCGTATATGCAAAACCTTTATATACTAGATTGTCCATATTCAAAATAAATAAATATTCAAACACGTATAAAGCGATTTAAATTTTAAAACAAAAATGTTTTCAATTGAAAAATATACTCTTCACACTCGTTCTAGGATACTACTGATCCCATCTCTAACGAGTCATTCTAATTGGATATTACTAATCCAAAATCTGATGAATTCTTTCGTATGGTTCTAATGTGTCTTGTTCTCGAGCTCTGTAAACCAAAGCTCTGATACCACTGTAAGAACCCGTTACTTCCCCGTGAGGGAAAGAGCGGATAATTTGAGAACAACACACAAATGAACGCATACGGAAGAACATTTCATTGTTATTACAACAATTCCATCAGATACAAGAATATACAGAGTATAATGAATAAATTACATTCGATAAATATCAGAGATTACAATAATTTACATAGCAGCGGAAAAATAATACAAAGCACAACTGAAGGTGATATACGGATACAGAGCTTTCCGGATATCATTCCAGCTGTAAACCAGGATCCTGTGAATATAAATCTGCAAAACCAAAACTACTAGCTGCCCATGCGGAAAATAGGGGCACCCAGAGTTTAGGTTAAAAAAATAAACTCCAGGTCAGTCATGTGATTGGTGTGAGAACTAAAACAGTTATTTAAAACTTTACTTTAAAAGAGAGTGATTCAAGGGACCACGCCGTATAACACGGAACGGGTTTCCTCCCAAGAATACCAGTGCATAAAATAAACAGCGCAATGCTTTTTTCGAAAAATGAAGCTATTATAAGACCCAGGTCCCATCACACAATGCAACGCAAGCCGGAGGATAGGGTTTTCCCTTATAATAGCCAAACATGCTTGGTACGTTTAAAACAAATCATTTGATACTATAATAAGTGTATAGTATCAAAACATTTTCAATCATAAATATCAATCCTAGGCGGCATGGGTACCATCTATCATGTCGCCATACTAGTTCTACAATTAAAACCGCAATATCACGTATTGGAAATTGGATTTCCGTCATGAGTCGAGGCAAGGGGCAAGCTCCTCTCCGCGTTCGAGACACTCTAGCAAATGTCTCAGGACTACACACTCTGGGCAATCCTGGGATCCTCCAAGGCCGGTCCTCACTTACGTTAGAGGATTAGTTATTCCTGAACACACGTTTCTTGGTCCTTACAGACCTATAATCGAGGCGCCTCGCATTCCAACAACCACATAGGTGAAAAGTATATAAATGTCAGGGCTGGTAAGTCACTGACACCACCATAGCTAGAAAGAAACGTCATGCACTCCTTGGGTCCTTATCCCGTTTTTAACTCATACCGAGGTGTGAGGCTCGCGAATTCACGTTATACACAAAGTTGCCACGTAGGCCGTCCTTTGATCATCAACCACAAGACTTTGCTTTTCAACAGAAGCCTTGATCATTGCATCTTAGCGTGCCACGTAGGCAATTCATGCCATGCGACTGATGTCCATCGATATACAACCTCTGAGCTCGTACGTCTCAGAGAAGGGCGTTAAGCAAAAGAATAAATTCTCCGCCGCCAAACAGATGTATATTTAATAGAAATCAATCAACATAGAATAAAATCCAGTGTCAGACACACAATCCATTTACAAGTCCGTTCTGGGTCTGAACGAAACCGGAGGCACTTTCCTCGCATATCCATCCATCTCCAAGTACGTCTGGACGACCACCAACTATTTCCATCCTCTTGGGTGTACAGCCCAATCAGGATCGTCAGTAATTATCCAAACGATGTGAAGACTTCCGGTCTTCGACCACCGTCTTCATCTTCGACTTATCGTCGAATCGGTTATTCAGAATGGGTATAAACCCGGCCTTTCCGAACAACCCGCGTATATTAAAAACAAATGTTACACAAACTCAACATACGCCTCATTCCATTTCAGAATATTCTTTTATTCATAAAATCACATTTTTAGGGAAAGGTTCCCATTAATTTTATCCAAGATAAATTCTTTAAAATTTATCCTTTAATCTTCCTTTGGATGTCGTTTCAAACCAAATTATGGTTTTCTGAACTAGTCGAGATTAGCGAACCGTAACGAAGTAATTATTTATTTTATTTCCCAATCCCAACCTATTCATCCCATGAAGCAAAACTGGTAATACTCCATATCTAACACCACGGTGTTATCGGTAAAATTAATTACCATTTCACGTTCAAATCTAATTGAAGATTTAACTATCGCTTTGGAGCAAAACTGGCGATACTCCATTCTCGCTCATTTCTAAATTTGATAATTTAGATTATAGATTCACATTTCAACCTAATTGCAGATTCGTTAAAACTCCTTTTACTGGGTTAAAGAACTAGGTGTTATTTAAAACACAGTTCACGACAAACCCAAATCACATTCTATTTGTTATCGGGTTAAAGAACTAGTGTTATTTGAAACACCATTCACGATAAACCCATTTCAAATCCAATCAAATATATTAGAAATTCCGATTATTTAAAACCCCTTTTTAAATCTAATTTATTTATTTAAAAATAATTGGGTTTTAAATTTAGTTCAAAACTAGTTTATTTCGATAAAAATCCATTTTTATCTTTACAAATATGGAGTTTTTCACCCCAATTTTTCCCAAATCATTTCTTATGATTTTACACAAATTATTGATATTTTTAATAATTTTATCAAGGCCCGTTTAGTCGATTTCCAACAATGGCCATCGAACTGCACTTACAGCGACCTTTTTCAAATTTGATTTGGACGTATCTCCAAATCCAACCGTTAGATTTCAAATTTCTAATATTCGTTAGAAATCTCTTTTCTATACGAACCCAATGGTTCCGGTTTTAGGAGAATCCGACGGCCGGATCTCCCGTAATGTCCGTTTGAAATAAATGGTCGAAATTCACGAACTGCCGCGGCGCGGCGTGTTCTATTCAGGCCATTATATTATATATATAATATATATTTCGTCGATTCCTATTTAAAACGAATTTTATAAATAGTTTTGAATTTATTTCAAAAACAATTTCAACCTCCATTTCAAGTCAAAGAAAAATTGAATTCTTCTTTATAAGTTCGTTTTAAAATTCATTTCTATTCAATTTAAATTTCAATTCAGTTTGAATTCATTTCAATTCGCTTTCTATTCAATTCGAATTCGTTATATATTCAAATCTAATTCGTTATATATTCAATTCATTTCGAAATCGTTTTATATTCAATTCATTTCGAAATCGTTTTATATTCAATTCATTTCGAAATGAATAAAATCGATATAAATATCGTTCACGTCAAAATGGCGTCAATCTAATCAACCCGGCTTCATATATTTCTATTTTCAAACATTCTATTTCAAATATTTCGTTTTCAAATATTTCTATTTCAAATATTCTATTTCAAATATTTCTATTTCAAAATATTTCTATTTCAATACACGACTCTATATCTTTGTCAACACACGACTAATCTCAACGAATGAGTATCGTCCACGTGTGACTATTTTGTTATTTAATAAAATTAAGGTATCTATCGTTTGATATTAAATCAGACTCCAACCGTAAATTAGTAAGAGAACGATTCCCTGAATATTAACCCCGAAGGCCGAAACCAACATCAGATTGATATCCAGGAGACCACTCATCTTATCTATTTTCCAGTCAGTTTCTAATTTTATATATGATAAAGATGTAGATTTTATTGTTAAAATATTTCGTTCAACACATGACTAATCTCAACGGATGAGTACAGTCAACACATGAACCTTTACTTTATATTGATAAAGATGTAAATTTTATTATTAAAATATTTCGTTCAACACATGACTAATCTCAACGGATGAGTACAGTCAACACATGAACCTTTACTTTATATTGATAAAGATGTAAATTTTATTATTAAAATATTTCGTTCAACACATGACTAATCTCAACGAATGAGTACAGTCAACACATGAACCTTTACTTTATATTGATAAAGATGTAAATTTTATTATTAAAATATTTCGTTCAACACATGACTAATCTCAACGGATGAGTACAGTCAACACATGAACCTTCATATTATAATATTCTTTATTTTCTAAATTGGAATGAGGCCCAATCAATCACCATATAATATTAATTATATGGATTTTCATACATCACATGTATATAATAGCATTGAAAAATAATCAACCATCAACCAAAGTGCACTACACTGTATAAGCATCAAATATAGATATCTAACGCTTATAACAGCCTGTCAATCAATCGATCGACATATTTAATCAATCAGGATGAGTGAACTTCAAATTTCATCCCAACACCCGTGTGGGGTTTCAAATCAACGAACACAGATTTTTATTTGTGCAGTTGGGCGATGTATAAAATTTATCGACCCAATCAATGTCCTTCAAATAGGTGCACATAAACAAACCGTCCGGTTTGTAGATGAATATTTATTTATTCACATTCACGTTAAAAATTATATTTTTAACGACAAAACATTTTATTTTAACTTATGAATTTCTATTCAGTTCATTCTTTAAATAACATGATATTTTTATTTTTCTAACTTATTTTAGAAAATTTCGGCGGCATAACGACACGATACTAGAAACGGGACGAGGCCTAGCCTTATCCCCGGTCTAGTGAAGGCCCACGCCATTCACACATCAATCAAATCCATTCGTTTCACCAAACAATTCAATTCCAATCAAATAATCTAACTAATTTTTGAAATCAAACAAACAAGTCCATGGTCTGTGGACGATTGTGTCGGGTGCTACTAAGCACCGTCTGCATCCTAGTATATATATATATGACTAGAAAAAGGAATTGAAAGGTGAGAAATTCTCACCGATTGCTATCCAATACCATGACTCTTCATTGATAGAAATCTTCATCGTTATCGCATCTTTGTCACCTTCGTTGCCCGTATTCACTACATATATAAAAATCGAATTTTTACTTCGTTACTCAATATATAAAAATCGAATTTTTACTTTGCTATATAATATATAAAAATCGAATTTTTACTTTGCTATATAAAAAGATTTCGCCTTTTCAAATATAAAGATTTCATTACTATAAAAATCACCTCTTTATTTCAACGTATATAAAATAAAAAATCAGATTTTTATTTCGTTACATATACAAAGATGATATTTTTATATTCTCTATATAAACAAAATTCATATTTTTCCACCTTCTATATAGTAAAGATTATATTTTTGATACTTTAAAAATATAAAAATCATATTTTTACTCTTACTAGACGATAAAAAAATCGTATTTTCTTCAATCCCATATCATCTACTTACAATCGGATTTTAAAACATCGATTTATAATAGAATTAAATTAATAAAACTTACTGATTTTCGGAGGAGGGGGAATTGGTGATCTTCAGAGCTTGCAGGTGGCGGGGGTAGGTCGACTGGTGGGCGGCTTTCAGTAGGAGGGAGAAGGCGCAGGGGGTTTGGGTGCGTAGGTGGCTGCGGTGGTGGTGGTGGCTTAGGGTTTTGCAAAACAAAGAGGGAAAGAGGAGGAGAGAGAGAGGAGGAGGAAGAGGAGGAGGAGGGGAGGAAGAGGAGGGGCGGCCGGCGGTGGAGGGGCTGGGGAGGCGGCGGTGGAGGTGGGGGCAGCGGGTTGGTGGAGGAGGAGGCCATTAAAGAGGAAAAATGTAAAAAGAGGAAGAGGAAGAAAGTGAAGAAGAAAAGGAAGTAAAAGTGTTTATATGCTAGTTTCTCGCGTATCGCCTGAATGCTAACGATCTCCAATCGCCGCGGATTTCGGACACGAGATAGTAGACGTGAAGACGAGTCCAACGAAACAAGTTTCGTCGAATTCCGAGTTCGTTTGACCATTCAAAAAAAAATCACAAAAATGCTCAGATAAGCTCTAAAAATGCGATTTTGGCGCACCTTTTCTTCTCGCACGCTCACATGCTAACTTCAAAAATCATGCCCTTTTGGATTTAACCATTTTTAGACGATACGAATCCATAAAAAAAACGAAATCGAATTCTGAGGTCGTATCAATAATGTTCCTTTATAAAATGACTGCTCGCTTTACCCGGAACTGTTTCAGCTCGCACGGCCACATATTAACTCCGTTCGACGCGCCATTTGGAACTCAACAATGATTTGTCATTGTGAATCCATAAAAATTTATCTCGTCGAATTCTGAGCTCGTATGCAAAATTTCACTTTTTAAGGGCTATGTTTTGTTAACCGAACAACTCCAGCCCATTGCCACTATTTCGGATATCGGAATATATCGAAGCTTATACTTTTCGGAGTTCTAAACGATATTTTGAACTCAATGGAAGTGGTTTCGAGTCCAAATTCATTCGTATGCAAAATTTGACTTTTTGGGCCATGTAATTTTACACAGCGACTATTCTGAATTTTCAACTGGGCATAACTTTTGACTCCCGCTATGAAATTTCGATTTTTCAGATTCGTTGGAAAGATATTTTCATATAGATCCTATTATTTTTGGTTTCGCTAAAATCCGGATTGTTTTGCACCCGGTACATTCAATTGAAGTTTGAAATCGAATTATCGAACTACCGCGCCATTTTCAATTCTATTTATAATTATATATAATTATTTATATTCTAACGACGACGCGAATAAATATATACGTTCTAATTATATTCAAAATAAATTTCTCGTCAATATTATTTAAAATAATTCATTTTAAATATTCAAAATTCATTAAAATTGCCAAAATAAAAATTTTAAACTGGCTCAGAATTTCCGGGTTATTACAATTCATATATGTAATTTCCATTGCAATTGAACCATACATAATCAAAGATGCCTACATAGGTTGTGCTTCACAGGTGGCACTATAAAGTTTCAAAGGGGCATGATTCTCAACTGTATATAATGAGCGGCTCAGTAGGTTCATGCGTAAAAAGGCAAAAATATTTAAATTGAAGCAGTACAATATTGGACATAAGGTAACCTTAAATGGCAACCATGTTTCTAAATAAAGTGAAAGGTGATTAAATGGGAGTACATTTCAAATTGCAAGGCCTGAAAACAGAGGAGGCTTATGCCTTCTTTTCACATTCAAAAAGAAATTCCAATACTTAAATATTATATGTACAACTTTTCCATTCAGTTTCCCTTTTAATGACATAATGAACACACTTGGGATCTACACAGGTTCTCGAGATAACGGTAAAAGATGGGAACATATATATAGTGACCTAAAGGTTTGCATGCATTAGAATATTTCAGATCTATCTTACAAGTAACATTTACATGATATATTCACTTATTGATAATAAATCATGCTTGTGCCCACGGATTATGAACCCAGCATACACAAATAAGTGGCCAAGCACAAATACAACTAGACAAGCTTCCAAATACATATATATCAGTTCAAAGCATAACCCAACGTTATTTTCCCCCGTTTAACTCGTCCGTTTATTATATATATGTTGGGCTTAGCCTTTTAAAGCCCAACTTAGCCATGCGAAAAGGGGAGGCTTAAAGCGTGATTACATACACGAAAAGGGGAATGTGAACGCATGAACTTGCAATATGACGTTGGAAAT
This sequence comes from Allium sativum, assembly GCA_030737875.1. Classification (NCBI taxonomy): domain Eukaryota; kingdom Viridiplantae; phylum Streptophyta; class Magnoliopsida; order Asparagales; family Amaryllidaceae; genus Allium; species Allium sativum. Next base: position 163,892,142 of record CM060910.1, on the reverse strand, counting down.
ACAAAATAGAAACTGGTGTACTTGCATAGTAGTGACATATACTTTGGTCATAAAGCATAAGTGACATAAATCAAAGCATGTAAACTTGTAGTTAAGTTAAGAATATCACTATCGACACACATAGGCTTTAACTACAACATAAACCTATATTTTTATTCAGGCATAATGTCAAACATAAGCAAATCATAGCCTAGTCATATTCATAAGTTTGCAAATAGGTTTTCTAGTACAAAAGCATGACTTAATACATAGATCATGATTCCAAATTTTCAACATAATTTCATATGGACTATGATAACCCAAACTTATTCCAATTACTTCACAAAAATGATGTTTGTATAAAAATACACATTATGATGGCATAGTAGCAAAATCCCAAACTTGCATGAATTTCAATTAATCAACTACATACATGTAGCTTCAACATGGATTACATAATTTGCGAATATTCCAAACGTATACTTGCATAAAACTACCGCATGTAGTTTTTCATAATGAACAACATAATTCGAGAGTATCCAAACGTATACAATATTCCAAATCGATAAGAATCATAGTAACGCACAATTATGAGTTACTTTATCGCCACAATTCAAGTATACAAACCAACACAATTATTTGTTCATACCAAAATAATACTCTACTTACAATGGTGAGGCGAATTCTCAAATTTAGGGATTTGAAGATGCGATTTGATTTGATTGAGTTGCTTTATGCCTTAGAATTTGCCTCCTAATCCTCGCTCCAATTGGTGGCTATTCTAAGTCGTTCCTCAGCAACATGGCGGCTTTGTCCTTATTTTTGAATGAATAGATTAGGGTTGAGTCTAGGGTCATTTTTATAGGGTTTATGAACTGATTAGGACCGTTGATATTGCTTGGTTAGATCGTAGCCTTTCATCCTAAAGAGAGACCAATTAGAGCCTGCCACCTAGCCCTAATGACAAAGCAGTCTACAGAAAATTGACCAACATAGAATAGGCCAGCCAGGTTGGACTGGGTTCGACCTGGCTCTGGACCAGGTCGACAGCCCTGTCGACAGCCCTGTCGACAGCTTTGTCGACCTGGTTAGACCAGGTCGACAGCCCAGTCGACCTGGGTGCGTTAGGCGGGTGTTTTTCCGCCCTGGCCCATTGGGCCCGATTTTGGAATTTTAAACTGTTTTATTCTGTTTGAATTTTAAACTTAATTCAGAAACTTCCGAAGGCCATATCTTCTTCATACGGATTCCGTTTTTCGAAAACTCGGACTCTATTTCGCGTATTTTTCCGAGACGAACGCAATGGCGTATCCCATTTCCCTTAGTTCTTGGATTTGAAATTGATTATACTTTAATTTGTGAATTTCACAGTTATAGAATTCGCGGGGTGTTACATTCTCCCCCACTTAAAAGGATTTCGTCCCCGAAATCTTCAAGTTAGGAGGAATGTATATCCTAACATCCAATCATCCATCTACTCATCCATCAAACACGAGCATCCATTGTCCTTAAAAGACTTCTAATGCTTCATGATCATATGCGAAGTGTGTGTGTACATGTACTTATCTAATGCAAAATCAGGCGGTCTACTGATTCAGTTGACCTCCTTAATGCGAATTATGTAAGTGCCATGAATCCATTATGTATGCAAATTTTCCTATTCTTGATTCTACATGAGTGCATAATCATTCAATACAAATGCAACATCCACATGACAACACATAAGAATTCAACCATATACGAATGCAAACATATATGCATATGCAATATGAAGTGACTGAGCCGATCTAAAACCTAGATTATGTGTGTATATGCAACCACGAGCAACCACTAGCAATCACTTGCAACCATTTGCAACCATCATCCATAACATGTTTCAATTACATGTTTCCATCCAAAGGGTTTCTACCTAAAAGATAAGGTCGAGGAAATATACCTAAAAAGATAGATAAAAGCGCAACTTAAGGAAAAGGAAAGATCAAGGATGTACCCTCGAACAGAAAAGGGTAGGCTGTACGGATTCTAGCTTCAGTTTCCCAAGTCGCGTCTTCCTCGGCGTCGCTCCACTGAACTTTGACGAGCTTGACTTCACGGTTGCGTAGCTTCTTCACTTCCGTTCCTAATATGCGGGTTGGAACTTTTCTTATGGTTGCTTCGCGTTCCACTTCGGCCTCTTCGAGGATATTTGGCTCTACCACTTCAGCAGACTCATGTAGACATTTTCGGAGATGTGAAACGTGAAAAACGTTGTGGACTCCAGCCAACTTCTCGGGTAGCTCTAATCTATAGGCCATTTTCCCAATTTTCTCGATGATAGGGAATGGCCCTACGAACCTTGGTGCCAGTATTCCTGTGGTTCCAAAACGAACAACGTTCCTTAGCGGTGATACTTTGAGAAAAACTCTGTCTCCAACCTCAAATTCAAGGTCGGTCCTTCTCTTGTCGGCATAGGACTTTTGTCTGTCTTGGGCCGTCTTCATCCTTCTTCGTATTAAGTCTACTTTCTCTGAAGTCTCTCGGATCATATCTGGTCCAAGTATGAGCTTATCAGTAGACTCCCACCAACAAGTGGGCGATCGGCACGGTCTTCCATATAAAGCTTCGAAGGGCGCCATTTCGATGGTTGCTTGATAGCTGTTGTTGTAGGCAAATTCCACCAAAGGAAGGTGGTCTTCCCAAGTCCCTCCGAAGTCAAGGACGCATAGCCTTAAAAGGTCTTCCAAAACTCTGTTCACTCTCTTTGTTTGGCCGTCGGTTTGGGGATGATAGGCTGTGCTCAAGCATAACTGCGTTCCTACTGCTTCTTGCAGACTCCGCCAAAACTCACTGGTGAAGATGGGGTTTCGGTCACTAACAATGCTAGATGGTATTCCATGGAGTCGAACGATTTCTTTGAGGTAAAGTGATGCTAGGGATGAGGCAGTTCTTTTACTTTTGACAGGTAAAAAGTGGGCGATTTTAGTAAGCCTATCCACTATTACCCAAATGCTAGTGTTGCCTCTCCTAGACCTAGGCAGCCCATCAATGAAGTCCATTGAGATGCTATCCCACTTCCACTGCGGGACCTCCAGAGGATGTAGTAGTCCGCCAGGCTTTTTCTGTTCCGCTTTAACCTGTTGGCACACCATACACTTAGAAACGAATTCTGCCACGTCCTTTTTCATGCCGTTCCAGAAGAAAGTCCTTTTTATATCTTTGTACATTTTATCTCCGCCTGGGTGTATCGTTATCTTGGAGTGATGTGCTTCCTCGAGAACCTTCTTTACTAAATCTTTTGTCTGTGGGACGCATAGTCTTCCGTCTCGCCTTAGCAAACCCTTATCGTCGATGGAGTATCTGTTGAGGTGACTTGAAGTCTCACCCCTAATTAGCCTATCAATTGTTTCCACAAGCTGAGGGTCTTCGCGTTGTGCTATCCCTACTGAATCCACTAAGGTTGGGCGCACTTCGAGAGATGCTAGCAAGCCTGGTACGAAATCGGAGGAAGGCCTAAAGTCGAAGCTGGCTATAAACTCTAGGCTTTGTCTTTCAACAAATAACGGGCTTAGGGTCAATTTCTTTCGGCTCAACGCGTCTGCCACTACGTTGCCTTTGCCCGGAGTGTAGGAGATTTCGAAATCGTACGAGGCAAGAAACTCCATCCATCTTTGTTGCCTCAAGTTAAGATCCTTCTGCGAGAAAAGATATTTCAACAATTTATGGTCAGTGTAAAGTTCGAACTTCTCACCTAGGAGATAGTGTCGCCAAGACTTGAGTGCAAAGACGATGGCGGCTAACTCAAGATCGTGGGTTGGGTAGTTCTTTTCGTGCACCTTCAACTGCCTTCCGCCATAAGCTACTACCCTTCCTTCTTGCATTAAGACGGCGCCTAGCCCTGTCCCACATGCATCTGTGTAAACAGTGAACATCTTGCTCCCATCTGGCAGCGTCAAAACTGGGGCTGTTGTGAGAGCCCTTTTCAGTCGTTGGAAAGCAAATTCGCAATCCAAATCCCAATTGAACACTAGATTCTTCTTAGTCAATTTCGTGAGTGGAGCTGAGATTTTCGCAAAATCCCTTATGAACTTTCGATAGAAACCCGCTAGTCCTAGAAAGCTTCGGACCTCAGTTGCATTCCTTGGTGTCTTCCAATCCTGTACCGCCACTACCTTAGCAGGGTCTACTGCTAACCCTTGTTTGGATACTATGTGCCCAAGGAACCTCACCTCTTCTCTCCAAAAGTGGCATTTGGAGAATTTGGCTTTTAGTTGATGGACTTGCAAAGTTTCCATGATTGCCCTTAAGTGCTGAGCATGTTCCTCTTCACTCTTTGAGAAGATAAGGATATCATCTACGAAGATCACTACGAATTTGTTGAGGAAATCTCTAAATACCCTACTCATCAGGTCCACGAAGTAAGCAGGTGCATTTGTCAAGCCGAAAGGCATGACAAGCCATTCAAAGAAGCCGTCTGGGGTTCTGAACGCCGTTTTATCGATGCTATCTTCAGCCACCCTTAGCTGATGAAAACCGGTTGCTAAATCGAGCTGGGAGAAAACAGACGCTCCTACAAGCTGGTCAAACAAATCGTCAATTCTAGGGAGAGGGTGCCTATTCTTTTTCGTTAGCTTGTTGAGTTCCCTATAGTCAACACATAGACAGAGTGAACCATCCGCCTTTGTAGCGAACACCACTGGAGCGCCCCATTCTGAAATGCTCCTCCTAATGAACCCCTTTTCTAGAAGCTCTTTAATCTGTTTACTAAGCTCTTTCCTTTCTCGTGGAGCCATGTGTCTAACGGGCAACGCAACGGGCTTTTCATTATCTACAAGATATATGCGGAAGTCTATTTCCCGCTTCGGAGGCAAGCCCTTCACCTCTTCGAAGACATCCGGATATTCCCGGACCACTCTAACTGATTGCAAATTTTCAACAGAGGCATCTAGCGATTCAAGATAACTAAACATAACCGCATACGAGGGATTACAGGAAATTTCCAAAGTATTACCGAGCTGGGTTAGGAGCTTAACAACCCTTTTCTCACAATCAAGGATGGCCCCATTACTGGATAGCCAATCCATACCCAAAATCAAACCATAACCCGAAAAGCCCAAAACAAAGGCACTACATTGAAATTCTACACTTAGAATAGAAATTTTCAATCCCAAACAGATCATAGACAAATGAGCTGGGCCCCCAATTGGGTTTGAAACAATTAAGGGGTCCTCTACCATACTAGTTTTTAGGTGCAGAGATTCTACTAGAGCAGATGAGATAAAGGAGTGTGATGCGCCAGAATCAAATAAAGTGCGAACGGGGTGATCATAAAGATAAACTACACTTTCTACAGAAGTATTTATACCTCGCTGTTGCAGAGGTGGCGCTTCCAGCACATGGACCTGTGCCCCTGGGGTGGATCCAGCCCTCTGCCCCTGTCCTCGTTTCTTTGGGCAGTCCTTAGCCCTGTGGCCTGTCTCACCGCAAGAAAAGCACCCACCATTCTCCTTGGCCTTCTTTTTCCGGCAGTCCTTTACTAAGTGCCCCACTTTGCCACAGAAATTGCACTTCCTCTTCTCTTTGTTGCCTTTCCCGCCTTTCTTAAAGTCTGTCTTCTTAGGCTGCAAACCTTCTTTCTTCCCTTGAGAGCTTTCTGCCTTTGTCTCTTTCTTGCCCTTATCCTCTTCATTCAGCAATGCCATTTGCACCAATCTTTCATACGTGGCTCCCATGGGTATATGGGTCATGGCCAAACTGTGTAATGGCTCATTCAACCCTTTGACGAAACGGAGAGCCTTCTTGTGCGGGGTGTTGACTAGGTCAAGCCCAAACCTAGCCAGCTCATCGAACTGGTTCACATACTCTCTGACTGTCTTGTCCCCTTGCTTAAGAAATAAGAATTTTTCCAACTGCAAACTCCTTTCCGCATCTGAGAGAAATTTAGTCTCAAACCTTGCCCTAAAGTCCTCCCACGTCTCCACTGGTCTTTCAGCATTAGTGACTTCCCACCAGTAGGAAGCCTCGCCCTTCAATAGCCACACTACCAATTGTACATTTTGTCTATCCTCTACCTCAAAGATGATGAATAGGTCCTCAGTTTCTTTCAGCCAATTTCTAGCTGCCACGAAGGACTCAGTTCCATGGAAATCCTTTCCTCCCATAGCTTTAAAATCTTTACATATCTTAGCAAAAGTGTTTCCCCGAGGAGGAGGTGGAGGAAAAGGTGCCGCTGCAGCTGGATGATTTCCTACAGCTGGGGGAGGAGGAATGGTAGGGCCTGGCTGAGTGGCCCTTGCTTCTAAGAATCGTCTAAACCAACCAGGTATTGGTACCCCTTCTGGCAAGTTAAGATCTTCGGACATGCTGAAACAAAAAGGATAGATTCAAAACGAAGGATAAGAGATAGTACCTATGGCTTTGGGGGGTGGACTTTGCCTTTTTTAAAATAAAATAATATTTTTCTTTTAAAAATGCTTCTTTAAATTTCCTTTTTGAAAATAATTTTTCAAAACTTTTTATCTTATCTGGTAAACATATGCTCTGATACCAAGTGAAACACCCCACCTCCGTTAGGGTCACTTTCAAAGGGAATGCCCTAATTTTGGTGGAGGTTTATAAGTATAAGTCACAGATATACAAGACAGATATAAGAACACATATTTGTAAACAGCGGAAAATCAACAAACTTTTATTTCATAAAAGCAAATACGTGCTACAACAACATCACCATAATTGTCTTACATCTTTTCCAAAACATAACATAACACTTTCATAATCTGTCTTGATTACATCATTTAAAGAAGCATAAATAAAACATAGATAAACTGCAAAAGCCCCATAGAGTTTGTCCAAAGCCATAGTTTCAAACGAAAAGGTCCAAGCAATACATTTCTCTTCTTCAAGCTGGATGTTAAGGCTGGTCAAGCTGCAGTGTTCCCTCCCTGTGGACCTGGGGGGGGGGGAACGGAAGAAAAGAAGACGAAAGAAAAGTAGAGTCAGACATAAAGCCTGAGTAAGCCTAGTACTATTCTGTCTATGAATAAAGAACTGGGTATGATAAGTATAAACAAGAAGTGGGAAAGCACTATAAACTTGGTTAAGTTGTCTAGGGTCGAATATGCTATCGTACCCCATGTTAATCTCAGAACCCATATAAACTAGTTCCCAGTTGGCACCCCATAAATCAGGGTGATGTGATCCATTCTATGATGATCGCCTCCTACTCGCATAGTTACATGTGTCTTACGGCCCCCGATGTTGTAGTTACCTATGCTGGTCCCACCATGGGGTGTATCAAGTCCCATGGCGGCGGCCCGACACAACCTTAGAATGCACAGGTATGCTACTGGTGCCCAGTGCTTTATTTTTCTGCGCCGGAGTGTGTGCACGCCCGCACCCCGTTAGAACCTACACTGCTACACCACCGCCGTCGATTTGACCTCTTACAATCAGCCCAGTAATCGTGCCCCACCCTGCCTAGTTTCAAGGTATCCTGATACACCTTCTAGGGTTACTGCTGAAAAGGGTCCCCCATTACTAGGTTTTCTATCTCTAGCCAACATGCTAAGTTGGTTAAGTGTTTCCTAACCTAACCCCCACCAGTCCGTTTAGTTTAGCATGTTCCATTTTGATTAAGTCTTTAGTTCACTTAATCCTAACAATCCTGACTCAGCCTTAATTGTCTTATTAAAGCCTTGACCTCTCACATTAGACAGGTATTGTTGTGGCTGCCAGTTGCCGGTTGGTTCCGGGCAGTCTTACGCCACAACTCAGTCTAACCTCGGGTCCTTATTGGGCTCCATGTTTAACCTCCCACATTGGATAGGTATTGTTGTGACTACTGGACAGCCGGGCGGTTCCGGGCAGGTTTACATCACAACTCAATCCAACCTCGGGTTAAACACATCGTATGTTCTACATTTACATATTTTGTCTTTCTTCTTTATTTTCTTATATGTAAATATTTGCGGCCCATTATTAAGTTAATGGTGTAAAGGTTACACCAATCATGGGCCCAACCCATACTTGAATTTGGGCCCTTCTATTTTATATTTTCATTCATTAGTAATTTTAACCCAACGTTATTTTCCCCCGTTTAACTCGTCCGTTTATTATATATATGTTGGGCTTAGCCTTTTAAAGCCCAACTTAGCCATGCGAAAAGGGGAGGCTTAAAGCGTGATTACATACACGAAAAGAGGAATGTGAACGCATGAACTTGCAATATGACGTTGGAAATACAAAATAGAAACTGGTGTACTTGCATAGTAGTGACATATACTTTGGTCATAAAGCATAAGTGACATAAATCAAAGCATGTAAACTTGTAGTTAAGTTAAGAATATCACTATCGACACACATAGGCTTTAACTACAACATAAACCTATATTTTTATTCAGGCATAATGTCAAACATAAGCAAATCATAGCCTAGTCATATTCATAAGTTTGCAAATAGGTTTTCTAGTACAAAAGCATGACTTAATACATAGATCATGATGCCAAATTTTCAACATAATTTCATATGGACTATGATAACCCAAACTTATTCCAATTACTTCACAAAAATGATGTTTGTATAAAAATACACATTATGATGGCATAGTAGCAAAATCCCAAACTTGCATGAATTTCAATTAATCAACTACATACATGTAGCTTCAACATGGATTACATAATTTGCGAATATTCCAAACGTATACTTGCATAAAACTACCGCATGTAGTTTTTCATAATGAACAACATAATTCGAGAGTATCCAAACGTATACAATATTCCAAATCGATAAGAATCATAGTAACGCACAATTATGAGTTACTTTATCGCCACAATTCAAGTATACAAACCAACACAATTATTTGTTCATACCAAAATAATACTCTACTTACAATGGTGAGGCGAATTCTCAAATTTAGGGATTTGAAGATGCGGTTTTATTTGATTGAGTTGCTTTATGCCTTAGAATTTGCCTCCTAATCCTCTCTCCAATTGGTGGCTATTCGAAGTCGTTCCTCAGCAACATGGCGGCTTTGTCCTTATTTTTGAATGAATAGATTAGGGTTGAGTCTAGGGTCATTTTTATAGGGTTTATGAACTGATTAGGACCGTTGATGTTGCTTGGTTAGATCGTAGCCTTTCATCCTAAAGAGAGACCAATTAGAGCCTGCCACCTAGCCCTAATGACAAAGCAGTCTACAGAAAATCGACCAACATAGAATAGGCCAGCCAGGTTGGACTGGGTTCGACCTGGCTCTGGACCAGGTCGACAGCCCTGTCGACAGCCCTGTCGACCTGGTTAGACCAGGTCGACAGCCCAGTCGACCTGGGTGCGTTAGGCGGGTGTTTTTCCGCCCTGGCCCATTGGGCCCGATTTTGGAATTTTAAACTGTTTTATTCTGTTTGAATTTTAAACTTAATTCAGAAACTTCCGAAGGCCATATCTTCTTCATACGGATTCCGTTTTTCGAAAACTCGGACTCTATTTCGCGTATTTTTCCGAGACGAACGCAATGGCGTATCCCGTTTCCCTTAGTTTTTTGATTTGAAATTGATTATACTTTAATTTGTGAATTTCACAGTTATAGAATTCGCGGGGTGTTACATATATAATATATATAATATATACTTCATCGATTTCCTTTTAAAAACGAATTTTATAAATCGTTTTAAATTCGTTTTCAAAACGATTTCAACTTCATTTCAAATTCAAATCAAAATTGAATTTTTCTAATATAAATTCGTTTTAAATTCATTTCAAATTGATTTCAATTCAAATCGATTTTTAATTCAATTTCAGTTCGTTTTCAATTCAATTTGAATTTCAAATATATTCAGTTTCAATTCGAATTCATTTCTATTCAATTTTAATTCGAATTCATTTCTATTCAATTTCAATTCAAATTCATTTCTATTCAATTTCAATTCAAATTCATTTCAATTCAATTTCAATTCGAATTCATTTCTATTCAATTTCAATTCTTAAATCTCTTTTCAATATTCATTATAAAAACGAATATAATCGATATAAATATCGTTCGCGTCAAAATAGCGCATCTCTAATCAACACGGCTTTATATTTTTCAATAACTTCGTTATTCTATTCAACAAATGAATATTTATTCTATTCAACACATGAATATATATTTCTTTCAACACATGACTAATCTCAACAAATGAGTACTGTCAACACGTGAATCTTTATTTTATAATATTTTTTATTTTCCCAATTGGAATAAGGCCCAATCAATTTCCATATAACGTTAATTATATGGATTCCATACAACACATGTATATAATAGCAACAATAAATAATCAACCATCTTCCAAAGTGCACCACACAACTGCATAAGCATTAAATATAAATAATTAACGCTTACATAGTCTGTGGACCAATCAATCGACATACAATTAAATAATTGGGATTAGTGTACACCGAATATCATCCCAACACCCGTGTGGGGTTACAATCCACAAACACTGAATATTATTTGTGCAGTTGGGCGATGTGTAAAATTTATCGTCCCAATCAATATCCTTCAAATAGGTGTACATAAACAAACCGCTCGGTTTGTAAATGAATATTTATTTATTCACATTCACGTTGAAAATTATATTTTTAACGATATAAAATATTTTATTTCATTCCACAACACAACCAATTTTCACAATAACATACAATCAAACAAACAAGCCGTCCGTGGTCTGTGTTCGACGGGTGTCGGGTGCTGCTAAACACCGTCTGCATCCTAGTATATATTTTAAACTAGAAATAGAAGATTAAAGTGAGAAGTTCTCACCCAAGCTAATCCAAACTCCATGACTCCTCATATGTAGGAAATCTTCATCGTGTTTGCCCTTCGTCACTTTCGTCATCCATATATACTACATATATAAAAATCACATTTTCATATTCTCTAGTACATCGCATATATCGTGCTTATATAAAATTCCATTTACAAAAGTTTTTCTTCCTTTCCAATCGGGATTCGTTCAAATCAGTAATATCAAATTCACCACATACTTATATAATTCCAATTTTATATAAGAATCAAATTGTTCAATTTCGAATCTTTGTCGAATTCAAAATTTTTAATAGTCATAGATTTCAAAACTATTTCATTTCCACACATATAAATATAAGATTATCAATTTTCAAATTCTAACATTTTAGAATTAACCGTTTGGATTTTGTTCCTGGTTCGAATAACATCCGTTCTTGATATTTTCAATTATCTCTCATAAATCATTTCCATATAACTCAACAGGTAAATTTAAACATAACTCGTACGAATTCTGTTTTATCAAGTCGTAATTTCTAGTTCAACGTACTTACATAGTTATATATAAGATTTCTCAATTCCATGAAGTAACTTTCATTTATAAATGATATTTCCATATCTTCTTTTCAAACATACACACTATATATATATAATACTTCATTTTCACGTTTCGCTTATATTGCACTTACATAAATATCAATTTTTATAAGATTTTCTGTCCAAATGTTACAACGTATCATTCTTCTATTAATTCCATTATATAAGATTTCACAAAATTCCATTTCAATACCAATTTAGTTTTGATTTCACAATTGATTCGTATATTCAATTACTTCGGACTAAATTGCTCGGATCGGGAGTAAATAATTTATCTCAAATTAGTTTTAAAATAGTAAGCTTGAAATGAAATAGGTTCGAATAACTAAGTCTTTAGAAAAATAGAATTTGAATAAATTAGATAAGTTATGATATGAAATGGTTTAAGTAAATTAAATAGGTTTGACAAAATAGGTTTGAATAAATTAAATATATTTTAATACAAAATAGTTTGAAGAATAGTTCAAAAATCAAAATAGATTTGGTAGAGAATTATTAAATAAGACAGATAAAAGTTATACTTTAGTTCACGTAAAACAATAATAAAACATATAATAGTTATAAAATAAATACTAATTTTAGGAAATATTCCAATCCAAACTAAATTTCCTGAATTTTCCAAAATTTAGCTAACATTGATTTCAGTGTCGTAATCAAACTCAAATTTAACTAAAAAATTCAATTGGAAACCTTTCAGTTTGAACTAAGTGTTCAAGTTAGATCACAACCCAAATTTCTCATTTTAAATTTTCATTTGAAGTTTGAATTTTTCATTCATTCCATGTTCTTTATTTTAAACCAATTTTCAAATTTCAACTTGTTCATAGACTTTGTTGAAGCAATTCAAAGGATCGGGATAAGATTTGGACAACTTCAAAATTTTAAGCACGAATGGTTTGAACGATAATGGCACGTCAAGGCCAACAAACAAAACAAGTGAAACGGAAAAATTATATTTTTAATCATTCATTTCTATTTGAATCTATATTCAGATTATTCCCAATTTCATCGTATTTCATTTGCAATTTCAATTTATACTTTACAAAATATTTAATATGTCGCTTGTTTAAATTTCGCTTATCTATTTCAGTTCATGTTAATTTATCAAAACGTTTTATTAAATTTTTTCCAAACGTGCTCATCTAATCATTTTCGATTATTTCTCGACGTTTAAATCAGAACCATACAATCATCCCATTTTTGAAACTCGAAAATGAATACTAGTGATGTCTTGATCATCCCCAGAATTATTTCCAAGCGACTAGAATGTGATTCTATATCAGTCTCGTATATATTGGACTTTATATATACGTTAGCCAGGCGTATATTCAAAATCCGTACATACTTGACAATCTAATCTCGACGTCGAATAAAATACTCAAAACTCTTATCATAAATTATATTTAAAAATAATTTTGTTTTTCAAAACTATTATTTTAATTTCAAAGTAATTCATATTTTCAAAATATGCTCTCTTAACAGTGATTCTTGTGATAATTCCACTCATTCTAGAGTATTGCTACTTTATCCCTAATGAGTTTTTAAACCCAATAAGCTAAGCTTTATCAAACCAAAGCTCTGATACCACTTGCAACGCCCTGCCATTTTTGACCGCTCCAAATCAATAATTAAACCAACTTAGAACGTTCAAAACGACAGTTCATTATTAGCTTACAGGGTTTAACAGAACATCACACAGAATCGCAAATAGATTTTTATACAATATTTAACAGCGGAAAAACATTTTTATAACAAATATCAGAGCTTATGCAAAATATTCAGTACAGCGAAAAAATATAAAAATATACATGAATTTTAAATAAAGTTACGGTTTTGTCATCTTGCGCACGTGTATGCATCTTCACGTTCCTCTCTAGTTTACAAGCTGAATATCCTTAAATCTAAAATACTCGTATCCGACCCGAGCGTATTGCAAAAAAAGAAAAAAAAGAAAGAAAGAACACAACAAAGGCTCGGATCAGGATTACTTATTCAAGTAAGATGATTTCAATTGAAACTAAATATAATAGTAAAATCCGGTCTAGTCTTGAAGTTACAAGATCCTGGATATAAGTAGTCCGTTCACGGTCCAAGTAAGGTGTTCAGGATGGGTTGGGAAGTGTGAACATACAGGCAGTTTCACATCTAAATATATAGAAAATACAATGCGCAACTTCATAATATATTAGACAAGCATTTTCATTACACACTGAATACTTCTAACTGTATACACGAGCCATTTTTATACACGCAAAACTAAAACTTTCAAAGTACACTTATGACTGTAAATCCCAGGTAAACACACTACTTATTTTTTTAAGCCAACCTTCCATTTTGAACGCAACATTGTACAAAATCCACCTAAAACATCCCTACACCGCATAAACCCTAAATGCAAGTGCTAAAACAATATTCATATATGTAATTTCCATTGCAATTGAACCATACATAATCAAGGGTGCCTACATAGGTTGTGCTTCACAGGTGGCAATATAAAGTTTCAAAGGGGCATGATTCTTAGTTGTATATAATGAGCGGCTCAGTAGGTTCATGCATAAAAAGGCAACAATATTTAAACTGAAGCATTACAATATTGGACATCAGGTAACCTTAAATGGCAACCATGTTTCTAAATAAAGTGAAAGGTGATTAAATGGGAGTACATTCCGAATTACAAGGCCTGGAAACAGAGGAGGCTTATCCCTTCTTTTCACATTCAAAAAGACATTCCAATACTTGTATATTATATGAACAACTTTTCCATTCAGTTTCCTTTTAATGTCATAATGAACACACTTGGGATCTACACAGGTTCTCGTGATAACGGTAAAAGATGGGATATATATAGTGACCCAAAGGTTTGCATGCATTAGAATATTTCAGATCTATCTTACAAGTAACATTTACTTGATATATTCACTTATTGATAATAAATCATGCTTTGACCATGGATTATGAACCCAGCATACACAAATAAGTGGCCAAGCACAAATACAACTTGACAAGCTTCCAAATACATATATATCAGTTCAAAGCATAACACAAAATTGCACAAATGGATCGCAGTCAACATATAAACCGTATAACCGTCGAAAACAAAAGCAGGATTTTCGCAATGTAAAATTAATCAATAGAATTCCTACTATTATACTCTAGTTTAAAACGAAATTAAACTACTTGAAACAGTAATCGATCGTGAGCAAAATACTCACCTACAACAACAGACAACGCAGCAGATAACGGATAGCAAGCAGTGTTGAGCCAGGCGTGGCGCAACGGCTTTGGTCACGGTGGTTGCGCGAGACTATGAGGCGCAGCAGTTCGACTCGGGCGGGGACATATTTAAGAAGTCCGAACAGCGATGCGAAGGACCGACGGACGGTTGTTGGCGGAGGAGGCGGTTTGCGGTAGAAGGGGGTGGTTCATATTATATTTGAGGAAATGGTTTTTCTTTGTGGTAGTCATTATTAGGTTTGGGTAGGAACTGATGCCAGCTGCCATTTTCCTTGATTTGGAAAAGAAAGAGATTTTTGGGGAAAGAAGCAAATAGGTTCTGAGTCTTTATATATGAAAAGAAGGACAGTTTGAATGAAAATTTGAATGGATAACGTGTGTAGCCATTTGAATGTGTCTCCCAACATACCAAAAGAACCGGACAGTGATTTACCAATTCAAACATTTACTTTTTTTCTTTTTCTTTTTTTTGTGTTCATTTTATTTTACTTTTATTTTTTTAAGACGAATGGTTTGCGTTGAATAGAAAGAAGGGTGGAGCGATGCGTGAGCAGATCCGTGGAGAAGAATGGCAAGAGTTAAATAAAGAACGGGAGAGCGAAGCGGTCAAAAGGGTTAGATAAACCAAAATGATGCAATTTCCTTTTATTTGTTTATTTAAAATGACCGAACGTAGCCAGATTCACAAGAAGGAACAACACAAACTTTGAAGAAACGGTAGACTTTAGATATGCAATTAAACGAAGTCCCATGTTTCCAAATCCTAATGTTTACCGTTTCAATTGCTATATTAAATTCAATTTATTGGTAATGGTCTAATTTATTTAAAATTTTCTCTACATTACAAACGAAACGAACTTTTGTACATTACTACCAAAATTTCTTCATTGCTATATTAAATTCAATTTATTGGTAAAGGTCTAACTTATTTTAAATTTTCTCTATATTACAAATGAAACGAACTTTTGTACATTACTACGAAAATTCCTTCATTGCTATATTAAATTGCACGTATTCCTTATATCAAATTTTCGTAATTAAATTTGACTTCAAAATTTTACATAATATTTCGAGTAACTACACCACTTAAGTTGTACATTATTAAAATCGTTGAAACTTCCAATATTAATGTTTAATTTAAATTTACTTAAATTAAACAAGCATATGTGTTTTCATGTACAGAATTAAAGTTTGAATTTAAATTCTAACGCCAACCATTTCAATATTGTTACGGTTATTATTTCACGATTGACAATTATCTTTCCTTGTATAAATAATACTTCAAAGTTAATAATTGCACAAAATTTACTAATTGTTTCCATTGTAATAAACCATCATTCATCTAATCATAAACTGTTGTTTACTAGAAATAAATTTGAAATCATTTATTAGTAATATCCTAAAATTTATTTTCAAACCATTTTAAATTCAAGGATTAAATTCAATTAATTCAATAGTTAAACGATCTAAATTTGTTGGATGTTACATCAGTAATCATCCAAACGATGTGAAGACCTCCGGTCTTCAACCACCATCTTCATCGTCGACTTACCGTCGTATCAGAATGGGATAAACCTGGTCTTTCTGAATGACTCGCGTATCTTATAAACGAGTGCTATAAAAACACAACATATGCCTCATTCCAATCTAGAATAGTCTTTTATTCAAATATTCTTTTCGCAATTTAAACCAAATTAAGGTTTTCCAAACTAGTCGGGATTAGAGAACCGTATCGAAGTAATCATTTATTATATTTCCCAATCCCAACCTATTCATCCCATGGAGTAAAACTGGTAGTACTCCATATCTAACACCACAATGTTATCGGTAAAAATTAATTACCATTTTACGTTTAAATCTATTTAAAGATTTAACTATCGCCTGGAGTAAAACTGGTGATACTCCATTCTCGATCATTTCATGAATTCGATTAATTTATTTATCTCATTCTCATTCCAATCTAATTAAAGATTTATTAAAACTCTTATTCAATTTTAATCTCGAAAGTCATTTCTTAATGATTATTCAAATTTAGGAAAATAAATCCTGTCTTTAACTGGGTTAAAGAACGAATGTCATTTAAAACACAGTTCACGATAAACCCAAAATCACATTCCATTAATTATGGAATCTTCACGGAGAACATATCAATATATATAATCAATATAAACTTCATATCCAACTGATAATATAAATGGTATAACGACAAAGCCTTTTAAATTCCATATATAGTAACATTCTTTCTCCACAGAAGTTCACTTCGTATATTACCAAATCGAATTCCATTCCGTTCTAATTTATTTTATTAAATTGGAAAACTTTACTTTGGAAAGTTTCCATTAAATCTTAATAAGAAGATTTATAAATTCCAAATCACCTTTCACTGTTAATTGGGTTAAAGGACGAATGTCGTTAAAAACACAGTTCATGATAAACCCAATTCACATTCCACTTTATTCCAATTACTAAAGATAACTGGAAACTCAAATAATCTTAATTAAAAGATTTATTCTTTTCACACGGGATTTAAGAACAATGTTATTCAAGACACAGTTCACGACAAACCCAAAATCCAATTTCAATTCAATTCCAATTAAATATTAATTAATTGGTAAACTTCCCTAAATCTTAATTAAAAGATTTATTCTTTTCTCAACTGGGTTTAAAAACAGTGTTATTTAAGACACCATTCACAACAAACCCAAAATTCATTTTAATATTAAATACAAGACTTCGAATAGAATTTATATCGGCTTATATTCAATATCAAATTTTGAAACTAACAAATATCATATTGGGAATAATGATATCTGTATCTTCCAAATTCCCATACGTATAACCACGAAATCCAATATCGAACTATTCCGAAGATTATTTCCATTCCAATCCCACTACAAGAAAAATGTTTTTTTAGCGCTCAAAAAACGCCATCAATCATTTTTGGTGGCGTTTCGATAATCGTTACGAGAAAATATGCCACTAAAAGTAAAAAATATTTGTTGCACTTTTAATAAACGGCACTGTAAATACTTTTATTGTAACGTTTTCTAAACGCCACCATAATTATTTCTGTTGCACTTTAAAAACGCCATAAAAAAGAGTTTTGATGCTACTAATAAAATTTCCAATTTTACCCCTGATTTACAGTTGCGTTTATTCAACACCACTACATGTATTTCTGTAGAGTATTTAAAACACTACTACTGTATTTTTTCATGCAATTATTTCTTGTTAATAGTCTATTTTGTTTCTACAATATCCATCAATAATTATTCACATAATCATCATGTTCAAATAACTAAAAAAACAATTAACCATATAATTAAGTAGAATATGCATAACCATTTCAATACAATAGTTTTTTGAGTAAATGACCAAACTCACATACAATAACCATTGATTTACAAATTGACGCATCTAGTACAAGTGAAACCTAACACCATAAAATTCAACTTTTCCCTTTGAATTGGAACATGCTGCTTTGAGTTATTACTGTTAGCACCTACAACGTCAGCAATACAAATAATAATTGCAAAAAATACAAATGATAATTTCAACGGTCTCCTCCTTTCTTGCAATGTAAACACTAGAAAATGCATAAACACCAAAGTTTGGAAAAGATGCAATGTAAATATAGAAGAATAAGAAAACACACGGAACAATGATTACGGGGGTAAATCCATTTCTAGTAAGAACTTACATATGTCCAACTAGAGCAATATTTCCATCTTCATTATGTCCAAGTATCGACGCTGAATCATCAACTACCATAAAATCTGAACAGTCTTCACTTGCTGTGTCTGATATGGCATTTTCAGATATAAATGGAAGTATATCCTTTCTAAAGTTCATCAAAATTATCTACTCAAAGAGATCAGTTACACAACAAAGCTTGTATTTTGGCAAATTTCTTTTAATATCTAAATAAAGCATCAATTATGTATGCTTACTTCACTGGCTCACTGGCTCGGTATGCTGCAAATTCAATGTTCAACAATGTTTTTTTTCACACTTTTGTTTGACAAGTTGAGACGACCCGAAATCCCATTCTGACGGAAACAAGGGTTATCTTAGGAATATAACACAGAAACAGATAAAAGCAGAACAGAATTAAATAAATACACCAGATAATGAACAATAAAATATACTGGATAAAAGTAATCATCAGAGTTACACAGTATACAGGATCTTACTTAGTACAAATACAGTTCAGCTATACATAAATGTCAACAGCGAAAAACAAACAAAATATGTACAATAGGAGCTGAACAACATAAAAAGAAATAAATGATAGAATCCATCTTCAGCTCCAGCTATCCAGAAAAAGAACCAGCTAAACCTGAATACAAGGCTGCCCGTGTAGAAAAAGGGGCACCCGAGTTTGAAAGTGAAACAAACTACGAGTCAGTCATGGGACTGGTATGAGAAATCCACTCAACACATATATAATTGGCTAATCACAGGACCACGCCACTTTCGTAGAACGGGTTTACTCCATTGGATTGCCAGTGCTTTAAAACAAATCTTTCCTTTAAACATCGCTATGCTTTCTATAAAAATGAAGCCATTATAAGACTCAGTTCCCATCACATAATGCAACGCATACCAGAGGATAGAGTTTTACCTTATAACGGCCAAAATATGCTTGATACGAATAAAAACAAAGGCATTTGATATTATTGCTAGTGTTTATATGTTTTGAAAACAATTTCAAATCATAACTATCAATCATAGACGACATGAGCGTCCCATGCCACTATGTCGCCAAATATCTATACAACCGAAACCGCACGATCACGTATCTGGAAATTGGATTTCCGTCATGAACCAAGGCAAAAGATAGTCCTTACCGAATTCGTGACACTCTAGCCCGAGCCACAGGACCCAGACTCAGGTGGGCCCTTGGAGCGACAGGGCCGGTCCACCGATGTGGATTAAAATGCCTGAACAATACGTTTCCCCGCCCTTTGGGGCGTAAACGAGCCAACGAATGACTCCATCGGACCCAGATCGTCCGATCAAACCGAGGCGCCTCGCAACAGCAACAACCACATAGGTGAAAAGTATATAAATGTCAGGGCTGGTAGGTCACTGACACCACCCTAGCTAGAAAGAAACGCATGTCCTCCCTGAGGTCCTTCCTCCCGTTTCTGGTTCATACCGGGGTGTGAGGCTCGCGAATTCACGTTATACACAAAGCTACGCCACACAGGCGGTGCTTTGATCATCACCACAAGACTTTGCTTTTCAACAGAAGCCCTGATCACTGCATCTTAGCATGCCACACAGGCAATTCATGCCATGCGACTGATGTCCATCGATATACAACCTCTGAGCTCGTGCGTCTCAGAGAAGGGCGTTAAGCAAAAGAATAAATTCTCCGCCGCCAAACAGATGTATATTTAATAGAGATCAATCAACACAGAATAAAATCCAATGTCAGACACACGGTCCATTTACAAGTCCGTTCTAGGTCTGAACGAAACCGGAGGCACTAAATACCTCGCAAACCCTTCGATCACCACGTACGTCTGGACGATCACCACTCATTATCCATATTTCGGGATGCCTCCCAATCAGGACCTCGGTTACCATCCAAACGAGGTGAAGATCTCCGATCTTCGACCACCGTCTTCATCTTCGAAATTCAATCGTCGGTCAATTATTCGAAATGAGAATTAACTCGGCCTTTTCAAATATTTCACGTATATTTAGAATTTCAAATCAATTTATTTCAATGGTTAAATTATTCGACAACACCAATATTGTTCTTTAATGTAATTTTCACACCAAACACATTCAACCATCAAATACAACATAAATCGAGCAAATTCAGTTTATTTCCACTCCATATTGTTTATGGTACTTTATAATGATTTATCGCTATTTTTATTTATTTTAAAATAGCCCATTTATTCAAAACGACGCTTCGGGCCATAACGCGGCCGTGGCGCTGTTTTTCTCCAGATTTGATTTGCACATATCTGAAAATCTAACCGTTGGATCTTCACAAAGTTGGTGCCATTGGGAAGATATTTCCAAGGCGAACCCGACGGTTGAGGTTTCGGGAAAATCCAATGGTCGGATTTCCCGTACTAGTTGTTTGAAAACACGGTTTCAAAACACGAACTGCATGACTACGTTCCGTTTTAATTTTATTTATATTTATATAATTATATAAATATAGTTCATTCAACAATTTCAATATCGTTTTCACTTCAAATATTTCACTAACGCCTTAAAATTTTGGAAAATTTCGCCATAACCTCCCCTGCACCGGGAGCATCGGGAAATCGCAAATAGCTTTCCCGGTCCTTCTAATCTCAAAAAGAAAAAGAAAAAGCCAAGCGGCTAGCCAACATGCTCATAAATTCATCACCCAAACAAAACAGTAAATGTGTACCTATTTGTCGGGCACAAAATTTTATTCCTCTTCTCTAGCCCCTTTGCTATAACATGTTCAATGAATATGTATGTACATATATATATACAGTTCTTATCATTTATCATTTTCTATTCAACTTCATATTTGATTTCTATTTGGTTTAAAAACACCATTCATTCTAATGTTACATACATAGGTGCAAATCATTTCATTAGCTAATTAATGAATATTTCAACTCATATATGTTTATTTTGAACAATTGGCTATTTTTAACACTTCACATTTCAACGATTCATGCATACAATAAAAATGTGAATTTTATTGTAGAACAACTCATTTCAAAACACTATTATTTTGATATACTTCATATTGGTGATAAAAATAGGATTTTTATCATAAAACAATTTCTTTTAAAACGAGATTATTTTACATAGTTCATATAGTCGATAAAAGATGATTTTTTATTATCAAACAATTTATTTCAAAATATGAATACCATTCAACACATGAATTTCAAATCAACGAATGAATATCGATTCAACACATGAAGGTTTTCTATAGTTTCTATATATAGATAGAAATGTGATTTTTATATTTAAAACGCGAATACCATTCAACACATGAATTTCTAATCAACGAATGAATATCAATTCAACACATGAAGGTTTTCTATTCAATGAATAAATATAGTTTAAGCAAGTGAAAATAATTCAAACACACGAATATTATTCAAAATTTCGGCACCATAGCGGCAGGGTAGTTAAAACCGTGACCGTCCCTAGTACGGCTCCTCGCTCTACCTTAAAACCTCGCGGTTTTTGACAATGGGGATCATGCATCTAGTTCGCACGCAGGCGGCATGTATATATTTATTTCATTTCCACAAACTAATCCTATGTGGTTTCAACCAAATATTTCTCAATCACAAACGGGTATTTTTCAACCTCAATCAATCAATATCAACCACAAACAATCCCAAACAATCATTCGCTATCAATCAATTTTCACAACAAATTCAACCAATAAATATCGTCCATGGTCTGTGGACGAGGGGCGTGTATATATATATATATATATATATATATTTATTTATATTTATATATAGCAATTCACTTTTATTTTAAACACATATATATATAGCTAGAAAAAGGAATTAAAGAGTGAGAAATTCTCACCAATTAGCTAACCAAATGCCGCGACTCTTCTTATGTAGGAAATCTTCGTCGTTTTTCCATCACAATCTGTTTCAAACGATATACGTTAAAAAATCACATTTTTATGCCGCTACTATATAGATAAAAATCACATTTTTACTTCTCTATTCAATATATAAAAATCGAATTTTTACTTCGCTATTCAATATATAAAAATCGAATTTTTTCTTCGTTATTCAATATATAAAAATCGAATTTTTTCTTCGTTATTCAATATATAAAAATCATATTTTTATTATGCTATTCAATATATAAAAATCATATTTTTACTTCGATGTTCAATATATAAAAATCATATTTTTACTTCGATGTTCAATATATAAAAATCATATTTTTATTATGCTATTAAAAAATCTCGCTTTTCTTTATATAAATATCTCGCTTTTTTTTAATAAAAATCTTATCCTCCTAGCGGAAAAAATATATATAACCTTTCTACGTGAAAAAGAAAATATAATCTGATTTTAACATATGTTTCTAACACACAAAAACTGATTTTTAACATGTGGTTTTAACTTAAATAAAATCAGATTTAAAAAGAAAATAAAATAAAACTCACCTTGATTCAAATGGAGAAGGGGGGGGGGGATGTCACGCGTCGGAATGTGGGCTGAGGCGGCGGAGTGGTGGTGCAGTCGACGGTGGGAGGCTAGGGCACGGCGGAGAGTTCTTCGAGGTGGGCGCGGGTCTGGGGTTCCACGCAAGAGAGAGGAGGAGAGGCGGTGGGAAGAAGGAGGAGGATCGGGAGGCGGAGGTGAGATGGGGTGGGCGGCGCTCCGGTGGTGGGCGACGAGCGGGAAGGCAGTGAGTTTTTTTTTTGTTTTTTGTTCTTTTAATTCGATCTGGGAAGAAAGTGAACGGGGGGGGGGGGGGGGGGGGTGAGGGTATAGGTGCGTTGACCAAGAATAGTGGAGGGAGGGAGTTTTAATTTCTTTTTTTATTTATTTATCCCAAAAAGCAACTTAAATTTTCGGACTCGAGATCGAACCCACCGACTGTCGTCTATAGCTAATTACCCCCATTCCGAACATAATGGGATATGCTGCGTAGGCCAATTCGACTGTTACGATCAGTTTTCGTCAAATTTAAAATATAAATCTCTATATTGAATTTTAAACGTACATTTCAAATTACCGGGGTCACATACTAACTAGAAAAATTCCAAAAAAATATTTTCTAGCTTCGTATTGACGATACGGTCCTAACAAAACTAGTTTCGTCGAATTCTGAGACCGTTTGAAAAATGGCCATTTTCCAGTCGATTAAAATCAACTGAAACTGGTCAAACGCATTTTCCTTTTCCACGCTCACATATTGATTCGAAAAATTATGAAATTTGAAACCTAGCAATAACTTCACATCCCGGACCCAACAAAAGTGGTTTCGTCGAAATCCGAGGTCGTTTGCAAAATGTCCATTTTTAAGGGCCTGAATTCCATAGCGACCATTCAGAATTTTCAACTGGACATATCTTTTGATTCCCGATATCAAATTTCGATTTTTTAGATTCGTTGGAAAGGTATTCACTAACAGATTTAAATATTTTTGGTTTCACTAAAATCCGGATTGTTTTGCACCCGGTACAGTCCGACAAAGTTTGAATTCAATTTTTGAAACTACAGCGCCTTTCAGGCCTTGTTTATAATTATAATTAATTATATTCGTTTTCAAATGTCGATTCAAACTCAGTTTTCATCGCCATTATTTAAAATATTTATTTTAAATATTTAAAATCAATTATTTTAGCCAATTTAAAAAATTTAAATTGGTTCAGATTTTCTGGGTCGTTACACAAGTATTTCAATAGAGCGCAGTAGATTTATTTTCGAGAAAGCTCAGGCGATGGCTCTGCATTAGTTCTTTACCAATGTAGGAGTCTTTGGGCAATGTATTGGTAGTATTTTCCTATTCTACATATATTTCTTCAGTTGCTATAGTCTGGATTTGACTTCCTTAAGTTTTTTCTGACTGAATATTCCCTTGATTAACTTCAGTTACCGCTGATTGGATATGCGCTTGATTTACCACGGTTGCTTCAAGATGAATATTCACTTGATTTGCTTCATTTACTTCTATGCGAAAATACATAACTATAGAAAATTTACCCTCAGTGTCCTCATAAATCAAATATTAGCTTCACACTGAAAAAAGATATTACTTATTCGTACGTTTAACATAGAAGCAACATCACAGTCATACTTAGTTCACTTCCCGACTCATTTTAAAATCGTAAAACCAGTAAATCAAGTTATAATTTCTACGTACTTTTAATAAAATGTGCTAGCTTTCATAAATAACTCCTAGATTACATAAATGTCATCTATAACTTCATTCATTTTGTTTATAACTTAAGTACTAAATCCTTCCATAATGAAGCAGGAACAGGTCTACTTAGTTTTAGCCTTGAAAACATCTCAGTTTGGATAAGCATATAAAAAATGTTGTGACTTATGTTATTTACTTTCTGAAATTGACCAAAATCACAGTTTTAGCCAACTTACTTTTGGAACAACGTTGTGAAATTATATTCATTCATGTATAAAGTATAACTAATTTAAAAATCTATCGGAAGTTATTAACATAAAAATTATATATTAAAAACATCTTTTAAATGGAAAATGAATCATCAAAATCGAACAAGAAATGCGAAAGCTGAAATCAGTTTTCTTCCGCACTCCATTTTGTACTTATGCATAGTAGACAAAACTCATATTTTGTTCACCATCGTGTGATACTTATATCTCCTCACTGATCGAAAGTTTGGCTGGAGATGATTACCATCCAGTTTAAGAAATTGACACTACGAACCTATTGAAATAATGGCACAAGGGATCTAGCTCAAGATGGCTACTAGTTAGTGTACAAATAGAAATTGAACACACTGCTTTACCCTTAACGTCTTCATAAACAATGGATTCACTTGTGTCAAGTTGAACCCAAGTTACAGGGAAAGAAGTTTCAACTGAAATAAATTAAACCTAAAAGAATGCAACAATATCCAAAATTATATAAACTGACGATTACTTTGTTAAAAATCAAGTGTGACTATTTAGTTTACTTTTAACCGAGTGACTCTCGGTTTTTATTAAGCGATACTTGATTTCTTTGAAAACTGGGATACGTTGTTTTTCTAAACCCAAATACTACTAAATTTTAAAAATATTAGGATACCAATTTTTTAGACACCGAGTGATACTTAATTTAAAAAACTAAGAGCCACTCAATTGTAAACAGTGATAGCTAGATTTAAACTGAGCCACATTCAGATTTGGACCAATTGATTTTTTGATAGTTGGATTATTCATACTTAAAATGCAACAATCACGAGCATCGCAAGTGCGCCAGTAAGCTTATTATCCATACTTAAAGTTTATTACCAATGTATTGATAAGCTTACACATCCACTTATATGCCAAAATTGGTTGTAATAAATTAAATTGTTGATTTAAAAAAGCTGGAACTCTAAACTGAGGTAAGTATAAATCCTGAGTAGGGAAAGGGTAATAATTATTGCAAGTTGTTTCAATACACATAAGTAGAGGCAGAGAATGACTTACAAAGATTCCAATAGTTAAAAGAGTGTCTTCTTTATTACTAACTGAAATACTTCAATCCCGAATTAACTATATAGAAGAGGTGCAACCAAATAATTAAATAGCATACACATGTATTTATCACTGAAAATTTTATAGTGTCATGCATATAACTACCTTAAAACCTCAACATTCTGGACAACAAACAACTTCGATTGTACATCCAAATTCTTTTTCCTTACAAACATTATGGATAATATTTCCTATTTCGTCATGTCATTTTTCTCAATTTATATCTTCTTATGATCATATTTGACTAATACTCATGTCTACCTAGGGAATTATTTATGTTAGCAACTAATTTGTAAACAATCTTTTCAATATATTATTGTTAGTAATAAACTGTTTTTGTACAGTTCAGTTATTCCATGTCCTTAAATTTGATAACAAAAATTACCTAGAAAGAACAGAGTATTGCTTTTGCATGCTTCTTTGTTACTTGCTTTAACACGATCACATAACACAATTCCTGGTCTTTGCTAAGTGTTTGGAAGCTGAAAATTTGAAGGAAGTTGCCTAATTTTACTTCATAGAGCCAATTTTTTGAATAGCTGACATAAAATTTGCTACATGTACCAAACCTAAAACTCATAAATCCAGTTACTCAAATAGGTTTATATTCATTGTAGAAGGAAAACTGCTAATATATGGTACGTTAGCAAACATGAACCGAGTAGATGAACGCAGAACAAGTGCCTTACTACTTAGTGCTATTCATTCAACTAATCCTACCGTCCACATAATAGTTGCTCTATAGTTGTAAGCTATTGTTAGAATAAAGTAGCCTTGATTTACCAAAATTCATGCTTCCATTGTTTTTGATTATTTATCACAAAATCGTATTTTCCAAGTGTTGGTTTGGTTCTGATTATGTATATCACTATTCAAAATTGAGTAAGAGAAATAAAGTGAAATCGCAAGTATTCGGTGATCAAAAAAGGAAGATGGCCATCGCATACCACATGATGAGATTCAAGTTTTCCTCCAACATTCATCACGCTAGCGATATTCGGTATGCTAAAGGGATGTTGATCTTATTTAATCCTAAATGAGAACATTGTGGAAGCCAAGCCACTTCTATATGACAACATAACTATACGCTGACCAGCCTAGATTCAGTAACAGTATGTTCTTACTAGGTGATCTCGAATGTATGTAGTATGAAGGTGTATAACATCCACGAAAGCAAAGGATTTTTACCAAACTAATGTTTTTGTTGTGGAGGATAGATACAAAGGCATCATACAGTGGAGCAGTATACATGTTTCCAACTTGCTTTGGTACCAATGTGGCTGGTTGAACCTTCTCAGCATACAATCCCTTTACGACTTGTTGAGACACCCGAGTCCAGGGTTAAAGCAGTTAGAATCACATTCTAAAGAATGTATGCAGTTAGGTCACAAGAGCTTGCCCAATTTACCTTTTCAAGGTCATGATTTTGGTAGCTTTCACTACAGCAAAGGTTGCAAATGGCTTGAACTTTTCGCAATCCTCCTTTGCAACAATGCTAGATGCAAATTATTTTTAAAAAAGAATGATTTACTTCATAGAGTAGAAATGCTAGTGTAATACCCAGCCAACATGTTATAATATTGCCATATTTATACATAATTAAAGAAAAACAAAATATCAGCTGGGTACATCTCTAGTTTAGTGTTTCAACCCAATCTCTTTGCGACAAACATGAAGTCCTACTGAACCTTTTGATTCATGAGTATAAATAATACTCCTGATTCTTACATATATAAGGTAACTATTGCTACATGGAACAACTTAAACAAACCCGCATTACGCATGTAGTCATTAAAGTACAATCAAGCAAAACTTTTCTTCACAAGCTGGAAAATAGTATATAATAATTTATCGTCAGATCATAGTTTCTACAAACCAGCAAGTGTTGGTAAGTGGTTAGAGAGCCTATTTGAAATTACTAGCATAGCTTGTTGTACGGAGAATGAAATACAAAATAATTTGCATCAAAAATTGAAAACTGCTTTCCCTCAAATTTCTCATACCTGATGATCAATGTCTTCGGACAATAATTACAAACTAAAACTCCAAACGATGATCAACTTATGATGATTGAAATTTCACTCAAACATACTTGTTACTGAAGCAGTTGTAACATGAATCAAGTGCCATGAGGTAGCATGTTTGTGAAAGTTTTCCATCAACAACCTACAAAAAATGTAATTGATGCAGCCATGCAGGAGTATTCTAATTATACAGAATCCATATGAACAATTATCCTTTGCAACAAGTGTCCTACAATTTTCATTGTGTTAATCGATATACATGTAATGCAAGCTATAGTTTAGATTTTAGTCGTCATTATAGCTTTCAAATGGATGTCATGAAGAAAGAAAAAACATGAAATGAATTTGTATGGTATATATGGCTATAGGTCAATAGTTTAGATTGGATATCTTGCAAGCACTCAAGCTTCTTACGATTACTACTGAATCTATTATTACTACTACTAAAATTAAACACAGACATCTCAGTTAGGGCTTCCATAGCAACAGACCGAACAAACAGGAATTGACAGAGCATCGCAGGCATCATCGATGCCCTTCAAAATTGAGATGTTAATTTCTCCAATTTGGAATAGAAATCGAAGCGACAGAAATTTACAGGAAACTAAAATGGATTTTGAAATGAATATAGAAGTAAACTATCTGAAAATTACCTTCCACTGTTCCACAAATAGATACTACTAAATTATCCGACGAATAAAAATTGTCTGCAAGATGCAATGAGTATTAAGGTAGGGTTTTATGCTCGCTTCTTTGCCCACTCTTCTTCCTTGCTCCTCTGCCCTCTTCCGTAATTCACATCTTCCCTCTTCTTCCTTGTGCGACCGCTATTTTATTTTTTAGGCAACTTTTTCCTACCAGCAATGGTATCTACTTATTTTTTTGCCCTCTGTCGATCTGATACCCTGTGTGTGAAGAAGGAAATCTGGTACTGGGTTTGGATATATTTTGACAAAAGAGAGGAGCAAAGGAAAAGTAGAAGAGGAATGAGGGTTAAAAAATTTCAACAGAGCGACGAAAATTTCTTAGCAGTTTGGGGAAAGGTTACGAGGAGAGGAATAGAAAACAGCGGGTTACGTTTATTTTTAGACTGCGCGGACTGATTTTTCTTAGGCAGGAATCTAAAATATTTTTTGCTGCGTCTATATTGTGAATGAAAACACCTTTCCTTGCATTTGCGAATAAACGCCGCTGATTTTTGCAACAAAAATTCAATTTTTTTTGTACTGTCCATTCCAATTTATTCATTGGAAAATTCTGGTTATTTTTAAAACCATTTCAAATCCTATTTATTTCTTTAAAAATATTGGATTATTATTCTAGTTAATAACTAGTTCATTTTGATAAAATTATATTTTTATCCTCACAAATGTTGAATTTTTCATCCAAATTCTTTCCAAATCATTTATTATGATTTTACACAAATCATTAATATTTTTAATATTTTTTTAAGGCACTTTCAGTCGATTTCCATAAACGGTCATCGAACTGCATTTACAATGACCTTTTTCAAATTTGATTTGGACATAATTCCAAATCCAACCATTAGATTTCAAATCTCTTATATTCATTGGAAAGCTCTTTTCAATAAAAACCCAACAGTTTCAGTTTTAGGAGAATCCGACGGTCGGATTCCCGTAATGTCAATACGAAGTCAATGGTCGAAACTCGCGAACGATCGCGGCGCAACGCGTTCTATTCAGGCCATTAGATATATATATTATAAATATTTCATTGATTTCCATAAACTTATTTTATAAATCGTTTATAAATTCGTTTTAAAAATGATTTCAACTTCATTTTCAATTTTAAATCAAAATTGAATTTTCCTTATCATTATAATATAAATGATAATGTTTTCAAAACATTAGTTTTTGAAATCATTTCCTTTTCGATATTCATTATAAAAATGAATAAAATCGATATAAATATCGTTCGCGTCAAAATAGCGCATATCTAATCAATAAAGCTTCACACATTTTAATATTTTCGTGTCCATCCAAAATTAGACGTTAGAATCAGATTTTAATCCTTTACTGAATATTATTTTAAAATATTCCTTATTTTAAAACATTCCTTATTTTAAAATATTCTTCATTCCTGAATTCGAATCAGACATAGTCAATTACCATATAATGTTATTTATATGGATTTCATACAACACATGTATACAACAACAATGATAAACAATAATCCCTCATCCAGAGTGCCTTCTACACTGTATAAGCATTAAAATAAATAAAAAACGCTTACTACAATTCGTCAACCAATCGATTGACATGCAACTAAACAATTGGGACTAGTGTACGCCAAATATCATCCCAATACCCGTGTGGGGTTTCAACCAACAAATAGTAAAAAGTATTTGTGCACTTGCGCGATGTGTAAAAATTATCGACCCAATCGATATCATGAAAATAGGCGAGCATAAACAAGTCGTCCGACTTGTAAATGGATATGTAAGCTTATTTTTAACTATCCAATAATTACTTTAATTATCGCAGTTATAAGCTAAAAATAATATTTTCAACTAACTAAAATTTTCTAATACTTTTTAGAAAATTTCGGCAGCACAACGGCACAATACTAGTACCGAAATAAGGTCTAGCTTTATCCCTCACCTAATACTGGCTCGCGCCATACACAAACCAAATTCAATGAATTCCATTCACATCCCAAACCAAATTCAAATAATTTCTTAATAGGGTTTCCGAAACCTATTAATTAACAATCAATCAAATAAACCGAACAACCAAACATCCATGGTTTCAATCAAAGGTGTTGGGTGCTACTAAGCACCGTCTGCATCCTAGTATATATTTAACTGTAAATAAAATTAGAGTGAGAAGTTCTCACCATGGGTTTTCACTCCGCCATTCTTTCTATATAGCATGCCTACGTTGAAAATCATTTTTTTAATCAATTAAAATTTATTTCATAAACTGTATACATATGCTAAAAATCATATTTTTATATCATTAAAAATCATATCTTTATAATGCTATTAATATAATAAAAATCATTTTTTTAATTTAAAGCTACTTATATAAAAAATCATATTTTTATTACGCTATTGTATATATAAAAATCACATTTTTATTTCACTACTAGATATATAAAAATCATATTTTTATTTCACTACTACATATATAAAAATCATATTTTTATTTCATAGCTATATATGTAAAAATCATATTTTTAATTCAAAACCGTATGTGTAAAAATCACGTTTTTAATCTAATGCTATATATATAAAAATCATATGTTTATTGACATAAATAAAGTAAAAATAGAAATAAAAACTCACAGTAGGTAGTGGCGGCTGTTTTGGAGCAGTGGCGCTCGACGTTGGTGGCTCGGGAAGGTCAGAGACTAAATATACAAGCCGGAAATAATAAAAATGGATTTTTTTCTGCTGGGGCCCCCACAGGCGGTGGTCAGAGGCTGAGGAGGCACGGTAGGTGTCGGCGGAGGTCTGATGGTCGAGGGGGGAGGGCAGTGGAGGGGCGATGACGAAATGGGTTCACGGTGGTTGTTCGTCGCGGATTTGGGCTTTTGGGGCTTGAGGGTACGAACAGAAGGAGGAGGAGATGGGGGAGGGGTTGCGGTGGCGGGTGGGTGGCCAGCGGCGTTGGCATCGGGGCGGTGGGTGGCTAGAGCGGTGAGCGACGGAGGCTATCACGTTTTTTTCTTATTTCTTTTAGATCTGAACGGTGAAGGGAGAGGGAGTGAAAGGGTTGACCAAGGTATATTAATATAGGGTGCGTTTTTTAGAGGTACCTATTAAGTTTTTAAATAAACTCCACGTCCCTCCCATGTTTTAAATCCAAACCCGGTCCCTACTTTTACCAGCCGCCTCCTCAAAAATGAAACTTCCGCCTCCTGCTGCTTCCCTTCGCCTCCTCCATTTCCAGCAAAAAATAAAATGCGCCAGTGCATAAAAAATATATTCTAAAACCATACAAAAATCCCAGATGTCCACGCAAATAAAAAAAAAAGTTGCATACATGTATGCAACTACTGCCTATACTTGCATACATGTATGCAACTACTGCATACAGGGGATTCAGCTAACGTGTTAGCCTATAAATATGTTGCACACATATGTGCATGTTTTTCGATTTATTTGCACAGTTGGATACAAATAAAAATGAACTGAATTTTACTGTTATGAATTATAGCATCCTTTTGTGCAATAAATGCGCATACATGCACAGAAATATGCAAATAAATCAATGCGGCTGTAAGAACTGGAATACATGCACATATGCATGCAATAAAATAAAGCATGTGCATAATATTATGCATTTAACTGCAGTTTTTTCTGTTTTCGTCTTTCTGCCATGATTTTTGTTGTTTTTTGAACTGAATTTTTTGTATAATGCATAATTTATTTTATTATTAATTTACGATTTTTTTATTTTTTAATTATTATTTTATAAAGTTTTGAAAAATAGGGACCTAATTTATAATAAGTTTGTGACTGGATGTGAGCCTATTTAAGTTTCAAAATAGGGATGTGAGCCTAATATATATTTAATATTAATTTTAAATTCAAAAATTTACTTTTCAATCCGAACTCCAAATCGAGCCCAATAACTATCGCTACTAGCTAATTACCCCCATTCCAGACACAATGGAATATGTCCTGTAATCCAATTCGACTGTTTCGATCAGTTTTTCTTTAAATTAAAATATAAATCATTCAATATTAATTTTGAATGTACATTTTAATTTACCGGGGCCACATACTGACTCCCAAAATTCCCAAAAAATAAATCTAGCAATGTTTTGATGATACGGTCCTAACAAAACTAATTTCATCAAATTTGAAGACCGTTCGAAAAATGGCCATTTCTAGTCGATCCAATTCAAAATGAAAGTACCAAATGCGTTTAAATACACCACGCTCACTTATCAATTCCAAAAATCATGAAAATTGGGATCTAGAAATAATTTGACATTCCAAAAATCACGAAAACGGAGGTCATTTGCAAAATGGCTATTTTTCAAGGGCTATATATTATATAAAATATATATAAATTACACAACGACTATTTTAATTCTTAAACCTGACATAACTTTCTATTTATATTATGAAATCTCAGTTTCTTACATTTGTTAGAAAGATATTATTAAACAGATTCAAATATTTCTGGTTTTACTGAAATCCGAATTATTTTGAATCCTATACATTCATTCGAAATTTAAAATCGAATTTTCAAACTACCATGCCATTTCAGGCTCGTTATATAATTAAAATAAATTTATATGTTTTAACTTTGACTTAAATAAGTTTTATATCGTTATTATTTAAAATTAATCATTTTATATGCTTAAAATACATAAAATAGCTCAAATAAAAATTTTAAATTGGTTCTGAAAATCCGGGTTGTTACAGTAGAAGTGTAGAAATCAATAAATAAGAAACATTAATAGTGGGATGAACATGGGTGAAGATGGAGAAGAAGAATTGTTAAAAAACTTGAATTCAACCCCTATTTATAAGATTTGAAAGGTTGCAATGCTACTGGAACATTACAAATAATGAAAAGACACTTCCTTTGAAAATTGGAAAAAAAATGACATTTATATGTCGACATTACTTTAAAATTTTGAATTTTGAACATTTTCAAGTGTTTAAATATATGTACTGTTCTGGAAATTCTTGAATTAAAACATAATGATATGAATGAGTATTATAAAGTATAAAATCATATAAAAACATAGATATGTATTATATAAACATATTTATAAAATTATAAGGTTTAAAATTATATAAGTATAAAACAATAAAAGTATATAACTATATAAATATATATAAACTTTAAAACTTATACTTGAAATCAAAAGTAAGATAGAAAATTATTTGAAATTAGAATTTGAATTTTGAAAACCAGAATTTGAAATTGAACCTCGACTGCTATTTAGAGTCTTACATATAAACTAGACTGCATTACTATATCTGACTTGAACTCTTAATTTCTTTATTACTCATGAGTTTTGAATCTTCTTTGAATTCTGAATCTCTTGAAAGTCTTCAGT
The DNA here is from genome assembly GCA_030737875.1 of Allium sativum. Lineage (NCBI taxonomy): Eukaryota > Viridiplantae > Streptophyta > Magnoliopsida > Asparagales > Amaryllidaceae > Allium > Allium sativum. The sequence continues at coordinate 163,858,306 of CM060910.1, read as the reverse complement.
ATTAAATCCTGTACAAATTCTGCATATACCTGTATGTATATATTCTAGAAAGAAATGTTAGTATATATTTTATAATCAATGATAATTGAAATAATGTTGTTGTCATCAAAACTCCATTCTTCAACAAAGAATTGTTATGTGGATGTGTTATACGTAGAACACACGGATTGTCTTGTGCGCATGAGTTAGTTTGTCTTAGGTCTGGTATTGCAATATAACTTGATATGATAGATGTTCATTGGACTAGACTTCATCTTGTTGAAATAAGTGGAAAGAATGAGACGGGGATAGTAGAGAAAATAGAAGTACTATTAAATGATGTGAAAAAGATGGAAGCTCCTTACCAAATGCAAATTTATAAGAAGGTGTTGGAAGTTGTTAAACCACGAACAACTTTTCTCACATCGCCAAAAAGCAAAATAAAGACACGTAGAAGAAAAGCTAAAAGACTTCTAATACTTCGACTAAAAGGATGCCTTTGTCATTTGAGCTTATCGAAAGTGTTTATTTTCAAAGTTTATATACTTTGAAAAAATATCATACTGATAAGCTTCCTATTCGTAAACTAAAAATGGTAATAATCGTTTTATTTGAATATACATATGAGTTCTATATTAATTAACTTACTATATTAATTTTTCCAATTGAAGAACTAACCGAAGGCATGAGAACTTCTTTGCATCAAATTCCATTAGAGTTAAAGGCTTTTGTTATGGATATTATTGACGTTCGATCGGACGATAATTATGGATATCAATGTGTGGCTGCTTTGCTTGGTCTGGGAGAGTAAAGTAGGAGCCAAATTAGAGGAGAATTGTACGAGGAGTTATACGAAAATCCGAGTTTGTACGATAAAATTTTCATAAAGCACGGTAAAAGTTCAATTATTCTCAAAAGCCTTAAGCATGAAGACAAAGGGTATGCGCCAATGGAAAGTGGATGTCAATGCTCGATGTTGGTTATATTATTGCAACTAGATATAATGTTGTACTATTATTCAACACTAGTGAAAGGATTATGATGACAATGCCACCATTGAAAGGAAAAGTGCCTCCACCAGTACAGCGCGCTGAAATTGCAATAGCTTTCGTTAACCAAGATCATTTTGTTTAGGTATACAACTTTAAATAAAATTCATAATATTTCATTTTTTTTCAATGCTCATGGATCAAGACTTGCAGGTAAAGCTTGAGGACAAACCCTCATACCACCTACTTATTCAAAATGGTCCATGGCTTGCGATATAGTGTAAGCAAATGAGAGTGTATTTACACCGATAGAAGACAAGTTTGGGAGGAAAGAAATTCGTATGTAGGTTGGAAGTAGTCTGGTTGGAAAAATGAAATGAGAAGGTCGTTTGTTTGGAAATTGGATGTTGTTTGGAAATTACATTAGTGACTTTGTTTTGGATGGCAAGGAATGAGAATGTATTTGGAAATTGGTTGTTGTCTGGCGATTGTATTACCGACTTTGTTTTGCATTAGAGACATATATAGAATGAGAATTTGTTTTGTGTTGGATGTTGTTTGAATGTTTGGAAATTTCATGTTGTTTGTAATGCTATTGTTGTTTGTAATAGTATTGTTACTTGTAAGGGTAATGTTGTTCAGGTATACTGCTTGGAATTTAGTTGTTGTTAGCAAATTGGATGTTGTCTATAGTTATTATGCGAGTTGATAGTTCATCTCTAATTTTTTCAACCAACATTGTTTTGCATTAGAGACATATATAGAATGAGAATTTGTTTTGTGTTGGATGTTGTTTGAATGTTTGGAAATTGCATGTTGTTTGTAATGCTATTTTTGTTTTTAATAGTATTTTTGCTTGTAAGGCTAATGTTGTTCAGGTATACTGCTTGGAATTTAGTTGTTGCTAGCAAATTGTATATAGTTATCATGATTATTTATTGTTTTGGTGTTTGTGGATGACTATACATGGTTCTATGACTGTTTGGCATGTTTTGAAATTGTTTAGAACAGTTAAAATAGTCGAAAACGCCGTCATATGGCATAAAAATAGTCGCTGGAAGTTGCAGGAAAAATATGTAGGAGCCAGACCGGATCGCCCCCGTATCCGAACCGACCTGTTCGTGAAGCACATGCCATGACCCGACCCGAACGTAGAGCACACCCCCATCACGAATCGGACCACTCTTCATGAACCTCCTGTGCCACGAGCTGGTGCAACATCCACGACCGACCTGGAGCATCACGAACTGAACTATATGCCATCACATTTGGTATCAGAGCTCTAGGTTGCGTAGTTAACCTAGGGAAAGACACTAGGGAGAGATAGTATACATATATGAGAGAGCGTATTTGTGATATTTTGGTTTTCAAAAGCTATATATATATTATTAGTATGTCCAAGACGGAGTCGCACTGCACTGGCACCACTATGGAGATGGTTAATCGTTTTCTCTTTACAGTATGAACGATGAGTCGGTATACGAGGAGCACAAGTTCAGGAGCAAACAATAGGGATGCTCCTAGTATGAGGACGATGTGTACTACCTTCATGCGAGAGATGCTTAGGGATGCTCGGGAGCAGTTCCTAATGATGCTAACGGTGGTGGTGCAGTAGTGTAGGCGCCTAGGGCCGATTTCGCCAAGCTTAACAAGGATTATGCTAGTCCTGTCGGGAAGCCATTCCATGGAACGGAGTCTTCTACGGATGTTTAAGATTGGTTGGATAGTTGTGAGCGCATCTTCAAGGACTTAGGAATCGATGATGCCATGAAGAGAAAGTTAGCATCGCGTCAGCTTCAAGGACGAGCTATGAATTGGTGGAATGTTATTAAAGCAGCTACTCCTGAAGATCAAGTTACTTGGAATCAGTTTATGACTCGTTTCAGGGAAAATTTCATTCCAGCTGCTCACAAATCTGAATTGTTTAGGAAATTTTTGGAGCTTAAGAAGAATGGTAGGGCAGTCTTGGAATATATTGTTGAGTTCAATACTTTATCGAAGTATGGATTATCTCTTATCGACACTACGCGAAGAAGAACGAGAAGTTCATAACCAGCTTAGATGAGTACTTAGGGGAAAGGTTGATAAACTACATCGACGAGATGTGTGAGTCTATAGTGGAGAAAGCATTGAAATCGTAGACTCTTTACCCTAAGTCAAAAGGCCGATGTTGCTATTACATTATAGAGGAACCAAAGCCGCAAGCAAGCGGTGGAGGTAAGGAGTCTCAGAATAAGAGAAATCAGGATCAAACCAAGGGTGGTCAGAAAAAGAAGGACAAGAAAGATAAAGTGTGCTTTAGTTATGGCAAGAAGGGCCACTATGCTAGAGATTGTCAGGAAAAGCCTGGGGAAAGGAAGTGCTTCAATTGCGGCTAAGTGGGACATCACAAGGATAAATATCCACAACCTCCTAAAGAGAAGCAGATCGTAAAAGCATATGCTATCAACGCTGTTCCTTCTTCGTCGAATGCCCCGACTGCGGCGGAGAAGGGAAAGGGCATAATTATTCGAGGTATGCTTTCTATTTATGATGTTCCTATTCTAGTTTTGTTCATAGCGAGGCATCCCATTCCTTCATATCTAGTGACCTGGTAGACAAGTTGGGATAGAAACCTAAGATAGTCGACAGACCTTTAGTTGTGATGAACCCGATAGGTGGTTCGACTAGCCTTTACATGATTTGTTGTAATGTGGTCTTATTGAGTCATGGATGTATGTTTTCTTATGATTGCTTAGTTGCTTTACTAGTATCATCTCACGTAGATTGTATGAATTCGAAGGAGATGTTCCTTGATTGCTTGTCTGATATTGGTTTAGGCCTTTGGGGCTTGTGCTTGGGGAATGTCAAGTTCGACTAGGATGGTTTGCACGAGAGATAAATAGTTATTGCGATTTTTCATTGGATGATATCTTTGTTTACTCGGGGAGTGATGGGCAGCGTGACATAATAAGACTATTCAATGGTATGGACTGCCCCGAGTTAGACTCAATAGGGTTATGAGATGACTCGAGTGGGACTCGAGAAAGATGCAAAGTAATTGATTGTTTAGGACCCTATGTTGATATTCTTTATGAAGGAATAGAATGTGTTTGTTGATCATGGAAGATGCAACGAATGTTAGAACGATTCAAGTTGGACTTGAACTCGTAAAAGAAAATTGGTGTTCGTTGATCTGGGAGATGCAACGAATAGGGAGACGACTCAGTCTGGATTAGAGTTTGTCGGTAATGGATACTCAAGACTGGGTACGAGTTTATGGGTAATAGATTGACTCGAGTTGGACTCGAGAAGGCTGCAAGGAAATCGATTGGCTCGAGTTGGACTCGAGAATGCAGCAAAATAATTGATAGACTTGGGTGGGACTCGAGTGTTATAGGTGGACTAGAAGCAGGGGTATCTGGGGACGCCCGTTACCTTGGATCCGTTGGACGTGATCTAGTTATCCTTGGAGGATAAACGTATGTTGGGCATACGGTAGTCCGTATGGAGGCGGGGCTTCCATTAGCCTTGGGATTGGTTGGATCAGTCAAGTGGGCATCGACGTATGTATGGAGGCGGGGCTTCCGTTAGCCTTGGGATTGGTTGGACCAGTCAAGTAGGTATCGACATGTGTATGGCTTTAGCAGGTGATAGATCGGACATGTTTGATGGATGCTATGGTTGTTATGTTTGTTCCTATTTTATTCCCTTGAGTAGACTATCACCTATAGGATTATGGTAATAGAGAACGAAGAGATGACGGTATACACATATGCATGTGGTACCGGACTAGATGCTGTATTGATGCATTAAGTAAGAAACATGCTAGTTTAGATGCTATGTTTCTTGAATGGAAGTAATTGGAGTATATCATGGGAGATGATTTCAGACCTAAATATGGATTGGATCTAGAAATATTGGCAAGTTTGATGGTTAGACGGACTTTGATTTAGCGGACTGGTTCCAGTTAGAGGGACAATCCTAAAACCTAATAGAAATCATCTCCAAGGAAGAGATGAATACCGATGGTGAGAAAATGAACAAGTATGGACTAGAAGGAGAAGGATGGCTTCGAAAGGATGATAAACTTGGTTGTACCCAATGTCAATGGATGGAGAGATGAAGTTCTTCGAGAATGTCATCACTCAAGACTGACTATACATCCCGGTGGTGAGAAAATGTATCGAGACATGAAGCAGACCTACTACTGGGAAGGGGTGAAGAGAGACATTGGGATGTTTATCTCCAAGAGTATAAATTGCCAGTTAGTTAAAGCTGAGCAAAGAAAGCCTAGTGGTTTGTTATAACCGTTGAAAATTCCCAAATGGAATTGGGAATAAGTCTCAATGGGTTTCATAGATGGTTTACCGAGGATTAGATCGGGCCATGACAGTATTTGGGTGATTGTGGATCGATAACCAAGAGTGTAAGGTTTATACAATTCAAGACGAATAGAAGGACAACTAAGTTAGTAAAACTGTATACGAAGTGGGTAGTGAGATTTCATGGAGTACCCAAAGGCATTGTGAGTGACCGAGATCCATTATTTACTAGTGGGTTTTGGAAGAGCTTACAAGAGGCTTTAAGATCAGAATTACGTCTCAGTACCGTGTGTCATCCTCAAACCAATGGTCAAACAAAGAGGGTGAATCGAGTATTAGAAGCCTCTTGAGAGCTTATATATTGGATTTTGGTGGATCATGGGATGACTATTTGCATCTAGTTGGATTCGCATATGACAATAGCTATCAGTCTAGTATTGGAGTGGCTCCATTTGAAGCTTTGTACGGAATACCATGCAACTCACCATCATGTTGGTTAGAAAACAGTGGGAAATCTGTGCTTAAACTAGAAGTAATAAGAAAAACTTTAGATAAGAACAAGGTTGTCCAACAGCGAATAAAGGCTGCCCAAGATAGGCAGAAGGGTAGGCTGATAGAAGGTGAAGAGATTTGGAATTCTTCGTTAACGACTTGGTATTCGTCAAGATCTCTCCATTGGAGAGTGTGATTTGATTCGGTAGGAGATGCAAGTTAGTACCAAGGTTTGTTGGTTCATTTCCCGTTCTCAAGAGAGTTGGGAATTTAGCGTATAGAGTTGAATTACCAAACAAGATGGTGGGAGTTCACAACGTATTTCATGTTTCCCAGTTAAGGAAGTTTGTGCACGAACCAAATGTGACTATTTCACCAAATCAGTTAGACGATATTAAGCTAGAACTCGAGGTGGTTGGGAACCACAAGACGATTCGTATTGCCGGACATGATACAAAACAACTTCGAAGGAAGACGGCGGAACTACTCAAAGTCCAGTGGGGGTGGGAATGGGAAAAATTGTACTTGGGAAACAGAGAAGAGCATAAGAAAGTCATGTTTAGAACTCTTTGCCTGGTAAGTTTTTAATAGTGATAGTTTCTTCCCTCATTAGTAAACTGCATGCTAGGGTAGGCTTGTGTTTTTTATGTATGTTTGATTGATTGCAAATAATTGACAGTCATGCAGGAACCTTTGTATGTTTTGGTTTAGGAATTTCGGGGGCGAAATTTCTTGGGGGGGGGGGGGAATGTAACGACCCACATTCTACGTATTGAAGGATCATAGAATATTTGTTTCTTTCACATACCAAGTCGTATGGTCATGTAACTTTGGGAGACGACTATTGAGGTAGTTTCCCATGTTCACGATTTTTTCCCATTTTTATATAACCGTTTTACCCCTAGCTGATCTTGTTTCGACCATAACTTTTGATGGTCATGTAACTTTGGGAGACGACTATTGAGGTAGTTTCCCATGTTCACGATTTTTTCCCATTTTTATATAACCGTTTTACCCCTAGCTGATCTTGTTTCGACCATAACTTTTGATTGGCAAGGAGTTTTGACCTGAAACTACTTCCATTTGATCTGGATGGTGGTTTACCTTTTCGTAGAGGTCACATTCGCCAAACGGACTCATCGTTTGGGAGATATGGCTGAAACAGGGTTTAGAAGGTGAAAAACAGCTTAACCGGGCCTAATTAGGGTGATTAACAAGAGGGCCCATAACTCATTTCGGGATTAAGGTTATGGGGAGGCTGAGAACAGTTAGGAAACGAATTTTATTTCATTTTTCAATTGTCTAAAACATTCCTTTAACCCTAGCTATGGTCTCCACCTTCTAATTTCATCCCAAATCGCTCCTAATCGCTTTGTAATTGAAGATTAATCCAGGCTACGTCAAATCAAGGGGAAATAACACCAAATCTGAGTTGGAGCTGCTGTGTTGCATTAGAATTCATCCCAAAACAGTAGCAAAGTTCAGATCTATAATTTATTTGTGGCAAAGGTGAGTGATTTGCATTTTTTTCACTAATTACGGCTAATCAGTGGTGATTAGTGATAATTAGCGAAATTATGGCTTAGAAAAATCTGAAATTTTTTGTAAAATTCTAAAATATTATTTTAGGCCTTTGTTAGAAATTTGGGTTAATTTGGTTAAGTTCTGCTAATCCTATCATTAGTTATGCTTAAACATGATTAGGGGAAAACATTATTCTTGGGTATGTTTGATCTATATTATCATGATTATTTATTGTTTTGGTGTTTGTGGATGACTATACATGTTGCTATGACTGTTTGGGATGTTTTGTAATTGTTTAGAACAGTTAGAATAGTCAAAAACGCCATCGTGTGGCGTAAAAACAGTCGTTGGAAGTTGTAGGAAAAATATGCAGGAGCTAGACCGGATCGGATCGCCCGCTTATCCGAACCAACCCGTCCGTGAAGCACATGCCACGACCCGACCCGATCGTAGAGCACACCCCCATCACAAATCGGACCACCCTTCACAAACCGCATGTGCCAGGAGCTGGTGCAACTCCCACGAGCCGACCTGAAGCATTGCGAACTGAGCTATAGGCCATTACAATATACGCGACTCCAACAAGAAAAGAAATCTTGCAATCTGTCTTACACCCCCACTACACCATAGATGGCCTACTGCAACGAAAATACAAGGTGTTGCTAGCTACAATGTAACAATAGCTATGTTGATTTTTGTCTATTGCAACACACATTTCAAGGTGTTAGCATAGATATCAACATTGTGTTGCAGTAGCTATATTATCAGTCTGCAAGAATAAGATCCAATGGCCTACATTACCAATCCACATCAATCTGATTTTCTTCAATGCCTCAACTCCTTTCCTCCAAATTTTCATTTTCTCGCTATTTTCCTTTGTTTCCTTTTCACTTGAGAAAAAATAAAGTTCGCTTCCTTTCTAATGGCCGATCCAAAACTAGGATTTTGCATGCCCTCTTCAACGAATCGCCTAGTCAGTATCGTTTTGATTCCTCCAGCGTCTTTATCTGTTTCTTGTCTTTCTATTTCTATGCCTTGTTGGTATCGATTCAACAAAAATCAGTGTTCCGTGTTTTGTCGATCTCAATTCAAAACTCGAAGGTATGTTTTTTCCATCATTATTCTATTTTTTCTAAAATATTTTGTGTGAAGTTGTAATGACTACTGGCCAGTGCTTCTGATTTACATATTAATCAATTGAAGTCCACAGAAATTGATTTAGGATAAAACTAGGTAATGAAACTGAAAAGTCCATGTCTATCTTTAAATGCTTCTACTAATTATAGGAATCTCATTGAATGGTTCATATCAGAAACCTTAAATGTAAATGAATCCGTACTCATATTTCAATACAATATTCTACATTTAGTTTTATCACAGTGTCTAAATGCCAAAAAAGCTTGTTTTATTTTCCTATTTTCTAGTTTTGTCTTTTATGTTGTGTATGTGTCAAAAATTGTGTCACCGATGATGTTGGAATGTACATAGTTAGTTAGTTTCCAACTGCAATTTCAATACAATATTAAGTTTAGGTGAATTTCGGGTTGAAATGCTTGAAAGATTCTATCAACTATACCAGTTATTATTACGCTATTCAAGCTATTATTCATTGTCTCATATGCATTCCTAATGTTTTTCTTATGTAGAAATGGTATCTACTTTGCCATTTTAAGGTTAGCTAATATGATTTGATTGGCGTATTACTTTCATCTCTCGTAAGAAATATCGTCCATACAGCTTCAAAATTCAACCTTCTCTGCTTTGTGAAACCTTGATACAACCCACTTGGAGATACCTTTATTAAATCATTTACGTTAACTTAACTATACTTCAAGCATGTCATTGGATCAACACTATGCTTGACAATTTTTCATTATGAATTTAAGAATAAACATTTTCTCTTCATTTAAACAGTCTGAAGCTCACCAGTTATGGGAAAGTTCGGATTCGAGTCACAAGGGCTTTAACATCCATCTTTTCATCAAGTCAAGAGGATGACAACATCAATGAAACTCTTAAATTTTAAGCCGTCAATAGAAGTACTTCCATGAATTCATTTCATTCCAAATTAGCAATAAGTACAGGCGTAGCAACAACAGTCACATTAATATCCATTTTTGGCAACTAGTCTTCTCAAGGATTATCCCAAAACTTTTCATTGTTTGTTGATAGTTCATCACAGCTAGTTCCTGTTGGGTTTAGCTTAACAATTTTGGGTTATAGAATCATAATTCCAGAATATACGGCAGGTATGTACTGGCCTTCAACTACTTTCTACTTATCAATCGTAACGCAATACTGAAATAAAGAAGCTAAGTTTAAAACTGACGATTCGGTTCTTCTTCATTTTATCTAAGTACTTTTTGGCTTAGTTGAAAAAAAGTTAATTGCATATTTACTTTAATACTTTCGTACTGCTTGTTCAATAGATATTGTATTTGACTACTTATACGACGATATTCTTTATAATATTCTACCTGATATGCTGTTCTCTTTTGTCCTAGGTTGCAACTAACCATAGAAAGCGTGCAACATGTATTTCAAAATTCTTTTATAGTTCGCCTGAGAATGCATTTTAGGTAATCATTTACATGCTTAATTGATTTTACTGTTTTCTGCAATGTTTTTTTTCGTCTCGTTTGCAATGGCTGACTGGCTGCTACTCATACATCATAGGTTTCTTTGTCTGAAACTTCATACTCATTAATACAGAGACTTGGTGCTATTTTGGTAACTAATTATTTTTTTAACACCATTTAAGCCGTGTGCAGAACATTGGGGGTGCTCTTATTTTAATATTTCTCTTGCAGCGAAATGGATCGAAGCTTTTTGTTGTCGGAACCTCTGCATCACTGGTAATTATGCTCAAATCAAGACACTTGCCTCAGTTAACTTATTCTTTATTTTTTTGAATAATGTTACAGGATACCCTACCAATTCGTCCAGCCCATGGCCTCTTTTTTTGATCGACTTATATAAGTTGCTTTTTTATTTTTGGAAGCTAAAATAAACTAGTTTTTGGTTAGAAAAAGTCAAAAAGCAACTTATTTTAGTCGATCCAAACGAGTCAATATTACCAAGTATAAATCATTTTGCTTCACCCTGCATCATGATTCATCTACTTGACAAACCATTGAAAGGGGAGGGGGTTATGAATTTGTAATACGTGTCTTCATTTGTGCTCGATTATTAATATGTTATATGCCATAAATTCAAAGTATGGTTAGTACATGTTTATTTTTTTATTTCTTTACATAGACCATTTTATATTGTTGCAAATGAATCATTAATTTATCTACCAGATAGGAACTGGTTCCACAAATGCATTGATCAAATTGAGGAAAGCACTAGACAAAAATTATGTTGGTGAAGTTGAGGAAGTTCTTATAGTATCAACTAGTATTGCATATGTGTACATGGCAGTTTCAAGCAACTTTAGGTATACTTTTTGCAACTTTTGTTTTAGTAGTCATAATATGTTGTTCTTACACCCATGCAATAGTCCAGTGGTGCTTTAGATTACTCAATCGTAACACTATTTTATATATGTTGTTTAGGGAACAAGTACTGACTGGTGCTACAGAACAAAGAATGCTTGAGCCTCTCCTTTACAAGCATAAGCTTGCACTCAGTGCATTGTGTTTTGATATTCGTACAGGCAACATATTCTTAGGGTCCTTATTGTAAATCCTTCATTCTTGCATATGTATTCTCCTTTTCATTCGAAAATTAAGTCACCTCTTTACATTTTACAAATGATTTTGGCAAATCACTTCTAATTTTAACCTTTCTTCAATCCATCTTCCTTGTGTTAGGTTAGATTCTTTTCCTTGTTAAACTAACAATTTTTGTATATATGTATTTACTAGGTGGGTCAACTATACGCGTTGGATTGGCATTCAATGGGTTTATTGAGTAGATAAACTAGTCGACGAAGAAAAGTCCTATATTTTCAGTCATATATGATATAGCTTTCTGTCCAACATAGTGCCAAGTTGTTGTACAATTATCTTATTCGAATTTTATCTGTATTATGCGCTTCTTGCTTCAATTTTTTGAGGTATGTAATATGTACATCGTCCAAATGGTTATTGATTCAAAACAGAAGCAACAACTTCAGTCTTTGAATTGCTTGAGCAATTCTTTTTAAGAACTTGTTCATATTTTTTGTAGCCTGAAAAGACAAGTGTGGCTTCTTGTACTTAGTTAAAAAAAGTGCAAATACTGAACTTCATACCCTAACTTTATTGTAAACTGTATTTCTTCATGTACGTTTGAATATTGTTTAGGTGGAAGTCCATGTATGATGTATCCATTGTACCACATTGAATCCAGAACGCTGCGTGCATATTGGTTCTAGTCTACTGTGTGTATTTCTATAAGTGATAGATGTGCAGATGGTTGGGCAGATAGATATGGAAGCAGTTGAAGGGTGTGTGTGTCAGAGAGTGTCAGAGAGTCTGTATATGAGTGAATCGAGTGACAGTGCAGTGAGAAATGTATGTAGATATGAAAGACTGTGTAATATACTAGTGAATGTACAATAGTGGAGTCAAAAAGCTTGTACTATTTGAAATGTTGAAATAAAATATATATTTGAATGAAATACCATGTTTGAATATAATTGTGTTAGTAGTACGTTATTCAATAAATATTGTTATATTCAATAAATGTTGCAATATGTGACGGTAGATGTTGCAGTATGTATTGGTTTATGCTCCTAGTCAAAGGCTTATGTTCATAGTCAAAGGCTTATGGTTTCAAAGGCCACAGTTCCATAGTCATAATCTTAAGCATTGGCAATTTAGTCACAATGTGTTCTAGGCCATAATCAAGAATCAGTTCCAAAGTCATAAACAAGCACAGATTCAATGAAATGATAAGGCATATTTCTTATATTCTTTTAATTTCATGTCACAAATAGAAAAGGCGTTCAAATCTAAAAAGTAACCTACTTACATTGATTGGATCTAGAAAAGAATAGAAAGATAGCATTGCTTGAAGCCGTTGAATCTTTACTTGACTCCTAACTTGTTTTGAATCTTCTCTTGAAAGACTTGAGCAGGATATCCTCGTCTTGATTTATATTTTATTTTGATTTATTTATTTAGATTTAGAGGAAGAAGAAAAAGCCATGTCCATCAAGAATTTGTGCAGCATAAGGTTAGAGAAGAATGGTGCAAAGAGAAGGAGACTAGGGGGCTGTTTATATAGGATTGCAAGTTAATTTGAGCCATCGATGAAGCCAAGGTTAATCAAAGCCATCAGTTCTAAAGAGAAGCCAATTATGTTCACAATTACTTTCTTAATGTACAATATTAACATTTATTATTAAATTTGTATGCACATTAGATACATCCCCCCTTTACACATTTATTATTAAATTTGTATGCACATTAGATACATCTCCCCTTTACACATTTATTATTAAATTTGTATGCACATTAGATACATCTCCCCTTTACACATTTATTATTAAATTTGTATGCACATTAGATACATCTCCCCTTTACACATTTATTATTAAATTTGTATGCACATTAGATACATTTCCCCTTTACACATTTATTATTAAATTTGTATGCACATTAGATACATCCCCCCTTTACTCATTTATTATTAAATTAGTGATTTTAGTGTTAACAGAAATATGGGGTGTTACATTCTCCCCTCCTTAAAGGATTTCGACCTCGAAATCTTCAAGTCAAGAAGAATGTAAATCCTACCATCCAATCATCCATCTACGCAACCATCAAACACAGGTATCCATTATCATTAAAGACTTCTAATGCTTGTATGTTCATATGCATAGTGTGTGCACATGTCTTTATCTAATGCAAAATCAGGCGGTCTACTGATTCAGTTGACCTCCTTAATGCAAGTCATGTCAGTGCCATGCGTCCAATATGTATGCAAATTGTAATGATACATATTATTTTTATATGAGTGCACAATCATTCACTCAAATGCGACATCCATATGATAACAAATTAAGTTCAATTCATAAACAAATACATATATGTAAATGAAATATGAAGGCTTCTGAGCTGATCTAGTGCCTAATACGTGTGTACATGCATTCACGAGCAACCACTAGCAACCATTCGCAACAATCAACCATAACATGTTTCAAATACATGTTTACATCCAAAAGGGTTTCTACCTAAGGATCGAAGATACGTCCTAGAGGATATACCTTAAAAGCTAGAAACAAATATGCATAGAATTCCTAGAAAAAGGAATCAAGGATGTACCCTTAAGAAAAAGGGTATGAGGCGCATATGCCTTATCTTCAATCTCCCATATCACGTCTTCTTGAGCTTTACTCAACTGTACCTTAACAGATTCAACTTCACGATTGCGAAGTTTCTTGACCTCCATTTCCAAAATAAACAAATGTCAACCATGATACTGAGTGTATATACTAGGATGATCAGAGGTCTCTCCTCTTAGCTTATCCATCATGCCATAACTATGAGGGTCAAAAGGTCACTACGTACTTTTTACCTCTCTTAAGGTTAGTCCTTCTCTATATAGAGCGCCTGCCACAACTATTCATCTCTCAAGCAAACCATCCTAGTCGAACTCGACATCCCTCAAGTACAAGCCCCAAATGCCTAAACCAATATCAGACAAGCACCCGAGGAATGTCTCCTTCGAATTTGGACGATCTACGTGAGATGATCTAAGCAAACACAACCAAACACTTGAGCACTATTTGGGATCTTTTACTATACAAGTACTAAGGTGCAGAGACTCAACTATGGAAGCAAATATGAACAAATGCGAAGTGCTAAAACCAAAAGAAAGAGTACAAACAGAAAAGCTAGACTCTTCCAATAAAATTTTACTACCTTTCTCCTAGGTACACTTAGTGGTGAAAGCATGTACTTTCCCTTCTGAAAATCTTGTACTTTGTTCTTAATTATATGCCCTATTCTGCCATAGTAAAGATACTTCCTCTTGTCTTAGGTTTTATAATCCCTTCCTCCTTCGTGAGCCAAGTCTACATCCATGAATTCCTCATCTTTGGGTTGTGCTCCTTAGCCAAACTCCTCATCCTCTTTCGTGTGTAATCATGTTGACAAATCTCTCGAAAGCTGCCTCCATCGTACAGAAAACCCTACTAAGCTTGAAAGAAAACTAGTCGCAGGTGAAACTACTACGGTTATAGATGGAAGTCGGGCACTACTTCGCCCTTCGATGAGGTTACCTCCCAGAAAGCCAGGAGCCCCAGAGACTCAAGAAGGGGACAGGAATTCAAACAGAGAATCAGAAAATAATGCGTATGGCTTTTGGGGAATACGTCTTTAAAACAAAACTTTTCTTTTCAAAATGCTTCTTTTAAAACTGTTGGAAAATAATATATTTTTTTCAAATCTTTTATCTGATCTGATAATCTTCAGCTCTTATACCACGTGTAACACCCCGCATCCTTTAGTGTCACTCACAAAGGGAATGCACTAAGTTTTGTGGAGCATTTAGGGTAAAAGATGCAGATAAATTACAAGACAAACAAAATTAAAACAGCGGAAAATAAAACTTTACTTTATTGATAAAATAGTTTGTACAACAATTGTTTTCCAATATCAGAGTATCTTCTGTCTTACAAAATAAAGAAGCATAAAATAACATTTATATTCCCCAATGTAGCATAAGCCAGCCATAGCAGCAGAAAAAGAGAGTCCAAAGCACTTTGTCAAAGAATCTTCAATCTTGGGAAGAGTGATGGTCCAATCTAACCTGAGCTATACTATTTCCTCCTTAACTACCTTGGGGGGGGGAATGGAAGAAAAGAAGACGAAAGAAAACTGGGTTAGACATAAAGTCTGGTAAGTTCAGTTACTTCTAGCATGTGAACAAGGAAAAACAAAACGACATGAATTAACTGAATACAAGACAATACCATGATGATAGGGCCAACAAGATAGGATAAGATTAACACAAGATATGCTAAGACAAGATAAACTGGATATGCTTTAATACTTTCTCCGCTTCGCTATTAACCTGTTATTATGGTTTCTATGTCTCTGCACCACCTATCTAGTGTCCCAACTAGTAATCTGTCTAAAATGATAACACGATCCAAATCCCAGTAATTGTGGTTGCCTTTAGGCGTACATTTATTATTTATTACCTAGATCTAATCTAGGGTTTTATATCAAAGTGCTTCCTAGATTCAACTCGGGTTTACGCGGCTTATCTAATGCTTCACAGATTCAGGGTTTATGCCACCTAGGTCCAACTAGGGATTACGCTACCTGTCGAACGATGCCCCTAGTATAGGAAACACTACCTAGAGTGGTATATGTTCCTAGACTTTCCCCACGTATGCGTCGCGAATCGTTTATCGCTGTCTAGATGCACATGTCTTGAAATGTGCAACCCGAGTCCCGTGGCAGGGCTGCTCTAGAAACACGGAACTCGGTCGGGAGCTTTCAGATATCTGCCGATGCAGATGCTAAGGTCTGTTTTTCCAGTGGCTATGTTCCCACTCGACCCCTCCCTCAACTAATGAAAGGCACACCTTGAAAAATGAGAACTATACGCAGGCCCTCAATGCCCTACTAACCTATGGCCATCCTCACCCATAACTAGATAGCAAGTATATGGTCTTTTGGAGTTCTCCGCCTTTCCGTTTTACGTATCTCGACTGACTCAAGATGGTAGGTAGACGACGAGTCGCTATCACAGGGCTACTGGTCTCGCCGAATCTTGCTAGTCCATCCTAGTCTTTAGGTTGCCACATATTGCAACCAAGGCATACCCTTGGTTCTTCTCACGCAGACCTTAACCTCTGTGAGCCCAGGCAGATCATCTGCGTTCTCACAGAGGGATACCAAGAGTACCCTTACGTCCCCTCGAAGCCTCGGGCTTCGTAACCCAATTCGTTGGAGCCTTCTTTAAGATCAGATGGATGTTCGCTCCTCTTCGTGTTATACTAAGGATTACTACTTAGTTTTTCTAACTAAGGTTTACCACTTAGTGTATTGAATCGTCGTTTTCTTAACTAAGGTTTACTACTTAGCCCTTTTTAACTAAGGTTTACTACTTAGTCCTCTTTCTCGTCAAGTTGGATTGGTTAAGTGTCATTAGGCAATTCAAGTTAACTTAACCCATTCCTTTGTCATATTAAACTGGTTAAGTGTTATCAGTAATTCACGTTGACATAACCCTACCAGCATCAAGTTATATTGGTTAAGTATTTACTTAACCCTACCCATTCATCTTGTATTGGTTAAGTGTTCCTTTTTAACTTAACCTTGCCTATCTGTTTTAACTAACATGTTATAACGATTAAGTGTTCCCTTAGTTAACTTAACCATAACATTGGTTTGATTAACATGTTCTAATGGTTAAGTATTGTCCCTTCATGTTTTTAACTTAACCCTATTCATTTATCACACTCTGATGGTTAAGTGTTCAAGCTTACTTAACCCTACGGTCTAGTCCAGCTAACATATTAAATTGGCTAAGTGTATTAAATTTGCTTAACCCCAACCTCTAGTCTAGTTAGCATGTTAAATTGGCTAAGTGTATTGAATTTACTTAACCCCCACTTTCTAGTCTGGTTAACATATTAAATTGGCTAAGTGTTTTTCTTAGTTACTTAACCCCTACAAATCTTGTCTTGTTACCATGTTAAGTTGGATAAGTGTTCTAGTTAACTTAACCCTATCGTTCTAACTTAACTGTGTTAAGTTGGTTAAGTGTTCTTATGGACTTAACCCTCCCATTCTAGCTTAACTTTAATTGTCTTATTAAAGCACCAGCCACTCACATTAGACAGGTATTGTTGTGGCTGCCGGTATGCCGGTTGGATCCGGGCAGTTTTACGCCACAACTCAGTCTAACCTCGGGCCTTTATCGAGCTCAATGCCTTAACCTCCCACATTGGATAGGTATTGTTGTGATCACTGGACAACCGGGCGGGTCCGGGCAGGTTTACATCACAACTCAATCCAACCTCGGGTTAAGCATGTTCGTATTGTCTAAATTTACTTTTCTCATTTAGGATAAATTATATAAGTAAATTTTCCCTAATTTACTTATTCCATTATTACTCTTTTAATGTACATTGTCAACATTTATTATTATGGCCCATTTTCCCTATATATCATATTTATAGTTTTTTGGTATGTAAATTATACCAAATTAAGTGTTTCTAACCATGATTATTCTAAACATGACAATTACTCACATTATGACTAAATTCAAAATTTGTGCTAATATACTTATTATGCCAAATTAACTTTAATTGACCCAATTCTGATTTAACATCCTAATTTACAGTTCATGGCAAGACTAGAATTATTATTCTAGTTTACCGTTTACGCCTAAAACTTAGCTTACTTGACAATACTAAAAATATGTCAAATTACATATTCCATAATTCATGTCAAATTTTCAAATTTGCGTTCTAATAAACATGCCATAATACATGTTCTAAATTATGTCAATCATAATTATGTTCATGTTCCACATTATGCCAATTTCCAAGTTTACAACCATGTTTAAGTCAAATTTATGATTTTCCCAAATCGTATTCCCATCGTTCGTGTAATCGTGATTTCATCCTAGATTATAGATAAATCTAGATTCGTGGATAAAAAGGGAATGAACAAAAATGCCATGAAAAGATAGACATAATGACTGGCAGAAGATGATAATTCACTAATCACAGATCTATCAAATTACACTGAATAAATTGATTAAACCATCGAAGGCCTATAGATCTGATAATATTATGACATAAAAAGGGTTGAACAAATAACATAGGTTCAAGTATATGGGTAGATCTAACTTATAGATAAATTCCCATACTCAAGATCCAAGGATAATTAAGAGTAAACTGAATAGATAATCAAGTTTAGATCCAATCTCACAGTCATAATCCTAGGCAATAATATCATGTTCGTGAATCATAGGTAATGATCCACAATTGTCCTTGTCATAGTCATAGGCATTGGTTTATACTCCTAGTCAAAGGCTTATGTTCATAGTCAAAGGCTTATGCTCATATTCAAAGGCTTATGGTTTCAAAGGCCATAGTTCCATAGTCATAATCTTAAGCATTGGCAATTTAGTCACAATGTGTTCTAGGCCATAATCAAGAATCAGATCCAAAGTCATAAACAAGCACAGATTCAATGAAATGATAAGACATATTTCTTATATTCTTTTAATTTCATGTCACAAATAGAAAAGGCGTTCAAATCTAAAAAGTAACCGACTTACATTGATTGGATCTAGAAAAGAATAGAAAGATAGCGTTGCTTGAAGCCGTTGAATATTTACTTGAATCCTAACTTGTTTTGAATCTTCTCTTGAAAGACTTGAGCAGGATATCCTCGTCTTGATTTATATTTTATTTTAATTTATTTATTTAGATTTAGAGGAAGAAGAAGAAGCTATGTCCATCAAGAATTTGTGCAGCATAAGGTTAGAGAAGAATGGTGCAAAGAGAAGGAGACTAGGGGCTGTTTTTATAGGATTGCAAGTTAATTTGAGCCGTCGGTAAAGCCAAGGTTAATCAAAGCCATCAGTTCTAAAGAGAAGCCAATTATGTTCACAATTACTTTCTTAATGTGCATTATTAACATTTATTATTAAATTTGTATGCACATTAGCTACATCCCCATTTACACATTTATTATTAAATTTGTATGCACATTAGATACATCTCCCCTTTACACATTTATTATTAAATTTGTATGCACATTAGATACATCTCCCCTTTACACATTTATTATTAAATTTATATGCACATTAGATACATCTCCCCTTTATACATTTATTATTAAATTTGTATGCACATTAGATACATCTCCCCTTTACACATTTATTATTAAATTTGTATGCACATTAGATACATCCCCCCTTTACACTTTTATTATTAAATTAGTAATTTTAGTGTTAACAGAAATACGAGGTGTTACAGTTAATTTAAAATATAATTTAAAATTTAAATTTAAATTTGTTCAAACTTAGAAACGGGATCAGAATGTAAATTAATGTCGCGTAAATGACCATTCATCAAGTTTAAATTCAAATTTAAATTTAAAAGGGTTTTTGATTTCATATAGTTTACCACCCATTAAAATTTAAATTTCATTTGAAATTTTGAAATGACTTTTGGATTTAAATTGAAAATCGATTTTGAAATCTAGTTATTTTGAAATTTTAATTTCCAATTCGAAAGATTTGAAGGAATTATATTTAAATCGAATTATAAAGCGCTATGGCGCGACAGTTCTTAAATATCAATTTTAAAATTTTGAATGGTGATAACTTGATCATTCGAAATCGGGTTGACTTGAAATAAGAAACGTTGACTTTCAAATATTAATGATTTTTGAATAGAAAAGATATTTTCAAATTTCAGCATATGATTTTCAAGTTATGTCAAATTTGGAAAAGGTCGTTGTACGTACAGTTCGGCTACCATAACGAAAATTTCAAATAAAACAAGTTTTAAAATTTGATAAATTTCATGAAATCTTACTTTACTAATTTAGAGTAATTAGAACTGAATTATTGGAATTTTGAATTGATTTGTAATCTATTTGAATTAAATGGCTATTGCAGCGCTTTTAGTAATGTTCAAACGTTATTATCTCAGTTCCATAGATAAATGGGTCTTAAAAACCATTATTTTAAATGGTTAGAAAGGAATGTAAAATGGTTCTGAAGGTTGTTAATTGATTGAATATGGAATTATTTATTAGTTCTAAAAGTTTGAATTTTAAAAGGAAACGAATTGGATGGATTCCGAGTTTGAACAAATACTATCAGAAGCAATAAAAAATATTTACATCAAGTTCTGATAGTGCTTGTTGAGTTGTGAATTCATGTCTGATATATGTCGATTTAACTCTATCAAACTTATATATAAATATAAGTGGTTGGGATTATCGAAATGGAATTTTAATCCAAATAGAGATTGGGTAAATTTAAGAACATGTGGAAAGAAATAAAGAGGTATGAGACTTGAAGGTATGTTTGAAATAAAAGGGTTGGTAAATCAAATATTTGATTTCAAAGAGAAGTTAAAAATGATAGTAAGATTTATGGCAAATCCAACCTTGACATTTTAAATGAATTGAAATGATTGGAAGGAAATTTGAATTGAAACCCTGTGTGGTCTATAACCATTGTTTTATGAATACGCTTATTACTTGGAAAGACCGGGATCAGATTTAAGTCCGAAAACCATTCCAAGTAATAATACAACGCATGAAGCAAATTCAAGAATTGGAATCGCCGAGTGAAGACCGTGGTTCTTCACCATTGAACGGACTGTCTGCTGATTGGTTTCTCTACTGAATAGCTACAGTAGAGAGATGCCCCTATTTCCGGAGTGGTAGGAAGTCCGAATGTATTGGGAGAACTTTCGGATTTTGTTCCGTTCAGACTCAAGATGGACATGTGTGGATTGTGTGTTTGACATTGTAATTGACGACATAACACTGATTTCCGTTGATATGTATCTAGTTTGTGGCGTATGAGCTTGAAGTGGTTATGTATGAATGGAAATTAGTGGTCATGTTGTGAATGGATAATGTGACATACCTAAGAGATGAAATGATCTTGTACGATCAAGGCATTGTTTTCTAGGCATGCTTTGTGTATGACGTGATATCGACAAACCTCACACCCCGGATGATGAGAAACTGGCGGTTAGGTTGTGTGTATATATATGAATTGATGATGACCGCGGTAGTAGTGGGAAACCACTTATGACTTATGGAATAGGGTATGTTCGGGGGGCCGTGTCTGGTTGAAAACCGTTGATCTACCTCGCGATTTGTATTGGTGTCCGCATCTGGATGAAAAACCCATGATTACACTTCGCTTGTGTTTTGATTGATCTTTCATGCCAGGAATCATCAAGTTGGAAACCCAATCTCCAATACGAGCCATACGGCTTTGGTTCGTATATATATGGCGACATAATATTATGGGTATTATGCCGTCTAGGATTAATACATTTATTTGCGAAATGTTTTCCACACTACGTAATAATAATATGGAAAGAGGATTTTCACGTATGAAGGCATTTTTGGTTATCATAAGATAAAACTCACCCATCTGGTGTGCGCTTGCATTGTGTGATGTTGTAATAACCCGGAAATCTGGGCCAGTTTAAAATTTTTATTTGGGCAATTTTAGCGAATTTTGATTATTTAAAATGAATTATTTTAAATAATAACGACGAGAAATTTATTTTGAACAGAATTCTTACGTATATATTATATAGATCGTCGTTGGAATATAAATATTTATTTATAAATATAAAAGGAATTGAAAATGGCGCGGTAGTTCGATAATTCAATTTCAAACTTCAAATGAATGTGCAGGATTCAAAATGAACCGGATTTTAACGAAAAACAAAAATCGAATCGCGCTGCTCCCATCGGGCCTCGCCGTTGGCCATCGACGGCCGCCGCCTCAGGAGCCGGACCCCCACCTCGCAGAGCCGCCTGCCACGCCCCCCTCATCCTCTCGCGCCAGCTCAAACCGCGAGCCCCCCTGTAAACCTTAAACCCACCGAAGCAACCACCACACCACCCTCACACCCCGCCTCCACCAGATCGGCGCCATCATCTTCCCCCTGACAGAAACCGACGTGGATCCCCCCTCCTCTGCAAAACACTGTAAGCTCCCTTTAATTTTATTTATTTATTTAGGTTCTATAAATTTTAGTTTAATAAAAAAACCAGTTTATATATATAGGAGAGTGAAAACATGATTTTCATGTATAAAGTTAAGATCTTTGTAAACAAAGAAATGATTTTTATAAATAGAAAAGATACGATTTTTAATTTAGAAAACATACGATTTTTGTCTAGGAAAGATTGGATTTTTAATACCACAATAATGTAACTTTTATAATATAGAAAGGTTAAAAATATATTTTTATATAATGTAGGAGTTAAAAAATCTAATTTTCATATGATGTAGAAGATAAAAATATGATTTTTATATTTTAAAAGGAATAAAAATTCGATTTTTAATTTATAGAAAATATAAAGATATGATTTTTATATAGTGACGATAATAAAAATAGGATTTTTATATTATATAGATAGTAAAAATTTGATCTTTATATATGTAACGAAATAAAAATCTGATTTTTGTTATATCCATGTTGAAATAAAAATGTGATTTTTATAGCGATGAAATAAAAATTCGATCTTTATATATGAAATAGAAATATAAAAATATAATTTTTATATATAAATAAGCATTGTAAAAATATATGGAATAAAAATAGAATTTTTATTTATTGGATGAAGGATAAAAAATATAATTTTTATTTGAACAGCGTGAAAAGAACTGCATTGGAATTTCAAATCGATCCAGACGGTTCAGCAGTTCAAAAGCAAAGCACGGCGGAGTGGAACCCTCTGTGAGAACTTCTCACCTTTTAATTTGATTTTCTAGTTGAAATATATACTAAGATGCAGACGTTGTTTAGTAGCACCCGACACCCGTCGTCCACAGACCATGGACGACTTGTATGCTTGTTTATTTGATTTTGAAGTGTAGTTGATTGTGTGATGTGATGTGAAATGAAATAAAATATTTATATAGTTAAAAATATTTTATAGTTAAAAATAGAATTTTTAACGTATATATAAAAGGAAATAAAAATAAACAAATCGGACGATTTGTTTATACACACATTTGACTGATATCGATCAGGACGATAAATTTTACACATCGCCCAACTGCACAAATAAAATCTGGGTTTGATTGTTTGAAACCCCACACAGGTATTGGGATGATATTTGACGTACACTAATCCCGATTGTTTAGTTGTATGTCGATCGATTGATTGACAGACTGTTATAAGCGTTAAATATTTATATTTGATGCTTATACAGTGTAGAATGCACTTTGAATGATGGTTGATTATTCATCGTTGTTATTGTATACATGTGTTGTAGAAAATCCATATAATTAACATTATATGGTAATTGATTGGGCCTCATTCCATATTTGAAAAAGAAATATTTGAAATAGAAATATTAGAAATAGAATATTTGAAAATAGAAATATGTGAAGCCGTGTTGATTAGATTGACGCCATTTTGACGTGAACGATATTTATATCGATTTTATTCATTTTATAATGAATATCGAAAGTGATTTCAAAATCTGATATTTTGAAAAGAATTGAAATTAAAATTAAATTGAATAGAAATGAATTCGAATCGAAATTGAATATAAATGAATTCAAATTGAAATTGAATATAAATGAATTCGAATTGAAATTGAATATAAATAAATTCAAATTAAATTGAAATGAATTGAAATTCGAATTAAATTGAAATTGAATTGAAATCGATTTGAAATGAATTTAAAACGAATTTATATTGGAATATTAAATTTTGATTTGAAATTGAATATAAAGTTGAAACCGTTTTGAAAATGAATTTATAACGATTTATAAAGAACGTTTTGAATTGAAATCGACGAAGTATATATTATATATTTTATATATATATATATATATATATATATATATATATATATATATATAATGGCCTGAATAGAATGCGCCGCGTCGCGGTAGTTCGCGAATTTCGACCATTGACTTCGAACGGATATTGCGGGAGATCCGACCGTCGGATTCTCCTGAAACCGGAACCGTTGGGTTCGTATCAAAAAGAGCTTTCTAACGAATATTAGAAATTAGAAATCTAACGGTTGGATTTGGAATTATGTCCAAATCAAATTTGGAAAAGTTCGCTGTAAGTGCAGTTCGATGGCCGTTGATGGGAATCGACTGTGCGGGCCTTGATAAAATTATTAAAAATATAAATAATTTGTGTAAAATCATAAGCAATGATTTGGGAAAATTTGGGATGAAAAACTCCATATTTGAAAAGATAAAAATAGATTTTTATCGAAATGAACTAGTTATGAGCTAGAATTAAAATTCTATTTATTTTTAAATAAATAAATTTGATTTGAAAAGGTTTTAAAAGTAACCAGGATTTCCAATAATTGAACTGGAATGGATTTGAATCGAAATTGCCTTTGGATTATTTAGATGATTGGATTTCATGATTATACAGATGTTGTTATGGAAATTTGAAAGATATATATTTATATCGTTATTTCCAATACGACATTTGTTAGTCGTAGAATTTGATATTGAATATAAGCTGGTAGATTTTCTATTCAGAGCCTTGTATTTAATATCAAATGTGATTTGGGTTTGTCGTGAATGGTGTCTTCATTAACACTGTTCTTGAACCCAGTTGAGAAAAGATTAAATCTTTTTATTTAGATTTAATGAAGTGTACCAATTAAATAATATTTAATTGGAATTGAATTGATATTGATTTTTGGGTTTATCGTGAACAGTGTTTTAAATAACGCTTGTTCTTTAACCCGGTAATTAATAGAATGTGATTTTGGGTTGTCGTGAACGGTATCTTCAATAATATTGTTCTTAGACCCAAAGGAGTTAAGAAAATCAGAAACTAACTGGAGATTAGCTAAGCAGAATGGTTTTCTGGATATTGATCTGATGTTGGTTTCGGCCTTCGGGGTTAATATTTAGGGAATTGCTCACTTACTAATTTACGGTTAGGGACTGATTGAAATGTGATGTGATTTTGGGGTTTATCATGAACCATGTTTTAAATGACACTGATTCTGTAACCCAGTCACAGATTAAAACTAAGTGGAGTATTAATGAATCTTTAATTAAATTGAAAAGATCGAGAATGGAGTATCACTAGTTTTGCTCCAGGCGATAGTTAAATCTTTAATTAGATTTGAACGTGAAATGGTAATTAAATTTACCGATAACACCGTGGTGTTAGATATGAAGTATTACCAGTTTTACTTCATGGGATGAATAGGTTGGGGTTGGGAAATTAAAACAAATGATTACTTCGGTAAGGTTCGTTAATCTCGACTAGTTTGAATTGATATTCAAAAGAAGATTAAAGAATAAATTTAAAGGAATTTATCTTTGATAAAATTAATGGGAACTTTTCCATAAGAACATGAAATTTAGAAACTAACTATCAGTTAGCTAAGCAGAAAGGTTTTCTGGATATTGATCTGATGTTGGTTTCAGCCTTCGGGGTTAATATTTGGGGAATTATTCTCTTGTTAATTTACGGTTAGTGACTGATAAATTGGAATGAGGCATATGTTGTATTTGTGTAACACTTGTTTATAATATACGCGAGTTATTCAGAAAGACCGGGTTTATCCCATTGTGAATAACTGATACGACGATAAGTCGAAGATGAAGACGGTGGTCGAAGACCAGAGGTCTTCACGTCGTTTGGGTGATTACTGATGATCTTTATTGGGATGTACACCCAAGAAGATGGAAACAGTTGGTGATCGTCCAGACGTACTTGGAGATCGATGGATATGCGGGGTACTAGGTGCCTCCGGTTTCGTTCAGACCCTGTGACGGCAAGGAATTTCGCTCGGTCCGAACCAGTCGCTAAACCGACCCAGACCGTTCGAAACGCCCTATCGTTCGAGAACAGGACAAAACAGAACGCATACAGAAGAACATTTCACTGTATATTACAACAATGCATCAGATTACAAGAATATACAGAGTATAAATGAAAATTACACAGAAATATCAGAGATTTAAATTACATTTAAATACATAGCAGCGGAAAATAATACAATACACAACTAGAAGAGATATACGGATACAAAGCTTTCCGGATATCATTCCAGCTGTAAACCAGGATCCTGTGAATATAAATCTGCAAAACCAAAACTACTAGCTGCCCGTGTCAAAATAGGGGCACCCAGAGTTTAGGTTAAAACAATAAACTCCAGGTCAGTCATGTGACTGGTGTGAGAACTAAAACAGTTAATCTTTATTTTAAATCATTAGGTAAATCAAGGGACCACGCCGTATAACACGGAACGGGTTTCCTCCCAAGAATACCAGTGCATAAAACAATCAGCGCAATGCTAAATAAAGAAAGATGAAGCTGTTATAAGACCCAGGTCCTATCACACAATGCAACGCAAGCCGGGGGATAGGGTTTTCCCTTATAACAGCCAAAGAATGCTTGATACGTTTAAAACAAATCATTTGATACTATAATAAGTGCATAGTGCATAAAACAACTTCAAATCATAAGTATCAATCATAGGCGGCATGGGTACCATATATCATGTCGCCATATATAGGTTTACAAATAAAACCGCAAATGTCACGTATTTGGAAATTGGATTTCCATCTATGAACCGAGGCAAAAGATAGTCCTCAACCGATTCGAGACTGCCTAGTCCGAGTCTCAGGATCAGAGCTCGAGTGACCCTTGGATCGTCAGGGCCGGTCCACACGGAGTGGATTAAAATGCCTGAACATGCGTTTCTCCGCCCTATGGGGCGTAAATGAGCCAACTAAATGACCCCATCGGTTCGAGAACGACCGATCAATCCGAGGCGCCTCGCAACAGCAACAACCACATAAGTCAAACTCGTCAGGGCGTGTAAAACCACTGACGCCACTTCTAACTAGGAAGAAACGCATGCCCTCCCTGAGGTCCGTCTCCCGTTTTTGGTTCATACCTGGTGTGAAACACGCGAGGTAAACGTTACACAAAGCTACGCCACAAAGGCCGTGCTTTGATCATCACCACAAGACTTTGCTTTTCAACAGAAGCCTTGATCATTTGCATCTTAGCATGCCACACAGGCAAACCATCCTATGCAACCGATATCAGTCACACAGAATGAAATCCGATGTCAGACACACAGTCCATTTACAAGTCCGTTCTGGGTCTGAACGAAACCGGAGGCACCTAGTACCCCGCATATCCATCGATCTCCAAGTACGTCTGGACGATCACCAACTGTTTCCATCTTCTTGGGTGTACAGCCCAATCAAGATCATCAGTTATCACCCAAACGACGTGAAGACTTCCGGTCTTCGACCATCGTCTTCATCTTCGACTTATCGTCGTATCAGTTATTCAGAATGGGATAAACCCGGTCTTTCCGAATAACTCGCGTATATATTATAAAAGTGTTACACAAACACAACATACGCCTCATTCCAATTCATTAGTCACTAACCGTAAATTAATCAAGAGAATAATTCCCCAAATATTAACCCCGAAGGCCGAAACCAACATCAGATCAATATCCAGAAAACCATTCTGCTTGGCTAACCGACAGTTAGTTTCTAAATTTCACATTCAAATCTAATTAAAGATTTAACTATCGCCTGGAGCAAAACTGGTGATACTCCATTCTCGATCTTTTCAATCTAATTAAAGATTCATTAAAACTCCACTTAGTTTTAATCTGTGACTGGGTTAAAGAATCAGTGTCATTTAAAACACGGTTCACGATAAACCCAAAGTCACATCCCATTAATTATCGGGTTAAAGAACAAGTGTTATTTAAAACACTGTTCACGATAAACCCAAAAATCAATATCCATTCAATTCCAATTAAATATTATTTAATTGGTACACTTCATTAAATCTAAATCAAAAGATTTAATCTTTTCTCAGCTGGGTTCAAGAACAGTGTTAGTGAAGACACCATTCACGACAAACCCAAATCACATTCATTAATTATCGGGTTAAAGAACAAGTGTTATTTAAAACACTGTTCACGATAAACCCAAAAATCAATATCAATTCAATTCCAATTAAATATCATTTAATTGGTACACTTCATTAAATCTAAATAAAAAGATTTAATCTTTTCTCAACTGGGTTCAAGAACAGTGTTAGTGAAGACACCATTCACGACAAACCCAAATCACATTCATTAATTATCGGGTTAAAGAACAAGTGTTATTTAAAACACTGTTCACGATAAACCCAAAAATCAATATCAATTCAATTCCAATTAAATATCATTTAATTGGTACACTTCATTAGATCTAAATAAAAAGATTTAATCTTTTCTCAACTGGGTTCAAGAACAGTGTTAGTGAAGACACCATTCACGACAAACCCAAATCACATTCATTAATTATCGGGTTAAAGAACAAGTGTTATTTAAAACACTGTTCACGATAAACCCAAAAATCAATATCAATTCAATTCCAATTAAATATCATTTAATTGGTACACTTCATTAAATCTAAATAAAAAGATTTAATCTTTTCTCAACTGGGTTCAAGAACAGTGTTAGTAAAGACACCATTCACGACAAACCCAAATCCCATTTGATATTCAATATAAGGCTCTGAATAGAAAATATATCGGCTTATATTCAATATCTAATTCTACGATTAACAAATGTCGTATTGGAAATAACGATATAAATATATATCTTTCAAATTTCCATAACAACACCTGTAATATCACGAATTCCAACATCGAAATATTCCGAAGACAATTTCGATTCAAATCCACTCCAATGCAATCATTGGAAATTTTGGTTATTTTCAAAACCATTTCAAATTCAATTTATTTATTTAAAAATAAATAGAATTATAATTCTAGTTCAAAACTAGTTCATTTCGATAAAAAATCTATTTTTATCTTTTCAAATATGGAGTTTTTCATCCCAAACTTTCACAAATCATTTCTTATGATTTTACACAAATTATTACTATTTTTAATAATTTTATCAAGGCCCGTACAGTCGATTTCCATCAATGGCCATCGAACTGCACTTACAGCGACCTTTTTCGAATTTGATTTGGACGTGTCTCCAAATCCAACCGTTAGATTTCAAATTTCTCACATTCGTTAGAAAGCTCTTTTCGATACGAACCCAACGGTTCCGGTTTTAGGAGAATCCGACGGTCGGATCTCCCGTAATGCCCGTTTGAAATAAATGGTCGAAATTCGCGAACTGCCGCGGCGCGGCGCGTTCTATTCAGGCCATTATATTATATATAATATATATATAATATATATATCGTCGATTTCTATTTAAAACGAATTATATAAATAGTTTTGAATTCGTTTCAAAAACATTTTCAACTTCCATTTCAATTCAAATCAAAATTGAATTCTTCTTTATAAATTCGTTTTAAAATCCATTTCTATTCAATTCAAATTTCAATTCAATTTGAATTTATTTCACTTCGCTTTCAATTCAATTCGAATTCGTTTTCAATTCAATTCATTTCGAAATCGTTTTCAATTCAATTCATTTCGAAATCGTTTTCAATTCAATTCATTTCGAAATCGTTTTCAATTCAATTCATTTCGAAATCGTTTTCAATTCAATTCATTTCGAAATCGTTTTCAATTCAATTCATTTCGAAATCGTTTTCAATTCAATTCATTTCGAAATCGTTTTCAATTCAATTCATTTCGAAATCGTTTTCAATTCAATTCATTTCGAAATCGTTTTCAATTCAATTCATTTCGAAATCGTTTTCAATTCATTTCATTTCGAAATCGTTTTCAATTCAATTCATTTCGAAATCGTTTTCAATTCATTTCATTTCGAAATCGTTTTCAATTCAATTCATTTCAAAATATTCGATTTCGAAATCACTTTTCAATATTCATTTTAAAATGAATAAAATCGATATAAATATCGTTCACGTCAAAATGGCGTCAATCTAATCCTCACGGCTTCACATATTTCTATTTTCAAATATTCTATTTCAAATATTTCTATTTCAAATATTTCTATTTCAAATATTTCTTTTTTTTCGAAACTGGAATGAGGCCCAATCAATTACCATATAATGTTAATTATATGGATTTTCTACAACACATGTATATATCAACAACGATGAATAATCAACCATCAACCAAAGTGCACTACACTGTATAAGCATCAAATATAGACATTTAACGCTTATAGCAGCTTGTCAATCAATCGATCGACATATTTAATCAATCAGGATGAGTGAACTTCAAATTTCATCCTAACACCCGTGTGGGGTTTCAAACAATCAAACACATATTTT
This sequence comes from Allium sativum, assembly GCA_030737875.1. Lineage (NCBI taxonomy): Eukaryota > Viridiplantae > Streptophyta > Magnoliopsida > Asparagales > Amaryllidaceae > Allium > Allium sativum. The sequence goes on along the minus strand of CM060910.1, from coordinate 163,828,113 downwards.
ATTTGTGCAGTTAGGCGATGTGTAAAATTTATCGACCCAATCAACGTCATTCAAATAGGTGTACATAAACAAACCGTCTGGTTTGTAAATGAATATTTATTTATTCACATTCACGTTAAAAATTATATTTTTAACGATAACACATTTTATTTCAACATATGAATTTCTATTCAATTCATTTACACAATAAAATGATATTTTTATTTTCTAACATATTTTAGAAAATTTCGGCGGCATAACGGCACGATACTAGAAACGGGACAAGGCCTAGCCTTATCCCCGGTCTAGTGAAGGCCCACGCCATTCACTCATCAATCAAATCAATTTCATTTTGCAAACCACAAAATTTGGAGTAAGGGTCTAACCTAGCCTTACTCCTTCGCCTTATAACGGCGCACGTCTAATCCTAACCAATTTATCGATTCGATTTTTCACACCACAAACCACATTCAAACCAATATCGCAATCAATCACCAAACAGTCAAACAAACAAGTCCATGGTCTGTGGACGATTGTGTCGGGTGCTACTAAGCACCGTCTGCATCCTAGTATATATATAAAACTAGAAAAGAAATTTGAAAGGTGAGAAATTCTCACATATAGCTATCCTAGCTCCACGGCTCTTCATTTGCAGAAGTCTTCGTCGTTTCGCCTTTTTGTCACCTTCGTTGCTGCTTTCACTACATACGTAAAAATCACATTTTTACTTCGCTATTCAATATATAAAAATCAAATTTTTACTTCGATGTTAAATATATAAAAATCACATTTTTCTATCGAAGTTCAATATATAAAAATTCTATTTTTCTATCGAAGTTCAATATATAAAAATTCTATTTTTCTATCGAAGTTCAATATATAAAAATTTGATTTTTATTTCGACTTTCAACATATAAAAATATGATTTTTATTTCGACTTTCAACACATAAAAATATGATTTTTATTTTGCTTGAAAGTTCAAACCTTTCTTCCCATGTTAAAGCTTTTACCTTTAAAACTAAATCAGTTTTTATTTTTTTATAAAATTCAGTTTTTATCCTTTATTTCAAAAACCAGTTTTTATTTCTAAAAAATTTCAGTTTTAATACTTTATATAAAAAAAAAAAATTCAGTTTTATACTTTATAAAAATTTCAGTTTTTAATACTTTATATAAAAAAAAAATCAGTTTTATACTTTATAAAAATTTCAGTTTTTAATACTTTTTAAAAACAAAACAGATTTTATTTTTAAAAAAAATGCAGTTTTTATTTTTATTTTTTTATTTTAAAAACAGGTTTTATATACTAAAAAAAACAGTTTTTACATCTTAAAAAAAAACAGTTTTTAAAGTAATAAAAAAAACAGTTTTAAAGTAATTAATAAAAAAAAACAGGTTTAAAGTAATAAAAATAAAGAAACAGTTAACTTACGGGGGGGGTTTCGCATCCGATCAGCAGCACGGAAAAAGGGGGGCCCACGGTAGCGACTGGCGGTGGAGGCGAGCTTGGAGCTGTGGCGGCTTCAGCTAGGGTTTCAGGGCGGGTTCGGGTTGCGGTGGTTTTGGGAAACGCGGGGCTTGAAGAACGAAGGGGAGGAGAAGAAGGGGACGGAGAGGGAGTGGAGGAGGGGGGCGCTGCGCTTGGCGCGGCGGCGCCAGGAGGCTGGGCGGCGGTCGAGGCAACGGCGGGGGGGGGGGGGGGGGGGGGGGGGGCGATCGCGATTTCCGTTTCTCCCTTTTTTTTTTTATCTGGATCGAAATGAAAATGAGGGGGGGCCAGAAGTTATAGAAGAAGGGTTTTTTTTTTTTTAATTATTTAATTCCTTTTAAAGTTGACTTTTCGTTTGAACGCGAAATCAAGCCCACCGACTGTCGCCCCTAGCGTTTCACCCCCATTCCGAACACAATGGGATATGTATCGTAGGTTGATTCGACTGTTTGAATCAGTTTCCGTTAATATTTACATTTAAATTACTATTTTGAATTTTAAACGTACATTTCAAATTACCGGGGCCACATACTAACTAGAAAAATTCCAGAAAAATATTTTCTAGCTTCGTACTGACGATACGGTCCTAACAAAACTAGTTTCGTCGAATTCTGAGACCGTTTGAGAAATGGCCAATTTCCAGTCGATTAAAATCCACTGAAAATGGTCAAACGCATTTTCCTTTGCCACGCTCACATATTGATTCGAAAAATTATGAAATTTGAAACCTAGCAATAACTTGACATCACGGACCCAACAAAACTGGTTTCGTCGAAATCCGAGGTCATTTGCAAAATGTCCATTTTTTAAGGGCCTGAATTCCATAGCGACTATTCAGAATTTTCAACTGGACATATCTCTCAATTCTCGCTACGAAATTTTGATCTTTCGGATTCGTTGGAAAGATATCCACAATCAGATCCCATTATTTTTGGTTTCATTAAAATCCGGATTGTTTTGCTCCCGGTATATTCAATTGAAGTTTGAAATCGAATTATCGAACTACCGCGCCATTTTCAATTCTATTTATAATTATATATAAATATTTATATTCTAACGACGACGCGTATAATATATACGCTCGAATTATATTCTAAACATTTTTCTCGTCGATATTATTTAAAATAATTCATTTTAAATAATCAAAATTCGCTAAAATTGCCAAAATAAAAATTTTAAACTGGCCCAGATTTTCCGGGTTGTTACAATCTCCCCCACTTAAAACTTTTCGTCCCCGAAAAGGAACAAAGTCGAAAGTGGTTTGATTAATCAGCTCTACGATCGATCAGGCTTCCATTCTCCAACTCTTTAGTTTCTGAGAATTTTCAAAATTTCAAAAATTTGGCTAACACCCTAAATTTTTGAAAAATTTCGCCATAACCTCCCCTGCACCGGGAGCATCGGGGAATTTCAAATAGCTTCCCCGGTCCTTCAGATCTCAAAAAGAAAAAGAAAAAGCCAAGCGGCTAGCCAATAGGCTCACAAAATCATCATCACCCAAACAAAACAGGAAATTATGTAGTAAACATGTACCTATTTGTCGGGCAAACAAATTTTATTCTCTGGCTCTAGCCTCCTTGCTATGACCTGTTCAAAGATATATATGCATATGCAAGCAAATGCGACCAAATTTTCAATACAATTCCATATTCGATTAATTAGGCTAAATGGCTAAAAATTAGCAAACAAATAAACAAACAACCCAATCATCAATCAATTAGTGAATTAGAGTTTCAAATTCATAATTTTAATACATATACCAAAAATCATGTTCTTGATGCCAATTCACAACAAAGTGTTCTAGCTATATAAGATTTGGTTCTCACACCAGTCTAATGGAAATATATAGATATCACACTTTCGTTACTCGAAAATAAATGCTGGTGATGGTATACTTCATCATCAGGACCATGTCCGGGCGACTAGAGTGTGATTCTATATCTATCCAGTATATTAAAACTTTGAATACACGCGGATCAGACGTATACGCAAAATCTATATATACTGGATTGTCCACATCAATTTAAATAGATAATCAAATACGAATAATTGATTAAATTTTCAAAACAAAAATTTGTTTTCATTTTCAAAAATATACTCTTCACACTCGTTCTAGGATACTACTGATCCCATCTCTAACGAGTCATTCTCGTTGGATATTACTAATCCAATTTCTGATGAATTCTTTCGTACGGTTCTAATGTGTCTTGTTCTCTGCTTTGTAAACCAAAGCTCTGATACCAACTGTGACGGCAAGGAATTTCGCTCGGTCCGAACCAGTCGCTAAACCGACCCAGACCGTTCGAAACGCCCTATCGTTCGAGAACAGGACAAAACAGAACGCATACAGAAGAACATTTCACTGTATATTACAACAATGCATCAGATTACAAGAATATACAGAGTATAAATGAAAATTACACAGAAATATCAGAGATTTAAATTACATTTAAATACATAGCAGCGGAAAATAATACAATACACAACTAGAAGAGATATACGGATACAAAGCTTTCCGGATATCATTCCAGCTGTAAACCAGGATCCTGTGAATATAAATCTGCAAAACCAAAACTACTAGCTGCCCGTGTCAAAATAGGGGCACCCAGAGTTTAGGTTAAAACAATAAACTCCAGGTCAGTCATGTGACTGGTGTGAGAACTAAAACAGTTAATCTTTATTTTAAATCATTAGGTAAATCAAGGGACCACGCCGTATAACACGGAACGGGTTTCCTCCCAAGAATACCAGTGCATAAAACAATCAGCGCAATGCTAAATAAAGAAAGATGAAGCTGTTATAAGACCCAGGTCCTATCACACAATGCAACGCAAGCCGGGGGATAGGGTTTTCCCTTATAACAGCCAAAGAATGCTTGATACGTTTAAAACAAATCATTTGATACTATAATAAGTGCATAGTGCATAAAACAACTTCAAATCATAAGTATCAATCATAGGCGGCATGGGTACCATATATCATGTCGCCATATATAGGTTTACAAATAAAACCGCAAATGTCACGTATTTGGAAATTGGATTTCCATCTATGAACCGAGGCAAAAGATAGTCCTCAACCGATTCGAGACTGCCTAGTCCGAGTCTCAGGATCAGAGCTCGAGTGACCCTTGGATCGTCAGGGCCGGTCCACACGGAGTGGATTAAAATGCCTGAACATGCGTTTCTCCGCCCTATGGGGCGTAAACGAGCCAACTAAATGACCCCATCGGTTCGAGAACGACCGATCAATCAGAGGCGCCTCGCAACAGCAACAACCACATAAGTCAAACTCGTCAGGGCGTGTAAAACCACTGACGCCACTTCTAACTAGGAAGAAACGCATGCCCTCCCTGAGGTCCGTCTCCCGTTTTTGGTTCATACCTGGTGTGAAACACGCGAGGTAAACGTTACACAAAGCTACGCCACAAAGGCCGTGCTTTGATCATCACCACAAGACTTTGCTTTTCAACAGAAGCCTTGATCATTTGCATCTTAGCATGCCACACAGGCAAACCATCCTATGCAACCGATATCAGTCACACAGAATGAAATCCGATGTCAGACACACAGTCCATTTACAAGTCCGTTCTGGGTCTGAACGAAACCGGAGGCACCTAGTACCCCGCATATCCATCGATCTCCAAGTACGTCTGGACGATCACCAACTGTTTCCATCTTCTTGGGTGTACAGCCCAATCAAGATCATCAGTTATCACCCAAACGACGTGAAGACTTCCGGTCTTCGACCATCGTCTTCATCTTCGACTTATCGTCGTATCAGTTATTCAGAATGGGATAAACCCGGTCTTTCCGAATAACTCGCGTATATATTATAAAAGTGTTACACAAACACAACATACGCCTCATTCCAATTCATTAGTCACTAACCGTAAATTAATCAAGAGAATAATTCCCCAAATATTAACCCCGAAGGCCGAAACCAACATCAGATCAATATCCAGAAAACCATTCTGCTTGGCTAACCGACAGTTAGTTTCTAAATTTCACATTCAAATCTAATTAAAGATTTAACTATCGCCTGGAGCAAAACTGGTGATACTCCATTCTCGATCTTTTCAATCTAATTAAAGATTCATTAAAACTCCACTTAGTTTTAATCTGTGACTGGGTTAAAGAATCAGTGTCATTTAAAACACGGTTCACGATAAACCCAAAGTCACATCCCATTAATTATCGGGTTAAAGAACAAGTGTTATTTAAAACACTGTTCACGATAAACCCAAAAATCAATATCCATTCAATTCCAATTAAATATTATTTAATTGGTACACTTCATTAAATCTAAATCAAAAGATTTAATCTTTTCTCAGCTGGGTTCAAGAACAGTGTTAGTGAAGACACCATTCACGACAAACCCAAATCACATTCATTAATTATCGGGTTAAAGAACAAGTGTTATTTAAAACACTGTTCACGATAAACCCAAAAATCAATATCAATTCAATTCCAATTAAATATCATTTAATTGGTACACTTCATTAAATCTAAATAAAAAGATTTAATCTTTTCTCAACTGGGTTCAAGAACAGTGTTAGTGAAGACACCATTCACGACAAACCCAAATCACATTCATTAATTATCGGGTTAAAGAACAAGTGTTATTTAAAACACTGTTCACGATAAACCCAAAAATCAATATCAATTCAATTCCAATTAAATATCATTTAATTGGTACACTTCATTAGATCTAAATAAAAAGATTTAATCTTTTCTCAACTGGGTTCAAGAACAGTGTTAGTGAAGACACCTGTAACAACCCGGAAAATCTGGGCCAGTTTGAAAATTTTATTTTGGCAATTTTAGCGAATTTTGATTATTTAAAATAGATTATTTTAAATAATATCGACGTGAAATCTATTTTGAATATAATTCGAACGTTTATATTATACACGTCGTCGTTAGAATATAAATAATTATATATAATTATAAATAGAATTGAAAATGGCGCGGTAGTTCGATAATTCGATTTCAAACTTCAATTGAATGTACCGGGTGCAAAATAATCCGGATTTTAGTGAAACCAAAAATAATGGAATCTAATAGTGAATATCTTTCCAACGAATCCGAAAAATTAAGATTTCATATCGGGAATCAAAAGATATGTCCAGTTGAAAATTCTGAATAGTCGCTATGGAATTCAGGCCCTTAAAAATGGACATTTTGCAAACGACCTCGGATTTCGACGAAACCAGTTTTGTTGGGTCCGGGATGTGAAGTTATTGCTAGGTTTCAAATTTCATAATTTTTCGAATCAATATGTGAGCGTGGCAAAAGAAAACGCGTTTGACCAGTTTCAGTTGATTTTAATCGACTTGAAATTGGCCATTTTTCTAACGGTCTCTGAATTCGACGAAACTAGTTTTGTTAGGACCGTATCGTCAATACGAAGCTAGAAAATATTTTTTTTGGAATTTTTTAGTTAGTATGTGACCCCGGTAATTAGAAATGTGCGTTTAAAATAATATAGTGATTTAAATGTAAATTCAAAGGAAACATATCGAGACGATCGAATTGGCCTGCGATACATATCCCATTGTGTTCGGAATGGGGGTAAAACGCTATGGGCGGCAGGCGGTGGACCTCGTTTAGTGGTCATATGTGAAAGTCAACTCTTTAATAAATAAATAATAAATAAAAAAAAAAAAAAAAAAAAAAAATATAATATCCCTTCCCTTAAAACCTAGGCCCCCCCCCGTTCGTTTATCTCAGAAGGAAAAAAAAAACAAAAAAGAAAAAGAAAACAAAAATCGCGATAACCCCCCCCCCGTCGCTCCAGCCACCACCGCGCCCAGCGCCCACCGCCGCCACCACTTGCGAGGCTCCGCCCTTCCCCCCTCTGCCTCCCTCTCTCTCCTCCGCCTCGCAGGAACCACGAATCCCCTCGACGAAGCCGATGGCCCCCCTCCGATCAGATGCCCTCTCGCCTCCGACCAGCATGGGTCCGCCGCCACCACCTGAGGACGCAGCCCACCCCCTCCTCTAATTACAGTAAGATCTTGATTTTGTTTATATATATAAAAAAAAAAAAAAAAAAAAAAAGAACTGATTTCTGTTTTTATTAAGATTTAAAAACTGTTTTTATTAAGATTTAAAAACTGTTTTTATTAAGTTTTGAAAACTGATTTTATTAAAATTTAAAAACTGATTTTATAAAAAGGAATAAAAACTGATTTTATAAAAAAAACTGAATTTGAAAAATGATTTTTAAAGTATTTAAAAACTGAATGTTATTTTGATTTAAAACTTATTTTTAAAAAAGTATAAACTGATTTATTTTTTTAAAGTATAAACTGATTTATTTTTTTAAAGTATAAACTGATTTATTTTTTTTAAAGTATAAACTGATTTATTTTTTTAAAGTATAAACTGATTTATTTTTGAAAGAGAAAAACTGATTTTATTTTGAACTTTAAAATAGGAAAAAGATTAATCTTTTAGTAGAAAAAGATTTGAAAGCAAAAGTAGAAATCATATTTTTTTATATGTTGAAAGCGAACGTGAAAACATGATTTTTGTCATATTAAAGAAGTGATTTTTATTATATAAACATCATGACAAAAATGAGATTTTTATTCATTTGAATAGCGATATAAAAATTCGATTTTTATATATTGAACTTTGAAATAAAAATATGATTTTTATATATTGAACTTTGAAATAAAAATTCGATTTTTATATATTGAACTTCGATATAAAAATTCGATTTTTATATATTGAACTTTGAACTAAAAATTCGATTTTTATATATTGAATAGCGAACTAAAAATTTGATTTTTATATATTGAATAACGAAGTAAAAATTCGATTTTTATATATGTAGTAGCTACGGACGACGAAGCTGGCGAAGATGCGAAAACAATGAAGACTTCTGCAAAAGAAGAGTCGAGATGGTTGGATAGCTAAATGTGAGAATTTCTCACCTTTCAATTTATATTTCTAGTTATATATATATACTAGGATGCAGACGGTGCTTAGTAGCACCCGACACAATCGTCCACAGACCATGGACTTGTTTGTTTGACTGTTTGGTGATTGATTGCGATATTGGTTTGAATGTGGTTTGTGGTGTGAAAAATCGAATCGATAAATTGGTTAGGATTAGACGTGCGCCGTTATAAGGCGAAGGGGTAAGGCTAGGTTAGATCCTTACTCCAAAGTTTGTGGTTTGCATAACGAATGGATTTGATTGATGTGTGAATGGCGTGGGCCTTCACTAGACCGGGGATAAGGCTAGGCCTTGTCCCGTTTCTAGTATCGTGCCGTTATGCCGCCGAAATTTTCTAAAATAAGTTAGAAAAATAAAAATAGCATTTTATTTAACGAATGAACTGAATAGAAATTCATATGTTAAAATAAAATGTGTTATCGTTAAAAATATAATTTTTAACGTGAATGTGAATAAATAAATATTCATTTACAAACCAGACGGTTTGTTTATGTACACCTATTTGAATGACGTTGATTGGGTCGATAAATTTTACACATCGCCTAACTGCACAAATAAAATATGTGTTTGATTGTTTGAAACCCCACACGGGTGTTAGGATGAAATTTGAAGTTCACTCATCCTGATTGATTAAATCTGTCGATCGATTGATTGACAAGCTGCTATAAGCGTTAAATGTCTATATTTGATGCTTATACAGTGTAGTGCACTTTGGTTGATGGTTGATTATTCATCGTTGTTGATATATCCATGTGTTGTAGAAAATCCATATAATTAACATTATATGGTAATTGATTGGGCCTCATTCCAGTTTCGAAGAAAAAAAAAGAAATATTTGAAATAGAAATATTTGAAATAGAAATATTTGAAATAGAAATATTTGAAATAGAATATTTGAAAATAGAAATATGTGAAGCCGTGAGGATTAGATTGACGCCATTTTGACGTGAACGATATTTATATCGATTTTATTCATTTTAAAATGAATATTGAAAAGTGATTTCGAAATCAAATATTTTGAAATAAATTGAATTGAAAACGAATTCAAATTGAATTGAAAACGACTTCGAAATGAATTGAATTGAAAACGAATTCGAAATGAATTGAATTGAAAACGAATTCGAAATGAATTGAATTGAAAACGAATTCGAAATGAATTGAATTGAAAACAAATTCGAAATGAATTGAATTGAAAACGAATTCGAAAGGAATTGAATTGAAAGCGATTTCGAAATGAATTGAATTGAGAACGATTTCGAAATGAATTGAACTGAAAACGAATTCGAATTGAATTGAAAGCGAAGTGAAATAAATTCAAATTGAATTGAAATTTGAATTGAATAGAAATGGATTTTAAAACGAATTTATAAAGAAGAATTCAATTTTGATTTGAATTGAAATGGAAGTTGAAAATGTTTTTGAAACGAATTCAAAACTATTTATATAATTCGTTTTAAATAGAAATCGACGATATATATATTATATATATATTATATATAATATAATGGCCTGAATAGAACGCGCCACGCCGCGGCAGTTCGCGAATTTCGACCATTTATTTCAAACGGGCATTACGGGAGATCCGACCGTCGGATTCTCCTAAAACCGGAACCGTTGGGTTCGTATCGAAAAGAGCTTTCTAATGAATGTTAGAAATTTGAAATCTAACGGTTGGATTTGGAGATATGTCCAAATCAAATTCAAAAAAGGTCGCTGTAAGTGCAGTTCGATGGCCATTGATGGAAATCGACTGTACGGGCCTTGATAAAATTATTAAAAATAGCAATAATTTGTGTAAAATCATAATAAATGATTTAGAAAGAATTGGGATGAAAAACTCCATACTTGAAAAGATAAAAATAAATTTTTATCGAAATGAACTAGTTTTGAACTAGAATTATAATCCTATTTATTTTTAAATAAATAAATTGAATTCGAAAAGGGTTTTAAAAATAACCAAAATTTCCAATGATTGCATTGGAGTGGATTTGAATCGAAATTGTCTTCGGAATATTTCGATGTTGGAATTCGTGATTATACAGGTGTTGTTATGGAAATTTGAAAGATATATATTGATATCGTTATTTCCAATACGACATTTGTTAGTCGTAGAATTCGATATTGAATATAAGCCGATATATTTTCTATTCAGAGCCTTGTATTGAATATCGAATGTGATTTGGGTTTGTCGTGAATGGTGTCTTCACTAACACTATTCTTGAACCCAGTTGAGAAAAGATTAAATCTTTTTATTTAGATTTAATGAAGTGTACCAATTAAATAATATTTAATTGGAATTGAATAGATATTGATTTTTGGGCTTATCGTGAACAGTGTTTTAAATAACACTTGTTCTTTAACCCGATAATTAATGAATGTGATTTTGGGTTTATCGTGAACCGTGTTTTAAATGACACTGATTCTTTAACCCAGTTAACGATTAAAACTGAGTGGAGTTTTAATGAATCTTTAATTAGATTGAAAAGATCGAAAATGGAGTATCACCAGTTTTGCTCCAGGCGATAGTTAAATCTTTAATTAGATTTGAACGTGAAATTTAGAAACTAACTGTCGGTTAGCCAAGCAGAATGGTTTTCTGGATATTGATCTGATGTTGGTTTCGGCCTTCGGGGTTAATATTTGGGGAATTATTCTCTTGATTAATTTATGGTTAGTGACTAATGAATTGGAATGAGGCGTATGTTGTGTTTGTGTAACACTTATTTAAAATATACGCGAGTTATTCGGAAAGACCGGGTTTATCCCATTCTGAATAACTGATACGACGATAAGTCGAAGATGAAGACGATGGTAGAAGACCGGAGGTCTTCACGTCGTTTGGGTGATAACTGATGATCTTGATTGGGCTGTACACCCAAGAAGATGGAAACAGTTAGTGATCGTCCAGACGTACTTGGAGATCGATGGATATGCGGGGTACTAGGTGCCTCCGGTTTCGTTCAGACCCAGAACGGACTTGTAAATGGACTGTGTGTCTGACATCGGATTTCATTCTGTGTGACTGATATCGGTTGCATAGGATGGTTTGCCTGTGTGGCATGCTAAGATGCAAATGATCAAGGCTTCTGTTGAAAAGCAAAGTCTTGTGGTGATGATCAAAGCACGGCCTTTGTGGCGTAGCTTTGTGTAACGTTTACCTCGCGTGTTTCACACCAGGTATGAACCAAAAACGGGAGACGGACCTCAGGGAGGACTTGCGTTTCTTTCTAGCTAGAAGTGGCGTCAGTGGTTTTACACGCCCTGACGAGTTTGACTTATGTGGTTGTTGCTGTTGCGAGGCGCCTCGGTTATATCGGTTTCGGCCGAATGCATTCTGGTCGGCTGACGGACCAGACTTACACCCCATAGGGTGGGGAGACGTATTGTTCAGGCATAATAATCCACTCCGTGTGGACCGGCCCTGACGATCCAAGGGGCAGTTGCGGCTGTTCCTGAGGGGCGGGCTAGAGCGTCTCGAATCGGTTGAGGACTATCTTTTGCCTCGGTTCATAGATGGAAATCCAATTTCCAAATACGTGACATTTGCGGTTTTATTTGTAAACCTATATATGGCGACATAGTGGCATGGGACGCTCATGCCGCCTATGATTGATACTTATGATTTGAAGTTGTTTTATGCACTATGCACTTATAATAGTATCAAACGACTTGTTTTAACCGTATCAAGCATTCTTTGGCTGTTATAAGGGAAAACCCTATCCCCCGGCTTGCGTTTGCATTGTGTGATAGGACCTGGGTCTTATAACAGCTTCATTTTTCTTTATTTAGCATTGCGCTGTTTGTTTCATGCACTGGTATTCTTGGGAGGAAACCCGTTCCGTGTTATACGGCGTGGTCCCTTGATTTACCTAACTTTAAGAATAAAGAATAATAACTGTTTTAGTTCTCACACCAGTCACATGACTGACCTGGAGTTTATTGTTTTAACCTAAACTCTGGGTGCCCTTATTTTCGACACGGGCAGCTAGTAGTTTTGGTTTTGCAGATTTATATTCACAGGATCCTGGTTTACAGCTGGAATGATATCCGGAAAGCTTTGTATCCGTATATCTCTTCTAGTTGTGTATTGTATTATTTTCCGCTGCTATGTATTTAAATGTAATTTAAATCTCTGATATTTCTGTGTAATATTTATTCGTACTCTGTATATTCTTGTAATCTGATGCATTGTTGTAATATACAATGAAATGTTCTTTTATATGCGTTCTGTTGTGGTTTGTTCTCGAACTATCCGACGCTTTCCTTTACGGGGAAGTTACGGGTCTTCACAGTTGGTATCAGAGCTTTGGTTTACCAAGCTCAGAGAACAAGACACATTAGAACCATACGAAAGAATTCATCAGATATTGGATTAGTAATATCCAATTAGAATGACTCGTTAGAGATAGGATCAGTAGTATCCTAGAACGAGTGTGAAGAGTATATTTTTGAAAATGAAAACAAATTTTTGTTTTGAAAATTTAAATCAATTATTCGTATTTGATTATCTATTTATATTGATGTGGACAATCCAGTATATATAGATTTTGCATATACGTCTGATCCGCGTGTATTCGAAATTTTAATATACTGGATAGATATGGAATCACATTCTAGTCGCCCGAAGATGATTCTGATGATAGTTCGAACATCATCAGAATTGGTATTCGTGTTTCGAAGGTGTGATTTTCTATATATTTCCATTAGGCTGGTGTGAGAACCAAAACTTATATATAGCTAGAATTCATTGTTGTGATTTGGCATCAAAACATGATTTTTTGTATATGTATCAAAATTATGAATTTAAAACGTTAATCCACTAATTGATTGATGTTTGTGTTGTTTGTTTATTTGTTTGCCAATTTTGAACCATTATGCTTAATCGAATCAAATATTGAATTGTATTGAAAATTGGTCGCATCTGCTTGCATATACATATATATCATTGAACAGGTCATAGCAAGGAGGCTAGAGCAGAGAATAAAATTTGTTTGCCCGACAAATAGGTACATGTTTACTACATAATTTCCTGTTTTGTTTGGGTGATGATGATTTTGTGAGCCTATTGGCTAGCCGCTTGGCTTTTTCTTTTTCTTTTTGAGATCTGAAGGACCGGGAACGCTATTTGCAATTTCCCGATGCTCCCGGTGCAGGGGAGGTTATGGCGAAATTTTTCAAAAATTTAGGGTGTTAGCCAAATTTTTGAAATTTTGAAAATTCTCAGAAACCAAAGGGTTGGAGAATGAAAGCCAGATCGAACATAGAGCTGAATAATCAAATCACTTTCGACTTTGTTCCTTTTCGGGGACGAAAAGTTTTAAGTGGGGGAGATTGTAACAACCCGGAAAATCTGGGCCAGTTTGAAAATTTTATTTTGGCAATTTTAGCGAATTTTGATTATTTAAAATAGATTATTTTAAATAATATCGACGTGAAATCTATTTTGAATATAATTCGAACGTTTATATTATACACGTCGTCGTTAGAATATAAATAATTATATATAATTATAAATAGAATTGAAAATGGCGCGGTAGTTCGATAATTCGATTTCAAACTTCAATTGAATGTACCGGGTGCAAAATAATCCGGATTTTAGTGAAACCAAAAATAATGGAATCTAATAGTGAATATCTTTCCAACGAATCCGAAAAATTAAGATTTCATATCGGGAATCAAAAGATATGTCCAGTTGAAAATTCTGAATAGTCGCTATGGAATTCAGGCCCTTAAAAATGGACATTTTGCAAACGACCTCGGATTTCGACGAAACCAGTTTTGTTGGGTCCGGGATGTGAAGTTATTGCTAGGTTTCAAATTTCATAATTTTTCGAATCAATATGTGAGCGTGGCAAAAGAAAACGCGTTTGACCAGTTTCAGTTGATTTTAATCGACTTGAAATTGGCCATTTTTCTAACGGTCTCTGAATTCGACGAAACTAGTTTTGTTAGGACCGTATCGTCAATACGAAGCTAGAAAATATTTTTTTTGGAATTTTTTAGTTAGTATGTGACCCCGGTAATTAGAAATGTGCGTTTAAAATAATATAGTGATTTAAATGTAAATTCAAAGGAAACATATCGAGACGATCGAATTGGCCTGCGATACATATCCCATTGTGTTCGGAATGGGGGTAAAACGCTATGGGCGGCAGGCGGTGGACCTCGTTTAGTGGTCATATGTGAAAGTCAACTCTTTAATAAATAAATAATAAATAAAAAAAAAAAAAAAAAAAAAAATATAATATCCCTTCCCTTAAAACCTAGGCCCCCCCCCGTTCGTTTATCTCAGAAGGAAAAAAAAAACAAAAAAGAAAAAGAAAACAAAAATCGCGATAACCCCCCCCCGTCGCTCCAGCCACCACCGCGCCCAGCGCCCACCGCCGCCACCACTTGCGAGGCTCCGCCCTTCCCCCCTCTGCCTCCCTCTCTCTCCTCCGCCTCGCAGGAACCACGAATCCCCTCGACGAAGCCGATGGCCCCCCTCCGATCAGATGCCCTCTCGCCTCCGACCAGCATGGGTCCGCCGCCACCACCTGAGGACGCAGCCCACCCCCTCCTCTAATTACAGTAAGATCTTGATTTTGTTTATATATATAAAAAAAAAAAAAAAAAAAAAAGAACTGATTTCTGTTTTTATTAAGATTTAAAAACTGTTTTTATTAAGATTTAAAAACTGTTTTTATTAAGTTTTGAAAACTGATTTTATTAAAATTTAAAAACTGATTTTATAAAAAGGAATAAAAACTGATTTTATAAAAAAAACTGAATTTGAAAAATGATTTTTAAAGTATTTAAAAACTGAATGTTATTTTGATTTAAAACTTATTTTTAAAAAAGTATAAACTGATTTATTTTTTTTAAAGTATAAACTGATTTATTTTTTTAAAGTATAAACTGATTTATTTTTTTTAAAGTATAAACTGATTTATTTTTTTAAAGTATAAACTGATTTATTTTTGAAAGAGAAAAACTGATTTTATTTTGAACTTTAAAATAGGAAAAAGATTAATCTTTTAGTAGAAAAAGATTTGAAAGCAAAAGTAGAAATCATATTTTTTTATATGTTGAAAGCGAACGTGAAAACATGATTTTTGTCATATTAAAGAAGTGATTTTTATTATATAAACATCATGACAAAAATGAGATTTTTATTCATTTGAATAGCGATATAAAAATTCGATTTTTATATATTGAACTTTGAAATAAAAATATGATTTTTATATATTGAACTTTGAAATAAAAATTCGATTTTTATATATTGAACTTCGATATAAAAATTCGATTTTTATATATTGAACTTTGAACTAAAAATTCGATTTTTATATATTGAATAGCGAACTAAAAATTTGATTTTTATATATTGAATAACGAAGTAAAAATTCGATTTTTATATATGTAGTAGCTACGGACGACGAAGCTGGCGAAGATGCGAAAACAATGAAGACTTCTGCAAAAGAAGAGTCGAGATGGTTGGATAGCTAAATGTGAGAATTTCTCACCTTTCAATTTATATTTCTAGTTATATATATATACTAGGATGCAGACGGTGCTTAGTAGCACCCGACACAATCGTCCACAGACCATGGACTTGTTTGTTTGACTGTTTGGTGATTGATTGCGATATTGGTTTGAATGTGGTTTGTGGTGTGAAAAATCGAATCGATAAATTGGTTAGGATTAGACGTGCGCCGTTATAAGGCGAAGGGGTAAGGCTAGGTTAGATCCTTACTCCAAAGTTTGTGGTTTGCATAACGAATGGATTTGATTGATGTGTGAATGGCGTGGGCCTTCACTAGACCGGGGATAAGGCTAGGCCTTGTCCCGTTTCTAGTATCGTGCCGTTATGCCGCCGAAATTTTCTAAAATAAGTTAGAAAAATAAAAATAGCATTTTATTTAACGAATGAACTGAATAGAAATTCATATGTTAAAATAAAATGTGTTATCGTTAAAAATATAATTTTTAACGTGAATGTGAATAAATAAATATTCATTTACAAACCAGACGGTTTGTTTATGTACACCTATTTGAATGACGTTGATTGGGTCGATAAATTTTACACATCGCCTAACTGCACAAATAAAATATGTGTTTGATTGTTTGAAACCCCACACGGGTGTTAGGATGAAATTTGAAGTTCACTCATCCTGATTGATTAAATCTGTCGATCGATTGATTGACAAGCTGCTATAAGCGTTAAATGTCTATATTTGATGCTTATACAGTGTAGTGCACTTTGGTTGATGGTTGATTATTCATCGTTGTTGATATATCCATGTGTTGTAGAAAATCCATATAATTAACATTATATGGTAATTGATTGGGCCTCATTCCAGTTTCGAAGAAAAAAAAAGAAATATTTGAAATAGAAATATTTGAAATAGAAATATTTGAAATAGAAATATTTGAAATAGAATATTTGAAAATAGAAATATGTGAAGCCGTGAGGATTAGATTGACGCCATTTTGACGTGAACGATATTTATATCGATTTTATTCATTTTAAAATGAATATTGAAAAGTGATTTCGAAATCAAATATTTTGAAATAAATTGAATTGAAAACGAATTCAAATTGAATTGAAAACGACTTCGAAATGAATTGAATTGAAAACGAATTCGAAATGAATTGAATTGAAAACGAATTCGAAATGAATTGAATTGAAAACGAATTCGAAATGAATTGAATTGAAAACAAATTCGAAATGAATTGAATTGAAAACGAATTCGAAAGGAATTGAATTGAAAGCGATTTCGAAATGAATTGAATTGAGAACGATTTCGAAATGAATTGAACTGAAAACGAATTCGAATTGAATTGAAAGCGAAGTGAAATAAATTCAAATTGAATTGAAATTTGAATTGAATAGAAATGGATTTTAAAACGAATTTATAAAGAAGAATTCAATTTTGATTTGAATTGAAATGGAAGTTGAAAATGTTTTTGAAACGAATTCAAAACTATTTATATAATTCGTTTTAAATAGAAATCGACGATATATATATTATATATATATTATATATAATATAATGGCCTGAATAGAACGCGCCACGCCGCGGCAGTTCGCGAATTTCGACCATTTATTTCAAACGGGCATTACGGGAGATCCGACCGTCGGATTCTCCTAAAACCGGAACCGTTGGGTTCGTATCGAAAAGAGCTTTCTAATGAATGTTAGAAATTTGAAATCTAACGGTTGGATTTGGAGATATGTCCAAATCAAATTCAAAAAAGGTCGCTGTAAGTGCAGTTCGATGGCCATTGATGGAAATCGACTGTACGGGCCTTGATAAAATTATTAAAAATAGCAATAATTTGTGTAAAATCATAATAAATGATTTAGAAAGAATTGGGATGAAAAACTCCATACTTGAAAAGATAAAAATAAATTTTTATCGAAATGAACTAGTTTTGAACTAGAATTATAATCCTATTTATTTTTAAATAAATAAATTGAATTCGAAAAGGGTTTTAAAAATAACCAAAATTTCCAATGATTGCATTGGAGTGGATTTGAATCGAAATTGTCTTCGGAATATTTCGATGTTGGAATTCGTGATTATACAGGTGTTGTTATGGAAATTTGAAAGATATATATTGATATCGTTATTTCCAATACGACATTTGTTAGTCGTAGAATTCGATATTGAATATAAGCCGATATATTTTCTATTCAGAGCCTTGTATTGAATATCGAATGTGATTTGGGTTTGTCGTGAATGGTGTCTTCACTAACACTATTCTTGAACCCAGTTGAGAAAAGATTAAATCTTTTTATTTAGATTTAATGAAGTGTACCAATTAAATAATATTTAATTGGAATTGAATAGATATTGATTTTTGGGCTTATCGTGAACAGTGTTTTAAATAACACTTGTTCTTTAACCCGATAATTAATGAATGTGATTTTGGGTTTATCGTGAACCGTGTTTTAAATGACACTGATTCTTTAACCCAGTTAACGATTAAAACTGAGTGGAGTTTTAATGAATCTTTAATTAGATTGAAAAGATCGAAAATGGAGTATCACCAGTTTTGCTCCAGGCGATAGTTAAATCTTTAATTAGATTTGAACGTGAAATTTAGAAACTAACTGTCGGTTAGCCAAGCAGAATGGTTTTCTGGATATTGATCTGATGTTGGTTTCGGCCTTCGGGGTTAATATTTGGGGAATTATTCTCTTGATTAATTTATGGTTAGTGACTAATGAATTGGAATGAGGCGTATGTTGTGTTTGTGTAACACTTATTTAAAATATACGCGAGTTATTCGGAAAGACCGGGTTTATCCCATTCTGAATAACTGATACGACGATAAGTCGAAGATGAAGACGATGGTAGAAGACCGGAGGTCTTCACGTCGTTTGGGTGATAACTGATGATCTTGATTGGGCTGTACACCCAAGAAGATGGAAACAGTTAGTGATCGTCCAGACGTACTTGGAGATCGATGGATATGCGGGGTACTAGGTGCCTCCGGTTTCGTTCAGACCCAGAACGGACTTGTAAATGGACTGTGTGTCTGACATCGGATTTCATTCTGTGTGACTGATATCGGTTGCATAGGATGGTTTGCCTGTGTGGCATGCTAAGATGCAAATGATCAAGGCTTCTGTTGAAAAGCAAAGTCTTGTGGTGATGATCAAAGCACGGCCTTTGTGGCGTAGCTTTGTGTAACGTTTACCTCGCGTGTTTCACACCAGGTATGAACCAAAAACGGGAGACGGACCTCAGGGAGGACTTGCGTTTCTTTCTAGCTAGAAGTGGCGTCAGTGGTTTTACACGCCCTGACGAGTTTGACTTATGTGGTTGTTGCTGTTGCGAGGCGCCTCGGTTATATCGGTTTCGGCCGAATGCATTCTGGTCGGCTGACGGACCAGACTTACACCCCATAGGGTGGGGAGACGTATTGTTCAGGCATAATAATCCACTCCGTGTGGACCGGCCCTGACGATCCAAGGGGCAGTTGCGGCTGTTCCTGAGGGGCGGGCTAGAGCGTCTCGAATCGGTTGAGGACTATCTTTTGCCTCGGTTCATAGATGGAAATCCAATTTCCAAATACGTGACATTTGCGGTTTTATTTGTAAACCTATATATGGCGACATAGTGGCATGGGACGCTCATGCCGCCTATGATTGATACTTATGATTTGAAGTTGTTTTATGCACTATGCACTTATAATAGTATCAAACGACTTGTTTTAACCGTATCAAGCATTCTTTGGCTGTTATAAGGGAAAACCCTATCCCCCGGCTTGCGTTTGCATTGTGTGATAGGACCTGGGTCTTATAACAGCTTCATTTTTCTTTATTTAGCATTGCGCTGTTTGTTTCATGCACTGGTATTCTTGGGAGGAAACCCGTTCCGTGTTATACGGCGTGGTCCCTTGATTTACCTAACTTTAAGAATAAAGAATAATAACTGTTTTAGTTCTCACACCAGTCACATGACTGACCTGGAGTTTATTGTTTTAACCTAAACTCTGGGTGCCCTTATTTTCGACACGGGCAGCTAGTAGTTTTGGTTTTGCAGATTTATATTCACAGGATCCTGGTTTACAGCTGGAATGATATCCGGAAAGCTTTGTATCCGTATATCTCTTCTAGTTGTGTATTGTATTATTTTCCGCTGCTATGTATTTAAATGTAATTTAAATCTCTGATATTTCTGTGTAATATTTATTCGTACTCTGTATATTCTTGTAATCTGATGCATTGTTGTAATATACAATGAAATGTTCTTTTATATGCGTTCTGTTGTGGTTTGTTCTCGAACTATCCGACGCTTTCCTTTACGGGGAAGTTACGGGTCTTCACAACACCATTCACGACAAACCCAAATCACATTCATTAATTATCGGGTTAAAGAACAAGTGTTATTTAAAACACTGTTCACGATAAACCCAAAAATCAATATCAATTCAATTCCAATTAAATATCATTTAATTGGTACACTTCATTAAATCTAAATAAAAAGATTTAATCTTTTCTCAACTGGGTTCAAGAACAGTGTTAGTAAAGACACCATTCACGACAAACCCAAATCCCATTTGATATTCAATATAAGGCTCTGAATAGAAAATATATCGGCTTATATTCAATATCAAATTCTACGATTAACAAATGTCGTATTGGAAATAACGATATAAATATATATCTTTCAAATTTCCATAACAACACCTGTAATATCACGAATTCCAACATCGAAATATTCCGAAGACAATTTCGATTCAAATCCACTCCAATGCAATCATTGGAAATTTTGGTTATTTTCAAAACCATTTCAAATTCAATTTATTTATTTAAAAATAAATAGAATTATAATTCTAGTTCAAAACTAGTTCATTTCGATAAAAAATCTATTTTTATCTTTTCAAATATGGAGTTTTTCATCCCAAACTTTCACAAATCATTTCTTATGATTTTACACAAATTATTACTATTTTTAATAATTTTATCAAGGCCCGTACAGTCGATTTCCATCAATGGCCATCGAACTGCACTTACAGCGACCTTTTTCGAATTTGATTTGGACGTGTCTCCAAATCCAACCGTTAGATTTCAAATTTCTCACATTCGTTAGAAAGCTCTTTTCGATACGAACCCAACGGTTCTGGTTTTAGGAGAATCCGACGGTCGGATCTCCCGTAATGCCCGTTTGAAATAAATGGTCGAAATTCGCGAACTGCCGCGGCGCGGCGCGTTCTATTCAGGCCATTATATTATATATAATATATATATAATATATATATCGTCGATTTCTATTTAAAACGAATTATATAAATAGTTTTGAATTCGTTTCAAAAACATTTTCAACTTCCATTTCAATTCAAATCAAAATTGAATTCTTCTTTATAAATTCGTTTTAAAATCCATTTCTATTCAATTCAAATTTCAATTCAATTTGAATTTATTTCACTTCGCTTTCAATTCAATTCGAATTCGTTTTCAATTCAATTCATTTCGAAATCGTTTTCAATTCAATTCATTTCGAAATCGTTTTCAATTCAATTCATTTCGAAATCGTTTTCAATTCAATTCATTTCGAAATCGTTTTCAATTCAATTCACTTCGAAATCGTTTTCAATTCAATTCATTTCGAAATCGTTTTCAATTCAATTCATTTCGAAATCGTTTTCAATTCAATTCATTTCGAAATCGTTTTCAATTCAATTCATTTCGAAATCGTTTTCAATTCATTTCATTTCGAAATCGTTTTCAATTCAATTCATTTCGAAATCGTTTTCAATTCATTTCATTTCGAAATCGTTTTCAATTCAATTCATTTCAAAATATTCGATTTCGAAATCACTTTTCAATATTCATTTTAAAATGAATAAAATCGATATAAATATCGTTCACGTCAAAATGGCGTCAATCTAATCCTCACGGCTTCACATATTTCTATTTTCAAATATTCTATTTCAAATATTTCTATTTCAAATATTTCTATTTCAAATATTTCTATTTCAAATATTTCTTTTTTTTCGAAACTGGAATGAGGCCCAATCAATTACCATATAATGTTAATTATATGGATTTTCTACAACACATGTATATATCAACAACGATGAATAATCAACCATCAACCAAAGTGCACTACACTGTATAAGCATCAAATATAGACATTTAACGCTTATAGCAGCTTGTCAATCAATCGATCGACATATTTAATCAATCAGGATGAGTGAACTTCAAATTTCATCCTAACACCCGTGTGGGGTTTCAAACAATCAAACACATATTTTATTTGTGCAGTTAGGCGATGTGTAAAATTTATCGACCCAATCAACGTCATTCAAATAGGTGTACATAAACAAACCGTCTGGTTTGTAAATGAATATTTATTTATTCACATTCACGTTAAAAATTATATTTTTAACGATAACACATTTTATTTCAACATATGAATTTCTATTCAATTCATTTACACAATAAAATGATATTTTTATTTTCTAACATATTTTAGAAAATTTCGGCGGCATAACGGCACGATACTAGAAACGGGACAAGGCCTAGCCTTATCCCCGGTCTAGTGAAGGCCCACGCCATTCACTCATCAATCAAATCAATTTCATTTTGCAAACCACAAAATTTGGAGTAAGGGTCTAACCTAGCCTTACTCCTTCGCCTTATAACGGCGCACGTCTAATCCTAACCAATTTATCGATTCGATTTTTCACACCACAAACCACATTCAAACCAATATCGCAATCAATCACCAAACAGTCAAACAAACAAGTCCATGGTCTGTGGACGATTGTGTCGGGTGCTACTAAGCACCGTCTGCATCCTAGTATATATATATAAAACTAGAAAAGAAATTTGAAAGGTGAGAAATTCTCACATATAGCTATCCTAGCTCCACGGCTCTTCATTTGCAGAAGTCTTCGTCGTTTCGCCTTTTTGTCACCTTCGTTGCTGCTTTCACTACATACGTAAAAATCACATTTTTACTTCGCTATTCAATATATAAAAATCAAATTTTTACTTCGATGTTAAATATATAAAAATCACATTTTTCTATCGAAGTTCAATATATAAAAATTCTATTTTTCTATCGAAGTTCAATATATAAAAATTCTATTTTTCTATCGAAGTTCAATATATAAAAATTTGATTTTTATTTCGACTTTCAACATATAAAAATATGATTTTTATTTCGACTTTCAACACATAAAAATATGATTTTTATTTTGCTTGAAAGTTCAAACCTTTCTTCCCATGTTAAAGCTTTTACCTTTAAAACTAAATCAGTTTTTATTTTTTTATAAAATTCAGTTTTTATCCTTTATTTCAAAAACCAGTTTTTATTTCTAAAAAATTTCAGTTTTAATACTTTATATAAAAAAAAAAAATTCAGTTTTATACTTTATAAAAATTTCAGTTTTTAATACTTTATATAAAAAAAAAAATCAGTTTTATACTTTATAAAAATTTCAGTTTTTA
Source organism: Allium sativum (assembly GCA_030737875.1). NCBI lineage: Eukaryota > Viridiplantae > Streptophyta > Magnoliopsida > Asparagales > Amaryllidaceae > Allium > Allium sativum. Next base: position 163,804,728 of record CM060910.1, on the reverse strand, counting down.
ATACTTTTTAAAAACAAAACAGATTTTATTTTTAAAAAAAATGCAGTTTTTATTTTTATTTTTTTATTTTAAAAACAGGTTTTATATACTAAAAAAAACAGTTTTTACATCTTAAAAAAAAACAGTTTTTAAAGTAATAAAAAAAACAGTTTTAAAGTAATTAATAAAAAAAAACAGGTTTAAAGTAATAAAAATAAAGAAACAGTTAACTTACGGGGGGGTTTCGCATCCGATCAGCAGCACGGAAAAAGGGGGGCCCACGGTAGCGACTGGCGGTGGAGGCGAGCTTGGAGCTGTGGCGGCTTCAGCTAGGGTTTCAGGGCGGGTTCGGGTTGCGGTGGTTTTGGGAAACGCGGGGCTTGAAGAACGAAGGGGAGGAGAAGAAGGGGACGGAGAGGGAGTGGAGGGGGGGGCGCTGCGCTTGGCGCGGCGGCGCCAGGAGGCTGGGCGGCGGTCGAGGCAACGGCGGGGGGGGGGGGGGGGATCGCGATTTCCGTTTCTCCCTTTTTTTTTATCTGGATCGAAATGAAAATGAGGGGGGGGCCAGAAGTTATAGAAGAAGGGTTTTTTTTTTTTTAATTATTTAATTCCTTTTAAAGTTGACTTTTCGTTTGAACGCGAAATCAAGCCCACCGACTGTCGCCCCTAGCGTTTCACCCCCATTCCGAACACAATGGGATATGTATCGTAGGTTGATTCGACTGTTTGAATCAGTTTCCGTTAATATTTACATTTAAATTACTATTTTGAATTTTAAACGTACATTTCAAATTACCGGGGCCACATACTAACTAGAAAAATTCCAGAAAAATATTTTCTAGCTTCGTACTGACGATACGGTCCTAACAAAACTAGTTTCGTCGAATTCTGAGACCGTTTGAGAAATGGCTAATTTCCAGTCGATTAAAATCCACTGAAAATGGTCAAACGCATTTTCCTTTGCCACGCTCACATATTGATTCGAAAAATTATGAAATTTGAAACCTAGCAATAACTTGACATCACGGACCCAACAAAACTGGTTTCGTCGAAATCCGAGGTCATTTGCAAAATGTCCATTTTTTAAGGGCCTGAATTCCATAGCGACTATTCAGAATTTTCAACTGGACATATCTCTCAATTCTCGCTACGAAATTTTGATCTTTCGGATTCGTTGGAAAGATATCCACAATCAGATCCCATTATTTTTGGTTTCATTAAAATCCGGATTGTTTTGCTCCCGGTATATTCAATTGAAGTTTGAAATCGAATTATCGAACTACCGCGCCATTTTCAATTCTATTTATAATTATATATAAATATTTATATTCTAACGACGACGCGTATAATATATACGCTCGAATTATATTCTAAACATTTTTCTCGTCGATATTATTTAAAATAATTCATTTTAAATAATCAAAATTCGCTAAAATTGCCAAAATAAAAATTTTAAACTGGCCCAGATTTTCCGGGTTGTTACAATCTCCCCCACTTAAAACTTTTCGTCCCCGAAAAGGAACAAAGTCGAAAGTGGTTTGATTAATCAGCTCTACGATCGATCAGGCTTCCATTCTCCAACTCTTTAGTTTCTGAGAATTTTCAAAATTTCAAAAATTTGGCTAACACCCTAAATTTTTGAAAAATTTCGCCATAACCTCCCCTGCACCGGGAGCATCGGGGAATTTCAAATAGCTTCCCCGGTCCTTCAGATCTCAAAAAGAAAAAGAAAAAGCCAAGCGGCTAGCCAATAGGCTCACAAAATCATCATCACCCAAACAAAACAGGAAATTATGTAGTAAACATGTACCTATTTGTCGGGCAAACAAATTTTATTCTCTGGCTCTAGCCTCCTTGCTATGACCTGTTCAAAGATATATATGCATATGCAAGCAAATGCGACCAAATTTTCAATACAATTCCATATTCGATTAATTAGGCTAAATGGCTAAAAATTAGCAAACAAATAAACAAACAACCCAATCATCAATCAATTAGTGAATTAGAGTTTCAAATTCATAATTTTAATACATATACCAAAAATCATGTTCTTGATGCCAATTCACAACAAAGTGTTCTAGCTATATAAGATTTGGTTCTCACACCAGTCTAATGGAAATATATAGATATCACACTTTCGTTACTCGAAAATAAATGCTGGTGATGGTATACTTCATCATCAGGACCATGTCCGGGCGACTAGAGTGTGATTCTATATCTATCCAGTATATTAAAACTTTGAATACACGCGGATCAGACGTATACGCAAAATCTATATATACTGGATTGTCCACATCAATTTAAATAGATAATCAAATACGAATAATTGATTAAATTTTCAAAACAAAAATTTGTTTTCATTTTCAAAAATATACTCTTCACACTCGTTCTAGGATACTACTGATCCCATCTCTAACGAGTCATTCTCGTTGGATATTACTAATCCAATTTCTGATGAATTCTTTCGTACGGTTCTAATGTGTCTTGTTCTCTGCTTTGTAAACCAAAGCTCTGATACCAACTGTGACGGCAAGGAATTTCGCTCGGTCCGAACCAGTCGCTAAACCGACCCAGACCGTTCGAAACGCCCTATCGTTCGAGAACAGGACAAAACAGAACGCATACAGAAGAACATTTCACTGTATATTACAACAATGCATCAGATTACAAGAATATACAGAGTATAAATGAAAATTACACAGAAATATCAGAGATTTAAATTACATTTAAATACATAGCAGCGGAAAATAATACAATACACAACTAGAAGAGATATACGGATACAAAGCTTTCCGGATATCATTCCAGCTGTAAACCAGGATCCTGTGAATATAAATCTGCAAAACCAAAACTACTAGCTGCCCGTGTCAAAATAGGGGCACCCAGAGTTTAGGTTAAAACAATAAACTCCAGGTCAGTCATGTGACTGGTGTGAGAACTAAAACAGTTAATCTTTATTTTAAATCATTAGGTAAATCAAGGGACCACGCCGTATAACACGGAACGGGTTTCCTCCCAAGAATACCAGTGCATAAAACAATCAGCGCAATGCTAAATAAAGAAAGATGAAGCTGTTATAAGACCCAGGTCCTATCACACAATGCAACGCAAGCCGGGGGATAGGGTTTTCCCTTATAACAGCCAAAGAATGCTTGATACGTTTAAAACAAATCATTTGATACTATAATAAGTGCATAGTGCATAAAACAACTTCAAATCATAAGTATCAATCATAGGCGGCATGGGTACCATATATCATGTCGCCATATATAGGTTTACAAATAAAACCGCAAATGTCACGTATTTGGAAATTGGATTTCCATCTATGAACCGAGGCAAAAGATAGTCCTCAACCGATTCGAGACTGCCTAGTCCGAGTCTCAGGATCAGAGCTCGAGTGACCCTTGGATCGTCAGGGCCGGTCCACACGGAGTGGATTAAAATGCCTGAACATGCGTTTCTCCGCCCTATGGGGCGTAAACGAGCCAACTAAATGACCCCATCGGTTCGAGAACGACCGATCAATCCGAGGCGCCTCGCAACAGCAACAACCACATAAGTCAAACTCGTCAGGGCGTGTAAAACCACTGACGCCACTTCTAACTAGGAAGAAACGCATGCCCTCCCTGAGGTCCGTCTCCCGTTTTTGGTTCATACCTGGTGTGAAACACGCGAGGTAAACGTTACACAAAGCTACGCCACAAAGGCCGTGCTTTGATCATCACCACAAGACTTTGCTTTTCAACAGAAGCCTTGATCATTTGCATCTTAGCATGCCACACAGGCAAACCATCCTATGCAACCGATATCAGTCACACAGAATGAAATCCGATGTCAGACACACAGTCCATTTACAAGTCCGTTCTGGGTCTGAACGAAACCGGAGGCACCTAGTACCCCGCATATCCATCGATCTCCAAGTACGTCTGGACGATCACCAACTGTTTCCATCTTCTTGGGTGTACAGCCCAATCAAGATCATCAGTTATCACCCAAACGACGTGAAGACTTCCGGTCTTCGACCATCGTCTTCATCTTCGACTTATCGTCGTATCAGTTATTCAGAATGGGATAAACCCGGTCTTTCCGAATAACTCGCGTATATATTATAAAAGTGTTACACAAACACAACATACGCCTCATTCCAATTCATTAGTCACTAACCGTAAATTAATCAAGAGAATAATTCCCCAAATATTAACCCCGAAGGCCGAAACCAACATCAGATCAATATCCAGAAAACCATTCTGCTTGGCTAACCGACAGTTAGTTTCTAAATTTCACATTCAAATCTAATTAAAGATTTAACTATCGCCTGGAGCAAAACTGGTGATACTCCATTCTCGATCTTTTCAATCTAATTAAAGATTCATTAAAACTCCACTTAGTTTTAATCTGTGACTGGGTTAAAGAATCAGTGTCATTTAAAACACGGTTCACGATAAACCCAAAGTCACATCCCATTAATTATCGGGTTAAAGAACAAGTGTTATTTAAAACACTGTTCACGATAAACCCAAAAATCAATATCCATTCAATTCCAATTAAATATTATTTAATTGGTACACTTCATTAAATCTAAATCAAAAGATTTAATCTTTTCTCAGCTGGGTTCAAGAACAGTGTTAGTGAAGACACCATTCACGACAAACCCAAATCACATTCATTAATTATTGGGTTAAAGAACAAGTGTTATTTAAAACACTGTTCACGATAAACCCAAAAATCAATATCAATTCAATTCCAATTAAATATCATTTAATTGGTACACTTCATTAAATCTAAATAAAAAGATTTAATCTTTTCTCAACTGGGTTCAAGAACAGTGTTAGTGAAGACACCATTCACGACAAACCCAAATCACATTCATTAATTATCGGGTTAAAGAACAAGTGTTATTTAAAACACTGTTCACGATAAACCCAAAAATCAATATCAATTCAATTCCAATTAAATATCATTTAATTGGTACACTTCATTAGATCTAAATAAAAAGATTTAATCTTTTCTCAACTGGGTTCAAGAACAGTGTTAGTGAAGACACCATTCACGACAAACCCAAATCACATTCATTAATTATCGGGTTAAAGAACAAGTGTTATTTAAAACACTGTTCACGATAAACCCAAAAATCAATATCAATTCAATTCCAATTAAATATCATTTAATTGGTACACTTCATTAAATCTAAATAAAAAGATTTAATCTTTTCTCAACTGGGTTCAAGAACAGTGTTAGTAAAGACACCATTCACGACAAACCCAAATCCCATTTGATATTCAATATAAGGCTCTGAATAGAAAATATATCGGCTTATATTCAATATCAAATTCTACGATTAACAAATGTCGTATTGGAAATAACGATATAAATATATATCTTTCAAATTTCCATAACAACACCTGTAATATCACGAATTCCAACATCGAAATATTCCGAAGACAATTTCGATTCAAATCCACTCCAATGCAATCATTGGAAATTTTGGTTATTTTCAAAACCATTTCAAATTCAATTTATTTATTTAAAAATAAATAGAATTATAATTCTAGTTCAAAACTAGTTCATTTCGATAAAAAATCTATTTTTATCTTTTCAAATATGGAGTTTTTCATCCCAAACTTTCACAAATCATTTCTTATGATTTTACACAAATTTTTACTATTTTTAATAATTTTATCAAGGCCCGTACAGTCGATTTCCATCAATGGCCATCGAACTGCACTTACAGCGACCTTTTTCGAATTTGATTTGGACGTGTCTCCAAATCCAACCGTTAGATTTCAAATTTCTCACATTCGTTAGAAAGCTCTTTTCGATACGAACCCAACGGTTCCGGTTTTAGGAGAATCCGACGGTCGGATCTCCCGTAATGCCCGTTTGAAATAAATGGTCGAAATTCGCGAACTGCCGCGGCGCGGCGCGTTCTATTCAGGCCATTATATTATATATAATATATATATAATATATATATCGTCGATTTCTATTTAAAACGAATTATATAAATAGTTTTGAATTCGTTTCAAAAACATTTTCAACTTCCATTTCAATTCAAATCAAAATTGAATTCTTCTTTATAAATTCGTTTTAAAATCCATTTCTATTCAATTCAAATTTCAATTCAATTTGAATTTATTTCACTTCGCTTTCAATTCAATTCGAATTCGTTTTCAATTCAATTCATTTCGAAATCGTTTTCAATTCAATTCATTTCGAAATCGTTTTCAATTCAATTCATTTCGAAATCGTTTTCAATTCAATTCATTTCGAAATCGTTTTCAATTCAATTCACTTCGAAATCGTTTTCAATTCAATTCATTTCGAAATCGTTTTCAATTCAATTCATTTCGAAATCGTTTTCAATTCAATTCATTTCGAAATCGTTTTCAATTCAATTCATTTCGAAATCGTTTTCAATTCATTTCATTTCGAAATCGTTTTCAATTCAATTCATTTCGAAATCGTTTTCAATTCATTTCATTTCGAAATCGTTTTCAATTCAATTCATTTCAAAATATTCGATTTCGAAATCACTTTTCAATATTCATTTTAAAATGAATAAAATCGATATAAATATCGTTCACGTCAAAATGGCGTCAATCTAATCCTCACGGCTTCACATATTTCTATTTTCAAATATTCTATTTCAAATATTTCTATTTCAAATATTTCTATTTCAAATATTTCTTTTTTTTCGAAACTGGAATGAGGCCCAATCAATTACCATATAATGTTAATTATATGGATTTTCTACAACACATGTATATATCAACAACGATGAATAATCAACCATCAACCAAAGTGCACTACACTTTATAAGCATCAAATATAGACATTTAACGCTTATAGCAGCTTGTCAATCAATCGATCGACATATTTAATCAATCAGGATGAGTGAACTTCAAATTTCATCCTAACACCCGTGTGGGGTTTCAAACAATCAAACACATATTTTATTTGTGCAGTTAGGCGATGTGTAAAATTTATCGACCCAATCAACGTCATTCAAATAGGTGTACATAAACAAACCGTCTGGTTTGTAAATGAATATTTATTTATTCACATTCACGTTAAAAATTATATTTTTAACGATAACACATTTTATTTCAACATATGAATTTCTATTCAATTCATTTACACAATAAAATGATATTTTTATTTTCTAACATATTTTAGAAAATTTCGGCGGCATAACGGCACGATACTAGAAACGGGACAAGGCCTAGCCTTATCCCCGGTCTAGTGAAGGCCCACGCCATTCACTCATCAATCAAATCAATTTCATTTTGCAAACCACAAAATTTGGAGTAAGGGTCTAACCTAGCCTTACTCCTTCGCCTTATAACGGCGCACGTCTAATCCTAACCAATTTATCGATTCGATTTTTCACACCACAAACCACATTCAAACCAATATCGCAATCAATCACCAAACAGTCAAACAAACAAGTCCATGGTCTGTGGACGATTGTGTCGGGTGCTACTAAGCACCGTCTGCATCCTAGTATATATATAAAACTAGAAAAGAAATTTGAAAGGTGAGAAATTCTCATATATAGCTATCCTAGCTCCACGGCTCTTCATTTGCAGAAGTCTTCGTCGTTTCGCCTTTTTGTCACCTTCGTTGCTGCTTTCACTACATACGTAAAAATCACATTTTTACTTCGCTATTCAATATATAAAAATCAAATTTTTACTTCGATGTTAAATATATAAAAATCACATTTTTCTATCGAAGTTCAATATATAAAAATTCTATTTTTCTATCGAAGTTCAATATATAAAAATTCTATTTTTCTATCGAAGTTCAATATATAAAAATTTGATTTTTATTTCGACTTTCAACATATAAAAATATGATTTTTATTTCGACTTTCAACACATAAAAATATGATTTTTATTTTGCTTGAAAGTTCAAACCTTTCTTCCCATGTTAAAGCTTTTACCTTTAAAACTAAATCAGTTTTTATTTTTTTATAAAATTCAGTTTTTATCCTTTATTTCAAAAACCAGTTTTTATTTCTAAAAAATTTCAGTTTTAATACTTTATATAAAAAAAAAAAATTCAGTTTTATACTTTATAAAAATTTCAGTTTTTAATACTTTATATAAAAAAAAATTCAGTTTTATACTTTATAAAAATTTCAGTTTTTAATACTTTTTAAAAACAAAACAGATTTTATTTTTAAAAAAAATGCAGTTTTTATTTTTATTTTTTTATTTTAAAAACAGGTTTTATATACTTAAAAAAACAGTTTTTACATCTTAAAAAAAAACAGTTTTTAAAGTAATAAAAAAAACAGTTTTAAAGTAATTAATAAAAAAAAACAGGTTTAAAGTAATAAAAATAAAGAAACAGTTAACTTACGGGGGGGGTTTCGCATCCGATCAGCAGCACGGAAAAAGGGGGGCCCACGGTAGCGACTGGCGGTGGAGGCGAGCTCGGAGCTGTGGCGGCTTCAGCTAGGGTTTCAGGGCGGGTTCGGGTTGCGGTGGTTTTGGGAAACGCGGGGCTTGAAGAACGAAGGGGAGGAGAAGAAGGGGACGGAGAGGGAGTGGAGGAGGGGGGGCGCTGCGCTTGGCGCGGCGGCGCTAGGAGGCTGGGCGGCGGTCGAGGCAACGGCGGGGGGGGGGGGGGGGGGGGGGGCGATCGCGATTTCCGTTTCTCCCTTTTTTTTTATCTGGATCGAAATGAAAATGAGGGGGGGGCCAGAAGTTATAGAAGAAGGGTTTTTTTTTTTTTAATTATTTAATTCCTTTTAAAGTTGACTTTTCGTTTGAACGCGAAATCAAGCCCACCGACTGTCGCCCCTAGCGTTTCACCCCCATTCCGAACACAATGGGATATGTATCGTAGGTTGATTCGACTGTTTGAATCAGTTTCCGTTAATATTTACATTTAAATTACTATTTTGAATTTTAAACGTACATTTCAAATTACCGGGGCCACATACTAACTAGAAAAATTCCAGAAAAATATTTTCTAGCTTCGTACTGACGATACGGTCCTAACAAAACTAGTTTCGTCGAATTCTGAGACCGTTTGAGAAATGGCCAATTTCCAGTCGATTAAAATCCACTGAAAATGGTCAAACGCATTTTCCTTTGCCACGCTCACATATTGATTCGAAAAATTATGAAATTTGAAACCTAGCAATAACTTGACATCACGGACCCTACAAAACTGGTTTCGTCGAAATCCGAGGTCATTTGCAAAATGTCCATTTTTTAAGGGCCTGAATTCCATAGCGACTATTCAGAATTTTCAACTGGACATATCTCTCAATTCTCGCTACGAAATTTTGATCTTTCGGATTCGTTGGAAAGATATCCACAATCAGATCCCATTATTTTTGGTTTCATTAAAATCCGGATTGTTTTGCTCCCGGTATATTCAATTGAAGTTTGAAATCGAATTATCGAACTACCGCGCCATTTTCAATTCTATTTATAATTATATATAAATATTTATATTCTAACGACGACGCGTATAATATATACGCTCGAATTATATTCTAAACATTTTTCTCGTCGATATTATTTAAAATAATTCATTTTAAATAATCAAAATTCGCTAAAATTGCCAAAATAAAAATTTTAAACTGGCCCAGATTTTCCGGGTTGTTACAGACCCAGAACGGACTTGTAAATGGACTGTGTGTCTGACATTGGATTTCAGTCTGTGTGATTGATTTCTATTAAATATATATCTGTTTGGCGGCGGAGAATCATTCTCTTGCTTAACGCCCTTCTCTGAGACGTACGAGCTCAGGGGTTATATACTGATGGATATCAAACGCATAGAGTGAATTGCCTGTGTGGCATGCCTAAGTGGCAAATGATCAAGGCTTCTGTTGAAAAGAAAAGTCTAGTGGTTGATGATCGAAGCACGGCCTTTGTGGCGTAGCTTTGTGTAACGTTTACTTCGAGAGTTTCACACCCGGTATGAACCAAAAACGGGAGACGGACCTCAGGGAGGACATGCGTTTCTTTTAGTTAGAAGTGGCGTCAGTGGTTTTACACGCCCTGACGAGTTTGACTTATGTGGTTGTTGCTGTTGCGAGGCGCCTCGGTTTGATCGGACGATCCGGGTCCGATGGAGTCATTTGTTGGCTCATTTACGCCCCATAGGGCGGAGAGACGTATTGTTCAGGCATAATAATCCACATCGGTGGACCGGCCCTGACGATCCAAGGCTTGTCTGCGCGCTTGCCTGAGACTCGGACTAGACAGTATCGAATCGGTTGAGGACTATCTTTTGCCTCGGTTCATAGATGGAAATCCAACTTCCAATACGTGACGTTTCGATTTTAGTTGTAATCCTATATATGGCGACATAGTGGGATGGGGTGCTTATGGTGCCTATGATTGATATTTATGATTTGAAGTTGTTTTATACACTATACACTTATAGTAATAGTAAATGATTTGTTTTAAACGTATCAAGCATTCTTGGCTATTATAAGGTAAAAACCCTATCCTACGGCTTGCGTTGCATTGTGTGATGGGAACTGGGTCTTATAATAGCTTCATTGTTCTTTATTTAGCATTGCGCTGTTGTTTTATGCACTGGTATTCTTGGGAGGAAACCCGTTCCGTGTTATACGGCGTGGTCCCTTGATTTACCTAACTTTAAAATAAAGATTAACTGTTTTAGTTCTCACACCAGTCCCATGACTGACCTGGAGTTTATTGTTTTAACCTAAACTCTGGGTGCCCTTATTTTCGACACGGGCAGCTAGTAGTTTTGGTTTTGCAGATGTATATTCACAGGATCCTGATTTACAGCTGGAACGATATCCGGAAAGCTTTGTATCCGTGTATCACTTCTAGTTGTGTATTGTATTATTTTCCGCTGCTATGTATTTAAATGTAATTTAAATCTCTGATATTTCTGTGTAATATTCATTTATACTCTGTATATTCTTGTAATCTGATGAATTGTTGTAATATACAATGAAATGTTCTCCCGTCTGCGTTCTATTTTGTCGTGTTCTCAAAACAATTCGTTCTTTCTCTTCTCTTCGGAGACCGGGGAAGTTCGGGTCGTTTCAGCGTGGTATCAGAGCTTTGGTTTACAAAGCTCAGAGAACAAGACACATTAGAACCATACAGGCCCTCTGATCTCAAAAAGAGAAAGAAAAAGCCAAGCGGCTAACCAATCGGCTCATAAAATCACCATAACCCAAGCAAAACAGTAAATTATGATAAACATGTACCTATTTGTCGGGCAACCAATTTTTATTCTCTGCTCTAGCCTCCTTGCTATGACTTGTTCAATGTAATTACGTGTATATGCAAGCAAATGCGACTAATTTTCAATACAATTCAATATTTGATACAATTAGGCGTAATGATACAAATTTTAATTAATCAACCAATAATCAAACAACATAATCAGCAATCAATTAGTGAATTAACGTTTCAAATTCATAATTTTGATATATAGTCAAAAAATCAGATTTTTGATGCCAAATCACAACAATAAGCCCTATCTAGTTTCGGTTCTCACACCAGTCTAATGGAAATATAGAAATCTCACTTTCGTTACTCGAAAATAAATACTGGCGACGGTGCCCCATCACCAGAATTATCCCCGGGCAACTAGAGTATGATTCTATAACTATCCAGTATATTAAAACTTCGAATACACGTTTGCAAGACGCATATGCAAAATCTTTATATATCGGATTGTCCAAATCAATATAGAATAAATATTCAAATACGTATGAAATGGTTTAAATTTCAAAACAAAATTTGTTTTCATTTTAAAAATATACTCTTTATATATGTAACGAAATAAAAATCTGATTTTTGTTATATCTATGTTGAAATAAAAATGTGATTTTTATAGCGATGAAATAAAAATTCGATCTTTATATATAAAATAGAAATATAAAAATATAATTTTTTATATAAATAAGCATTGTAAAAATATATGGAAAAAAATAGAATTTTTATTTATTGGATGAAGTATAAAAATATAATTTTTATTTGAACAGCGTGAAAAGAACTGCATTGGAATTTCAAACCGATCCAGACGGTTCAGCAGTTCAAAAGCAAAGCACGGCGGAGTGGAACCCTCTGTGAGAACTTCTCACCTTTTAATTTGATTTTCTAGTTGAAATATATACTAGGATGCAGACGGTGTTTAGTAGCACCCGACACGCGTCGTCCACAAACCATGGACGGCTTGTATGCTTGTTTGTTTGATTTTGATGTGTAGTTGATTGTGTGATGTGATGTGAAATGAAATAAAATATTTATATAGTTAAAAATATTTTATAGTTAAAAATAAAATTTTTAACGTATATATGAAAGGAAATAAAAATAAACAAATCGGACGATTTGTTTATATACACACATTTGACTGATATCGATTGGGACGATAAATTTTACACATCGCCCAACTGCACAAATAAAATCTGGGTTTGATTGTTTGAAACCCCACACGGGTATTGGGATGATATTTGACGTACACTGATCCCGATTGTTTCCTTGTATGTCGATCAATTGATTGACAGACTGTTATAAGCATTAAATATTTATATTTGATGCTTATATAGTGTAGAATGCACTTTGGATGATGGTTGATTATTCATCGTTGTTATTGTATACATGTGTTGTAGAAAATCCATATAATTAACATTATATGGTAATTGATTGGGCCTCATTCCATATTTGAAAAAGAAATATTTGAAAAAGAAATATTTGAAATAGAATTATTTGAAATAGAATATTTGAAAATAGATATGAAGCCGTGTTGATTAGATTGACACTATTTTGACATGAATGATATTTATATCGATTTTATTCATTTTATAATGAATATCGAAAGTGATTTCAAAATCTGATATTTTGAAAATAATTGAAATTCAAATTAAATTAAATAGAAATGAATTCGAATCGAAATTGAATATAAATGAATTCGAATTGAAATTGAATATAAATGAATTCAAATTGAAATTGAATATAAATAAATTCGAATTAAATTGAAATGAATTGAAATTTGAATTAAATTGAATTGAAATCGATTTGAAATGAATTTAAAACGAATTTATATTGGAATATTCAATTTTGATTTGAAATTGAATATAAAGTTGAAACCGTTTTGAAAACGAATTTATAACGATTTATAAAGAACGTTTTGAATTGAAATCGACATAGTATATATTATATATATAATATAATGGCCTGAATAGAACGCGCCGCGCCGCGGCAGTTCGCGAATTTCGACCATTGACTTCGAACGGATGTTGCGGGAGATCCGACCGTCGGATTCTCCTGAAACCGGAACCGTTGGGTTCGTATCGAAAAGAGCTTTCTAACGAATATTGGAAATTAGAAATCTAATGGTTGGATTTGTAATTATGTCCAAATCAAATTTGGAAAAGTTCGCTGTAAGTGCAGTTCGATGGCCGTTGATGGGAATCGACTGTGCAGGCCTTGATAAAATTATTAAAAATATCAATAATTTGTGTAAAATCATAAGCAATGATTTGGGAAAATTTGGGATGAAAAACTCCATATTTGAAAAGATAAAAATAGATTTTTATCGAAATGAACTAGTTTTGAACTAGAATTAAAATTCTATTTATTTTTAAATAAATAAATTTGATTTGAAAAGGTTTTAAAAGTAACCGGGATTTCCAATAATTGAACTGGAATGGATTTGAATCGAAATTGCCTTTGGATTATTTCAATGATTGGATTTCGTGATTATACATATGTTGTTACGGAAATTTGAAAGATATATATTTATATCGTTATTTCCAATACGACATTTGTTAGTCGTAGAATTTGATATTGAATATAAGCCGATAGATTTTCTATTCAGAGCCTTGTATTTAATATCAAATGTGATTTGGGTTTGTCGTGAATGGTGTCTTCATTAACACTGTTCTTGAACCCAGTTGAGAAAAGATTAAATCTTTTTATTTAGATTTAATGAAGTGTACCAATTAAGTAATATTTAATTAGAATTGAATTGATATTGATTTTTGGGTTTATCTTGAACAGTGTTTTAAATAACGCTTGTTCTTTAACCCGATAATTAATAGAATGTGATTTTGGGTTGTCGCGAACGGTATCTTCAATAATATTGTTCTTAGACCCAAAGGAGTTAAGAAAATCAGAAACTAACTGGAGATTAGCTAAGCAGAATGGTTTTCTGGATATTGATCTGATGTTGGTTTCGGCCTTCGTGGTTAATATTTGGGAATTGCTCACTTGCTAATTTACGGTTAGGGACTGATTGAAATGTGATGTGATTTTGGGGTTTATCGTGAACCGTGTTTTAAATGACACTGATTCTTTAACCCAGTCACAGATTAATACTAAGTGGAGTTTTAATGAATCTTTAATTAGACTTAAAAGATCGAGAATGGAGTATCACCAGTTTTGCTCCAGGCGATAGTTAAATCTTTAATTTGATTTGAACGTGAAATGGTAATTAAATTTACCGATAACACCGTGGTGTTAGATATGAAGTATTACCAGTTTTACTTCATGGGATGAATAGGTTGGGGTTGGGAAATTAAAACAAATGATTACTTCGGTAACGTTCATTAATCTTGACTAGTTTGAATTGATATTCAAATGAAGATTAAAGAATAAATTTAAAGGAATTTATCTTTGATAAAATTAATGGGAACTTTTCCCTAAGAATGTGAAATTTAGAAACTAACTGTCGGTTAGCTAAGCAGAATGGTTTTCTGGATATTGATCTGATGTTGGTTTCAGCCTTCGGGGTTAATATTTGGGGAATTATTCTCTTGTTAATTTACGGTTAGTGACTGATAAATTGGAATGAGGCGTATGTTGCATTTGTGTAACACTTGTTTATAATATACACGAGTTATTCGGAAAGACCGGGTTTATCGCATTCTGAATAACTGATACGACGATAAGTCGAAAATGAAGACGGTGGTCGAAGACCGGAGGTCTTCATGTCGTTTGGGTGATTACTGATGATCTTGATTGGGATGTACACCCAAGAAGATGGAAACAGTTGGTGATCGTCCAGACGTACTTGGAGATCGATGGATATGCGGGGTACTAGGTGCCTCCTGTTTCGTTCAGACCTAGAACAGACTTGTAAATGGACTGTGTGTCTGACATTGGACTTCAGTCTGTGTGATTGATTTCTATTAAATATATATATCTGTTTGGCGGCGGAGAATTTATTCTCTTGCTTAATGCCCTTCTCTGAGACGTACGAGCTCAGGGGTTATATACTGATGGATATCAAATGCATAGAGTGAATTGCCTGTGTGGCATGCCTAAGTGGCAAATGATCAAGGCTTTTGTTGAAAAGCTAAGTCTTGTGATTGATGATCGAAGCACGGCCTTTGTGGCGTAGCTTTATGTAACGTTTACTTCGCGAGTTTCACACCCGGTATGAACCAAAAACAGGAGACGGACCTCAGGGAGGACATGCGTTTCTTTCTAGTTAGAAGTGGCGTCAGTGGTTTTACACGCCCTGACGAGTTTGACTTATGTGGTTGTTGCTGTTGCGAGGCGCCTCGGTTTGATCGGACGATCCGGGTCCGATGGAGTCATTTGTTGGCTCATTTACGCCCCATAGGGCGGAGAGACGTATTGTTCAGGCATAATAATCCACATCGGTGGACCGGCCCTGACCATCCAAGGCTTGTCTGAGCGCTTGCCTGAGACTCGGACTAGACAGTCTCGAATCGGTTGAGGACTATCTTTTGCCTCGGTTCATAGATGGAAATCCAACTTCCAATACGTGATGTTTCGATTTTAGTTATAATCCTATATATGGCGACATAGTGGGATGGGGCGCTTATGCCGCCTATGATTGATATTTATGATTTGAAGTTGTTTTATACACTATACACTTATAGTAATAGTAAATGATTTGTTTTAAACGTATCAAGCATTCTTGGCTATTATAAGGTAAAAACCCTATCCTCCGGCTTGCGTTGCATTGTGTGATGGGAACTGGGTCTTATAATAGCTTCATTGTTCTTTATTTAGCATTGCGCTGTTGTTTTATGCACTGGTATTCTTGGGAGGAAACCCGTTCTATGTTATACGGCGTGGTCCCTTGATTTACCTAACTTTAAAATAAAGATTAACTGTTTTAGTTCTCACACCAGTCCCATGACTGACCTGGAGTTTATTGTTTTAACCTAAACTCTGGGTGCCCTTATTTTCGACACGGGCAGCTAGTAGTTTTGGTTTTGCAGATTTATATTCACAGGATCCTGGTTTACAGCTAGAACGATATCCGGAAAGCTTTGTATCCGTGTATCACTTCTAGTTGTGTATTGTATTATTTTCCGCTGCTATGTATTTAAATGTAATTTAAATCTCTGATATTTCTGCGTAATATTCATTTACACTCTGTATATTCTTGTAATCTGATGAATTGTTGTAATATACAATGAAATGTTCACCCGTCTGCGTTCTATTTTGTCGTGTTCTCAAAACAATTCGTTCTTTCTCTTCTCTTCGGAGACCGGGTAAGTTCGGGTCGTTTCAGATGTGGGATGAGGTTATGATAGCTTCATTTTTCAAAAGTTATTGCGTATTTATATGCATGGGCATTCACATGGAGTAAACCCGTTCCGCATTAGTGGCGTGGTCTGGTGAATTTCCCATCTTAAAAATGAATCCTAAAAGCAACTGTTTTATGTTCTCACACCAGTCCCATGACTGACCTGGGGTTCATTGTTCCTTCCTAAACTCTGGGTGCCCACTAATTTTTCACACGGGTAGCTAGTAGTTTAAATTTTGTAGTTATGTTTCGTTGGAGTGAAGTTCGGAGCGCTTCTGAGTTGGAGTCCTTGCTAGGGTTCAAGCTTCCGCTATATCATTTAATCTTCCATCGAAAGTATATTTATATTTTCTTTCGATGTATGTTTATGTTGTTAACTCTGATATTCATGTAACTCTGATGTAATGTTGTTTTTGAGCAATGAAAAGTTCTGTTATTTTGTTCAATGTATGTATATGCCCATAACAATTCGTCTTTCTGAATGGTTTAAGTTGGTTAATTACTCGCAAGAAACGGGCAAAAAGGCGGGTTGTTACATGTATATTCTATCTACATATTCTATTATAGATAAAACTGAATATATGACCATATTAATTCTTTTTACTCATTCAATTTAAGTCATATATTAATATCTCAGTGATTTTAAAATTTACTTACAGTAACCCCGTCGAACTCATTTAATTAATTTCCTAATGTTAACAATTATAACCATTGTCAATTCCACTTCTATTTTATGAATTCATTTTTCTCTATTATATGCTCTTATTTCCATTCTACTCCTTCATTTTTAATAACAAAACAAAAAATTATCCATGCGTTTGAATACTCAACTCCTTCTGTTTATCAAGCTTGTATTCAATTGTATTCCTCACCATTTGAATTCTTTTTTATTATTCAATCTCAAGTCGTATGCTAATCTCTCAGTGATATTAGAATTTACTTACATCGACCCCATCCTAGTCATTTTAAGTAATTTTAAAACTGTAACAACTATAATTCTTATCCATTTCACTTCTACTTTAATGGCTATGTATTTTTCCTCTTCGTATGCTTTTGTTTCGATTCCACTCCTTCATTTTCAATAACAAAATAAAAAATTGTCTATGAGTTTTCAGTACTCAAAAACCTTCTTTTTCTCAAACTCATTTTTAATTATATTCCTCATGTTTACAAATAGGTCAACTATCTTACTAGAACATATTGTTGTCAACCTCCATTGAATTTTTTTCCATATCCTTTTACCTAATTTTTTATGTCTTTTAACCTATGTTGAAATTTTAAGAGGTTAATGATTACGTTATTTACTCTCTTTTTTTTCTTTCTTTATCAACTTTACATAAGTTTAGTCACAATCTTTTTAACCTAATTTATCAGGACTTCTAAAGTATTCCTACTTTTCTAAAATCAATTATTAGGTTTATACTTCATTTCCTACTTTTATTTTATTATCATCGAGTAAATTTTCCTCTCTGGTCATTCAAGACACTTTTCTTTTATGAGCCATCAAAGTAATAAAAAATTGCAACTACAAATGTCACCCCTATTAAATATGACTAATTAGTGCCCCTTCATACTCTTACTTTCCACACTTTTCGTTTTCCCCAAACTGTTATTCTATCTATATAGTCTATTATAGATAATACTCAATATTTGATCAACTTTATATTCTTTTTTCTCATCTAACTAAGTCTTATACTGACCTCTCAATGATTTTAAATTTTATTTATAGTAATCCCCTCCGACTCATTTTAACTAACTTCCAAATACTAACGATTATAACTGTTGTAATTTTCACTTCTACTTCATGAATTTATTTATATTCCTCTTCATATGCTTTATTTTTATTCTACTCCTTCATTTTCAATTACAAAACAAAAAATTATTCAGGAGTTTCGATACTCAACATCCTTTTGTTTATCGCGCTCATCTTTATGAATAAAATCATAAAGTAGAAGTGTAAATTATTTATGAATTTATTAACAACCATGTTACCCTCATATTGCATTTTCATTCCTTTTCTCATAACGCATCTAATTAACATTTTAAAATACATAATATATAATTAATCTATAGAATTTCATGAATTTAATAAAACATAAAACATCGATTAAGGTAACTTTTACAACTAAATACTCTAATTCAAATGATTCAGTCATCTAAAATTGTAATAACCCGAAAATCTGGGCCAGTTTAAAAATTTTATTTCGGCAATTTTAGTGAATTTTGATTATTTAAAATGGATTATTTTAAATAATATCGACGAGAAATTTGTTTTGAATAAAATTTGACGTATATATTTATATACGTCGTCGTTAGAATATAAATATTTATATATAATTATAAATAGAATTGAAAATGGCGCGGTAGTTCGATAATTCGATTTCAAACTTCAATTGAATGTACCGGGTGCAAAATAATCCGGATTTTAGTGAAACCAAAAACATTAGGATCTAATTGATAATATATTTCCAACGAATCCGACAAATCAAAATTTCATAGCGGGAATCAAAAGATATGTCCAGTTGAAAATTCTGAATAGTCGCTATGGAATTCAGGCCCTTAAAAATGGACATTTTGCAAATGACCTCGGATTTCGACGAAACCAGTTTTGTTGGGTCCGGGATGTAAAGTTATTGCTAGGTTTCAAATTTCATAATTTTTCGAATCAATATGTGAGCATGGCAAAAGAAAACGCGTTTGACCAGTTTCAGTTGATTTTAATCGACTGGAAATTGGCCAATTTTCCAACGGTCTCAGAATTCGACGAAACTAGTTTTGTTAGGACCGTATCGTCAATACGAAGCTAGAAAATATTTTTCTAGAATTTTTAAAATTCGTATGCGACCCCGGTAATTTGAAATGCGCGTTTAAAATTCTATATATAGATTTAAATGTAAATTCAACGGAAACTGTTCGAGACGATCGAATCAGCTTACGATACATAGCCCATTGTGTTCGGAATGGGGGTGAAACGCTATGGACGACAGGCGGTGGGCCTCGTTTCGAGGTCGTATGTAAAAGTCAACCTTTTCAAATTAAATGAAAAAAAAAAATTCTCTCCCTTTCCTTATATTCTGCCCCCCCCCCCCCCACGTTCAAAATCATTTCAAATAAAAAAAAAGGAAAGAGGACAACGGAGGAATCCCTGTCGCTCGTCGGCACCTCCAGCCGCAGGAGGCACTCCACCACCGCCCCGCCTCCCCTCCATCACCCCCTCCTTCCTCCTCTCCCCTCGCAGCTCTCCCTCCTCTCGAACGAGAAGCGCAACCCCCCTCGATGACACCCAATTCCAAAACCCTAGCACAGCCAGGAGGCTACCGCACCCCAGAACGCTGGAGCCTGAAACCGCTCCACCCCCTCACCACCACCTCGGCCGACGACGCCTCCCCAGCTCCACCTCCCGAGCGCAACACCCCCTTTTTGTTCTGGAAGAGAAAATAAAAAAAACAGCAATGTGAGTTATTTATTAATTTCTTCTCATCTTTATAAATAAAAATAGGATTTTTAATTAAATAAAAATAGGATTTTTATCTAGAAGAATAATATATAAAGTCTAGATTGTTTATGGAATAAAAAGATTAGATTTTGACATAACTAAAAGTACGATCTTTAATTACGAAAGGTTATAAATTTTTAGCTATAAAAGGTTATGGTTTTAGATATATAAAAATATATTTTTATCATGAAAGGTTGTATATTTTTATTGTAGAAAAGTTGTATTTTTAATAAGTAATAAAAATTCGATTTTTATATATTGAATAACGAAGTAAAAATTCGATTTTTATATATTGAATAACGAAGTAAAAATTCGATTTTTATATCTTGAATAACGAAGTAAAAATTCGATTTTTACATATGTAGTGGCTACGAGCAAACGAAGATGACGAAGATGCGATAGCGATGATGATTTCTATCAATGAAGTGCTGTGGAGCTAGGATAGCTATTGGTGAGAATTCCTCACTCTTCAATTTCTTTTCTAGATATATATATACTAGGATGCAGACGGTGCTTAGTAGCACCCGACACAATCGTCCACAGACCATGGACTTGTTTGTTTGATTGCAAAAACAAGTTAGATTATTTGATTGAAATTGAATTGTTTGGTGAAATGAATGGATTGATTGATGTGTGAATGGCGTGGGCCTTCACTAGACCGGGGATAAGGCTAGGCCTTGTCCCGTTTCTAGTATCATGCCGTTATGCCGCCGAAATTTTCTAAAATAAGTTAGAAAAATAAAAATACCATTTTATTTGAAGAATGAACTGAATAGAAATTCATATGTTAAAATAAAATGTTTTATCGTTAAAAATATAGTTTTAACGTGAAGTGAATAAAATAAAATATTCATTTACAAACCAGACGGTTTGTTTATGTACACTGATTTGACTGATATTGATTGGGTCGATAAATTTTACACATCGCCCAACTGCACAAATAAAATCTGTGTTTGATTGTTTGTAACCCCACACGGGTGTTGGGATGAAATATGAAGTTCACTCATCCTGATTGATTAAATACGTCGATCGGTTGATTGACAGGCTGTTATAAGCGCTAGATATCTATATTTGATGCTTATACAGTGTAGTGCACTTTGGTTGATGGTTGATCATTTTTCAATGCTATTATATACATGTGTTGTATGAAAATCCATATAATTAACATTATATGGTGATTGATTGGGCCTCATTCCAATTTAGAAAATAAAGAATATTATAAAATAAAGGTTCATGTGTTGACAGTACTCATCCATTGAGATTGGTCATGTGTTGAACGAAATATTTTGATAATAACAACTATTTTGAAAAAGGAAATATTTGAAATAGAATATTTGAAAATAGAAATTTATGAAGCCGTGTTGATTAGATTGACGCCATTTTGACGTGAACGATATTTATATCGATTTTATTCATTTTGAAATGAATTGAATTGAAAACGATTTCGAAATGAATTGAATTGAAAACGATTTCGAAATGAATTGAATTGAAAACTATTTCGAAATGAATTGAATTGAAAACGATTTCGAAATGAATTGAATTGAAAACGATTTCGAAATGAATTGAATTGAAAACTATTTCGAAATGAATTGAATTGAAAACGATTTCGAAATGAATTGAATTGAAAACGAATTCGAATTGAATTGAAAGTGAATTGAAATGAATTCAAATTGAATTGAAATTTGAATGGAATAGAAAGGAATTTTAAAACGAATTTATAAAGAAGAATTCAATTTTGATTTGAATTGAAAAGAAAGTTGAAATTGCTTTTGAAACGACTTTAAAACTATTTATATAATTCGTTTTAAATAGAAATCGACGAAGTATATATTATATATATTATATATATTATATAATGGCCTAAATAGAACGCGCCGCGCCGCGGCAGTTCGTGAATTTCGACCATTTATTTCAAACGGACATTACGGGAGATCCGACCGTCGGATTCTCCTAAAACCGGAACCGTTGGGTTCGTATCGAAAAGAGCTTTCTAACGAATGTTAGAAATTAGAAATCTAACGGTTGGATTTGGAATTATGTCCAAATCAAATTTGAAAAAGGTCGTTGTAAGTGCAGTTCGATGGCCATTTGTGGAAATCGACTGTACGGGCCTTGATAAAATTATTAAAAATAGTAATAATTTATGTAAAATCATAAGAAATGATTTAGAAAGGATTGGGATGAAAAACTCCATATTTGAAAGGATAAAAATAGATTTTTATCGAAATGAACTAGTTGTGAACTAGAATTATAATTCTATTTATTTTTAAATAAATAAATTGAATTTGAAAAGGGTTTTGAAAATAACCAAAATTTCCAATGATTGCATTGGAGTGGATTTGAATCGAAATTGTCTTCGGAATATTTCGATGTTGGAATTCGTGATTATACAGATGTTGTTATGGAAATTTGAAAGATATATATTTATATCGTTATTTCCAATATGACATTTGTTAGTCGTAGAATTTGATATTGAATATAAGCCGATATATTTTCTATTCAGAGCCTTGTATTGAATATCAAATGTGATTTGGGTTTGTCGTGAATGGTGTCTTCACTAACACTGTTCTTGAACCCAGTTGAGAAAAAAATTAAATCTTTTTATTTAGATTTAATGAAGTGTACCAATTAAACGATATTTAATTGGAATTGAATTGGTATTGATTTTTGGGTTTATCGTGAACAGTGTTTTAAATAACACTTGTTCTTTAACCCGATAATTAATGGAATGTGATTTTGGGTTTATCGTGAACCGTGTTTTAAATGACACTGATTCTTTAACCCAGTTAAAGATTAAAACTAAGTGGAGTTTTAATGAATCTTTAATTAGATTGAAATGATCGAAAATGGAGTATCACCAGTTTTGCTCCAGGCGATGGTTAAATCTTTAATTAGATTTGAACGTGAAATGGTAATTGAATTTACCGATAACACTGTGGTGTTAGATATGAAGTATTACCAGCTTTACTTCATGGGATGAATAGGTTGGGATTGGGAAATAAAATAAATGATTACTTCGGTAAGGTTCGTTAATCCCGACTAGTTTGAATTGATATTCAAAGGAGATTAAAGAATAAATTTAAAGAATTTATCTTGGATAAAATTAATGGGAACTTTTCCCAAAGTATAAGAATATTTGAATAAAAGAATATTCTGAATTGGAATGAGGCGTATGTTGTGTTTGTATAACACTTTTATAATATATACGCGAGTTATTCAGAAAGACCGGGTTTATCCCATTCTGAATAACTGATACGACGATAAGTCGAAGATGAAGACGATGGTCGAAGACCGGAGGTCTTCACGTCGTTTGGGTGATTACTGATGATCTTGATTGGGCTGTACACCCAAGAAGATGGAAACAGTTGGTGATCGTCCAGACGTACTTGGAGATCGATGGATATGCGGGGTACTAGGTGCCTCCGGTTTCGTTCAGACCCAGAACGAACTTGTAAATGGACTGTGTGTCTGACATTGGATTTTAGTCCGTGTGATTGATCTCTATTAAATATATATCTGTTTGGCGGCGGAGAATTTATTCTCTTGCTTAACGCCCTTCTCTGAGACGTACGAGCTCAGGGGTTATATATTGATGGATATCAAACGCATGGAGTGAATTGCCTGTGTGGCATGCCTAAGTGGCAATTGATCGAGGCTTCTGTTGAAAAGCAAAGTCTTGTGGTTGATGATCGAAGCACGGCCTTTGTGGCGTAGCTTTGTGTAACGTTTACTTCGCGAGTTTCATACCCGGTATGAACCAAAAACGGGAGACGGACCTCAGGGAGGGCATGCGTTTCCTTCTAGCTAAAAAGTGGCGTCAGTGGTTTTACACGCCCTGACGAGTTTGACTTATGTGGTTGTTGCTGTTGCGAGGTGCCTCGGATTGATCGGTCGTTCTCGAACCAATGGAGTCATTTAGTTGGCTCATTTACGCCCCAAAGGGCGGGGAAACGTATTGTTCAGGCACTATAATCCACATCGGTGGACCGGCCCTGACGATCCAAGGGGCAGTTGCGGCTGTTCCGGAGACATGGGCTAGATTGTCTCGAATCGGTAGAGGACGATCCCTGGCCTCGGTTCATAGATGGAAATCCAACTTCCAAATACGTGACATTTGCGGTTTTATTTGTAGAGCCTAGTATGGCGACATAGTGGGATGGGGCATTCATGCCGCCTATGATTGATACTTATGATTTGAAGATGTTTTCTACAATATGCACTTATAATAGTATCAAATGATTTGTTTTAAACGTATCAAGCATTCTTGGCTATTATAAGGGAAAACCCTATCCTCGGCTGCATTGCATTGTGTGATGGGACCTGAGTCTTATAATAGCTTCATTTTTTCTTTATTTAGCATCGCGCTGTTGTTTTATGCACTGGTATTCTTGGGAGGAAACCCGTTCCGTGTTATACGGCGTGGTCCCTTGATTTACCTAACTTTAAAATAAAGATTAACTGTTTTAGTTCTCACACCAGTCACATGACTGACCTGGAGTTTATTGTTTTAACCTAAACTCTGGGTGCCCTTATTTTGACATGGGCAGCTAGTAGTTTTGGTTTTGCAGATTTACAATCACAGGATCCTGGTTTACAGCTGGAACGGTATCCGGAAAGCTTTGTATCCGTATATCTCCTTCTAGTTGTGTACTGTATTATTTTCCGCTGTTATGTATTTAAATGTAATTTAAATCTCTGATATTTCTGTGTAATATTCATCTATACTCTGTATATTTTTGTAATCTGATGCATTGTTGTAATATACAATGAAATGTTCTTCTGTATGCGTTCTGTTTTGTCCTGTTCTCAAACGATAGGGCGTTTCGAACGGCCTGGATCGGTTTAGCGACTGGTTCGGACCGAGCGAAATTCCTTGCCGTCACAAAAATTAGAGATGATTTTTAAAATAAAAGCAACCAAATAATTTAGAATATTAGTATCTTTTTTTTTTTGAATTTTAAGTAAATTTATTCAAATGAATTCCAAGTTTGTGTAATTTAGTTTTAAAGTTAAAGAGGGAAGATGATGAAAAATATAAAAGGATAATTTTGTGAATGACATGGTGAATGAAAAGAAATTTTCGGTGTATGCTATTTCATTTAATTTCACGGTATGTGTTAAGAACTTATGGATGTATTAATAGAACTAGCCTAAAATTTATTTACATCAACCCCATCGAACTCAATTAATTACTTTCAAAACTTTAACATTGGTTATGTACACACATTTAACTGATATTGATTGGGACGATATATTTTACACATCGCCCAACTGCACAAATAATAATAAGTGTTTTTGTTTGAAAACCCCACATGGGCATTGGGATGATATTGGAAATACACTAATCCCAGTATTTAATTATATGTCAATCGATTAGTTGATAGGCTGTTATAAGCGTTGTTTATTCATATTTAATGCTCATGCAGTTGTGTAATGCAATCTGGATGATGATTGACTGTGTTTGATTATTGTTGTGTACATGTGTGTATGAAATCCATATAAATAAAATTATATGTAATTGACTGTGCCTGATTCCAATTCAGAAAGAGCAAATATTTTAAAATAAGGAATATTTTAAAATAATATTCACTAATGGATCAAAATATGATTTTGATATCCGATTTTGGATGGACAAGAAAATATTGAAATATATAAAGCCATGTTGATTAGATTAACACCATTTTGACGTGAACGATATTTATATCGATTTTATTCTTTTTATAATGAATATCAAAAAGGAAGTGATTTCAAAATCTAATGTTTTGAAAATATTATCATTTATACATTAATGATATGGAATATTTAATTTTGATTTAAAATTGAATATGAAGTTGAAATCGTTTTGAAAACGAATTTAAAACACTTTATAAAATACGTTTAAATGGAAATCAACTATATATATATACATTTAATGGCCTGAATAGACCACGCCGCGCCGCGGTAGTTCGCGAATTTCGACCATTGACTTCGAATTGATATTACGGGAGATCCGTCTGTCGGATTCTCCTAAAACCGGAACTGTTGGGTTCGTATCGAAAAGAACTTTCCAATGAATACAAGAGATTTGAAATCTAATAGTTGGATTTGGAATTAAGTCTAAATAAAATTTGGAAAAGGTCCTTGTAAGTGCAGTTCAATGACTATAAATGGAAATCGACTATACGGGCCTTGATAAAATTATTAAAAATATTAATAATTTGTTTGAAATCATAACAAATGATTTGGAACGAATTAGGATGAAAAATTCCATGTTTGTAAAGATAAAAATATATTTTTATCAAAATGAACTAGAATTATAATCCAATATATTTAGATAAATAAATTGGATTTAAAATGTTTTTAAAAATAACCAAAATTTCCAATACATGAATTGGAATGGATTTGAATCGAAATTATCTTTGGAATATTTCGATGTTGGATTCGGGATTATACGGATATTTTTATGGAAATTTGAAAGATATATTTTATATCGTTGTTTCCAAAACGATATTTGTTGGTTTCAGAATTTGATATTGAATATAAGCCTATATAATTTCAATTCAGAGCCTTATATTTGATATCAAATTTGATTTTGGGTTTGTCGTAAATGGTGTCTTTATTAACACCGTTCTTAAACCCAGTGTGACAAGAACAAATCTTTTAATTAATATTTATAGAAGAATTACCAATTAATTAACATTTAAACGGAATTGAAAATGGAATGTGAATTGGGTTTATTGTGAACTGTGTTTTTAACGACATTCGTTCTTTAATCCGATTTACAGTGAAATGTGATTTGGAATATATAAATCTTTTTATTAAGATTTAATGGAAATTTTCTAGAGTAACGTTTTCCAATTTAATATATTAATCAAGTGTGTGACCCGTGCTACTCATACAGGCATTTGTGAAGGCTAAAATTGTGAGTTTGTCATGTATGACAGTGTGTAAGATTGTCATTCTTTCTTGTGTGTGACATTTCCTATATTTATTACTTTAATATTGCTACCCGTAGCACTGCTATCTCCTGTAATGGACGATTTTTGAATGATATGGCTTAGTTGGTAATACCGTACATTGTGTTTATGTTTTGTATGTAACTACTGTCTACTGATGCGAATGCAATAAAATAATTAGTCATATATATCAAATTGATTGATAAAAGTTGGCATTATTTGTGACTATAACAAATACTTTGTGTGCTAAACGTGAATAACATAATTTCATAAAATTCTTATGAAATTAGAACACATGTTTTAATGTAAATACTAATTTTATAAAATGTACTGACCATATATGACCCAACATACCAATTTCCATAATTACCCTATTTACTCTTGTTTAATCAACTGTTGAAGTAAATATTTAAAAGCTATAAACACAAAAGATTTTCATATACTACCGCTGCAAACTCTCCTTTTTTGCCATAACTTCAACATGGATATGACTTTAAACCATATTTAAATGTGCCTTATAACTGAATAGTTGTATTCTTTCAAGCGTACATTTACACAGGTTTAAAAAAAATAGTTTTTTTTTAATTTGCAAGAAACCTCCAGCTATATGTGCAGTACCACTATCTTTCCCAGAATCAATCTCGTTTAGACATGTATAAAACTCGGACCCACCTAGAGAACCAGTTAAAGCTCACCCAGCACACATTCTCAGCACTACCAGTTCAAGCTTTCCCAGAGACATTCATGTGTTTAAGCGTTTGATTAGTATTCATATTTTAGGCTCAATGCTGCATTTGTCATGTTGTCCCATCCAAGAGACTCACATACGCCATGCATTCATTTATGAAGCTAGCCTCTCAGCAACTATGTTTGAGCTCATTCAACGCCACGTTGATCCCTAACATGCAAGTAATCCTCAGTTAAAAATGGCACCCAACATGAACAACAAAGCTTAATAAAAAACATGGATAAACATGTTTACAAAATGTGTCAATATTGCAAATATATAAACATATCTAATTACAACTTATAGGCTGACATTTTAGCATGTGGATAGCAAGCGTCTATACGGAACAGGTTGGACTTGGCAATGACAATTATGTTATAAAAACACACACACACACATTTTAACAGACATGGAGTCATTACTCCATGTCAATAGTAATTATCTGTGTACTATTTTCCCATTTTAACATTCAAATAATAAAATTAAATGCGAGAACTGAGCATTTTGGTTCCAGTTATGCAAAGTCCTCCTGTACTATCCTACGGTTTAAACAAAATGAGATTAAAAAAAACAAATTTCTGTCCTCTAAATCATTTAATTGCCGAAGAAGGTTGAATCGCCAAGTTGTAAAAATGGTAAAAATAAAAATTCACTTATTATATTGAGAACTACGATTGAGGAAATGTAATTGATAAAAAATATATTATAACACAATGATTAATATTAAAATGCTACATCAGATTATAATTTAAGTTCATATCGAATAAACCACCTTCTAATTTTTTTTAGTTCCAAAACATTTATTAAATAAGGAGAAAGTAAAATCACGAAATATGCATCCACCTACCTCTTTTAATTTATGAAGTTCACCTTACAGGCTGGTACCATGCTGTAAGTGATCACATTTACTCAACCAATATGTAGGTCAGAAATGAGGTAAAGCTGCATGCATGTTTTAGTTGATATTTATTGGACAATATGACAGAAGAACAAAATAGGCGAAAAAATTTAATTGGTGCTTTGAAAGTAATAAGAGTGCCAAAAAAGACCTTGAAAAATTGAAAAGTCTACCATTATAGAATCTGCAAACAGAGTAATGTAATATTTTTTAAATCAAACAACAATGTTGCATAAGTTTCGAATTAAACATTTTAATTCCGTACAAAGGTCATAAGCCTTATGTACCTTTCCAAAGTAAGCGATTTCCATTTCTTCCATAAAAGTACTCTATTAGATAATTCGAAAACTTCACTTCTTAGATGGTGAGTAGAAGCAAACTTAGTTGTCTACCTCCGAAACAACTACATACTATTTTTTAAATTAAATAGGAGAGGCAAAAACAAATGTAAGTTTACATAATGCATGACTGCTTCTTCAACCAATTCTGTTTTTTTTTCCATCATCACAAATGCAGTTTCATAGTTTACAGCATAGATCTCCTACGTTTGTGTCTCGATCAGCTATCATCGTGTGTTGTATTGTGTAATTAAGCATATCCTCTTTCCATTGGCTGGTTTGTTAAAAATACAGTATTAAGGGATTGAAATATATCATTTAGGAAAATACAAAAATGATTGTTTGGATTAGAAATGTATATAATTTAACATTTTCACTATCTTATAAATAAACTAAAATGCATAATTATGAATGTAAAATGATGATATAAAGGGTGAAATCAACTTATGAATCCAATTTTTTTTATAACCAAAGAAGATAAATAAAGACATATGCTCAGTCTTCTCTAATACAATACTATGTAAATTGTAACACCCCGAGTTTTCGGTTAATAGTATATTGATAAACTAAAGTATACTTAATTCAAAACTTAAGAATAAAGGGAAATGGCTTATGCCATTGGGTTCATCTCGGAATTCTACTTGAGATAGAGTCCGAGTTTGCGTGAATCGGACTCCGTATGAAGGAGTTATGACCTTCGGAAGTTTCAGAATTAAATTGAAAATTCAAACAGCTCAGTTTCAAGTTCAAATTTCGAAAAAACAGGCTCAAACTGGGCTGGGCAGGAAAATTCCCACCCAGGGACCAGGTCGACCACAGGGTCGACCCTAGTGTCGACCTGGTCACCACAGGTCGACCATAGTGTCGACCTGGGTGTCGACCAGCCTGGTCGACTTGGCTGGCCTGGTCTGTGTTCTGGTCGATTTCCTGAGCTCCAGTGTGTCTATGGGGCTTTCGTGTCAAATTTTGATTGGCTACTCTTAGCGTGAATGGCTTGGATTCCCCTGTCTTCATCGAATGACTCAAATCAACTTAAAATTCTATGTATACAACCTAAGTCTCAACTAAAATTCACACAAAGAAATTAACCTTGAGCCGACATGCTGCCGAGAGGAGTTTGAGAATAGCCGTCAAGAGGAAAAGCTTAAAGACAAGCCAACTCAAATAAGAACACAACAATCTAATCTATTTCCTACGCATCGTTTTCTACTTCAAGGAAACGCTTGGCAAATTCAGAATAACAGAAACCAGAAAACAAGTTTCAGCGCCCGTTGTAAGTATAATGGAATTTCTGAGTATGAATAGAAATTGCGATGTAATTTGTTATAAATGAAATTAGGGCTCTTCTATTTGTATATAATAATGTAAATTCTATGTTCTGTGATGATTCTGTCATAGTTTGTGACTGATGGTTGTGGCATAAGTTTATTGATGCAAGTCTATTGGATAATTGGGTATGAAAATAATGACACTTGCAAGTTTGTGACCAAAAACTAAACTCGACACCT
Source organism: Allium sativum (assembly GCA_030737875.1). Classification (NCBI taxonomy): domain Eukaryota; kingdom Viridiplantae; phylum Streptophyta; class Magnoliopsida; order Asparagales; family Amaryllidaceae; genus Allium; species Allium sativum. The sequence continues at coordinate 163,774,323 of CM060910.1, read as the reverse complement.
TTGTGATTATATAACTAGAATGAGCTGTACACATTTTCTAAGTCTAAATTAACGCTTATGTAAACATGTCCTAGAATTGTGACCTTTTAAGCCCACACGACTCCAAAACTTGTATATATATTCTTGGGTTTATTTGCAAGTCATAACGTGGTTTATGTATGTAACAACCCGAAAATCTGGACCAGTTTAAAATTTTTATTTTGGCAATTTTGGCGAATTTTGATCATTTAAAATGAATTATTTTAAATAATATCGACGAGAAATTTATTTTGAATAAAAATGTATATATTATATACGTCGTCGTTAGAATATAATAATTATATATAATTATAAATAGAACTGAAAATGGCGCGGTAGTTCGATAATTCGATTTCAAACTTCAATTGAATGTACCGGGTGCAAAACAATTCGGATTTTAGTGATACCAAAAACAATAGGATCTAATTGATGATATCTTTCCAACGAATCCGAAAAATCGAGATTTCATAGCGGGAATCAAAAGATATGTCCAGTTGAAAATTCTGAATAGTCCCTATGGAATTCAGGCCCTTAAAAGGGGAATTTTGCAAACGACCTCGGATTTCGACGAAACCACTTTTGTTGGATCCGTGATGTCAAATCATTGCTAGATTCCAAATTTCATAACTTTTCGAATCAATATGTGAGCGTGGCAAAAGAAAACATGTTTGACCAGTTTCAGTTGATTTTAATCGACTGGAAAATGGTCATTTTTCCAACGCTCTCGGAATTCGACGAAACTAGTTTTGTTAGGACCGTATCGTCAATACGAAGCTAGAAAATATTTTTCTGGAATTCGAGTTAGTATGTGACCTCGGTAAATTGAAATGCGCGTTCAAATTCAATATATAGAGTTATATGGTGATTTTAACGAAAACTGATCGAAACAGTCGAATCAACCTACGATACATATCCCATTGTGTTCGGAATGGGGGTAATTAGCTATGGACGACAGGCGGTGGGTTTCGTTCTGAGTTCGTCAATAAAAGTCAACTCTTTAGAGAATTAATTAATAAAATAATAATATATATATAAACCTACTTTCTCTCCCTTACTTAGTTAAACCCCCCGGTTACAAATCGATTTCAATGAAAAAAAAGAAAGAAAATTCGAAGGGGGGAAACGCACCGCCGCCCCTCGTCATCGCTTCCCCCCCCCCCCCCCCCAACAGTGCGCCGCCGCTCCTCAGGAGGCAGCACCGCCTACCATCGGCCCCCCATCGCAGCCCTGCTCCATTCAAACCGCACCCCCCCCCCCAAAGAAACACGAACCCTAGCCCTCCCTCCCAACCGTCGACGAGGCCTCCAGCCTCTGACCCACCGCCTCGACGCCCTCCAACGCCACAGCAACTCCTCCCCCTTTCAAAACAAAGGTAAATACTTACATATTTCAGTTTTATTTTATTATTTTTCTATAAAACTGAAAATTAAAGTGATGATTTTTAATCAAGAAAGATTAGATTTTTAAAATAGAAAAGATTAGATTTTTTAAAATAGAAAAGATTAGATTTTTAAAATAGAAAAGATTAGATTTTTAAAAGGAAGAAAGACGATATTTTTAAATGGAGAAAGGCGTGATTTTTACATATGTAATGAATTAAAAATATAATTTTTATCATATGCAAAGGTAGAAAATATAATTTTCATATTATATAGATAATAAAAATATAATCTTTTATATTGTAGAAATATAAAAATATAATTTTTATATAGGTAAGAAAGTAAAAATTCGATTTTTATATATTGAATAGCAAAGTAAAAATTCGATTTTTATACATTGAACAGCGAAGTAAAAATTCGATTTTTATATATTGAATAGCAAAGTAAAAATTCGATTTTTATATATTGAATAGCGAAGTGAAAATGTGATTTTTTATATATAGTGGCTACGGGCAACGAAAGCGACAAAAAGACGAGAATGGCGATGATTTCTGTAAATGAAGTGTCATGGAGTTGGGATAGCTATTGGTGAGAACTTCTCACTCTTCAATTTCTTTTTCTAGTTATATATATATATATATACTAGGATGCATACGGTGTTTAGTAGCACCCGACACAATCGTCCACAGACCATGGACTTGTTTGTTTGGTTGTGTAGTTAGTTAGATTATTTGGCTTGAATTGAATTGTTTGGTGAAATGGAATGGATTTGATTGATGTGTGAATGGCGTGGGCCTTCACTAGACCGGGGATAAGGCTAGGCCTTGTCCCGTTTCTAGTATCGTGCCGTTATGCCGTCGAAATTTTCTAAAATAAGTTAGAAAAAAAATATCATTTTTATTTTGTAAATGAACTGAATAAAAATCCATGTGTTAAAATAAATATTTTATCGTTAAAAATATAATTTTTAGCGTGAATGTGAATAAATAAATATTTATAAACAAATCGACCGATTTGTTTATATACACTGATTTGACTAATATCGATGGGGTCGATAAATTTTACACATCGCCCAACTGCACATATAAAATCTGTGTTTGATTGTTTGAAACCCCACACGGGTATTGGGATAATATATGACATACACTAATCCCAATAATTAGTTGTATGTCGATCGATTGATTGACAGGATGTTATAAGCGTTAGATATCTATATTTAATGCTTATACAGTGTAGTGCACTTTGGATGATGGTTGATTATTTATCGTTGCTATTATATACATGTGTTGTATGGAATCCATATAATTGACTTTGTATGGTAATTGATTGGGCCTCATTCCAATTTAGAAAATAAAGAATAATATAAAATAAAGGTTCATGTGTTGACAGTACTCATCCGTTGAGATTAGTCATGTGTTGAACGAAATATTTTAATAATAGAAATATTTGAAAAGGAAATATTTGAAAAAGAAATATTTGAAATAGAATATTTGAAAATAGAAATATATGAAGCCGTGTTGATTAGATTGACGCCATTTTGACGTGAACGATATTTATATCGATTTTATTCATTTTAAAATGAATATTAAAAAGTGATTTCGAAATCGAATATTTTGAAATGAAATTTGAATTTGAATTGAATAGAAAACGAATTTGAATTGAATATATAACGAATTTGATTTCAATTGAATATATAACGAATTTGATTTCAATTGAATATATAACGAATTTGATTTCAATTGAATATATAACGAATTTGATTTGAATAGAAAACGAATTTGATTTCAATTGAATATATAACGAATTTGATTTCAATTGAATTTATAATGAATTTGATTTGAATAGAAAACGAATTTGATTTCAATTGAATATATAACGAATTTGATTTAAATTGAATATATACTGAATTTGATTTGAATAGAAAATGAATTTGATTTCAATTGGATATATAACGAATTTGATTTCAATTGAATATATAATGAATTTGATTTGAATAGAAAACTAATTTGATTTCAATTGAATATATAACGAATTTGATATGAATGGAAAACGAATTGAATTCGAATTGAATTTTAATGAATTTTGAAACGAATTTACAAGGAAAAATTCAATTTTGATTTGGATTGAAATGGAAGTTGAAAAAGTTTTTGAAACGAATTTAAAACTATTTATAAAACTTCGTTTTAAATAGAAATCGAAGAAATATATATATATTATATATATAATGGCCTGAATAGAACGCGCCGCGCCGTGGAAGTTCGCGAATTTCGACCATTTATTTCAAACGGACATTACGGGAGATCCGACTGTCGGATTCTCCTAAAACCGGAACCGTTGGGTTCGTATCGAAAAGGGCTTTCTAACGAATATTAGAAATTTGAAATCTAACGGTTGGATTTGGAGATACGTCCAAATCAAATTTGGAAAAGGTCGCTGTAAGTGCAGTTCGATGGCCGTTGATGGAAATCGACTGTACGGGCCTTGATAAAATTATTAAAAATAGTAATAATTTGTGTAGAATCATAAGAAATGATTTGGGAAAAATTGGGATGAAAAACTCCATATTTGAAAAGATAAAAATAGATTTTTATCGAAATAAACTAGTTCTGAACCAAAATTAAAACCCATTCATTTTTAAATAAATAAATTGGATTTGAAATGGGTCGTAAATAGAATTGATTTGTGGGTTTATCGTGAAGGGTGTTTTAAATGACACTTGTTCTTTAACCCGATAAATAAATAGAATGTGATTTGGGTTTGTCGTGAACTGTGTTTTAAATGACATTAGTTCTTTAACCCAGTAAAAGGAGTTTTAATGAATCTGTAATTGAATTGAAATGTGAATTGATAATCTAAATTATCGAATTTAGAAATTAAGCGAGAATGGAGTATCACCAGTTTTGCTCCAAAGCGATAGTTAAATCTTTAATTAGATTTGAACGTGAAATGGTAATTAATTTTACCGATAACACCGTGGTGTTAGATATGGAGTATTACCAGTTTTGCTTCATGGGATGAATAGGTTGGGATTGGGAAATAAAATAAATAATTACTTCAGCGTGGTTCGCTAATCTCGACTAGTTTGGAAAACCATAATTTGGTTTGAAATGTCATCCAAAGGAAGATTAAAGGATAAATTTTAAAGAATTTATCTTAGATAAAATTAATGGGAACCTTTCCCTAAAAATGTGATTTTGTGAATAAAAAAATATTCTGAATTGGAATGAGGCGTATGTTGTGTTTGTGTAACATTGGTTTTTAATATACGCGGGTCGTTCGGAAAGTCCGGGTTTATACCCATTCTGAATAACCGATTCGACGATATGTCGAAGATGAAGACGGTGGTTGAAGACCGGAAGTCTTCACATCGTTTGGGTGATTACTGATGATCTTGATTGGGTTGTACACCCAAGATGAGGGAATCAGTTGGTGGTCGTCCAGACGTACTTGGAGATCGATGGATATGCGAGGGAAGTGCCTCCGGTTTCGTTCAGACCCAGAACGAACTTGTAAATGGATTGTGTGTCTGACATTGGATTTTATTCTGTGTTGATTGATTTCTGTAAAATATATATCTGTTTGGCGGCAGAGGATTTATTCTCTTGCTTAACGCCCTTCTCTGAGACGTACGAGCTTAGAGGTTATATATCGATATATATCAATCGCATGGCATGAATTGCCTGTGTGGCATACTGAGTTGCATGGATCAAGGCTTCTGTTGAAAAGAAAAGTCTTGTGGTTGATGATCAAAGCACGGCCTTTGTGGCGTAGCTTTGTGTATAGCGTGAATTCGCGAGCCTCACACCTCGGTATGAGTTAAAAACGGGATAAGGACTGCAGGGAGAGCACGACGTTTCTTTCTAGCTTTGGTGGTGTTAGTGACTTACCAGCCCTGACATTTATATACTTTTCACCTATGTGGTTGTTGGATGAGGCGCCTCGATTTTAGGTCTGTAAGGACCGGGAAACGTGTGTTCAGGAATATAATCCTCTAACGTAAGTGAGGACCGGCCCTGAAGATCCAGGATTGCCCAGAGTGTGTAGTCCTAAGACATTTGCTAGAATGTCTCGAAAGCGGAGAGGAGCTTGCCCCTTGCCTCGACTCATGACGGAAATCCAATTTCCAATACGTGTATCTCGGTTTTATTTGTAGAGCCTAGTAGGGCGACATGATAGATGGTACCCATGCCGCCTAGGATTGATATTTATGATTGAAATGTTTTGACACTATACACTTATTATAGTATCAAATGATTTGTTTTAAACGTACCAAGCATGTTTGGCTATTATAAGGGAAAACCCTATCCTCCGGCTTGCGTTACATTGTGTGATGGGACCTGGGTCTTATAATAGCTTCATTTTTTGAAAAAGCATTGCGTTGTTTACCTATTTGCACTGGTATTCTTGGGAGGAAACCCGTTCCGTGTTATACGGCGTGGTCCCTTGAATTACTCTCTTTTAAAGTCAAATTATAAATAACTGTTTTAGTTCTCACACCAGTCACATGACTGACCTGGAGTTTATTGTTTTAACCTAAACTCTAGATGCCCTTATTTTCGACACGGGCAGCTAGCAGTTTTGGTTTTGAGATTTATATTCACAGGATCCTGGTTTACAGCTGGAATGATATCCGGAAAGCTCTGTATCCGTATATCACCTTCAGTTGTGCTTTGTAGTATTTTCCGTTGCTATGTAATTTATTGTAATCTCTGATATTTATTGAATGTATATTTATTCATACTCTGTATATTTTGTATCTGATGGAATTGCTGTTATAGCATTGAAATGTTCTTCTGTTTGTGTTCCAATTTGTCCTGTTCTCAAAACGATCAGGGGTTTCGAACTGTCTAGATCGGTTTGACGACTGATTCAGATCGAGCGAAATTCCCGGCCGTCACATTTGGTATCAGAGCTTTGGTTTACAGAGCTCGAGAACGAGACACATTAGAACCATACGAAAGAATTCATCAGATATTGGATTAGTAATATCCAATTGGAATGACTCGTTAGAGATAGGATCAGTAGTATCCTAGAACGAGTGTGAAGAGTATATTTTTCAAATGAAAACAATTTTGTTTTGAAAATTTAAATCGTTTTATTCGTATTTGAATAATTTATTTATATTGATTTGGACAATCTAATATATAAAAGTTTTGCATATACGCGTCATGAACGTATATTCGAAGTTTTAATATATTAGATAGATATAGAATCACACTCTAGTCGCCCGGAGATGATTCTACTGATGACTATATAGCATCAGTAGTGTGTGTTCGTGTTTCGAAGGTGTGATATCTATATATTTCCATTAGGCTGGTGTGAGAACCAAAATATAGCTAGAATACATTGTTGTGAATTGGCATCAAAAACATGATTTTTGTATATGTATCAAATTATGAATTTGAAACTCTAATTCACTAATTGATTGATGTTTGTGTTGTTTGTTTATTTGTTTATTTGTTTGAAAATTTTGAACCATTATGCCTAATTGCATCAAATATTGAATTATATTAAGAATTGGTCGCATTTGCTTGCATATACATGTACTTACATTGAACAGGTCATAGCAAGGAGGCTAGAGCAGAGAATAAAATTTGTTTGCCCGACAAATAGGTACATGTTTACTATATAATTTACTGTTTTGTTTGGGTGATGATGCTTTTATGAGCCTATTGGCTAGCCGCTTGGCCTTTTCTTTTTCTTTTTGAGATCAGAAGGCCTGTATGGCAATTTCGGGATTTTCCCGTGGCTCCCGGTGCAGGGGAGGTTATGGCGAAATTTTTCGAAAATTTAGGGTGTTTGCCAAATTTTTGAAAATTTGAAAATTCTCAGAAACTGAAAAGTTGGAAAATGGAAGCCAGATCGAACGTAGAGTTGATTGATCAAACCACTTTCGACTTTGTTCCTTTTCGGGGACGAAATGTTTTAAGTGGGGGAGATTGTAACAACCCGAAAATCTGGACCAGTTTAAAATTTTTATTTTGGCAATTTTGGCGAATTTTGATCATTTAAAATGAATTATTTTAAATAATATCAACGAGAAATTTATTTTGAATATAATTCGAAATGTATATATTATATACGTCGTTGTTAGAATATAATAATTATATATAATTATAAACAGAATTGAAAATGGCGCGGTAGTTCGATAATTCGATTTCAAACTTCAATTGAATGTACCGGGTGCAAAACAATCCGGATTTTAGTGAAACCAAAAACAATAGGATCTAATTGATGATATCTTTCCAACAAATCCGAAAAATCGATATTTCATAGCGGGATTAAAAAGATATGTCCAGTTGAAAATTCTGAATAGTCGCTATGGAATTCAGGCCCTTAAAAAGGGGAATTTTGCAAACGACCTCGGATTTTGACGAAACCACTTTTGTTGGATCTGTGATGTCAAGTCATTGCTAGATTCCAAATTTCATAACTTTTCGAATCAATATGTGAGCGTGGCAAAAGAAAACGTGTTTGACCAGTTTCAGTTGATTTTAATCGACTGGAAAATGGTCATTTTTCCAACGGTCTCGGAATTCGACGAAACTAGTTTTGTTAGGACCGTATCGTCAATACGAAGCTAGAAAATATTTTTCTTGAATTTTTCGAGCTAGTATGTGACCTCGGTAAATTGAAATGCGCGTTCAAATTCAATATGTAGAGTTATATGTTGATTTTAACGAAAACTGATCGAAACAGTCGAATCAGCCTATGATACATATCCCATTGTGTTTGGAATGGGGGTAATTAGCTATGGACGACAGGCGGTGGGTTTCGTTTTGAGTTCGTCAATAAAAGTAAACTCTTTAGAGAATTAATTAATAAAATAATAATATATATAAACCTACTTTCTCTCCCTTACTCAGTTAAAACCCCCCCGCTACCAATCGATTTCAATGAAAAAAATAAGAAAGAAAATTCGAAGGGGGGAAACGCACTGCCGCCCCTCGTCATCGCTTCCCCCGCCCCAACAGTGCGTCGCCGCTCCTCAGGAGGCAGGGCCGCCTCCCATCGCCCCCCCCCATCACAACCCTACTCCGTTCAAAGCGCACCCCCCCCCCCAAAGAAACCCGAACCCTAGACCTCCCTCCCAACCGCCGACGAGGCCTCCAGCCTCTGACCCACCGCCTCGACGCCCTCCAACGCCACAGCAACTCCTCCTCCTTTCAAAACAAAGGTAAATACTTACATATTTCAGTTTTATTTTATTTTATTATTTTTCTATAAAACTGAAAATTAAAGTGATGATTTTTAATCAAGAAAGATTAGATTTTTAAAATAGAAAAGATTAGATTTTTTAAAATAGAAAAGATTAGATTTTTAAAATAGAAAAGATTAGATTTTTAAAAGGAAGAAAGACGATATTTTTAATTGGAGAAAGGCGTGATTTTTACATATGTAATGAATTAAAAATATAATTTTTATCGTATGCAAAGGTAGAAAATATAATTTTCATATTATATAGATAATAAAAATATAATCTTTTATATTTTAGAAATATAAAAATATAATTTTTATATAGGTAAGAAAGTAAAAATTCGATTTTTATATATTGAATAGCAAAGTAAAAATTCGATTTTTATACATTGAATAGCGAAGTAAAAATTCGATTTTTATATATTGAATAGCAAAGTAAAAATTCGATTTTTACATATTGAATAGTGAAGTGAAAATGTGATTTTTTATATATAGTGGCTACGGGCAACGAAAGCGACAAAAAGACGAGAATGGCGATGATTTCTCTAAATGAAGTGTCGTGGAGTTGGGATAGCTATTGGTGAGAACTTCTCACTCTTCAATTTCTTTTTCTAGTTATATATATACTAGGATGCAGACGGTGTTTAGTAGCACCCGACACAATCGTCCACAGACCATGGACTTGTTTGTTTGGTTGTGTAGTTGGTTAGATTATTTGGTTTGAATTGAATTGCTTGGTGAAATGGAACGGATTTGATTGATGTGTGAATGGCGTGGGCCTTCACTAGACCGGGGATAAGGCTAGGCCTTGTCCCGTTTCTAGTATCGTGCCGTTATGCCGCCGAAATTTTCTAAAATAAGTTAGAAAAAAAATATCATTTTTATTTTGTAAATGAACTGAATAAAAATCCATGTGTTAAAATAAAATATTTTATCGTTAAAAATATAATTTTTAGCGTGAATGTGAATAAATAAATATTTATAAACAAATCGACCGATTTGTTTATATACACTGATTTGACTGATATCGATTGGGTCGATAAATTTTACACATCGCCCAACTGCACAAATAAAATCTGTGTTTGATTGTTTGAAACTCCACACGGGTATTGGGATAATATATGACATACACTAATCCCAATAATTAGTTGTATGTCGATCGATTGATTGACAGGCTGTTATAAGCGTTAGATATCTATATTTAATGCTTATACAGTGTAGTGCACTTTGGATGATGGTTGATTATTTATCGTTGCTATTATATATATGTGTTGTATGGAATCCATATAATTGACTTTATATGGTAATTGATTGGGCCTCATTCCAATTTAGAAAATAAAGAATAATATAAAATAAAGGTTCATGTGTTGACAGTACTCATCCGTTGAGATTAGTCATGTGTTGAACGAAATATTTTAATAATAGAAATATTTGAAATTGAAATATTTGAAAAGGAAATATTTGAAAAAGAAATATTTGAAATAGAATATTTGAAAATAGAAATATATGAAGCCGTGTTGATTAGATTGACGCCATTTTGACGTGAACGATATTTATATCGATTTTATTCATTTTAAAATGAATATTAAAAAGTGATTTCGAAATCGAATATTTTGAAATGAAATTTGAATTTGAATTGAATAGAAAACGAATTCGAATTGAATATATAATGAATTTGATTTCAATTGAATATATAACGAATTTGATTTCAATTGAATATATAACGAATTTGATTTCAATTGAATATATAATGAATTTGATTTCAATTGAATATATAAGGAATTTGATTTCAATTGAATTTATAATGAATTTGATTTGAATAGAAAACGAATTTGATTTCAATTGAATATATAACGAATTTGATTTCAATTGAATTTATAATGAATTTGATTTGAATAGAAAACGAATTTGATTTCAATTAAATATATAACGAATTTGATTTCAATTGAATATATAATGAATTTGATTTGAATAGAAAACGAATTTGATTTCAATTGAATATATAACGAATTTGATTTCAATTGAATATATAACGAATTTGATTTGAATAGAAAACGAATTTGATTTCAATTGAATATATAACGAATTTGATTTGAATGGAAAACGAATTGAATTCGAATTGAATTTTAATGAATTTTTAAACGAATTTATAAGGAAAAATTCAATTTTGATTTGGATTGAAATGGAAATTGAAAAAGTTTTTGAAACGAATTTAAAATTAATTATAAAACTTTGTTTTAAATAGAAATCGACGAAATATATATACAATATATATATATATATATTATATATATAATGGCCTAAATAGAACGCGACGCGACGCGGCAGTTCGCGAATTTCGACCATTTATTTCAAACGGACATTACGGGAGATCCGATCGTCGGATTCTCCTAAAACCGGAACCGTTGGGTTCGTATCGAAAATAGCTTTCTAACGAATATTAGAAATTTGAAATCTAACGGGTGGATTTGGAGATACGTCCAAATCAAATTTGGAAAAGGTCGCTGTAAGTGCAGTTCGATGGCCGTTGATGGAAATCGACTGTACGGGCCTTGATAAAATTATTAAAAATAGTAATAATTTGTGTAAAATCATAAGAAATGATTTGGGAAAAATTGGGATGAAAAACTCCATATTTGAAAAGATAAAAATAGATTTTTATCGAAATAAACTAGTTCTGAACCAAAATTAAAACCCATTCATTTTTAAATAAATAAATTGGATTTGAAATGGGTCGTAAATAGAATTGATTTGTGGGTTTATCATGAAGGGTGTTTTAAATGACACTTGTTCTTTAACCCGATAAATAAATAGAATGTGATTTGGGTTTGTCGTGAACTGTGTTTTAAATGACATTAGTTCTTTAACCCAGTAAAAGGAGTTTTAATGAATCTATAATTGAATTGAAATGTAAATTGATAATCTAAACTATCGAATTTAGAAATTAAGCGAGAATGGAGTATCACCAGTTTTGCTCCGAAGCGATAGTTAAATCTTTAATTAGATTTGAACGTGAAATGGTAATTAATTTTACCGATAACACCGTGGTGTTAGATATGGAGTATTACCAGTTTTGCTTCATGGGATGAATAGGTTGGGATTGGGAAATAAAATAAATAATTACTTCGGTGTGGTTCGCTAATCTCGACTAGTTTGGAAAACCATAATTTGGTTTGAAATGTCATCCAAAGGAAGATTAAAGGATAAATTTTAAAGAATTTATCTTGGATAAAATTAATGGAAACCTTTCCCTAAAAATGTGATTTTGTGAATAAAAGAATATTCTGAATTGGAATGAGGCGTATGTTGTGTTTGTGTAACATTTGTTTTTAATATACGCGGGTCGTTCGGAAAGTCCGGGTTTATACCCATTCTGTATAACCGATTCGACGATATGTCGAAGATGAAGACGGTGGTTGAAGACCGGAAGTCTTCACATCGTTTGGGTGATTACTGATGATCTTGATTGGGCTGTACACCCAAGATGAGGGAATCAGTTGGTGGTCGTCCAAACGTACTTGGAGATCGATGGATATGCGAGGAAAGTGCCTCCGGTTTCGTTCAGACCCAGAACGAACTTGTAAATGGATTGTGTGTCTGACATTGGATTTTATTCTGTGTTGATTGATTTCTGTTAAATATATATCTATTTGGCGGCGGAGGATTTATTCTCTTGCTTAACGCCATTCTCTGAGACGTACGAGCTTAGAGGTTATATATCGATAGATATCAATCGCATGGCATGAATTGCCTGTGTGGCATACTGAGTTGCATGGATCAAGGCTTCTGTTGAAAAGCAAAGTCTTGTGGTTGATGATAAAAGCACAGCCTTTGTGGCGTAGCTTTGTGTATAGCGTGAATTCGCGAGCCTCACACCTCGGTATGAGTTAAAAATGGGATAAGGACTACAGGGAGAGCACGACGTTTCTTTCTAGCTTTGGTGGTGTTAGTGACTTACCAGCCCTGACATTTATATACTTTTCACCTATGTGGTTGTTGGATGAGGCGCCTCGATTTTAGGTCTGTAAGGACCGGGAAACGTGTGTTTAGGAATACTAATCCTCTAACGTAAGTGAGGACCGGCCCTAAAGATCCAGGATTGCCCAGAGTGTATAGTCCTGAGACATTTGCTAGAGTGTCTCGAAAACGGAGAGGAGCTTGCCCCTTGCCTCGACTCATGACGGAAATCCAATTTCCAATACGTGTATCTCGGTTTTATTTGTAGAGCCTAGTATGGCGACATGATAGATGGTACCCATGCCGCCTAGGATTGATATTTATGATTGAAATGTTTTGACACTATACACTTATTATAGTATCAAATGATTTGTTTTAAACGTACCAAGCATGTTTGGCTATTATAAGGGAAAACCATATCCTCCGGCTTGCGTTGCATTGTGTGATGGGACCTGGGTCTTATAATAACTTCATTTTTCGAAAAAGCATTGCGTTGTTTACCTATATGCACTGGTATTCTTGGGAGGAAACCTGTTCCGTGTTATACGGCGTGGTCCCTTGAATTACTCTCTTTTAAAGTCAAATTTTAAATAACTGTTTTAGTTCTCACACCAGTCACATGACTGACCTGGAGTTTATTGTTTTAACCTAAACTCTGGGTGCCCCTATTTTCGACACGGGCAACTAGTAGTTTTGGTTTTGCAGATTTATATTCACAGGATCCTGGTTTACAGCTGGAATGATATCCGGAAAGCTCTGTATCCGTATATCACCTTCAGTTGTGCTTTGTAGTATTTTCCGCTGCTATGTAATTTATTGTAATCTCTGATATTTATTGAATGTATATTTGTTCATACTCTGTATATTTTGTATCATTATGGAATTGTTGTAATAGCAATGAAATGTTCTTCTGTTTGTGTTCCAATTTGTCCTGTTCTCAAAACGATCAGGGGTTTCGAACGGTTTAGATCGGTTTATCGACTGATTCGGATCGAGCGAAATTCCCGGCCGTCACAATGTAAGTACCTTCTAGTTACACAAATGTAACAACCCGGAAAATCTGGGCCAGTTTAAAATTTTTATTTTGGCCATTTTAGCGAATTTTGAATATTTAAAATAGATTATTTTAAATAATATTGACGAGGAATTTATTTTGAATAGAATTCGACGTATATATTTATATACGTCGTCGTTAGAATATAAATATTTATATATAATTATAAATAGAATTGAAAATGGCGCGGTAGTTCGATAATTCGATTTCAAACTTCAATTGAATGTACCGGGTGCAAAACGATCCGGATTTTAGTGAAACCAAAAATAATGGAATCTAATAGTGAATATCTTTCCAACGAATCCGAAAAATCCAAAGTTCGTAGCGGCAATCAAAAGATATGTCCAGTCGAAAATTCTGAATAGTCGCTATGGAATTCAGGCCCTTAAAAATGGACATTTTGCAAATGACCTCGGATTTCGACGAAACCAGTTTTGTTAGGTCCGTGATGTCGAATTATTGCTAGATTTCAAATTTCATAATTTTTCGAATCAATATGTGAGCGTGGCAAAGGAAAACGTGTTTGACCAGTTTCAGTTGATTTTAATCGACTGGAAATTGGCCATTTTTCAAACGGTCTCAGAATTCGACGAAACTAGTTTTATTAGGACTGTATCGTCAATACGAAGCTAGAAAATATTTTTCGAGAATTTTTAGAGTTAGTATGTGACCCCGGTAATTTGAAATGTACGTTTAAAATTCAATAAAGTGATTTAAATGTAAATTTAACGGAAACTGATTCAAACAGTCGAATCAACCTACGAAACATGTCCCATTGTGTTCGGAATGGGGGTGATTAGCTAGGGGCGACAGTCGTTGGGCCTCATTTAGTGTTCGAATTAAAAGTCAACTTTTGAAATGAAATATAATATAATATAAAATTAAAACAAGCCCTCACTCACCTTTATCTCTCCTCATCCCCCCGTTATTTTCAGAAATCAATATTGAAAAAAAAAAAGAAAAAAAAAAGAAAAAAACCTAACGCTCGATCGCACTGCCGCCTCCCACCGCCGTCAGGCCACCCATCCGCCACCCTTCTCCGATCAACCCACGAGCCCCCCTTCACGCTCGCGCCTCCTCCCTTCAGGCTGACGCCGTCGAGCCTGCTTCTCCCTCCTCCTCACACCGCCCCTCTCCTTCTTCTACCCTCCGCTGCTTCGATCCCGCACCCCCCTCCTTCAAACACCACACCCTTGACCGCTCCGCTCCCCTTTTCGAACCCCCTGGCCTCGTCCACGCAACCAGCGCTGCCCGCCTGAAGCCCTCCCCCTCCTGCCGACGCGCAAGCACCCACCTCCCCTTCCTCGATCCGGAAGATAACACCCCCAGTCAACAACGAATACAGTAAGTTCATTTATTTTATTTTATTTTATTTTATTTTCCTTTCTTATATATGTAATTAAACGGATTATATATATATGATTTTGTTTTCTTTAAGCTAATAAAAATAGAGTTTTAATGGTTATAAAGATCGGATTTTTATACATGAATGGCAAAGTTAAAGATTTGATTTTTAGCGATAAAAAGATTTGATTTTTAGTTAGAAGAAAGGAAGTGATTTTTATGTAGACAACATAAAATAAAAACGAGATTTTTATTTATGTAGCGATATAAAGGTATAATCTTTATATAGAAAATAACGATATAAAGATTCGATTTTTACTATATGAATATCAAGGTAAAGATAGGATTTTTATCTATATAGTAGCGGTAGAAAAATGTGATTTTTATCTGCATAGTGTAGAAATAAAAATATAAATGCTATATAGAAATTAGCGTTATAAAAATATAATTTTTATATATTAAGGAGTGGAGTAAAATTTCGATTTTTATATATTGAATAACGAAGTCAAAATTCGATTTTTAAATATATGAAGTGAATATAAAAATATGATTTTTAAATTGAAAGTGAACAAATAAAAATGTGATTTTTATTTAAAGACATCAAAATATAAAAATGTGTGATTTTTATATATGTAGTGAAAGCGGTCAACGAAGATGACGAAGATGCGATAGCGATGAAGATTTCTATCAATGAAGTGCCGTGGAGCTAGGATAGCTATAAGTGAGAACTTCTCACCTTTCAATTTAATTTTCTAGTTATATATATATATACTAGGATGCAGACGGTGCTTAGTAGCACCCGACACAATCGTCCACAGACCATGGACTTGTTTGTTTGGTTGCATAGATTAGTTATATGATTTGATTTGAATTTGAATTGTTTGGTGAAATTGAATGGTTTGATTGATGTGTGAATGGCGTGGGCCTTCACTAGACCGGGGATAAGGCTAGGCCTTGTCCCGTTTCTAGTATCGTGCCGTTATGCCGCTGAAATTTTCTAAAATATGTTAGAAAAATAAAAATATCATTTTATTGAATAAATGAATTGAACAGAAATTCATAGGTTGAAATAAAATGTTTTATCGTTAAAAATATAATTTTTAACGTGAATATGAAAATAGTGAAGTGAACAAAATAAAATATTCATTTACAAACCGGACGGTTTGTTTATGTACACTGATTTGACTGACATTGATTGGGACGATAAATTTTACACATCGCCCAACTGCACAACTAAAATCTGTGTTTGATTGTTTGAAAACCCCACACGGGTGTTGGGATGAAATTTGAAGTTCACTCATCCTAATTGATTAAATATGTCGATCGATCGATTGACAGGCTGTTATAAGCGTTAGATATCTATATTTGATGCTTATACAGTGTAGTGCACTTTGGTTGATGGTTGATCATTTTTCAATGCTATTATATACATGTGTTGTGTGAAAATCCATATAATTAATTTTATATGGTAATTGATTGGGCCTCATTCCAGTTTAGAAATGGAAATATTTGAAATAGAAATTTTTGAAATAGAATATTTGAAAATAGAAATTTATGAAGTCGTGTTGATTAGTTTGACGCCATTTTGACGTGAACGATATTTATATCGATTTTAAACGATTTCGAAATGAATTGAATTGAAAACGAATTCAAAGTGAATTGAAAACGATTTCGAAATGAATTGAATTGAAAACGATTTCGAAATGAATTGAATTGAAAACGATTTCGAAATGAATTGAATTGAAAACGATTTCGAAATGAATTGAATTGAAAACGATTTCGAAATGAATTGAATTGAAAACGATTTCGAAATGAATTGAATTGAAAACGATTTCGAAATGAAGTGAATTGAAAACGATTTCGAAATGAAGTGAATTGAAAACGATTTCGAAATGAAGTGAATTGAAAACGATTTCGAAATGAAGTGAATTGAAAACGATTTCGAAATGAAGTGAAGTGAAAACGATTTCGAAATGAAGTGAATTGAAAACGATTTCGAAATGAAGTGAATTGAAAACGATTTCGAAATGAAGTGAATTGAAAACGATTTCGAAATAAATTGAATTGAAACGAATTCAAATTGAATTGAAATTTGAATTGAATAGAAATGAATTTTAAAACGAATCTATAAAGAAGAATTCAATTGTGATTTGAATTGAAAAGGAAGTTGAAAATGTTTTTGAACGAATTCAAAACTATTTATATAATTCGTTTCAAATAGAAATCGATGAAGTATATATTATATATATATTATATATATAATATAATGGCCTGAATAGAACGCGCCGCGCCGCGGCAGTTCGTGAATTTCGACCATTTATTTCAAACGGACATTACGGGAGATTCGACCGTCGGATTCTCCTAAAACCGGAACCGTTGGGTTCGTATCGAAAAGAGCTTTCTAACGAATATTAGAAACTAGAAATCTAAGGGTTGGATTTGGAATTATGTCCAAATCAAATTTGAAAAAGGTCGCTATAAGTGCAGTTCGATGGCCATTGATGAAAATCGACTGTACGGGCCTTGATAAAATTATTAAAAATAGTAATAATTGGTGTAAAATCATAAGAAATGATTTGTGAAGATTTGGGATGAAAAACTCCATATTTGAAAAGATAAAAATAGATTTTTATCGAAATGAACTAGTTTTGAGCTAGAATTATAATTCTATTTATTTTTAAATAAATAAATTGAATTTGAAAAGGGTTTTAAAAATAACCAAAATTTCCAATGATTGCATTGGAGTGGATTTGAACCGAAATTGTCGTCGGAATATTTCGATGTTGGAATTCGTGATTATACAGATGTTGTTATGGAAATTTGAAAGATATATATTTATATCGTTATTTCCAATACGACATTTGTTTGTCGTAGGATTTGATATTGAATATAAGCCGATATATTTTCTATTCAGAGCCTTGTATTGAATATCAAATGTGATTTGGGTTTGTCGTGAATGGTGCCTTCACTAACACTGTTCTTGAACCCAGTTGAGAAAAGATTAAATCTTTTTATTTAGATTTAATGAAGTGTACCAATTAAATAATATTTAATTGGAATTGAATTGATATTGATTTTTGGGTTTATCGTGGACAGTGTTTTAAATAACACTCGTTCTTTCACCCGATAATTAATGAATGTGATTTTGGGTTTATCGTGAACCGTGTTTTTAAATGACACTGATTCTTTGACCCAGTTGAAGATTAAAACTAAGTGGAGTTTTAATGAATCTTTAATTAGATTGAAATGATCGAAAATGGAGTATCACCAGTTTTGCTCCTGGCGATAGTTAAATCTTTAATTAGATTTGAACGTGAAATGGTAATTGAATTTACCGATAACACTGTGGTGTTAGATAGGAAGTATTACCAGTTTTACTTCATGGGATGAATAGGTTGGGATTGGGAAATAAAATAAATGATTACTTCGGTGTGGTTCGCTAATCCCGACTAGTTTGAATTGATATTCAAAGGAGATTAAAGAATAAATTTAAAGAATTTATCTTGGATAAAATTAATGGGAACTTTTCCCAAAGTATAGGAATATTTGAACGAAAGAATATTCCGAATTGGAATGAGGCGTATGTTGTGTGTGTAACACTTTTATAATATATACGCGAGTTATTCAGAAAGACCGGGTTTATCCCATTCTGAATAACTGATTCGACGTGGTGTCGAAGATGAAGACGGTGGTCGAAGACCGGAAGTTTTCACGTCGTTTGGGTGATTACTGATGATCTTGATTGGGCTGTACACCCAAGAAGATAGAAACAGTTGGTGATCGTCCAGACGTACTTGGAGATCGATGGATATGCGGGGTACTAGGTGCCTCCGGTTTCGTTCAGACCCAGAACGAACTTGTAAATGGACTCTGTGTCTGACATTGGATTTTAGTCCGTGTGATTGATCTCTATTAAATATATATCTGTTTGGCGGCGGAGAATTTATTCTCTTTCTTAACGCCCTTCTCTGAGACGTACGAGCTCAGGGGTTATATATTGATGGATATCAAACGCATGGAGTGAATTGCCTGTGTGGCATGCCTAAGTGGCAATTGATCGAGGCTTCTGTTGAAAAGCAAAGTCTTGTGGTGATGATCAAAGCACGGCCTTTGTGGCGTAGCTTTGTGTAACGTTTGCTTCGCGAGTTTCACACCCGGTATGAACCAAAAACGGGAGGGGACATCAGGGAGGACTTGCGTTTCTTTCTAGCTAGAAGTGGCGTCAGTGGTTTTACACGCCCTGACGAGTTTGACTTATGTGGTTGTTGCTATTGCGAGGCGCCTCGGATTGATCGGTCGTTCTCGAACCGATGGAGTCATTTGGTTGGCTCATTTACGCCCCAAAGGGCGGGGGAAACGTAGTGTTCAGGGTTTAAGTTTAATCCACATCGGTGGACCGGCCCTGTCGCTCCAAGGTCACTCGAGCTCTGACCTGTGGCTCGGGCTAGAGAGTCACGAATCGGTTGAGGACTATCTTTTGCCTCGGTTCATAGACGGAAATCCAATTTCCAAATACGTGACATCTGCGGTTTTATTTGTAAACCTATATATGGCGACATGATATATGGTACCCATGCCACCTATGATTGATACTTATGATTTGAAGTTGTTTTATACACTATGCACTTATAATAGTATCAAATGATTTGTTTTAACCGTATCAAGCATGTTTGGCTGTTATAAGGGAAAACCCTATCCTCGGATGCGTTGCATTGTGTGATGGGACCTGGGTCTTATAACAGCTTCATTTTTCTTTATTTAGCATTGCGCTGTTTGTTTTATGCACTGGTATTCTTGGGAGGAAACCCGTTCCGTGTTATACGGCGTGGTCCCTTGATTTACCTAATGATTTAAAATAAAGATTAATAACTGTTTTAGTTCTCACACCAGTCACATGACTGACCTGGAGTTTATTGTTTTAACCTAAACTCTGGGTGCCCTTATTTTCGACACGGGCAGCTAGTAGTTTTGGTTTTGCAGATTTATATTCACAGGATCCTGGTTTACAGCTGGAATGATATCCGGAAAGCTTTGTATCCGTATATCTACTTCTAGTTGTGTATTGTATTATTTTCCGCTGCTATGTATTTAAATGTAATTTAAATCTCTGATATTTCTGTGTAATATTCATTTATACTCTGTATATTCTTGTAATCTGATGCATTGTTGTAATATACAGTGAAATGTTCTTTTATATGCGTTCTGTTGTGGCTTGTCCTCGAACTATCCGACGCTTTCCTTTACGGGGAAGTTTCGGGTCTTTACACGTGGTATCAGAGCTTTGGTTTACAAAGCAGAGAACAAGGCACATTAGAACTATACGAAAGAATTCATCAGATATTGGATTAGTAATATCCAATTAGAATGACTCGTTAGAGATAGGATCAGTAGTATCCTAGAACTGGTGTGAAGAGTATATTTTTCAAATAAAAACAAAATTTGTTTTGAAAATTTAAATCAACTATTCGTATTTGATTATTTGTTTATATTGATTTTGGACAATTCAGTATATAAAGAATTTGCATATACGCCTTGCAAACGTATATTCAAAGTTTTAATATACTGGATGGATATGGAATCACATTCTAGTCGCCCGGAGATGGTACTGATGATTGTCATGACATCATCAGTATTTATGTTCGTGTTTCGAAGGTGTGATTTTCTATATATTTCCATTAGACTGGTGTGAGGACCAAAATTAGATAGGGCCTATTGTTGTGATTTGGCATCAAAACAAGATTTTCAGTATATGTATCAAAATTATGAATTTGATAATCTAATTCACTAATAGATTGATGTTTGTGTTGTTTGTTTATTTGTTTGCTAATTTTTAGCCATTTAGCCTAATTGAATCACATATTGAATTGTATTGAAAATTGGTCGCATTTGCTTGCATATACATATATATCATTGAACAGGTCATAGCAAGGAGGCTAGAGCCAGAGAATAAAATTTGTTAGCCCGACAAATAGGTACATGTTTACTACATAATTTCCTGTTTTGTTTGGGTGATGATGATTTTGTGAGCCTATTGGCTAGCCGCTTGGCTTTTTCTTTTTCTTTTTGAGATCTGAAGGACCGGGGAAGCTATTTGAAATTCCCCGATGCTCCCATTGCAGGGGAGGTTATGGCGAAATTTTTCGAAAATTTAGGGTGTTAGCCAAATTTTTGAAGTTTTGAAAATTCTCAGAAACTAAAGAGTTGGAGAATGGAAGTCAGATCGAGCGTAGAGTTAATTAATCAAACCACTTTCGACTTTGTTCCTTTTCGGGGACGAAAAGTTTTAAGTGGGGGAGATTGTAACAACCCGGAAAATCTGGGCCAGTTTAAAATTTTTATTTTGGCCATTTTAGCGAATTTTGAATATTTAAAATAGATTATTTTAAATAATATTGACGAGGAATTTATTTTGAATAGAATTCGACGTATATATTTATATACGTCGTCGTTAGAATATAAATATTTATATATAATTATAAATAGAATTGAAAATGGCGCGGTAGTTCGATAATTCGATTTCAAACTTCAATTGAATGTACCGGGTGCAAAACAATCCGGATTTTAGTGAAACCAAAAATAATGGAATCTAATAGTGAATATCTTTCCAACGAATCCGAAAAATCCAAAGTTCGTAGCGGGAATCAAAAGATATGTCCAGTCGAAAATTCTGAATAGTCGCTATGGAATTCAGGCCCTAAAAATGGACATTTTGCAAATGACCTCGGATTTCGACGAAACCAGTTTTGTTAGGTCCGTGATGTCGAATTATTGCTAGATTTCAAATTTCATAATTTTTCGAATCAATATGTGAGCGTGGCAAAGGAAAACGTGTTTGACCAGTTTCAGTTGATTTTAATCGACTGGAAATTGGCCATTTTTCAAACGGTCTCAGAATTCGACGAAACTAGTTTTATTAGGACTGTATCGTCAATACGAAGCTAGAAAATATTTTTCGAGAATTTTTAGAGTTAGTATGTGACCCCGGTAATTTGAAATGTACGTTTAAAATTCAATAAAGTGATTTAAATGTAAATTTAACGGAAACTGATTCAAACAGTCGAATCAACCTACGAAACATGTCTCATTGTGTTCGGAATGAGGGTGATTAGCTAGGGGCGACAGTCGTTGGGCCTCATTTAGTGTTCGAATTAAAAGTCAACTTTTGAAATGAAATATAATATAATATAAAATTAAAACAAGCCCTCACTCCCCTTTATCTCTCCTCATCCCCCCGTTATTTTCAGAAATCAATATTGAAAAAAAAAAAAAAAAAAAAACTAACGCTCGATCGCACTGCCGCCTCCCACCGCCGTCAGGCCACCCATCCGCCTCCCTTCTCCGATCAACCCACGAGCCCCCCTTCACGCTCGCGCCTCCTCCCTTCAGGCTGACGCCGTCGAGCCTGCTTCTCCCTCCTCCTCACACCGCCCCTCTCCTTTTTCTACCCTCCGCTACTTCGATCCCGCACCCCCCTCCTTCAAACGCCACACCCTTGACCGCTCCGCTCCCCTTTTCGAACCCCCTGGCCTCGTCCACGCAGCCAGCGCTGCCCGCCTGAAGCCCTCCCCCTCCTGCCGACGCGCAAGCACCCACCTCCCCTTCCTCGATCCGAAAGATAACACCCCCAGTCAACAACGAATACAGTAAGTTCATTTATTTTATTTTATTTTATTTTCCTTTCTTATATATGTAATTAAACAGATTATATATATATGATTTTGTTTTCTTTAAGCTAATAAAAATAGAGTTTTAATGGTTATAAAGATCGGATTTTTATACATGAATGGCAAAGTTAAAGATTTGATTTTTAGCGATAAAAAGATTTGATTTTTAGTTAGAAGAAAGGAAGTGATTTTTATGTAGACAACATAAAATAAAAACGAGATTTTTATTTATGTAGCGATATAAAGGTATAATCTTTATATAGAAAATAGTGATATAAAGATTCGATTTTTACTATATGAATATCAAGGTAAAGATAGGATTTTTATCTATATAGTAGCGGTAGAAAATTGTGATTTTTATCTGCATAGTGTAGAAATAAAAATATAAATTCTATATAGAAATTAGCGTTATAAAAATATAATTTTTATATATTAAGGAGTGGAGTAAAATTTCGATTTTTATATATTGAATAACGAAGTCAAAATTCGATTTTTAAATATATGAAGTGAATATAAAAATATGATTTTTAAATTGAAAGTGAACAAATAAAAATGTGATTTTTATTTAAAGACATCAAAATATAAAAATGTGTGATTTTTATATATGTAGTGAAAGCGGTCAACGAAGATGACGAAGATGCGATAGCGATGAAGATTTCTATCAATGAAGTGCCGTGGAGCTAGGATAGCTATAAGTGAGAACTTCTCACCTTTCAATTTAATTTTCTAGTTATATATATATATACTAGGATGCAGACGGTGCTTAGTAGCACCCGACACAATCGTCCACAGACCATGGACTTGTTTGTTTGGTTGCATAGATTAGTTATATGATTTGATTTGAATTTGAATTGTTTGGTGAAATTGAATGGTTTGATTGATGTGTGAATGGCGTGGGCCTTCACTAGACCGGGGATAAGGCTAGGCCTTGTCCCGTTTCTAGTATCGTGCCGTTATGCCGCTGAAATTTTCTAAAATATGTTAGAAAAATAAAAATATCATTTTATTGAATAAATGAATTGAACAGAAATTCATAGGTTGAAATAAAATGTTTTATCGTTAAAAATATAATTTTTAACGTGAATATGAAAATAGTGAAGTGAACAAAATAAAATATTCATTTACAAACCGGACGGTTTGTTTATGTACACTGATTTGACTGACATTGATTGGGACGATAAATTTTACACATCGCCCAACTGCACAACTAAAATCTGTGTTTGATTGTTTGAAAACCCCACACGGGTGTTGGGATGAAATTTGAAGTTCACTCATCCTAATTGATTAAATATGTCGATCGATCGATTGACAGGCTGTTATAAGCGTTAGATATCTATATTTGATGCTTATACAGTGTAGTGCACTTTGGTTGATGGTTGATCATTTTTCAATGCTATTATATACATGTGTTGTGTGAAAATCCATATAATTAATTTTATATGGTAATTGATTGGGCCTCATTCCAGTTTAGAAAAGGAAATATTTGAAATAGAAATTTTTGAAATAGAATATTTGAAAATAGAAATTTATGAAGTCGTGTTGATTAGTTTGACGCCATTTTGACGTGAACGATATTTATATCGATTTTAAACGATTTCGAAATGAATTGAATTGAAAACGAATTCAAAGTGAATTGAAAACGATTTCGAAATGAATTGAATTGAAAACGATTTCGAAATGAATTGAATTGAAAACGATTTCGAAATGAATTGAATTGAAAACGATTTCGAAATGAATTGAATTGAAAACGATTTCGAAATGAATTGAATTGAAAACGATTTCGAAATGAATTGAATTGAAAACGATTTCGAAATGAATTGAATTGAAAACGATTTCGAAATGAAGTGAATTGAAAATGATTTCGAAATGAAGTGAATTGAAAACGATTTCGAAATGAAGTGAATTGAAAACGATTTCGAAATGAATTGAATTGAAAACGATTTCGAAATGAATTGAATTGAAACGAATTCAAATTGAATTGAAATTTGAATTGAATAGAAATGAATTTTAAAACGAATCTATAAAGAAGAATTCAATTGTGATTTGAATTGAAAAGGAAGTTGAAAATGTTTTTGAAACGAATTCAAAACTATTTATATAATTCGTTTCAAATAGAAATCGACGAAGTATATATTATATATATTATATATATAATATAATGGCCTGAATAGAACGCGCCGCGCCGCGGCAGTTCGTGAATTTCGACCATTTATTTCAAACGGACATTACGGGAGATCCGACCGTCGGATTCTCCTAAAACCGGAACCGTTGGGTTCGTATCGAAAAGAGCTTTCTAACGAATATTAGAAATTAGAAATCTAACGGTTGGATTTGGAATTATGTCCAAATCAAATTTGAAAAAGGTCGTTATAAGTGCAGTTCGATGGCCATTGATGGAAATCGACTGTACGGGCCTTGATAAAATTATTAAAAATAGTAATAATTGGTGTAAAATCATAAGAAATGATTTGTGAAGATTTGGGATGAAAAACTCCATATTTGAAAAGATAAAAATAGATTTTTATCGAAATGAACTAGTTTTGAGCTAGAATTATAATTCTATTTATTTTTAAATAAATAAATTGAATTTGAAAAGGGTTTTAAAAATAACCAAAATTTCCAATGATTGCATTGGAGTGGATTTGAACCGAAATTGTCGTCGGAATATTTCGATGTTGGAATTCGTGATTATACAGATGTTGTTATGGAAATTTGAAAGATATATATTTATATCGTTATTTCCAATACGACATTTGTTTGTCGTAGGATTTGATATTGAATATAAGCCGATATATTTTCTATTCAGAGCCTTGTATTGAATATCAAATGTGATTTGGGTTTGTTGTGAATGGTGCCTTCACTAACACTGTTCTTGAACCCAGTTGAGAAAAGATTAAATCTTTTTATTTAGATTTAATGAAGTGTACCAATTAAATAATATTTAATTGGAATTGAATTGATATTGATTTTTGGGTTTATTGTGGACAGTGTTTTAAATAACACTCGTTCTTTAACCCGATAATTAATGAATGTGATTTTGGGTTTATCGTGAACCGTGTTTTTAAATGACACTGATTCTTTGACCCAGTTGAAGATTAAAACTAAGTGGTGTTTTAATGAATCTTTAATTAGATTGAAATGATCGAAAATGGAGTATCACCAGTTTTGCTCCTGGCGATAGTTAAATCTTTAATTAGATTTGAACGTGAAATGGTAATTGAATTTACCGATAACACTGTGGTGTTAGATAGGAAGTATTACCAGTTTTACTTCATGGGATGAATAGGTTGGCATTGGAAAATAAAATAAATGATTACTTCGGTGTGGTTCGCTAATCCCGACTAGTTTGAATTGATATTCAAAGGAGATTAAAGAATAAATTTAAAGAATTTATCTTGGATAAAATTAATGGGAACTTTTCCCAAAGTATAAGAATATTTGAATGAAAGAATATTCTGAATTGGAATGAGGCGTATGTTGTGTGTGTGTAACACTTTTATAATATATACGCGAGTTATTCAGAAAGACCGGGTTTATCCCATTCTGAATAACTGATTCGACGTGGTGTCGAAGATGAAGACGGTGGTCGAAGACCGGAAGTCTTCACGTCGTTTGGGTGATTACTGATGATCTTGATTGGGCTGTACACCCAAGAAGATGGAAACAGTTGGTGATCGTCCAGACGTACTTGGAGATCGATGGATATGCGGGGTACTAGGTGCCTCCGGTTTCGTTCAGACCCAGAACGAACTTGTAAATGGACTGTGTGTCTGACATTGGATTTTAGTCCGTGTGATTGATCTCTATTAAATATATATCTGTTTGGCGGCGGAGAATTTATTCTCTTGCTTAACGCCCTTCTCTGAGACGTACGAGCTCAGGGGTTATATATTGATGGATATCAAACGCATGGAGTGAATTGCCTGTGTGGCATGCCTAAGTGGCAATTGATCGAGGCTTCTGTTGAAAAGCAAAGTCTTGTGGTGATGATCAAAGCACGGCCTTTGTGGCGTAGCTTTGTGTAACGTTTGCTTCGCGAGTTTCACACCCGGTATGAACCAAAAACGGGAGGGGACATCAGGGAGGACTTGCGTTTCTTTCTAGCTAGAAGTGGCGTCAGTGGTTTTACACGCCCTGACGAGTTTGACTTATGTGGTTGTTGCTGTTGCGAGGCGCCTCGGATTGATCGGTCGTTCTCGAACCGATGGAGTCATTTGGTTGGCTCATTTACGCCCCAAAGGGCGGGGAAACGTAGTGTTCAGGGTTTAAGTTTAATCCACATCGGTGGACCGGCCCTGTCGCTCCAAGGTCACTCGAGCTCTGACCTTTGGCTCGGGCTAGAGAGTCACGAATCGGTTGAGGACTATCTTTTGCCTCGGTTCATAGACGGAAATCCAATTTCCAAATACGTGACATCTGCGGTTTTATTTGTAAACCTATATATGGCGACATGATATATGGTACCCATGCCGCCTATGATTGATACTTATGATTTGAAGTTGTTTTATACACTATGCACTTATAATAGTATCAAATGATTTGTTTTAACCGTATCAAGCATGTTTGGCTGTTATAAGGGAAAACCCTATCCTCGGATGCGTTGCATTGTGTGATGGGACCTGGGTCTTATAACAGCTTCATTTTTCTTTATTTAGCATTGCGCTGTTTGTTTTATGCACTGGTATTCTTGGGAGGAAACCCGTTCCGTGTTATACGGCGTGGTCCCTTGATTTACCTAATGATTTAAAATAAAGATTAATAACTGTTTTAGTTCTCACACCAGTCACATGACTGACCTGGAGTTTATTGTTTTAACCTAAACTCTGGGTGCCCTTATTTTCGACACGGGCAGCTAGTAGTTTTGGTTTTGCAGATTTATATTCACAGGATCCTGGTTTACAGCTGGAATGATATCCGGAAAGCTTTGTATCCGTATATCTACTTCTAGTTGTGTATTGTATTATTTTCCGCTGCTATGTATTTAAATGTAATTTAAATCTCTGATATTTCTGTTTAATATTCATTTATACTCTGTATATACTTGTAATCTGATGCATTGTTGTAATATACAGTGAAATGTTCTTTTATATGCGTTCTGTTGTGGCTTGTCCTCGAACTATCCGACGCTTTCCTTTACGGGGAAGTTTCGGGTCTTTACAACAAACTATGCTAGTTTCATGTTAAAAATAGACTACTTGATGTATAGTTAGTTTGCACCCTTGGTTCATGACAAATAGTGGACAAATTTATGACATGTAACATACTTGACATTATGCCTAGTTATATGTGTATAGAACCATGTTGGGCAAGTTTAAAAGTATGCCATTTCATGTGACATCAAGTTAGCTATGTTCTCATTTGAATGCAAGTTTACCTGATCCATAATCTATGTTAATGTAAATGCTATACTGCAAGTTCATGCGCCACACACTTTTATGTAATTCTAGAATATGTCATGATTATGTGTTCCCCTTTTTTTCTTTCTTTTCATGTTTATAAGTTGGGCTAAATTGTTAAGCCCAACATATGTTATAATGTTGCGTAAGTTTGGATGGGGGTAATAACGTTGGGTTTATAATAAAATACCTGTATTGGCATGTTTGGCACATGCCAATGACTTGTGACATATTAAGCGGCATAAATTGTTATACCCAAAACTGGTGAATTTGGATAATTGGGCCATAAACATTTACATACAAAATGAATAGTGACAAATATGTAAATTAGAAAAATACGAGTATGCTTAACTCGAGGTTGGATTGAGTTGTGATGTAAACCTGCCCGGACCCGCCCGGTTGTCCAGTAATCACAACAATACCTATCCAATGTGGGTGGTTAAGGCATTGAGCCCAATAAGGACCCGAGGTTAGATTGAGTTGCGGTGTAAACCTGCCCGGAACCGACCGGCATATCCAGTTACCGCAACAAAACGTGTCTAATGTGAGTGATTGGTACTTTAATTAAAAAGCTAAGTCAGGACTGGTAGGGTTAAGTCACTTAAGAAAATACTTAACCAAATTCACATGCTAACTGAACTAGTGATTGGGGGTTAGGTTCATACAGACACTTAACCAACTTAGCATGTGGACTAGAAAACCCTAGTAACGAGGACCCATTTCAGCAGTAAGCCAATAAGGTGTATCAGGGTACCCTGAAACTAGGCAGGGTGGGGCACGATTACTGGGCTGATTGTAAGCGGTCAAAGCAACGGCGGTGGTGCAGCAGTGTAGGTTCAAACAGAGTGCGGGCGTGCACACACTCCGGCGTTGAAAAATTAATCACTGGGCACCAGTAGTGTACCTTTGCATTCTAGAATTGTGTCGGGTCGCCACCACGGGACTCGATACACCCTATGGTGGGACCAGCATAGGTAGCTAGACTCTTGGGGGCCGTTAGACACAGGTGTTTATGCGAGTAGGAGCCAATCATTAGAAAGGGATCATTTCACCCAAACTTATGGGGTGTCGGTCGGAACAAGTACTAGTGGGTGCAGAGATTAATATGAGGTGCGATAGTAATTTCGGTTCTAAACCGCTTGTCTTAGCTTATAGTATTTTTCCCATTTTCAGTTATGCTAGTCATATCCTTTTCCTTATTCATATACCAAAGTACCATTAGACTTACCAAGCTTTATGTCTGATTCTACTTTTCTTTCGCCCCTTTTGTCTTTCGTTCCCCCCCCCCCCCCCCCCGGTCCACAGGGAGGAAACAATTCAGCCTAGTCAAACTCTTTGCAAGCTTCGGGATAGTGATGTATGGTTTGGACCTTCTTTACATGGCTATGGCTTTTGGACACGTTGTGGGGATTTATGCAGTTTTTGGTTTATGTTGCTTCTTTAAGTTGTTTTTAATTCAAGACAGTATTTGTTGTAATAATGGAAAGTTTTATTTTATGGAAGTGATTTGTATGGACAAGTACTTGTGAAATGAAAGTTGGTTTATTTTCCGCTGCTTATACTAGTGTTTAATATCTATCTTGTGTTTTATCTGTGACTTGTACCTATAAACCTCCTCCAAAATTAAGGCATTTCTTTTGAGAGTGACCTTAACAGAGGTGGGATGTTTCATAAATCGTAAGGAAATGGAATCTAGAGCATACCATGACAATGTAAAATAATTAAGTCTATTGACCATCATTAAGAAATAGAGCCCAAGAGTGGAAGTAAGGCAATTGGTAAGAAAATCTGGCAATTTTGAGAAGGCAGAAGGATCTTTTAAGTGGTGAGATAACCGAGCTCCGCATAGCCTATTAGGCCCTTCAAAAAATATTGGAATCATCATACACAACCATCCAGGTGATGCTACGCTGATTATTATTATTAGAGAAGAAGTTAAAATGATCAAGGAGAATAAGATAGTTTGATAAAGAAAACAAAGGCAATGAAGACGGAAACACGCATTACATTTGACACGGGAAGGGAAAATAAAACCATTTAAAAAATAAACAATAATAATCACTTTATAAAACTTGCATCCTTCTTTAAATTCCTACTCATATTTCAGATCATACTCAATTAACACTTGTTGTACAACCAATTTCAATACATATAGGAAATTCTTTTATAATATCATATTTTTCATAACTACTGTAGTTATAGAGTTGATAAATACTATGATAAAAATTAAATTATATAATAAAACCAAACTATCTTTATGACTTCAATATATTAACTTCAAATTTCATCATGTACAATTGAAAATCGTAGAGTTTTTAATTTGTTAGTCTTTTTGTATGAGTTTCAGTGGATTACATTGGCTGCAGTTACTTTCTCAAGTGTAACTTCATATAATGAACAACCATAATTATAAAATTGCATCGTTTTAACATACTTGAAAATCCCTTCTTGAGCTCCACCTTTTAATTTTGCTTCCAGGTTGACCAGATATTTATGTCGATTCCATTCTGTTAAATTCTTGTTACTTTCTGCTTCCAACTCTTCAACTTCTATTTAGTCCTCCCAGGCATCATTCTCGGTCAATCCATGTATTCCTGCATCAAAATCTGAAGTCACCTTAAAACCCACCTCTAGTCACTGCCAATTGTTGTTCCACCATGTCTTGTTTGAAGATTGACTTGGTTATATGTGAACCAATTCGTATTACATTTTTACAATAATATTGTACATATGAATTAGATAACCTACTGGATAAAATAAGTATCGTTGATTATACAGATATCAGAGATATACAATCTGCTATACAAAATTGCTTTCCGGAACCTAAAAACCCAATTAGGATCAGGAACCTAAAAACCCACTTAGAACCTTCTCTAAAATAACCTACTTAGAAAACCGAAGAACTTCAGGAAAATATAATTTTAGCAATATAATAGGGGAAGTAGATGATCAATCCTGAACACTGTATAGTCTATTAAAAATTGTTGACTCAGGACCTTTTTTCTTATAATTCTAAAAGTAAAAAAAGTGTCCAAATATCTTCAAATATGTTCTCCTTAGTATATTCACACAAATGGTTTAAGATTATACAATATTGACTTTATACACGTCAACGAATCATCCGAGCCAGGCATATTCATGTAAGTCTATTCTAAACCATTCATACTTCAAGTCTGGAAGTCATCACTTTCACTCAACCACCACACATTTCAGACATGAAATAAGGATGGATGTTTATTTTCAGCTTAGTTAACCAAGTTGATAACATTTGTTGGGTAATGCAGCAAAAGAATAAAAATAAGAGCAGGTACCTTGGATATAGTATGAGCACCCAAAAAGACCTTGAAAGTTTAGATTCTTCCTTTATCAAATCTGCAAAGAGATTAACTAAATTTTAAACAATCAAAATACAATGCTGCATGAAATTTGAAATAAAATATTTTAAGTTTATTTCCGAATAATTTTTACATGAGTATTAAGGCTCATGCTATGAAAAGAGGGAGAAAATTAAATGTACCAAGCAAGCCAATGGACATATGCCTCCTTATTTAGCTTGTTAAATCGTAGATATGGAGCAGTGGTAAGAAAAATTAATGAATCAAGTGTAAACTGAGGATAATTTCTGTTAGTATAAAGATAAAAATGTAAAATGAAATAATTTTTAAGCTCAAGTATATGATTTTACACACTGAATATAATTTGTTGTACATTACGACATAGCCTTACATATTCTTTCTTGAGTTAGTGGTTTCCCTTAAAAAAACACTCAAAGACTTCACTTGGTTAGTGAGTAGACGAAGACATAGTTCTTCAAGATTCTAAAAAAATAAGTATTATTTTTATCTTTGGCACTTTATTCCATATGCAGATATCCTAACGTACATCATAGCAGGTCCATCCCAGTCAAAATCACAATCGTGAAACTGATTGTTTATTTTTCTCTACCACTAATAAGTTTCAAAAAACCAACCTATTGTTCACTATTTGGCATTGTTGTATTTCTATTTGCATGACTGTTCAATCAAACCAATTCTCCTTTTTCATTTTTAAACATGTCATGAGATAAACGTAATTTCACAGATTGCATGACTACTCCTTCAACCAACGCTTTTTTCGTTGTTTGTAGGCATCATAAGGCAGCCACAATTTCGTAGACAACATTAGAGTTTATCATACATTGGTGGCCCCATCAAATAGCATCCTGGGTCGTTTGTAATCTGATGACAACGATCATGAAAATATATGATATTATAAAGATCATGAAAATTGACGGACTGTCACATTTGCTCGCTTTTCATGCTCCTATGTGACCCAGCAGTTGAAGTATAGTTAGCTTCCATTTTGTATCGTTTACATATGTTTTATATACATACAATTGTAGGATGGTCAAATGATTTTTGCCCAGAGATGCACGCTTTATTGATTTATTCTACTTCAAATTAGTTTTAACCCATGTTTTGCATGCGGTGAAGTAAAAATTAAACCAGAGCAACAAAAATAAAAATTCTCGAAGTATTTGACAACACCAAAAAGAAATGAAAGTTGAGCTTAACATACGATTGAAACTTAAAGCACGAACAGTAACGAAAAATGTAGCAATTTATTTGGTTAGTTGTGCTTAACATATGATTGAAAGCACAGAAAGTAGCTAAAAATAGAGCAATCTATCGATATGAATTGCAACTAAAAATGGAGCAATTTTATAGAATTGAAAGTCAGATAGGCCGAAGTGGTTTGCAAAGTATTGCTCAGACCTTCACTTATAGGAAAAACAAACTAAAGTTCCTCGGACCTTTTTCTCTCATCAACACAATTTTTCCATCATCCATCTACTGCAAACAAAAAAAATGAAAAGCAGTTCTCTTTTCACGTTGCACATTTAAATTGGAATTCTTAATAAAAGATGAGAAACTCTTACCTCTTGAATTGCATTTTTCCTGTAAGAAATCTCAAAAGAAATGACTCAGCTTCAATGTGAAATCTGCAAAATATGAAATAAATTGTAGATAAAATGTCAAATTTCTGAAAAATAAATGCAGTTGTGCAACAAACTTGTATGAATTCCATTACGAATTTGAAGAGAAATGAACAAACACTAAAGTAGATATTATATTATTGCTTAAATCACCTCTTGAAGGAGTAAATGCTAATAAACTCTTACCTATTGATAAATAACTGAGCTTTCTGTTGTTCTTCTTAATTTCAAATAATTGAGGGCTCGAAGCTTTTGCTTGATCTTCACTGCTGGAGGTAAAAGAATCTGATTAAGAAGTGTAATGAAGTTGAGTTAATTGCTTTGTCCAGATTTTGATAGAAGAAGAAGGACTGAAATTTCCACTGAAAGAAACGATATCTGCATGTCTGTAGGTAAAAGAAACAATATCTGCATTTCTGTAGGTAAAAGAAACGATATCACCGGAAGAAGTGTATCTCACATATCTACATGTTATGATACTATATTTCAACATCAAGTTCTTAGGGGAAATGATGACCTATTTGTTGCATAGGTTTTTTTTTTTTTTAAAAAAAAAAAAAAGAAAAAAAAAGAAAAAAAAAGAAACCAACTTCTTGCCGTTCTTAAATCCAACCACACTGGGAGATTCAAGCGTAAGTCCATGGTCATTACATCATTGAGCAAAAAACAAAAGAGAAAATAGACCTAATTTCGAGGAGACAAAGCCTCACTCTATATTTTAAGCAGGAGAATTTATGCACACGTAAAAATAGGATGACTGGAAACAAACAAAACCATAACGGAGTGGGCTAGCAGAATTACTGCAGCAGCAATGATCTATAATACTTTCTTGCTTTGATAATGTATGGTAATTTTGTAATTACACACATAATGTATTTTCCCATTATAAAAGATATCAGCTTCTTCAGAAAAAAAGTAAAATATAATTTCATTGGATGCTAAAGATTAACGCATAATAGTTATAACATGTGGGGGATCAGTTTGATTCAAAATGACAACTTTAACATGGGTAATCTAAAGCTTTGTGTGTATTGTTTAGATGTTGGATATAGTATATGTTCAAGGACTCTAGCGATGGCTCCTGGCCTTTACGTGATCAACCAACTGTAGACGAAAATAAAAAGTAAGAACCAAAAATGGCTACATGTTTTGCTGATAAGTTAACTCAAGATTGTTAACGATGTGTCTAATTGATTTTCCACATAAAATTTCGCATATACACATATTTCAAAAAGCAGAACGACATTTGTGGATTATTGCTTTCATATTAATAAATCTAAGATGTACCATAGAAGGGAAGAGCAAAACTATAATCCACTTGTTCATTACTCTAATACAAATTTCATCCATATGCACAAATTGCCAATATAACAAAAACTTGGATAGTCGTAGAACATCTCCAAACAAAAAATTAAATTGATAATGTTGTTAAAAAAGCAGTTA
Organism: Allium sativum; assembly: GCA_030737875.1. NCBI lineage: Eukaryota > Viridiplantae > Streptophyta > Magnoliopsida > Asparagales > Amaryllidaceae > Allium > Allium sativum. Next base: position 163,739,896 of record CM060910.1, on the reverse strand, counting down.
GATATAAAAAATTATCCCAAGTCCAACGTCAAAGTTTGTGGGAAGAACAATGTTAGACAGAAAATTTGCATGGGGGTATGAATCTATTCTATTCTTATGGGGAAGTGTAGTCTTTATGGAGAAGAAAGTATTCCTTGGAGCCCATTGTCAACACTTAGTTCTATTGAGATGCTGCAACATGCTACTCACAATTGTAGTAGCAGTTTTTTCTCTTTCAGCAAGGTGTTTTCATTTTAATATAATATGTAACATACCATAATTGGACAAACAATATAACAAACAATATCAGTTGAGAAAAAGGAAATTGAAAATGTACCAAATTACCATAATTTTGTAGTGTATTTAATATAGACATTGATATTGATTTGCCTAATTTCAAGCAATCAAACACCAGGACAACTTGTAATGATGGGAATTCACAATATTAGCCATAAGTGTTGTATAAAACTGCGGTGATATCAGGGATTGTTCTGCTCTGCATTTTTTCCAGAAAATGTTCAATTAGTTTAATTTCAACACTTTGATAAGAGCATGTTACATATGGCGTCATCCTATTACTCTTAACTTCATTAACCGATATCAAAACCATCCATATCCATAATATTATCAATAATTACCAGATGTTCTTCCTACATGGTTAATTATATGCCTAATTTCAACAAATAATAGGGCCACGTATAGAATCAAAAATACTTACTTCAATCCTGAATTTATACAGTACAGCTTCCATAATCCTCCAGGAATGCAACTTAAAATCGCATCATTGTTTTCCAATTGAAAGAAATTATTTCATTCGAAAACGATTCAATAATCAGACTTCAAGTACCTATTTCTGTTCTTACGCTCCTAAGGCTTTCATCTTGGCAGAGCATTCCTTGCAAAGGTTTCTAGAGGTATAAAGAGGAATCGATAGTTTGTTACAACGGTGATGTCTGCACCTCATTCTAATTTAACAATACATAGAAACTTTGCTCCGAGTTTGTGGTTGAGATATTGAAGGACAAAGGCAATTTAAGGTAGAAAAAATTTGATTTAGATAAGGGAAAGGAGGAAAGAGCGCAGGTGTAGAACATCCAACCTGCGACGCAGCGACGATAAGTGGATGTCGGCGATGCTCCGCTCCAATGGCTTAGTCGAATGAAAATCAAAAGCAGGAGGTAAAGAGTATTGATCGATCCGATCTAGGGTTTGAGATCGGAGGATGCGGAGCCGAGTAAGAAACGCCGTGACAGTCAGCTTTGGAATTGACCGAGCCTATCTCCGAAGTAGACATGGAGAGTGGATCGTTGTAGAAACTCAGAGCGGACCTTTGTACAAACGTCGTGACCCGGGGACGATCTAGGGTTTGAGATCAGAGGATGCAAAATAAGCAGAGGAAGAAACGTCGTGACAGACGGCTTTGGAATTGATGGAGCCGAGATCCGAAGTAGAAATGGAGAGCGGATATTCCCGTAAAACTAACAAAGGGGTAAGGGTAATTTAGGTATTTCAAAAAGACGTAAAGTAAATTAGTGTTAAGAATTTACCTTATTAGTAGCAGAGATAAATGATTAAAAAAACATATGTGTCTGTCAGCAGAAACAGTTATAATCACACTTCACAATGATCATTTCAACTTTCAACTGCATAATCGTAGTGGATATTTAAATTTGTGTAAGGGATGAAATTTTAAACTTTATATTTTTTCAAACCTTTTACTATCAGCTCAATTTTCTAAAATGCTTCAAACTGATGGTGTTTTGAACTTCATCGTCCTTAAATATATTACTATCAACTTGAGGTTCTAAAATGCATTCAAGTGCGCCAACAGGAAAATACAACAGTAGATGACATTCCGCTAATTTAAAAGGTAATTTTTCCTAATAGGGGTTGAATATTCCCTTCGACCTCGTAAAGAAAAGCCCTCAAAATGATGAGATCGCAAATTCCTGGTCATCATAGACTGAGGCATTTTCTTAGAAAGGGATTATTTTTAATAGTTATGTCAAAATTATAAAATTCACACATAAACAGTATGAAATTAAAAGAACATAAAAGTTTTTATTTATTGAAGAAAAAGATTTATTGCCACTGCAAATAAAAAACCAACACATAAACAGTATGTTCTGTTTCGTGGTATCTAGCATGAATTAAGTATTAGCTAGCAATAAAATCATCTAACGTATGGTAAATTTAAAAGGCAACTTGTACAATTTTAAAAAAAAAAAATCCAACCAAATATCAAAAACCCAAATAGTGGATGGTATGCGCAACATTTATAAATAACAGAGGCAACGGTTTTTATGATTAGCAGCACAGATTATAGCAAATTCATGATATGATGTTTTGCTTACAGGGCAATAACCATTGAAAACAAAGACAACAGCAAAGAGGGAGTGTGAACATCAAGTTATCATGAGTATAAATGTTTGTAAAGTAATCCCGTGTTAAAAATGAACTTGAGAAGAGAAAGTAACTAATTAGGTTTTAATATCACTTTGATACCTTAAATCGAAGTTATTCGTCCATAGTATCCGCTCCCAAAGATATCAACGAATCTAAATCTGAGACATGGGTCTTCTCCGAAATCAGAAGGATTTGTAGTACTTATGATGTTTTGATTAGAAAATCTAGAAAATGGGAACGAAAAAGTCAATTTCCGTGTTGCGAGATAATGCTGGATATCGATAATACTGGGGATACAAACAATGAATTAAACCGTTATCTTAATTAGATACCTTAAATCCAAGTTAATCATCCATAGCATCCGCTCCGGAAGATAGCAACGAATCCAAATCTGAAACATGGTTCTTCTCCAAATCAGAAGGATTTGTAGCAGTCGAAAAATTTTGAGTGTAAAATCTGCAAAATAAAGAAGATAAAACTAATCACCGTTTTGCGAGATAAGGCTGGATATCATTTACATCGGGGAAACGAACATTGAATTTGAACACTGTGTTGAATTTTCGGAAATCACAATCGAATTGGGGGCAGTAGAAAAGGAAGTGTTGATAAGAATTACTAAAGATGATAACCGTTGCCTCGGCGAAAGGAAATAAAAACGAAATGGAAATGTAAAATGAACGGGATACAGAGTAAGAGGACATGTGTAAGCCCCTAAATGTCCTGGATTCTGCTTTCCATTTTAAGTAATAGATAGATTGGAATTGAATGGAATTCAATTTGATAATAATCGAAATGAGCTTCTATGGAGGAAGAATGTTAATATATATGGAATTTAAAAGGCTTAGTCGTTATTCCACTTATATTATTAGTCGGATACGGAAGTTGATATCGATTATCTATTTATCTGTTTTCCGTGAAGATTCCATTTTTATGGAAAAGGATTTGGGTATATTGTGAACTGTGTTTTCGACATTGGTTCTTTAACCCAGTTAAAGACAGGATTACATGTCTAGCATTATTTCAAACTGTATGGTTGATCCCTGCTAAATATATATCTGTTTGGTGGCGGAGAATTTATTCTCTTGCTTAACACCCTTCTCTAAGATGTACGAGCTTAGAGGTTATATATCGGCAGAAATCAATAGTACGGTGTAGATTGTCGATGCGTCATTTTTGTGTTTCCAAGGTTAAATAATCATTAATATTGATTTTTGGGAAGATTAGCTAATTAGAGTTTTAATGAATCTTTAATTAGATTGAAAAGAGAGTGTGGTAATTTAAATTAACAAATTCGGGAAAAGATCGAGAATGGAGTAGCACCAGTTTTGCTCCAAGCGATAGTTAAATCTTTAACTAGATTTGTACAGGAAATGGTAATTAATTTTATCGATAACACCGTGGTGTTAGTTATGGGGTAATACCTTAATATGGTTAGAATGATATTCAAAGGAAGATTAAAGAATAAATTTTAAAGAATTTATCTTTGATAAAAGTAATGGGAACATATCCCTAAAGATGTGAATATTTGAATAGAAGAATATTCTGAATTGGAATGAGGCATATGCTGTGTTTTTATAGCACTTGTTTATTATATACGCGAGTTACTCAGAAAGGTCGGGTTTATACCCATTCTGAATAACTGATTCGATGATAAGTCGATGATGAAGATCGTGGTTGAAGACCGGAGGTCTTCACATCATTTGGATGATTACTGATGTCTTGATTGGGCCGTACACCCAAGACAATGTAATAAGTGGTGATCGTTCAGACGTACTTGGAGATCGACCAGATATGCGAGGACCTCTGTAACAACCCGGAAAATCAGAACCAATTTAAAAATTTTATTTTGGCAATTTTAGTGAATTTTGAATATTTAAAATGATTTGTTTTAAATAAAAACGACTAGAAATATATTTTGAATGGAATTGGAATGTATATATTTATTTAAATCAAAGTTAGAATATAAATATTTATTTTAATTATAAAAGGAATTGGAAATGGCACGGTAGTTTGAAAATTCAATTTCAAATGAATCTACAGGATTCAAAAGAAACTGGATTTTAGTGAAACCAGAAATATTTGAATCTCATTGAAAATATCTTTCCAACGAATCCAAAAAATTGAAATTTCATAGCGGGAAAAAAAGTTATGTTTAGTTGAAGATTCAGAATAGTCGCTATGGAAATATAGCCCTTAGAAGTAGCGATTTTGCAGACGACCTCCGTTTTCGACGAGACCACTTTTATCGGATCCGGAATATCGAATTATTTCTAGATTTCAATTTTCATAATTTTTAAAATTAATATGTGAGCATGGTTAATTTAAACGTGTTTGGTCAATTTAGATTAAATTTAATCAGCTGAAAAATGACAGTTTTTCAAAAGGTCTCCAAATTGGACGAATTTAGTTTTGTTAGGACCATATTGTCAAAACATAGCTAGATTTATTTTTCGGGAATTTTTGGAGTCCGTATGTGGCCCCGGTAAATTAAAATGTACGTTTAAATTCAATATATTTATTTATATTTTAATTTAAAAAAAACATGATCGAAACGGTCGAATTGGCGAGCAGGACATATCCCATTGTGTCCAAAGTGGTGGTATTTAGCTAGGGGCGACATTCGTTGGTTCGATTTGGAGTTCGAATGAAAAACTAACTTTTTGGATATAAAATTTAATTAAATATATAAACGGTCAACCCTCTACTCTTCTCTCTCCTCATTCATAACGCAAAAAAAAAGAGAAAGAACCCGTCGCTCCCCCTTCGGCCGCCTCCCTCCACCACCGCGCCCCCCTTCGCACCACCCTCCACCACTTCCTCCTCCTTCTCTTCCTCCTCTCCTCTCTCTCTCTCCTCCTCTTTCCCTCTTAGATCTACAAACCCTAACCCCAAATCACCACCACTCTAGCCACCATGGCAACCACCACTGCCGCCGCCACCCCTCAGCCACCTCCCCACGTCCAGTCAGGCCCGCCGCCGCCCTCTAGCCACTCAGCTCCGGCCGTGGGCCCCGCCAAGTCCAAAAATCCCGTTTTGCATAAAACATCCTGTCACAATTTTACCAATAACTCTTAAACGGTGCGCTTCTGGCCAAAATTCCACAATACCAAAATGGAAGAGCACGATTTTCTCTTCGATTTGGTATATAAAAGTCCTATTTTGGATTGCGGAGCTGTCAGGAAATCCCATCCGAAGTTAACAGACCTGCTGCTATTTTTCGCGATTTTCGATGAATTGGTGCATTTTTGGAAGAAAGTCCACTAGGAAAAAGTTGTCCGGAATGGCGCATTTGGGCTACGGACAATGTTTTGTGAAGATTGGAGGCCGTATGCAACTTCTAGAGCCAAAGAGGCGAATTCAAGTGCAAGAAAATGACAAAACGGAGAGCGACGACAAAATCCGCCAATTAAAGAATGATAGAGTGAAGGTGAGAACTGTTCGATCTAGATTAACCCTAGAGGGGGGGTGAATAGGATTTATCACAATTTTTAACTGAATTAAAAAATCTAACGAGATATATAATAATAAACGGATCACAGAATATATCAGAAACAGAAATGCAGAAAATAAATCACACAGATATACCCAGCTTCGGCAAAATCCTGCCTACTACTGCATTTCTAAGGTTTCTACTAGGTGATAGAACAGATCCCACATACAAGACCATGTACACTCGCAAACCATGCTCCTATTCTAATCTTACACTCAAAACCCTAGATTGGCCGATATCCACACGATTAGATTCCCCTATTTACGACCCCGTAACTAGTAACCCAGATTTTACAGACTCTGTCAACTATCAGTCAATACCCTGACTGATTCTTCTAGGTTTTAAAGAATTCTAGAACTGATTCAGACGATTTGTAAAAACAAAAGAAAATACAATACAAAACTAAAAACAAAAACAAATGGAAACCCTTGTTTTAAAACAAACTTAAATCTCACCTTTATATTATACTTGGCTTAGCCAAGTTAATGTTGACCGACCCATTTATATGTGTGCGTTGTCATTTGCTTTGACCAATCCCTTTTTATCTCTGAGAAAAAAATATGGCGGCTTGAAATGGAAATTAGGGTTTATGAAAAATCCCCCAAATCGATTCGGTAGCTTCCGGAATTTGATGCAACTGAGGCTCAAGTCTCTGTGGCTATGTGATTCTTCAATTTGGCTTTCTTTGATTTGGGATTGCTCTCTATCTCTCTCGATCGATCGAATACTGTGAGTTCTTTTAAAAATATTTGATTTTTGCTCTTCAGTTTTTTTATGTGTTTTTCGATGCAAAAAAGCCTATGATGAATTTGGTGATAAATAGGATTAGAAAATCCTTTAACTCTCTGATTTCATGTGAATGACTTGATCTGATTAGATTGCGGTTTCCCCTTTTGAATTGATGATTCTGGAAATTGATTACTTGCCAAAAACTGAATTTTTGATTTTCTGCAAAAGACATTTAGTAACTTGCCGAAAGTGTTGCCTTGATAAAACCGTGAATTACTTTGAATTTCATACGTGTATTTGGACATGAATGAGCATGCTTGTGGTCCTTTGAATTCGATTGGAATTAAATAATTCTTGGAAAAAAATATGGTTTTCTAGTAATTCTTTGCATCTCAAAATTTACCTCTTACACAAACTGCATTGCAAATTACTGGAAAAAATTTCATATTTGTCAAAAATAAATACTTGCCAAATTTTGATGAAATTATACTTGCCCAACATTGATTTAGTGATTTCAGGAAATGATTTAACCTCTTGCCAATATTAACTCATCCATATCAGTAAAACGAAAATGCTGGAAATACTCTGAATTGATTTTCTAGAAGAGGAACACTGATTTCTCAAAGCACTTAAGACCATTCCTTATATGTGTCCACCTATCTTGAATATCTTGTGTGCACCTTTGTATGTATGTGTACTTGACCATTTATTTTAGCTTGCATGTGCTTGTTTCTTCATAGCAGCTGCCTTATGTATTGGCCATGTCTGGTTTATACACCAAGGTTGTGTTCGACCATGCTGTTTTGGCCATACTGTTTTATCTAACTTTACACTATTGTATCCAGCGGATTTTACTACTCATGCTACTACATGCTATGAAACACCCCACCTCCGTTAGGGTCACTCTCAAAGGGAATGCCCTAATTTTGGTGGAGGTTTATAAGTACAAGTCACAGATATACAAGACAGATATAAGAACACATATTTGTAAAACAGCGGAAGAACAACAAACTTTATTTCATTAAGTCAAATACGTGTTACAACAACATCCTTTCCAAAAACATAACATAACACTTTCATAATCTGTCTTGAGTACATTATTTAAAGAAGCAGGTATAAAACATAGATAAACTGCAAAAGCCCCTTAGTGGATTGTCCAAAGCCATAGTTCAAAACAGGAAAGTCCAAGCAATACATTTCTCTTCTTCAAGCTGGATGTTGAGGCTGGTCAAGCTGCTGTGTTCCCTCCCTGAGGACCTGGGGGGGGAAACGGAAGAAAGAAGACGAAAGAAAAATAGAGTCAGACATAAAGCCTGAGTAAGTCTAGTACTACTTTGTCTATGAATAAAGAACTGGGTATGATAAGTAAACAGGAAGTGGGCAAACACTATGAACTTGGTTAAGTTATCTAGGGTCGAATATACTATCGTACCCCATGTCAATCTCTGAACCCATATAAACTAGTTTCCAACTGGCACCCCATGATCAGGGTGATGTGATCCATTCAATGATGATCGGCTCCTACTCGCATAGTTACATGTGTCTTACGGCCCCCGATGTCTGTAGTTACCTATGCTGGTCCCACCATGGGGTGTATCAAGTCCCATAGTGGCAACCCGACACAACCTTAGAGTGCACAGGTATGCTACTGGTGTCCAGTGCCTTATTTTTCTGCGCCGGAGTGTGTGCACGCCCGCACTCCGTTAGAACCTACACTGCTACACCACCGCCGTCGCTTTGACCTCTTACAATCAGCCCAGTAATCGTGCCCCACCCTGCCTAGTTTTAGGGTATCCTGATACACCTTTTAGGGTTACTGCTGAAAAGGGTCCCCCGTTACTAGGTTTTCTATCTCTAGCCAACATGCTAAGTTGGTTAAGTGTTCCCTACCTAACCCCACCAGTCTGTTTAGTTTAGCATGTTCCATTTTGATTAAGTCTTTAGTTCACTTAATCCTAACAATTCTGACTCAGCCTTAATTGTCTTATTAAGGCCCTGACCTCTCACATTAGACAGGTATTGTTGTGGCTGCCTGTTGCCGGTTGGTTCCGGGCAGTCTTACGCCACAACTCAGTCTAACCTTGGGTCCTTGCTGGGCTCCATGTTTAACCTCCCACATTGGATAGGTATTGTTGTGACTACTGGACAGCCGGGCGGTTCCGGGCAGGTTTACATCACAACTCAATCCAACCTCGGGTTAAACACATCGTATTTTCTACATTTACATATCTTGTCATTCTTCTTTATTTATATGTAAATATTTGCGGCCCATTATTAAGTTAATGGTGTAAAGATCACACCAATCACGGGCCCAACCCATACTTGAATTTGGGCCCTTCTATTTTATATTTTCATTCATTAATTAATTTTAACCCAACGTTATTTTCCCCCGTTTTACACGTCCGTTCATATATATTGGGCTCAGCCTTTTAAAGCCCAATTTAGCCATGCGAAAGGGGAGGCTTATGGCGTATACACAAAGAGGGGAAGGTGAGCGCATGAACTTGCAATACGACGTTGGAAATACAAAATAGAAATTGGTGTACTTGCATAGTGGTAACATAGGTGACATGAATCAAAGCATGTGAACTTGCATAGGTTTAACTACCACATGAATCTATATTTTTATTTAGGCATAATGTCAAACATAAGCATGGCATAAATACTTTTGGCATAAACATGGCATAATGTCAAACATAAGCATGGCATAAATACTTTTGGCATAAACATGGCATAATGTCAAACATAAGCATGGCATAAATACTTTTGGCATAAACATGGCATAATGTCAAACATAAGGTTTCTACATGTTTACAAAGGGGATACTTTGTTACCAATACAAAAGCATAATTCAACTTAATCATGGTTTAAGTCTAATCACATAACGATGGTATAAACATACTTGTGCATAAATATTCCTAAACATGGTTTTTGCTTAAACTTGCAAAAAGGGATTTTTGAGTCTAACCTAGCCATGTCTCACATATGTCATCATATAATTCTTTTAAACAAGATAGACTTAATCATAGATTTCAATTATGCCAAATATCATTCATAGCCTAGCCATATTCATAAGTTTGCAAAAGCATGACTTAATACATGGATTATGGTGTCAAAATTCCAACATAGTTTCAATTACTTGCAAAATGATTTATGCACCAAAAATATTCATCATGACGACATAATAACAAAGCCCCAAACTTGCATAAATTTCACTCAACTACATACATGTAGCTTCAACATAGATTACATAATTTGCGCAATATTCCAAACGTATTTTTGCATAGAACTACCGCATGTAGTTCTTTATAATGAATAACATAATTTTGCACAAACATGAATTACTTCCATTGCCACAATTCAAGCATACATATCAACACAGTTGTTTATTTATACCAAAGTAATACTCTACTTACAATGGTTGCGGTGAATTCTCTAATTAAGAGACACGATTCCTTTGTTGAATTGATTAGCTTTAGGTTGCTTGAATTGCTTTAGGCTTAGAACTTTCTTCCTAACTCTCTCTCTAGTCGGCGGCTAATCTTTGTCGTTCCTCAGCAACATGGCGGCTATAATCTTATTTTGAATGAATAGATTAGGGTTTAGTCTAGGGTTGTTTATATAGAGGTTAGGAATTGATTAGGACCATTGATGTTGCTAGGTTAGATCGTAGCCATTCATTAGGAAGAGAGACCAATAAAAACCCGCCACCTAGCCCTAATGACCAAGCAGACCACAGAAATTCGACCATACACCGACCTGGCCAGCCAGGGCTAGACCAGACCTGGCCAGCAGGTTATTTTTGACCTGGGCGCACTTGGCAGGTGCGCCAGGTCAAAAATGCACTGGCGCACTTCACAGGTGCGCCAGTTCATTTTTGTTCTGGCGCACTTCCCAAGTGCGCCAGTGCATTCTGGCCCTTTTTCGGTTTTTCGCCCAACTTCGTTCGTCCATAACTTCTTCATACGATATCCGTTTTTCGAAAACTCGGACTCTATTTCGCGTATTTTTCCGAGACGAACGCAATGGCGTATCCCGTTTCCCTTAGTTCTTTGATTTGAAATTAATTATACTTTAATTTGTGAGTTTCACAGTCATAGAATTCGCGGGGTGTTACATTCTCCCCCACTTAAAAGGATTTCGTCCCCGAAATCTTCAAGCTAGGAGGAATGTATATCCTAACATCCAATCATCCATCTACTTATCCATCAAACACGAGCATCCATTGTCCTTAAAAGACTTCTAATGCTTCATGATCATATGCGAAGTGTGTGTGTACATGAACTTATCTAATGCAAAATCAGGCGGTCTACTGATTCAGTTGACCTCCTTAATGCGAATTATGTAAGTGCCATGAATCCATTATGTATGAAAATTTTCCTATTCATGATTCTACATGAGTGCACAATCATTCAATACAAATGCAACATCCACATGACAACACATTAAAGTTCAACCACATACGAATGCAAACATATATATGCATATGCAATATGAAGTGACTGAGCCGATCTAACCCTAGATTGTGTGTGTATATGCAACCACGAGCAACCACTAGCAATCACTTGCAACCACTTGCAACCATCATACATAACATGTTTCAATTACATGTTTCCATCCAAAAAGATTCTACCTAAAAGATACGGTCGAGGAAATATACCTAAAAAGATAGATAAAAGCGCAACTTAAGGAAAGAAAGATCAAGGATGTACCCTCGAACAGAAAAGGGTAGGCAGTACGGATTCTCGCTTCAGTTTCCCAAGTCGCGTCTCCCTCGGCGTCGCTCCACTGGACTTTGACGAGCTTGACTTCGCGGTTGCGTAGCTTCTTCACTTCCGTTCCTAAGATGCGGGTTGGAACTCTTCTTATGGTTGCTTCGCGTTCCACTTCGGCCTCTTCGAGTATATTTGGCTCTACCACTTCAGCAGACTCATGAAGACATTTTCCCAATTTTTCCTATCTAAAGGTATAGTCGAAGTAAAAACTTCGTGCCCATTAGGCAATGTCAAAACTGAAAACCTATGCCACATATATATTGATTAGGAGAAGAACTCTCTAAGCATCAGCCCCGAAGACCGAAATCAACATCAGACTGACACCCAAAGAATTACTCAACCCAACCACCATATATGATTCTAGGCAACTAAGCATGATGGACTCCTTTTAGGTCACAAGGGAGTCCCTTCCTAAGACCAATCTGTATCATATAAAACCCAAAAACTTTAGTCAAACCGATGAACACGCTCGAGCCCCAACATGTGTTACTAACAGATGAGTCATACTCCCTATGTGGTTTGCAACAGAAATTGGATTGAGAATGGGACCGAGAGGATATACCGAAAAGATACTATGCAAGTAAGCTCTACAGGAAGAGAGGAATCAAGGATATACTCTTAAGAAGAGATATTATGCACGAATCTAGTCTTCAATCTTCTAAGTCGCATTTCTTGAGCTTAACTCCATTATGCTTTGTCCGTTTTTAACTTCACAATTTCGTAGCTTCTTAATTCTTGTTTCCAAAATATGAGTTGGAACCTATTTCTCGTTCCTCTTTCACTCATTCTCCTTCTAGTATACTTGGCTCAAGCCTAACTGCGTATGCAAGCTCTCCAAAATTCACTTACTAGAAGGTATTCCACATAGATGAATTATCTCTTGAAAAATAAACAAATGTACTTACTAAGGTGATTCTTTACAACTCATGCATCAGCGAAATGAACCTTCAGCCTTAGTGGTGAACACTACTGGAGCGCCCTATTCTGAAATGCTCCTCCTAATGAACCCCTTTTCTAGAAGCTCTTTAATCTATTTACTGAGCTCTTTCCTTTCTCGTGGAGCCATATGTCTAACGGGCAACGCAACGGGCTTTGCATTATCTACAAGATATATGCGGAAGTCTATTTCCCGCTTCGGAGGCAAGCCCTTCACCTCTTCAAAGACATCCGGATATTCCCGGACCACTCTAACTGATTGCAAGTTTTCAACAGAGGCATCTAGCGATTCAAGATAACTAAGCATAATCGCATACGAGGGATTACAAGAAATTTCCAAAGTATTACCGAGCTGGGTTAGGAGCCTAACAACCCTTTTCTCACAATCAAGGGTGGCCCCATTACTGGATAGCCAATCCATACCCAAAATCAGACCATACCTCGAAAAGCCCAAAACAAAGGCACTACATAGAAATTCTACGCTTAGAATAGAGATTTTTCAATCCCACACAGATCATAGACAAATGAGCTGGGCCCCCAATTGGGTTTGAAACAATTAAGGGGTCCTCTACCATACTAGTTTTTAGGTGCAGAGATTCTACTAAAGCAGACGAGATAAAGGAGTGTGATGCGCCAGAATCAAACAAAGTGCGAACGGGGTGATCATAAAGATAAACTACACTTTCTACAGAAGTATTTATACCTCGCTGTTGCAATGGTGGCGCTTCTAGCACATGAACCTGTGCCCCTGGGGTGGATCCAGTGCCCTGCCCCTGTCCTCGTTTCTTTGGGCAGTCTTTGCTGATGTGTCCAGTCTCTCCACAATGAAAACATCCACCTTGCTTTCTTTTCCTCTTTCTACAATCCTTGGCTATGTGCCCTTCCGTACCACAAAAATTGCATTTCCTTTTTTTTCTCGTTTCTTATTATTATTGTTATGATCCTTTCTTGTTTGACTATTATTCGTCTTCCTACTCTGGGACTCTTCCGCTTGCTGGTTCACGTGGAGGAGGAGGAGTGAAAGCGTCAGCAGCTGGGGAGTAAGGTCTCCAGACATGCTGAAACAGAAAGGATAGATTCAAAACGAAGGATAAGAGATACTACCTATGGCTTTGGGGAGTGGACTTTGCCTTTTTAAAATAAAATAATATTTTTCTTTTTTTTTTAAAATGCTTCTTTAAATTTCCTTTTTGAAAATAATTTTTCAAAACTTTTTATCTTATCTGGTAAACCTATGCTCTGATACCAAGTGAAACACCCCACCTCCGTTAGGGTCACTCTCAAAGGGAATGCCCTAATTTTGGTGGAGGTTTATAAGTACAAGTCACAGATATACAAGACAGATATAAGAACACATATTTGTAAAACAGCGGAAGAACAACAAACTTTATTTCATTAAGTCAAATATGTGTTACAACAACATCCTTTCCAAAAACATAACATAACACTTTCATAATCTGTCTTGAGTACATTATTTAAAGAAGCAGGTATAAAACATAGATAAACTGCAAAAGCCCCTTAGTGGATTGTCCAAAGCCATAGTTCAAAACAGGAAAGTCCAAGCAATACATTTCTCTTCTTCAAGCTGGATGTTGAGGCTGGTCAAGCTGCTGTGTTCCCTCCCTGAGGACCTGGGGGGGGGGAAACGGAAGAAAGAAGACGAAAGAAAAATAGAGTCAGACATAAAGCCTGAGTAAGTCTAGTACTACTTTGTCTATGAATAAAGAACTGGGTATGATAAGTAAACAGGAAGTGGGCAAACACTATGAACTTGGTTAAGTTATCTAGGGTCGAATATACTATCGTACCCCATGTCAATCTCTGAACCCATATAAACTAGTTTCCAACTGGCACCCCATGATCAGGGTGATGTGATCCATTCAATGATGATCGGCTCCTACTCGCATAGTTACATGTGTCTTACGGCCCCCGATGTCTGTAGTTACCTATGCTGGTCCCACCATGGGGTGTATCAAGTCCCATAGTGGCAACCCGACACAACCTTAGAGTGCACAGGTATGCTACTGGTGTCCAGTGCCTTATTTTTCTGTGCCGGAGTGTGTGCACGCCCGCACTCCGTTAGAACCTACACTGCTACACCACCGCCGTCGCTTTGACCTCTTACAATCAGCCCAGTAATCGTGCCCCACCCTGCCTAGTTTCAGGGTATCCTGATACACCTTTTAGGGTTACTGCTGAAAAGGGTCCCCCGTTACTAGGTTTTCTATCTCTAGCCAACATGCTAAGTTGGTTAAGTGTTCCCTACCTAACCCCACCAGTCTGTTTAGTTTAGCATGTTCCATTTTGATTAAGTCTTTAGTTCACTTAATCCTAACAATTCTGACTCAGCCTTAATTGTCTTATTAAGGCCCTGACCTCTCACATTAGACAGGTATTGTTGTGGCTGCCTGTTGCCGGTTGGTTCCGGGCAGTCTTACGCCACAACTCAGTCTAACCTCGGGTCCTTGCTGGGCTCCATGTTTAACCTCCCACATTGGATAGGTATTGTGGTGACTACTGGACAGCCGGGCGGTTCCGGGCAGGTTTACATCACAACTCAATCCAACCTCGGGTTAAACACATCGTATTTTCTACATTTACATATCTTGTCATTCTTCTTTATTTATATGTAAATATTTGCGGCCCATTATTAAGTTAATGGTGTAAAGATCACACCAATCACGGGCCCAACCCATACTTGAATTTGGGCCCTTCTATTTTATATTTTCATTCATTAATTAATTTTAACCCAACGTTATTTTCCCCCGTTTTACACGTCCGTTCATATATATTGGGCTCAGCCTTTTAAAGCCCAATTTAGCCATGCGAAAGGGGAGGCTTATGGCGTATACACAAAGAGGGGAAGGTGAGCGCATGAACTTGCAATACGACGTTGGAAATACAAAATAGAAATTGGTGTACTTGCATAGTGGTAACATAGGTGACATGAATCAAAGCATGTGAACTTGCATAGGTTTAACTACCACATGAATCTATATTTTTATTTAGGCATAATGTCAAACATAAGCATGGCATAAATACTTTTGGCATAAACATGGCATAATGTCAAACATAATGTCAAACATAAGCATGGCATAAATACTTTTGGCATAAACATGGCATAATGTCAAACATAAGCATGGCATAAATACTTTTGGCATAAACATGGCATAATGTCAAACATAAGGTTTCTACATGTTTACAAAGGGGATACTTTGTTACCAATACAAAAGCATAATTCAACTTAATCATGGTTTAAGTCTAATCACATAACGATGGTATAAACATACTTGTGCATAAATATTCCTAAACATGGTTTTTGCTTAAACTTGCAAAAAGGGATTTTTGAGTCTAACCTAGCCATGTCTCACATATGTCATCATATAATTCTTTTAAACAAGATAGACTTAATCATAGATTTCAATTATGCCAAATATCATTCATAGCCTAGCCATATTCATAAGTTTGCAAAAGCATGACTTAATACATGGATTATGGTGTCAAAATTCCAACATAGTTTCAATTACTTGCAAAATGATTTATGCACCAAAAATATTCATCATGACGACATAATAACAAAGCCCCAAACTTGCATAAATTTCACTCAACTACATACATGTAGCTTCAACATAGATTACATAATTTGCGCAATATTCCAAACGTATTTTTGCATAGAACTACCGCATGTAGTTCTTTATAATGAATAACATAATTTTGCACAAACATGAATTACTTTCATTGCCACAATTCAAGCATACATATCAACACAGTTGTTTATTTATACCAAAGTAATACTCTACTTACAATGGTTGCGATGAATTCTCTAATTAAGAGACACGATTCCTTTGTTGAATTGATTAGCTTTAGGTTGCTTGAATTGCTTTAGGCTTAGAACTTTCTTCCTAACTCTCTCTCTAGTCGGCGGCTAATCTTTGTCGTTCCTCAGCAACATGGCGGCTATAATCTTATTTTGAATGAATAGATTAGGGTTTAGTCTAGGGTTGTTTATATAGAGGTTAGGAATTGATTAGGACCATTGATGTTGCTAGGTTAGATCGTAGCCATTCATTAGGAAGAGAGACCAATAAAAACCCGCCACCTAGCCCTAATGACCAAGCAGACCACAGAAATTCGACCATACACCGACCTGGCCAGCCAGGGCTAGACCAGACCTGGCCAGCAGGTTATTTTTGACCTGGGCGCACTTGGCAGGTGCGCCAGGTCAAAAATGCACTGGCGCACTTCACAGGTGCGCCAGTTCATTTTTGTTCTGGCGCACTTCCCAAGTGCGCCAGTGCATTCTGGCCCTTTTTCGGTTTTTCGCCCAACTTCGTTCGTCCATAACTTCTTCATACGATATCCGTTTTTCGAAAACTCGGACTCTATTTCGCGTATTTTTCCGAGACGAACGCAATGGCGTATCCCGTTTCCCTTAGTTCTTTGATTTGAAATTAATTATACTTTAATTTGTGAGTTTCACAGTCATAGAATTCGCGGGGTGTTACATGCTACCTCCTGAACTATCTACTTTGATGCTCTTAGGCATTGTGCTTGTGCATTTTGATTAGAACTGTACTTGTTTGAGTTTACCTTTGCACTTGTGTTGCTTGACCATCCCCTTGAACTTGCTACACATTGTATTGTGCCATTTCCATTTGTCTGTCTCTTGTTCATTTCTGTGCTCGACTACATTGGCTTACCAATACATGATGACTGAACCATGCTTTGCTAATGCCATAAAAAAATGCTGCTTTAACCTTGTAAGCTGTTGCACATCATGTTTTGTCACACTGACTTGTTTGGGCATACTTTCATGCAAACGCTGTGTATATCACTTGCTATCTCCAATCTGTGTTGAAATATATTTGCAATGCTTGTATAAATGATTGTGTTTGGATCATGCTGAAAAAGTTTATATGAACTCATGCTTGTCTCCTTGCTAAGCTTCATGTGAACTTGTTCACTTGTGCTTGTGTCATCTTGGCTGCACCAGAAACATGTACACTTGCTGTTCACTTGAAGTCTGTACCTGAGCCTTGTAAGATTTTGTGTTGCCTTGGCCATTTGTGTTGAGCTGCTTTTCATGTTTGTGAACCATGATCACTTGTGTGCATTTATGTTGGCTTGGCCTTGTGCTCGACCACTTGCATGGTTTCATATGACCTGATGACTTTTTTCATGAACACGCTTTTCGCTACTGTCTTGTACATGAGCATGCACTGTCATGCTGAACCGTATTGAGATTCTTGTGCTCATTTGCTCCATTTCACTGTGTCGAGCTTGGTCCATGTGACTGCTCCACAGCTGCATACACTGATTGGCGAGGCAGTGCACACATGTATATCTATACAAGTGTGTATATGCAACCATCAGAATATTTTTCTGTCCCTGTTACTATATACGAACTAACTAGATACAGATGAATCAGATCAAGTCATGAAAAATGATGAGAAACACACCAGAAAACTGAGGTAAATATTTTTTTTAAAAATAAAAATTGTAACACCCCACCTCCATTAAGGTCACTCGCAAAGGGAATGCCTTAACTTCAGTGGATCATTTTAAGTGAATATAGAATAGAAAATCACAACAAGACAGATATAAAGCAGTACTTGAAAATTTAAAACTTCATTTATTGCAGCAGAAGGTAAATATGTTTGGTTACATCATCGAAAACCATAAACCAAAGTCAAGTACATAATCCCACTACTATAAATAGCCATAGAGAAAATGTTAGGCTGAACTTTACTTCGACAATCCAAATCCAAGTGCTCCCAAAGAGATCCCAATCAAGCTCCACTAGTACTAGACCCACCCATAGAACCTGGGGGGGGGGGTTGGGAAGGAAGAAAAGAGGCGGAAACAAAGGGGGTCAGACATAAAGTCTGGCGAGTGCGATAACTCTAACAACATAATTATTAAAGCAATATGATAAGATATAAGCTGGAGAATAAGGCAATGACTGTGTGAACCACATGGGTATGGCAAGGCAATCAAGAGAAACAGAGATAACGTAAATGGCGCTTCCTAATCGATATAGGACAATTACTATACTCTATCGTACTGTACCATACTGTACTGTACTAACACTAACTGCACCCCTACTAGTCACTCTAGAATTTTGATCCCTCTTGGCTAAATAGAACGATGATAGCTTCGTGTACTACTAGATGTACCCACTATCTTCCATGTTTGACTGTATATCTCTAGTTGCTATCATATGTATCCAGCGTGTACCTATCCCCACTAGATGTACCCCCTTCAATAAGTAATAATGGTAATTTTATGTACTCCTAGCTGACGTCATAGGTGCCACCTGCTCCTATCTCCACTAGGTGTACACCCTTTAATAATAGTGGTTGCTTTGTGTACCCCTAGCTGACTACATAAGTGCCGTCTGCTCCTATCTCCACTAGGTGTACCCACTACCCTGCCCCATTCGATCGGCTCCCTAACTCGTAGATACACGTGCTGGCCCCACAGTGGGGTGTATCACTCCCCAAAGTGGCAACCCGATACCACCAATGATGCACGGCTTATACCTACACGATGCAACAACGTCTTACCTACCAGCCCGGATCGATGCACGCACGTGACCCCGTTGGACTTGCGTTGCCACCGCTAATCCGACTTGGCCTCTAACAATCAGACCCAGTAGGCGTGTCCCGTCTTCGACTTGGGTCGAGCTCACAAAGTTACTTAATGGGCTACTGGACTGAAAAGGGCCCCCATTACTTGGCACAAGCTATCCACCGAAGCTTGGTCCCCTCTAGTACATCCCACTTAACCCACTTCTTATTCATGTTTCAATTACATGTTTTAAATTTGGTTAAGGGTTTCAATTAGTAATTCCACATGCCACCCGAGGCACCCACTTAACCCCTATGTCCCACTTACATGTTTTACCTTGGTTAAGTGTTACTAATCGTATTTCCTCATGCCACCCAAGGCACCCACCAGATTCCACATGCCACCCAAGGCACCCACTTAACCCCCTCATGTCCCACTACATGTTTACCTGGTTAAGTGTTTCTTAATTCATTAAGGCTGTAACCTCATAAAGACATCTCACATTAGACTGACATTTGTGGCAGCTGGATTTGCCGGGCGGGTCCGGGCAGTCTTACACCACAAAAGAGCCTAACCTCGTGTCTTTACAATTGTTATGTATTTAATTTATGCCTAAGACCTCTCACATTAGACTGGCATTTGTGGCAGCTGGATTTGCCGGGCGGGTCCGGGCAGTATTACACCACAAAAGAGCCTAACCTCATGTCTTAGACGATCAATTACTCCTAATTAATCATTCCCCAATTTGAATTACTTTCCCTATTCAAATTATCAATCAATTCCAAGTTTAACGATGTCCATAATTGACTCAATTATGTCCATCCATTTATGATATGTAAAATCATATCCATTTGCACCATAATTATATTTTATGCCTTTTAAGGCATTTATGCTCATCTATTTGTGGTATATAAATTATACCAATTTCATTACTAATTAATTTTATTCCTTAAAATTAATTACATGCCTTTTTAGGCCATTACATGACAAATTCACAATAAGTGTATATCTAGTAATATCCCCATCGTACCCTCGTCATTCGTTCGCTTAACATGACATATACATATTAGACTAACGAATTGTCTAATACTAAAAAAAGGAATAAACGTCACAAAGTCACGTACACACAATAATAGATCTAATTTGCATCTAACTTGCAATTAAGAATTACAACATACTTGCATAGTCTTTGTATTATCAAGGATCCAAAAAATCATGGATCTAAAAGGTGTGAGCTTGCATGTATGAACATAGTTTTACACCCAACTAGCCTAGGTAATTATCACAAACTTACATAAACTGTGTATGTCGTCAACCTAAACATAAAGGTGTCATCTTGCATAACTATGGATCCAATAAAGGTGTTAAATTGAGTAAACTATGGATCCACATAACGATGTAAACTTGCATAACTAGGCATGTCATAGATTCAACATAAAAATGTCAACTTGAATATGGATCTAAACTTTAAAGGTGTGAACTTGTATATATATATATATATATGTATATGTATATATATATATATATGAATCCAATTATTACTTAAACTTGCATATGAACATAATACATATACGAACTAGCATATGTTCCACATCCATATTCACATAAAAACTGATGTTACAAACCTAGGTGGTTGGATTATAAAAAGGGATTCATTGACCCAAGTTAACATCACGAACTACAATCATATATTTTAGATCCAAACTTTCATAACATCATATAACTCGCATACAACTTGCATGATCCTATTAACTTGCATAACATCATATGTACAACTTGCATAATCATATCAACTTGCATAACATCATATATGAAACTTGCATAATCATATTAACTTGCAAATCATCATATGTGAAACTTGCATAACATCATATGTAAAATTGGCATAACATCATATATAAAACTGGCATAACATCACATATAAAACTTGCATAACATCATATATAATATGATCAAGTTAACATACATGATTAAACATATGAATTAGATTCACAACCACAACTTATAATGCAACATATATCACATCATAATTGATTTAGCAATTATTTTGTTAAGGTGATCGAACTCACTACTCAAAAGCAGTCTTGAGTTCTGAATTTTGATTTCTGGAGTACTATTAGCTCTCCTTTGAAGAAGATTCATTGTTAGGGTTGAATAGAACTGATTTGATTTGCTGTTCTTCCTCTTTAATTTGTGGCGGCTGCCCTAGGGTTCAAGACAACAGCATGACGACCATAATTTCAGTTTTAATTCTGTTTTAGGGTTTGAGTCTATGGGTCTTTTTATAGAGTTTTGAATCAATTTAAGCCATCAGATGATCATAGGGTTAATCAAAACCATTCAGTCATGATAGGGAGACAAGTCAGCCCTAATGACTCAGTAAAGAGTCAGAAAGGACTCTACAATGGGTCAGGACATGGGTCAGACTGAACCAGAAGGCTGTGCAGGTTTTTTCTCGGCCTGGGCGCCCTTGAGAAGTGCACCAATGTAAATTTGTACTGGCGCACTTCCCAAGTGCGCCAGTGCAATAATTTTTTTTCTTTCTTGCCACCAAACTTTGTTCGTTTATAACTCCTTCATCCGGTACCCGTTTCCCGCAAACTCGGACTCTATTTCAACCAGAATTCCGAGATGAACACAATGGCGCAACCCCATTCCCGTAATTCTCACGTCTGAGATTAATTATTCTTTATTTTAGTTAATTCGATTATTCAAAAATCCGGGGTGTTACATTCTCCCCTCCTTTAAGGATTTCGTCCCCGAAATCCACAAGTTAAGGAGAATGCCTATCCTACCATCCAAACAACCATCTACTCAACCAT
This sequence comes from Allium sativum, assembly GCA_030737875.1. Lineage (NCBI taxonomy): Eukaryota > Viridiplantae > Streptophyta > Magnoliopsida > Asparagales > Amaryllidaceae > Allium > Allium sativum. Next base: position 163,718,189 of record CM060910.1, on the reverse strand, counting down.
CAAACACGGGCATCCATTGTCCTTATAAAATTTCTAATGTTGTATGAACATATGCAAGAAGTGTGTGTATATGTTCCCTATCTAATGCAAAATCAGGCGGTCTACTGATTCTGTTGACCTCCTTAATGCAAACCATGATAGTGCCATGCGTCCATCATGTATGCAAAAAAACCTTATCGATACATATTATTTCTACATGTGTGCACAACCATTCACCAAAATGCAACATCCATATGCTGGTACAACCATTATACATCCATTACTTAAATATGTACACACATTTATATGCAATATGCAATATGAAGTGACTGAGCCGATCTACTGCCTAAAGTGTGTGTATATGCATCCACGAGCAACCACTAGCAACCACTTGCATCCACATGCATCCATCATACATAATATGTCTCAAACACATGTTTCAACCATAGAACTACCCTATCTAAAGGTCAAAGATACTAGCGAGAGGACATATTAAAGATAAGATAAGTACAAGGTAAGCGACAAAGGAGAAATTAAAAGACATACCCTCAAAAAGAAAAGGGTACAATGACCGCATCTTCGCTTCCGTCTCCCAAGTAGCATTGCTCTCATCATCTCCCCATTGCACTTTGACTAGTTTGACCTCTTGATTCCTCAACTTCTTAATCACTGACCCAAGAATGCACGTAGCAGCTCGTCGAATCGTCGCATCACGCTCGATCTCCACCTCTCTAAGCAAGCTCGTATCTACCACTTCCGTGATCTTGTGCAAGCACTTCCTCAAATGTAATACATGGAATACGTCGTGTACACCACTAAGTCTCTCGGGCAACTCCACTCTATACACCATCTGCCCAATCCTTTCCTTAATAGGAAACGACCCTACGAACCTTGGTGCTAACTTTCCAACGGACCCAAAGCGAATGACATTCCGTAATGGAGACACCTTGACAAAGACCATGTCCCCAACATCAAACTCAAGATCTGACCTCCTCTTGTCCGCATAAGATTTCTGTCTATCTTGCGCCGTCTTCATCCTCCTTCGAATCAAATCGATCTTTTTCGAAGTCTCCCTAATCATATCGGGTCCAAGCAAGATCTTGTCTGTAGACTCCCACCAACATGTAGGCGAACGACACGACTATCCATAAAGAATCTCGAACGGTGCCATGCCAATGCTAGACTGAAAGCTATTATTATATGCGAACTCTACCAATAGAAGATGTTCCTCCCATGTACCTACGAAATCTTAGACACACAACTTCAATAAGTCCTCTAGAATACGATTCACCCTCTCGGTCTGGCCGTCCCTCTGAGGATTATATGCGGTGCTCAAACATAACTGAGTCCCTACTGCCTCTTGTAAGCTCTTCCAAAATTCGCTAGTGAAAATAGGATCGCGGTCACTCACTATGCTAGATGGAACACCGTGCAACCGAACTATTTCTCGAATGTATACGAAGGCTAACCATGGAGTAGTCCTCTTACTCTTCACGGGAATGGAATGGGCGCTCTTAGTAAGTTTGTCTACCACGACCCAAATCCCTGTATTACCCTTCCTCGATCTCGGTAATCCGTCAACAAAGTCCATCGAAACACTTTCCTACTTCCATTGTGGGACCTCCAATGGGTGAAGCAATTGAAACACCCCACCTCCGTTAGGGTCACTCTCAAAGGGAATGCCCTAATTTTGGTGGAGGTTTTTAAGTATAAGTCACAGAGATACAAGACAGATATAAGAACACATATTTGTAAACAGCGGAAAAACAACAACCTTTATTTCATAAAAGCAAATACGTGTTACAAAACATCACCATGATTGTCTTACATCCTTTCCAAAAACATAACATAACTCCTTCATAATCTATCTTGATTACATTATTAAAGAAGCATAAATAAAACATAGATAAACTGCAAAAGCCCCCATAGTAATTTGTCCAAAGCCATAGTTCAAAATGAAAAGGTCCAAGCAATACATTTCTCTTCTTCAAGCTGGATGTTAAGGCTGGTCAAGCTGCTGTGTTCCCTCCCTGTGGACCTGGGGGGGGGGGGGAAACGGAAGAAAAGAAGACGAAAGAAAAGTAGAGTCAGACATAAAGCCTGAGTAAGTCTAGTACTATTCTGTCTATGAATAAAGAACTGGGTATGATAAGTATAAACAAGAAGTGTGAAAGCACTATAACTTGGTTAAGTTGTCTAGGGTCGAATATACTACCGCACCCCATGATAATCTCTGAACCCATATAAACTAGTTCCCAACTAGCACCCCATAATCAGGGTGATGTGATCCATTCTATGATGATCGGCTCCTACTCGCATAGTTACATGTGTCTTACGGCCCCCGATGTTGTAGTTACCTATGCTGGTCCCACCATGGGGTGTATCAAGTCCCATGGAGGCGGCCCGACACAATCCTAGAATGCACAGGTATGCTACTGGTGTCCAGTGCCTTATTTTTCTGCGCCGGAGTGTGTGCACGCCCGCACCCCGTTAGAACCTACACTGCTACACCACCGCCGTCGATTTGACCTCTTACAATCAGCCCAGTAATCGTGCCCCACCCCACCTAGTTTCAGGGTATCGTGATACACCTTTTAGGGTTACTGCTGAAAAGGGTCCCCCGTTACTAGGTTTTCTTTCTCTAGCCAACATGCTAAGTTGGTTAAGTGTTTTCCTAACCTAACCCCACCAGTCCGTTTAGTTTAGCATGTTCCATTTTGATTAAGTCTTTAGTTCACTTAATCCTAACAATCCTGACTCAGCCTTAATTGTCTTATTAAGGCCCTGACCTCTCACATTAGACAGGTATTGTTGTGGCTGCCTGTTGCCGGTTGGTTCCGGGCAGTCTTACGCCACAACTCAGTCTAACCTCAGGTCCTTATTAGGCTCCATGTTTAACCTCCCACATTGGATAGGTATTGTTGTGACTACTGGACAGCCGGGCGGTTCCGGGCAGGTTTACATCACAACTCAATCCAACCTCGGGTTAAACACATCGTATGTTCTACATTTACATATTTTGTCTTTCTTCTTTATTTTTCTTATATGTAAATATTTGCGGCCCATTATTAAGTTAATGGTGTAAAGGTTACACCAATCATAGGCCCAACCCATACTTGAATTTGGGCCCTTCTACTATATATTTTCATTTATTAATTTATTTAACCCAACGTTATTTTCCCCCGTTTAACGCGTCCGTTTATTACATATATGTTGGGCTTAGCCTTTTTAAGCCCAACTTAGCCATGAGGAAAAGGGGAGGCTTAAAGCGTGATTATACACAAAAAAGGGAAGGTGAGCGCATGAACTTGCAACATAACGTTGGAACTACAAAATAGAAACTGGTGTACTTGCATAGTGGTAACATATACTTTGGTCATAAAGCATAGGTGACATGAATCAAAGCATGTGAACTTGTAGTTGAGATAAGAATCTAAATTGGGTATCATTATTGACACATAGTCATAACTACAACATGAACCTATATTTTTTATTTAGGCATAATGTCAAACATAAGCATGGCATAAATATTTCTAACATAAGCATGGCATAATGTCAAACATAAGCATGGCATAATGTCAAACATAAGCATGGCATAAGTATAGTTAAATTTGTTCACATAACCATGGCATATATATTTCTAACATGAAATCATGATTTTTACTTTAGTCATGCAAACTTGCAAAAAGGGATTTTTGGACCTAACCTAGTTATGTACCACATATGTCATCCTATAATTCTTGTTAACAATTTCAATTATGCAAATTATCAATCATAGCCTAGTCATATTCATAAGTTTGCAAATAGGTTTTCTAGTACAAAAGCATGGCTTAATACATGATGCCAAATTCTCAACACAATTTCATATGGATTATAATAACCCAAACTTATTCCAATTACTCACAAAAATGATTTTTGTATAAAAATACATATTATGATGGCATAGTAGCAAAACCCCAAACTTGCATGAATTTCAATTAATCAACTACATACATGTAGCTTCAACATGGATTACATAATTTGCGAATATTCCAAACGTATACTTGCATAGAACTACCGCATGTAGTTCTTTATAATGAATAACATAATTCGAGAATATCCAAACGTATACAATATTCCAAATCGATAAGAATCATAGTAACGCACAAATTATGAATTATTTATCACCACAACTAAGTACACAAACCAACACAGTTATTTGTTCATACCAAAGTAATACTCTACTTACAATGGTGTGGCGAATTCTCTAATTAAGGGATTTGAAGATGCGGTTTGATTTGATTGAGTTGCTTTATGCCTTAGAATTTTGCCTCCTAATCCTCTCTCCAATTGGTGGCTACCCCTAGTCGTTCCTCAGCAACATGGCGGCTTTGTTCTTATTTTTGAATGAATAGATTAGGGTTAGTCTAGGGTTGTTTTTATAGGGGAAATGAACTGATTAGGGCCATTGATGTTGCTAGGTTAGATCGTAGCCATTCATCCTAAAGAGAGACCAATTAGAGCCTGCCACCTAGCCCTAATGACAAAGCAGTCTACAGAAAATCGACCAACATAGAATAGGCCAGTCAGGTTAGACTGGGTTCGACCTGGCTCTGGACCAGGTCGACATGCCTGTCGACAGCCCTGTCGACCTGGCTAGACCAGGTCGACAGCCCAGTCGACCTGGGTGCGTTAGGCGGGTGTTTTTCCTCCCAGGCCCATTGGGCCCCATTTTGGAATTTTAAACTGTTTTATTCTGTTTGAATTTTAAACTTAATTCAGAAACTTCCGAAGGCCATATCTTCTTCATACGGACTCCGTTTTTCGAAAACTCGGACTCTATTTCGCGTATTTTTCCGAGACGAACGCAATGGCCTATCCCGTTTCCCTTAGTTCTTTGATTTCAATTTCAATATACTCTAATTTGTGAATTTCACAGTTATAGAATTCGCGGGGTGTTACAGCAATCCACCAGGCTTCTTTTGCTCTTCTTTTACTTGTTGGCACACCAAGCATCTAGCGACAAACTCGGCCACGTCCTTCTTCATACCGGCCCAAAAGTAAACTCGTCTCATGTCCATGTACATCTTGTCCCCGCCGGGATGGATGGTCATCTTCAAATGATGTGCATCATCAAGAATGGTATTCCTTAGGTCATCGTCTTTTGGTACACAAAGTCTACCGTCCCTTCGCAACCAACCCTTATCATCTAGGGTATACCTACTTAGGTGGCTTGATGACTCCCCTCTTATGAGCTTCTCTACTAATTCCATCAACTGTGGGTTATCACGCTGTGCCTATCCAACCCGTCCCAAAAGCGTAGGTCTGACCTCAAGGACGCTAGCAAACTGGGTACAAAATCAATGGATGGTCTAAAGTCAAAGGTAGAGATGAACTCTAAACTTCACTGCTCAACAAACAACGGACTCAAGGATAACCTTTTTCTACTTAAGGCATCTGCCACCACGTTACCCTTGCCAGGGGTATATGCTGTCTCGAAATCGTAGGACGCCAAGAACTCCATCCACCATAATATATCACCCTTCCCTAGAGACCACATGCCCTAAATCCTCACTTCTTTCCTCCAAAAATGGTATTTTGGAGAACCTAGCTTTAAGCTGGTGCACTTGTAGGGTCCCTAAGCTTTCCCTAAGATGTAGGGCATGCTCTTCTCTGCATCTAGAGAAAACCAGGATATTATCCCATGCAAAATCGTCACAACTATCCATCTCTCACACATACCATCCTAATCGAACTCGACATCCCCCAAGTGCAAGCCCCAAAGGCCTAAACCAATATCAGACAAACACCCAAGGGATACCTCCTTTGAATTCAGACGACCTACGTGAGATGATACTAGTAAGACGGCCAGCCAATTGAGCACTTGACCGACTCTGGCTGTCCTTGCCAGTCTTGCTCCAAAACCACCGCTGATCACATAACTGGCTTTGCTTAATCTATTAAGCACATACTAAAACTTATTTCACGCTTCTGGGTAAACCCCGCACTTTATCAAAGACGTCTCCATACTCACGGACCACACAAACAGACTCCCAATCATCGTTGGATGCGTCATAAGATTCTAGGCAGCTAAGCATCACTGAACCCCTAGGGTCACAAGAAATATGAGGGTCTTTCCATAACGAATCAGTAGTCTAACTACCCTCCTTTCACAATCTAGGATGGCACCCCGCCTGGCTGGCCAATCCACCCCTAGAATCAAACTATAACTCGTGAAACCAAGGACGAAGGCGTTGCATTCAAATCCACCGCCCAAGATAGACACTCTCAAATCCCGACAAACCATTGAAGGATGAGCCAAACCACAACAGGATTTGAGACTAGGATGGGATCCCTAACTAGACTAGCATTTAGGTGCAGTGTTTCAACTAACGAAGCAGATACTAACGAGTATGAAGCGCCAGAATCAAACAAAGTTCAAACAGGATGATAAAGAAAACAAAATTTCAACCTAGATGGTCCTACCCCCATCAGGTATACAAGCCGTTAGGGAATACAACTACCCTCCAGAAGATCCTGTACTTTGTCCTTGCCTCCTTAGACAATCCCAAGGTGTCCTATTTCTCCAAAACAACTAGCCATCTTCTTCATATTCTCCATTCGTGACCTCCCAACAAGATGAGGCTTCGTCCTTTGTTAACCAAACAGCTATTTGAACCTTCCTCCCATCGTCTATCTTAAAGGTACAAACAAGCCCTCCACTTCCTTGGACTAACTTCTAGCCCGACAAACGTCTAAGTCCCTTGAGATGGTTTTCCATCCTTCGTACAGAAGTCCTTATTTATCTTAGAAAAAGCATCTATACGCGGAGGGGGAAGGCTCAAAGAGAGAAAGAGGAAGAGATTCAGAACGGAGAATCGAAGGAAGGATATATGGCTCTTGGGGATTATGTTCTTAAAATAAACCTTTCTTTCAAAAATACTCTTCTACAAACATATTTTTGAAAGTATTCTTTATAAAAATGCTTTTGAAAAATAGTTTTTCAAAATATCTTATCTGTTTTGGTAACCTTCAGCTCTGATTCCACGTGTAACACCCCACCTCCATTAAGGTCACTCGCAAAGGGATTGCCTTAACTTCAGTGGAGCGTTTTAAGTGAATATAGAACAGAAAATCACAACAAGACAGATATAAAGCAGTACTTGAAAATTTGAAACTTTATTTACTACAGCAGAAGGTAAATATGTTTGGTTACATCATCAAAAACCATAAACCAAAGTCAAGTACATAATATCCATCTTGATAAAACAAAGTACATAATCCCACTACTACAAATAGCCATAGAGAAAATGATAGGCTGGACTTTACTTCGGCAATCCAAATCCAAGTGCTCCCAAAGAGATCCCAATCAAGCTCCACTAGTACTAGTCCCACCCTTAGAACCTGAGGGGGGGGGAGGGAAGGAAGAAAAGATGTGGAAACAAAGGGGGTCAGACATAAAGTCTGGCGAGTGCGATAACTCTAACAACATAATTATTAAAGCAATATGATAAGATATCAGCTGGAGAACAAGGTAATGACTGTGCGAACCACATGGGTATGGCAAGGCAATCAAGAGAAACAAAGATAATGTAAATGGCGCTTCCTAATCGATATAGGATAATTACTATACTCTACCATACTGTACTGTACTAACACTAACTGCATCCCTACTAGTCACTCAAGAATTTTGATCCCTCTTGGCTAAATAGAACGATGATAGCTTCGTGTACTACTAGATGTACCCACTATCTTCCATGTTTGACTGTATATCTCTAGTTGCTATCATAGGTATCCAGCGTGTACCTATCCCCACTAGATGCACCCCCTTCAATAAGTAATAATGGTAATTTTATGTACTCCTAGCTGACGTCATAGGTGCCACCTGCTCCTATCTCCATTAGGTGTACCCCCTTTAATAATAGTGGTTGCTTTGTGTACCCCTAGCTGACTACATAGGTGTCGTCTGCTCCTATCTCCACTAGGTGTACCCACTACCCTGCCCCATTCGATCGGCTCCCTAACTCGTAGATACACGTGCTGGCCCCACAGTGGGGTGTATCACTCCCCAAAGTGGCAACCCGATACCACCAATGATGCACGGCTTATACCTACACGATGCAACAACGTCTTACCTACCAGCCCGGACCGATGCACGCGCGTGATCCCGTTGGACTTGCGTTGCCACCGCTAATCCGATTTGGCCTCTAACAATCAGACCCAGTAGGCGTGTCCCGTCCTCGACTTGGGTCGAGCTCACAAAGTTACTTAATGGGCTGCTGGACTGAAAAGGGCCCCCATTACTTGGCACAAGCTATCCACCTAAGCTTGGTCCTCTCTAGTACATCCCACTTAACCCACTTCTTATTCATGTTTCAATTACATGTTTTAAATTTGGTTAAGGGTTTCAATTAGTAATTCCACATGCCACCCGAGGCAACCACTTAACCCCTATGTCCCACTTACATGTTTTACCTTGGTTAAGTGTTACTAATCGTATTTCCTCATGCCACCCAAGGCACCCACCAGATTCCACATGCCACCCAAGGCACCCACTTAACCCCCTCATGTCCCACTACATGTTTATCTGGTTAAGTGTTTCTTAATTCATTAAGACCGTAACCTCATAAAGACCTCCCACATTAGACTGGCATTTGTGGCAGCTGGATTTGCTGGGCGGGTCCGGGCTATCTTACACCACAAAAGAGCCTAACCTCATGTCTTTACAATTGTTACGTATTTAATTTATGCCTTAGACCTCTCACATTAGACTGGCATTTGTGGTAGCTGGATTTGCCGGGCGGGTCCATGTAGTCTTACACCACAAAAGAGCCTAACCTCGTGTCTTAGACGATTAATTACTCCTAATTAATCATTCCCCAATTTGAATTACTTTCCCTATTCAAATTATCAATCAATTCCAAATTTAACGATGTCCATAATTGACTCAATTATGTCCATCCATTTATCGTATGTAAAATCATACCCATTTTCACCACAATTATATTTTATGCCTTTTAAGGCATTTATGCTCATCTATTTATGGTATATAAATTATACCAAATTCATTACTAATTAATTTTATTCCTTAAAATTAATTACATGCCTTTTTAGGCCATTACATGACAAATTCACAATAAGTGTATATCCAGTATTATCCCCATCGTTCCCCCGTCATTCGTTCGCTTAACATGACATATACATATTAGACTAATGAATAGTCTAATACTAAAAAAAAGGAATAAACGTCACAAAGTCACATACACACAATAATAGATCTAATTTGCATCTAACTTGCAATTAAGAATTACAACATACTTGCATAGTCTTTGTATTTTCAAGGATCCAAAAAAACATAGATCTAAAAGGTGTGTTCTTGCATGTATGAACATAGTTTTACACCCAACTAGCCTAGGTAATTATCACAAACTTACATAAAATGTGTATGTCGTCAACCTAAACCTAAAGGTGTCATCTTGCATAACTATGGATCCAATAAAGGTGTTAACTTGAGTAAACTATAGATCCACATAAAGGTGTAAACTTGCATAACTAGGCATGTCGTAGATTCAACATAAAAATGTAAACTTGAATATGGATCTAAACTTTAAAGGTGTGAACTTGTATATATATGAATCCAATTATCACTTAAACTTGCATATGAACATAATACCTATGCGAACTAGCATATGTTCCACATCCATATTCGCATAAAAACTGATGTTATAAACCTAGGTGGTAGGATTATAAAAAGGGATTCATTGACACAAGTTAACATCACGAACTACTAGCATATATTTTAGATCCAAACTTTCATAACATCATATAACTCGCATACAACTTGCGTGATCCTATTAACTTGCATAACATCATATGTACAGCTTGCATAGTCATATCAACTTGCATAACATCATATATGAAACTTGCATAATCATATTAACTTGCAAAACATCATATGTGAAACTTGCATAACATCATATATAAAAATTGCATTACATCATACATGAAACTTGCATAACATCATATGTAAAACTGGCATAACATCATATATAAAACTGGCATAACATCATTTATAAAACTTGCATAACATCATATATAATATGAATCAAGTTAACATACATGATTAAACATATGAATTAGATTCACAACCACAACTTATAATCCAACATATATCACATCATAATTGATTTAGCAATTATTTTGTTAAGGTGATCAAACTCACTACTCAAAAGCGGTCTTGAGTTCTGAATTCTGATTTGTGGAGTTGTATTAGCTCTCCTTTGAAGAAGATTCATTGTTAGGGTTGAATAGAACTGATTTGATTTGCTGTTCTTCCTCTTTAATTTGTGGCGGCTCCTCTTGGGTTCAAGACAGCAGCATGACGGCCATAGTTTCATCTTTAATTCCGATTTAGGGTTTGAGTCTATGGGTCTTTTTACAGAGTTTTGAATTAATTTAAGCCGTCGGATGATCTTAGTGTTAATCAAAACCATTCAGTCATGATAGGGTGACAAGTCTGCCCTAATGACTCAGCAAAGAGTCAGAAAGGACTCAACAATGGGTCAGACTGAACCAGAAGGTTGTGCAGGTTTTTCCTTGGCCTGGGCGCACTTGGGAAGTGCACCAATGTAAATTTGTACTGGCGCACTTCCCAAGTGCGCCAGTGCAATAATTTTTTTTCCTTTCTTGCCACCAAAATTTGTTCGTCTATAACTTCTTCACCCGTTACCCGTTTCCTGCAAACTCGGACTCTATTTCTACCAGAATTCCGAGACGAACACAATGGCGCAACCCCATTCCCATAATTCTCACGTCTGAGATTAATTATTCTTTATTTTAGTTAATTCGATTATTCAAAAATCCGGGGTGTCACACAAATAAAAATTATATTCACATGTATTTTGAAAATTATTTCTATTCCATATACTCTCTGTGTGTTTCTGTATATGACAGCTATGAAGATGATGACTGGATGGACAGTGAAGATGCTATGTGTAACACCCCACGTCCATTAATGTCACTCTCAAAGGGAATGCATTAACTTTCATGGAGTATTATTAGTGTATAGAACAAAATATAACAAGACAAATACATATATTGGTACTTGAAAAATTTCAAAAAGACATTTATTGCAGTGGAGAAATAGTTTGATTACAACAACTCCATAAACCAACAGTAAAACCAAGTACACTTAATATCCATCTTGACAAATTGTTTTCTGAGTACAAAAAGTAAAAAGCATAACCCCAACACAAGTAGCCATAAAAGAGACGAGCTGAACTTTACTTTTAGCAATCCAAGCACTTCCAAAAGAGAGAGAAAGAGATCCAAGATCAAGCTCCACTAGTACTAGTCCCACCCTGAGAACCTGGGGGGGGGGGGGGGGGGAGGGAGAAGGAAGAAAAGAGGCAAAAACAAAGGGGGTCAGACATAAAGTCTGGCGAGTATAATAACTTTAACAATATAATTATTAAAGTAACTAGAATAAGGCATAAACTGGTAAAATAAGATATGACCGTGAAACAAGAGGGCATGACAAAGCAAACAATGGGAATATTATGGCGTTAATCTTGTTACTAATCACTATAGGATAATTACTATACTGCACCATTACTAGTCACCCTAAAAGTTGATCCCGCTTACAGAACATAATAATGATAATGGTAGTTTCGTGTACTCCTAGCTGCCTTCATAGGTGTCGTCTACCCCTATCTCCACTAGTTGTAACCACTAACCCCATGCGATCGGCTCCCCAACCCGTAGATACACGTGCTGGTCCCACAGTGGGGTGTATCACTCCCCAAAGTGGCAACCCGATACCACTAAAGATGCACGGCTTATATCTACACGATGCAACAACGTCTTACCTACCAGCTCTGGCCCACGCACGCACATGACCCCGTTGGACTTGCGTTGCCACCGCTAACCTGTTTTGACTTATTATAATCAAACTCAGTAAGCGTGTCCCGTCCTCGACTTAGGTTGAGCTCACAAAGATACTTAATGGGTTACTGGTTTGAAAAGGGCCCCTATGCCTGACACAAGCTTTCCACCTATGCTTGGTCCCCACTAAGATTTCCCACTTAACCCCATTCTTATTCATGTCTTCTTACATGTTTCAACTTGGTTAAGTGTTTCTAATTGTATTTCACAAGCCACCTTAAGCCACCCACTTAACCCCCATGTCCCACCACATGTTTATCTGGTTAAGTGTTACTTAATTCACTAGAACCGTAACCTTGTAAAGACCTCCCACATTAGACTGCCATTTGCGGTTGCTGGATTTGCCAGGTGGGTCCGGGCAGTCTTATATTGCAAACGAGCCTAACATCGTGTCTTTGCAATTTTTACGCATTTAATTCGTGCCTTTGACCTCTCACATTAGACTATCGTTTGTGGTTGCTGGATTTGCCGGGCGGGTCCGGGCAGTCTTATACCACAAACGAGTCTAACCTCGTGTCTTAGGCAGTTAATTATTACACATAATTATTTATCCCCAAATTGGATTAATATCCCTGTTCAAATTTGTCAATAAATTCCAAATTTATTTATGTCCATAATTGTCACCTAAATTATGTCCATAATTTCAGGTATATAATTTATACCTTATATGCCTTTTAAGGCCATTTTATGCCAATTCACAATTACGTATATTCAATATTTTCCCATTGTCCCCACGCTATTCGTACGTTTTAATATGACATGTGTTAGGCTCGCAAATAGTCTAACTTATAAAAGAAAAGCAACATCACAACATAAAATAGATCTAAGAATCATGACATAAGTTTTCATAGCCAATAACTTGAATATATGGATATGGTTTTCCTATGAATTTCATTCAAACTAGCATATGATTCACATACAAAACTAGCATAGGTAATGGGCATAAGTTTGCATAACTATGTATTGTCATGGATCAAAATATAGATCTAAACATAAAGATGTGAACTTGCATATGGATTTAAACATAAAGATGTGAACTTGCATATGGATCTAAACATGTAAATTAATGTCACATGTTTACATATAAACTAGCATATGTATCTACATGATTTCACATATGAACTTGTGTATAATGCACCAATAGACTTGCATAAGATTCACATATGTTTTAACATCCCAAATTTGCATAAAATTCATAAATTAGCATATGATTTAACATCCCAAACTTGCATAAAATTCATAAATTAGCATATGATTTAACATCCCAAGCTTGCATATGATTCATATACATATGTTTTAACATCCAAACTTGCATAAGATGAATCTAGTTAATCACGTTCAATTTAACATATGAAACAGATCCACAATAACAAAGTATCAATGATAACATCACATGATCCAAAATCATATTCTCATAATCCCAATTATAACTTATCACAATTAAATTAATTAATTAATTTGTGAAAGATATTATACTCACAAACAAAAGAACAGTCTTGTCTTTCTGGGATCTGTATTCTAAAATTGAATTGCTTGCCTTTGATGTAAATTAATTGTTATTTAAATTAGATTTGATTTTGATTCTTGCTTCTATCTTGTTTCTTAGATGAAAGAGAACGGTGGCTACTCTAGGTTCTCCATTGACAGCATGGCAGCTCTTGGTATGAATTAGTGTGATTTTAGGTTGAGAGTTAGGTTGATTATATGGAGTTTTAATTAATTTAGAGCCGTCAGATTAACCCTCGAAGCAATCAAGACCATCCAGTCAAGATAGGATAACACCTCAGCCCTAATGACTCAGCAATGACTCATTGTTCGGATCAGAACACTCCAGAAACCTGTGCAGGTCTTTAGCCCGACATGGGTGCATTTGGCAGGTGCGCCAGTGCATTTTTGTACCGGCGCACTTGTGAAGTGCGCTAGTGCATTCTAGTCGACTTCCGATTTTCTTCCTAACTTCGTTCGTCCATATCTCCTTCATACGATGTCCGTTTTATGCAAACTCGGACTCTATCTAAAGCAGAATTCCAAGACGAACGCAATGGTGTAACTCGTTTCTCTTAATTCTCATATTTGAAGTTAAGTATTCTTTAAATTCGTTAATATTAATATTTAAAATCATGGGGTGTTACATTCTCCTCTCCTTAAAGGATTTCGCCCCCGAAATCTCCAAGTTAAGGAGAATGTATATCCTAACATCCAATCATTCATCTACTCAACCATCAGACACAGGCATCCATTGTCCTTACATGATTTTTAATGCCATATGAACATATGCAAAAAAGTGTGTGTATATGTTCCTTATCTAATGTAAAATCAGGTGGTCTACTGATTCAGTTGACCTCCTTAATGCAATCATGATAGTGCCATGCATCCATTATGTATGCAAAATAATCCTAACGACACATATTATTTCTACATGTGTGCACAGCCATTCATCTAAATGCAGCATCCATATGATAACACAACCATTATACGTCCATTAATTTAAATATGCACACTCATTTATATGCAATATGAAAGTGATTGAGCCGATCTAGTGCCTAAAGTGTGTGTACATGCATCCACGTGCAACCACTAGCAACCACTTGCAACCACTCGCAACCATCAATCATAACATGTTTCAAACACATGTTTACATCCATCAGTTTCTACCTAAGGATAAAGAATAGGACATAGGAGGTATACTTGAAATATAAACATGAATAAACTTATGGAAAAAGAGATCAAGGAGGTACCATCAAAGAGAAAAGGGCAGGCTGCACGTATTTTCCTCTCAGTTTCCCAAGTCGCGTCTTCCTCAGCATCACTCCATTGAACTTTACCAAGCTTGATTTCACGGTTGCATAGCTTTTTGACTTTCGTACCTAAGATACGAGTTGGAACTCTTCTCACAGTCGCTTCTCGTTCCACTTCTACTTCCTCTAGTATATTCGGCTCCACCACTTCCGCAGATTCATGTAAGCACTTTCGTAGTTGAGAAACATGAAAAACATTATAAACTCCAGCCAGTCTCTCGGGTAGCTCTACTCTGTAAGCCATCGTCCCAATCCTTTCAATGATAGGAAATGGACCTACAAATCTTGGAGCTAGCTTTCCTATGGACCCAAAGCGAATGACATTCCTCAAAGGAGATACTTTAAGGAACACCCTATCTCCAACCTTAAACTCAAGGTCGGTCCTTCTTTTGTCCGCGTAGGACTTCTGTCTTTCTTGTGCAGCCTTCATCCGTCTTCTTATCAAGTCCACTTTTTCTGAGGTCTCTCTAATCATGTCTGGCCCAAGTACAAGTTTGTTTGTAGACTCCCACCAACAAGTTGGTGATCGGCACAGTCTTCCATATAAAGCTTCGAAGGGCGCCATTCCTATGGTGGCTTGGTTGCTATTGTTGTAGGCAAATTCCACTAAAGGAAGACGATCCTCCCATGTCCCTCCAATGTCAAGAATGCACAATCTCAAGAGGTCTTCTAATACCATGTTCACCCTTTCCGTCTGACCATCGGTTTGGGGGTGATAGGCTATGCTTAAGCATAATTGGGTGCCTACTTTTTCTTGCAAACTTTTCCAAAACTCACTTGTAAAGATGAGATCTCGATCGCTCACTGTGGTGGAGGGTATCCCATGGAGTCAAACTATTTCGTTGAGATAAATGGATGCTAGGGACGAGGCAGTCCTTCTACTTTTAACAGGTATAAAGTGAGCGCTTTTAGTGAGCCTATCCACTATTACCCAAATATTGGTATTGCCCCTTCTTGACCTAGGCAACCCATCAACAAAGTCCATCAAAATGTTATCCCACTTCCACTGTGGGACCTCGAGAGGATGAAGCAGACCACCGGGCTTCTTTTGCTCCGCTTTGACTTGCTGGCATATCAAACACTTAACGACGAACTTAGCTACATCACTCTTTATGTCATGCCAAAAGAAAACCCTTTTTATATCTTAATATATCTTGTCTCCACCTGGGTGTATGGTCAGTTTAGAATGGTGCGCCTCCTCGAGAACCGCCTTCACTAAATCCCTTACTTGTGGGACGCAAAACCTTCCGTCTCGTCTCAACCAACCCCTATCATTGATGGAGTATCTATTGAGGTGACTAGAAGTCTCACCCCTAACTAGCTTTTCCATCACATCAACCTGTTGAGGGTCTTCTCACCTAGGAGATAATGCCGCCAAGACTTAAGCGCAAAGACGACGGCAGGCAACTCTAGATCGTGGGTTGGGTAGTTTTTCTCATGTACTTTCAACTGTCTGCCTCCATAAGCTACTACCTTCCCTTCTTGCATCAAGACAGCACCAAGTCCCGTACCACATGCATCCGTGTATATGGTAAACATCTTGTTCCCATCCGGCAATGTCGGTACTGGGGATGTTGCTAGAGCCCTTTTCAAACGTTGGAAAGCAATATCGCATTCCAAATCCCAAATGAAAGTTAGGTTCTTCTTCGTTAATCTTTTGAGTAGGGCAGAGATTTTAGCAAAGGCTTTAATGAATTTTCGGTAAAAGCCCGCTAGCCCGAGAAAGCTTCGGACTTCGGTTGCATTCCATTGGACCTTCCAATCTTGCACCGCAACTACTTTTGCAGGGTCCATGGCTAACCCCTCTTTGGACACCACATGTCCAAGAATTCTCACTTCTTCTCTCCAGAAATGGCATTTGGAGAATTTGGCCTTCAGCTGATGTGTACGAAGAGTATTCGTGACTTTCCTTAAATGCAAAGCATGCTCATCTTCATTCTTCGAGAAGATCAAAATGTCGTCTACGAAGACGACCACAAACTTATTAAGGAATTCTCTAAACACCATACTCATCAAGTCAACGAAGAAAGCATGTGCGTTTGTCAAAACGAAAGGAATGACAAGCCATTCGAAGAAACCATCCGGGGTTCTGAACGTGGTCTTATCAATGCTGTCTTCAGCCACTCTCAGCTGATGGAACCCGGTAGCCAAATCTAGTTGGGAGAAAACAGACGCACCTACAAGCTGATCAAGCAAGTCATCTATTCTAGGAAGTGGATGCCTATTCTTTTTGGTCAGCTCCCTATAATCAACGTATAGGCGAAGTGAACCATCCGCTTTGGTTGCGAATACTACTAGAGCAACCCATTCAGAAATACTCCGCCTTATAAACCCCTTTTCGAGCAGCTCTTTGACTTGCTTACTAAGCTCTTTTCTCTCCATAGGGGCCATGTGTCTAATGGGTAGAGCTATTGGTTTTGCATTATAAACAAGGTATATACAGAAGTCTATCTCCCGCTTTGGAGGTAAGCCTTTCACCTCTTCAAAGACATCTGAGTATTCACGGACTACTCTAACAGATTGCAAGTTTTCAACAGACACATCAAGAGACTCTAGGTAACTAAGCGTAACAGAATGTATGGGGTTACAAGAGATTTCGAGAGTGTTGCCAAGGTGAGTCATAAGTCTAACCACTCTCTTTTCACAATCGAGGATGGCATCATTACTAGATAACCAATCCATGCCTAGAATCAATCCATAGCCCGTGAAGCAAAGAGCGAAGGAATTGCATTCAAACTCAACACTCAAAATAGACACTCTCAAATCCCGACAAATCATTGAAAGATGAGCCGAACCACCAATAGGACTTGAGACTACTATGGGATCTGTAACTAGACTAGTATTAAGGTGCAATGTTTCAACTAACGAAGCAGACACAAACGAGTGTGATGCACCAAAATCAAATAAAGTACGAAAAGGATGATCAAACAGAAAAACCAAACTTTCAACAGAAATGTTTTTACCTCTTTCCTATCCTGGTGCCATGAGAGCCTGAATCTGCCCTCTTGCCTGCCCTAGCGCCATGAGCCCCTGAATCTGCCCTTCAGAAGTGGACCCCGTTCTTTGCCCTTGCCCCTATTTCCTTGGGCAATCTTTAACTAGTTGTCCTGCCTCTCTGTAGTGGAAACAACCAGTCTTCTTCTTCTTCTTCCTACAGTCCTTGTTCAGATGGCCTGGTGTTCCACAATTAAAGCACTTTTTCTTTCCTTTGCTACTGTTGTTCTTCCCGCCTTTCTTATTTTGTTGTTGTGGTTTCTTTTGGTCCCCTTGCTTCTCTGTTGCCTTATTAGCATTAACACCTTTCTCCTCTTCATGCATAAGCACCATGTCAACCAGTTTCTCAAAGGTAGCCCCCATCAGAATGTGGGTCATAGCTAACCCATGTAGCGACTCATTAAAACCTTTAACAAACCTTAAGGCCTTCTTCTCAGGTGTGTTTACCAATTCCAAGCCAAATCTCGGCAACTGGTTGAACTTGTTGACGTACTCCTTTACTGAAAAATTTCCTTGCTTCAATGCTAAGAACCTTTCCATATATAAATTCTCTTCTGCTCGGGAGAGAAATTTCATCTCGAACCTATGCCTGAAATCCATCCATGTCTCCACTGGACACTCTTCATTCATGACCTCCCACTAGAACAAGGCTTCGTCCTTCATTAACCAAGCAGCCAATTGGACCTTCCTTCCATCTTCCACCTCGAAAATACCAAATAGATCTTCCACCTCCTTAAGCCAATTTCGAGCTTCAACAAACATCCCTTATCCGTGAAAAGGTTTTCCGCCCATTGCTCGAAAGTCTTTGCATATCTTTGAAAAATATCAACGCGAGGAGGGGGAGGAGCTACTGCGGCTGGGGGAGGAGGAACATTTGTTGGGCCTGCGGCATTGGCTCTAGCCTCCAGATACCTTCTAAACCAGCCTTGTATCGGTATGCCCTCGGGTATCTCAGGTTCCCCAGACATGCTGAAAAAGAAAAGGAAGAGATTTCAAAACAGAGAATCGAAGGAGAGATATATGGCTCTTGGGGGTTATGTTTTTTAAAACAAACTTTTCTCTTGAAAATACTCTCCTTAAAACTTACTTTTGAAAGTATTTCTTTATATAACGCTTCAGAAAAGCAGTTTTTCGAAATCTCTTATCTGTTCTGTTAACCTTTAGCTCTGATACCACGTGTAACACCCTACGTCCATTAATGTCACTCTCAAAGGGAATGCAATAAGTTTCATGTAGTATTATTAGTGTATAGAACAGAATATAACAAGACAGATACATATATTGATACTTGAAAGTTTTCAAAACGACATTTATTGCAGCGGAGAAATAGTTTGATTACAACAACTCTATAAACCATTAGTAAAACCAAGTAGACTAAATATCCATCTTGACAAATTGTTTTCTGAGTACAAAAAGTAAAAAGCATAATCCCAACACAAGTAGCCATAAAAGAGATGAGCTAACTTTACTTTAAGCAATCCATACACTTCCAAAAGAGAGAAAGAGATCCAAGATCAAGCTCCACTAGTACTAGTCCCACCCTGAGAACCGGGGGGGGGGGGGGAGGAAGAAAAGAGGCGAAAACAAAGGGGGTCAGACATAAAGTCTGGTGAGTATAATAACTTTAACAATATAATTATTAAAGTAACTAGGATAAGGCATAAACTGGTAAAACAGGATATGACCGTGAAACAAGTAGGCATGACAAAGCAAACAAGAGGAATATTCTGGCATTAGTCTCGTTCCTAATCACTATAGGATAATTACTATACTGCATCATTACTAGTCACCCTAATAGTTGATCCCATCTATAGAACATAATAATGATAATAGTTTCGTGTACTCCTAGCTGCCTTCATAGGTGTCGTCTGCCCCTATCTCCACTAGTTGTACCCACTACCCCCATTCGATCGGCTCCCTAACTCGCAGATACCCGTTTTGGTCCCACGGTGGGGTGTATCACTCCCCAAAGTGGCAACCCGATACCACTAAAGATGCACAGCTTATATCTACACGATGCAACAACGTCTTACCTACCAGCCCAGGCTCACGCATGCACATGACCCCATTGGACTTGCGTTGCCACCGCTAACCCGTTTTGACCTCTTATAATCAAACTTAGTAAGCGTGTCCCATCCTCGACTTAGGTCGAGCTCACAAAGATACTTAATGGGTTACTGCTTTACAAAGGGCCCCCATGCTTGACACAAGCTTTCCACCTGTGCTTGGTCCCCACAAAGGTTTCCCACTTAACCCCATTCTTATTCATGTCTTCCTGCATGTTTCAACTTGGTTATGTGTTTCTAATCGTATTTAACAAGCCACTCAAGGCCACCCATTTAACCTCTATATCCCACTACATGTTTATCTGGTTAAGTGTTATTTAATTCATTAGAACCGTATCCTTGTAAAGACCTCCCACATTAGACTTCCATTTACGGTTGCTGGATTTGTCGGGCGGGTCCGGGCAGAATTATACCGCAAACGAGCCTAACCTCATGTCTTTGCAATTGTTACGCATTTAATTCGTGCCTTTGACCTCTCACATTAGACTACCATTTGTGGTTGCTGGATTATTCGGGCGGGTCCGGGCAGTCTTATACCACAAACGAGTCTAACCTCGTGTCTTAGGCGTTTAATTATTACACATAATTATTTATCCCCAAATTGGATTAATATCCCTATTCAAATTTGTCAATAAATTCCAAATTTATTTATGTCCATAATTGTCACCTAAATTATGTCCATAATTTCAGGTATATAATTTACACCAATTAATTCCTCAAATTAATTATATGCCTTTTAAGGCCATTTTATGCCAATTCACAATTATGTATATTCAATATTTTCCCATTATCCCCACGCTATTCGTGCGTTTTAATATGACATGTGTTAGACTCGCAAATAGTCTAACTTATAAAAGAAAAGCAACATCACAACATAAAATAGATCTAAGAATCATGACATAAGTTTTCATAGCCAATAACTTGCATATATGAATATGGTTTTCCTTTGAATTTCATTCAAACTAGCATATGATTCACATACAAAACTAGCATAGGTAATGGGCATAAGTTTGCATAACTATGTATTGTCATGGATCAAAATATAGATCTAAACATAAGGATGTGAACTTGCATATGGATCTAAACATAAAGATGTGAACTTGCATATGGATCTAAACATAAGTTGTGAACTTGCATACGGATCTAAACATATAGATGTGAACTTGCATATGTATCAAAACATGTAAATTAATGTCACATGTTTACATATAAACTAGCATATGTATCTACATGATTTCACATATGAACTTGTGTATAATCCACCAACAGACTTGCATAAGATTCACATATGTTTTAACATCCCAAACTTGCATAAAATTCATAAATTAGCATATGATTTAACATCCCAAACTTGCATATGATTCATATACATATGTTTTAACTTCCAAACTTGCATAAGATGAATCTAGTTAATCACGTACAATTTAACTTATGAAACAGATCCACAATAACAATGCATCAATGATAACATCACATGATTCAAAATCATATTCTCATAATCCCAATTATAACTTATCACAATTAAATTAATTAATTATTTTGTGAAAGATATTATACTCACAAACATAAGTATAGTCTTTTCTTTCTGGGATCTGTATTCCAAAATTGAATTGCTCGCCTTTGATTTAGACTAATTGTTATTTAGATTAGATTAGATTTGATTTTGATTCTTGCCTCTATCTTGTTTCTGAGTTGAAAGAGAACGGCGGCTACTCTAGGTTCTCCATTGACGGCATGCAACTCTAGTATGAACTAGTGTGATTTTAGGTTGAGAGTTAGGCTGATTATATAGAGTTCTAATAATTTAGAGCCGTCAGACTAACCCTTGAAGCAATCAAGACCATCCAGTCAAGATAGGATAACACCTCAGCCCTAATGACTCAACAATGACTCACTGTTCGGATAAGAACACTCCAGAAATCTGTGCTGGTATTTAGCCTGACATGGGCGCACTTGGCAGGTGCGCTTGTGCATTTTTGTACTGGCGCACCTGTGAAGTGCGCCAGTGCATTATGGTCGACTTCCGGTTTTCTGCCTAACATCGTTCGTCCATATCTCCTTCATACAGTGTCCGTTTTACGCAAACTCGGACTCTATCTCAAGAAGAACTCCGAGACGAACGCAATGACGTAACCCGTTTCGCCTAATTCTTACATTTGAAATTAAGTATTCTTTAAATTCGTTAATATTAATATTTAAAATCATGGATTGTTACACTGTGAAGACTGAAGACTAAAGATAGAAGTTGGCAATGAAAAAAATATACAAAAGCATCTGTATATATGCGTGTAATTGAATGTATATATATAATTGTATAACTGAAGGACAGTGTTATGGTGAGGAGCAGTGTAATGAGAGACTTGTACTGGCACTGTAATAAACAAGTTCGATTGAAATAAAATATCATTTTATTACTATCAGACGAACATGTCTATCTTATTTAATTTATTTACAAGTACAATATCATGTGTAATATCTGTGAATGTGTACAAATAGTGGATTCGTATAATTTGTACTGTTTGAATGTTGAAATATAATATTCTATTTAAACAAAATACCATGTAGATATTTGAGTTTTTGTATAGATGCATTCTGTTTAAATATAAATATTATATTCCTATCTATGATGTATAAATAGAACAGTACAGTAACAAACACATTTAAAAATAATATTTATTTGGTTGTTATCATCAAGCAAAAACCATACAATTGCGTATACAACTACGTTATATACAACAAGAACTTCTCACTTTAATTTATTTTCTAGTTAAAAATATATACTAGGATGCAGACGGTATTTAGTAGCACCCGACACATTTGTTTGAAACCATGTTTGTTTGGTTGTGTTGTTGATTGGATTATTTGTTTGAATTTGGTTGTTTGGGTGAAATAAATTGATTAGAATTGGTATGCACATGGTGCGAGCCATTAGTTGGCGAGGGACAAGGCTAGATCTCATTCCAGTTCTAGTATCGTGCCATTGTGCTACCAAAATTTTCTAAAAATGTTAGAACAATAAAAATATCATTTTTATTGTATAAATGAACTAAATAAAATATTCATGTGTTGAAATAAATATTTTATAGTTAAAAATATTTTTTTAACGTGTATATGAATGAAATAAATATTCATTTACAAATCGGATGATTTGTTAATGTACACATATTTAACTGATATTGATTGGGATGATATATTTTACACATCGCCCAACTGCATAAATAATATTCAGTATTTGTTGGTTGAAACCCCACACGGGTATTGGGATGATATTTGACGTACACTAATCCCAATTATTAGTTGTATGTCAATCGATTGGTTGACAAAATATTATAAGCATTAAATATTTATATTTAGTGCTTATGCAGTGTAGAATGCATTCTGGATGATGGTTGATTGTTTATCATTGTTGTTCGACACATGCGTTATATGAAATCCATATAAATAACATTATATGGTAATTGACTGTGTCTAATTCCAGTTTAGAAAGAATGAATATTTCAAAATAACGAATATTTTAAAATAATGAATATTTTAAAATAATATTCAGTAAAAGATCAAAATCTAATTTTGATGTCCGATTTGGGATGGACACGAATATATTTAAATGCATAAAGCCGTGTTGATTAGATTAACGTTATTTTGACGTAAATGATATTTATATCTATTTTATTCATTTTTATAATGAATATCGAAAAGAAAGTGATTTCAAAATCTGAAGTTTGAAAATGTTATCATTTATATATTGATGATATGGAATATTCAATTTTGATTTAAAAATTGAGTATGAAGTTGAAATCGTTTTGAAAACGAATTTTAAAACGATTTATAAAGTACGTTTTAAATGGAAATCGATGAAATATATATAATATATATTATATATATTTAATGGCCTGAATAGAACGCGCCACACCGCGGTAGTTCGCGAATTTTGAACATTGACTTCGAATTGACGTTACGGGAGATCTGACCGTCGGATTTTCCTAAAACTAGAACCGTAGGGTTCGTATCAAAAAGAGCTTTCTAACAAATACAAGAAATTTGAAATCTAATAGTTGGATTTGGAATTACGTCCAAATCAAATTTGGGAAAGGTCGTTGTAAGTGCAGTTCGATGGCCGTTTATGGAAATCGACCGTACGGGCCTTGATAAAATTATTAAAAATATTAATAATTTGTTTAAAATCATAATAAATGATTTGGAAAGAATTGGGATGAAAAATTCCATTTTTGAAAAGATAAAACTATATTTTTATTGAAATGAACTAGTTATGAACTAGAATTATAATCCAATATTTTTAAATGAATAAATTGGATTTGAAATGGTTTTAAAAATAACTTGAATTTCCAATATATGAATTGGAATGGATTTGAATCCAAATTATCTTCGGAATATTTCGATATGGGATTCCGTGATTATACGGATATTGTGGAGGAATTTGGAAGATATATATATATATATATATATATATATATATATATATATCGTTATTCCAATACGATATTTGTTGGTTTCAGAATTTGATATTGAATATAAACTGATATATTTTCTATTTAGAGCCTTGTATTTAACATCAAATTGGATTTTTGGTTTGTCATGAATGGTATCTTTAATAATACTGTTCTTAAACCTAATGGAGTGAAAAAAATTAGAGACTAACTAGAGATTAGCTAAGTTAAATGGTTTCCTGGGTATTGATCTGATGTTGGTTTCAGCCTTCGGGATTAATACTTAGGGAATTGTTCTCTTACTAATTTACGGTTAGAGACTGATGGGATGGGGTCTTCAATAACACTGTTCTTAAACCCCGTGTGGAAAGAATAAATCTTTTTATTAAGATGTAGAGAAGAATTACCAATTAATTGACATTTAATTGGATTTGAAATGGAATGTGAATTGGGTTTATTGTGAACTATGTTTTTAACGACATTCGTTCTTTAACCCAATTTACAGTGAAATCTGATTTGGAATTTATAAATTTTTTGTTAAGATTTGAAGGAGATTTTCCAAAGTAAAGTTTTTCAATTTAACATTTTAAATTGGAATTGAACGGAATTCGATTTGGTAATAATCGAAATAAGCTTCTGTAGAGGAAGACTGTTAATATATGTGGAATTTAAAAGGCTTTGCCGTTATTCCATTTATATTATCGGTTGGATATGGAAGTTTAGATCGATTATATATATCGATCTGTTTTCCATGAAAAATTCCATTGATAATGGAATGAGATTTTGGGTTTATCTTGAGCTTTGTTTTAAATAACATTAGTTCTTTAACCTAGTTAAAGATAAGGTTTACTTTTTAACTTTGAAGATAATCATTAAATAATGTGTTTTGGAAATTAAAACTGAATTACAGTTTTAATGAATCTTTAAATAGATTGAAAGGTGAATTTGATAACTAAAATTATCAAATTTGTGAAATGACCGAGAATTGTAACGACCTAGGAATTTTTGGCCCCGGAAATCGACATAAATACCTTTACTGTAACTCATGCCGACCTTCCAAACACCGAAAACACTAGACGTTATTAGAAATAAATTAGCGGGTGAGATAAGAAAGAAAGAAATATAAGAATAGAAGAAGTAGAAGAATCAACACAACACAGAGTCTCACATCGCAGCGGAACAAAATATAATACAGAAATAACTTTATTGAGAGCTTTAAATAAAACTTACAATATCAGAGTACATCACATAACGGGACAGTTATAATAACCTGTTCCCATACACAACACACAGCGGAATAGTAGCTATATAATATCATACATCTGAACACCTCCAGCTCGTCTCTTCACAGCATTTGATAACCTAAACCTGTACACCCCGGGCTAACCCGAGCATTTACAAAACACCGGGTCAGTCTGGTGAACTAGAGTGAGAAAAACTCGCACAGTATTAAGGGTATCACACAACCTGATTTTAAAGTTAAAATCTTGCAAAGAAAAGGATAATTGTAAGACCAAATCCACACATAAACACGGACGGTTTTTACCTTACGATAACCCAAAACAGTTTTGAAATCAATTGCTTGTCTGATATTATAATAATGTCTAAATACAAGTAAATAGAATCTAGTAGAATGCTTGCATCTCACGCTCTACATATATAGTATACAATAAAAACTGCGGGCGCTTATTGGGGATCGGATTCCGACTATGACAAGGTACGGGACCATCTGCCGATAGTGTATCTCTAGAGGCGAATACACTGGGTTCAACAAGAATGTCTTGCAACCCGGCCCTCACATGACTGACCACTCATTTCGCTTGAGTGTATCGAATGCATATCACCAACGGTTGGGAGCTACCCACTGTCTTCCCGAAAAGGGACAACATCGAAATAGATTTAAGAAACAAAAGGATTTTCTCTAGACAGGTGATTATACACCCTAATGGGAGCGATCTACATAGCCATGCTGCCTGTCCGATTTTTGTCATCTCCCCGTTGATGAGGCTTGAGGTTTGAATTTCCTTTACAACACCTGGCCACCATTCACTTTGAATGCCACATCCTCAGATCCTCCAGATATCACCAATTGACATCCACAAAAATACTCTAGCTGGGAGCTAGCCAACTATAGCACGTTTGAAGAAATCAACGTACGTGATTCTTTGGAAATACTCTGTCAGACACTCGTCCATACAAGTCATCCAGGAACAGGATGAACCGAAGGTACTCTCCTACTGCATCTCATATAGGAATCACCCCATGGATCAGTAGTGAAAAGTCCTTGCAACCCGTAGATTTCGACCACGACAGAACCACAGTACGTCTCTAGCTGCAGACCAGAGATTATTAGCAGTTCTTCCATTTACGAAAATCCATGGTCTTCAATGCTCCATCTCGATCATCTCTAATGTTTTTACGTATTTGTTGGTCGGAATGGTTTTTGAATATAAATTCGATCCCGGTCTTTCCATACCAACAATCGTATTGGACATATTTGATAGTCGGTATTTTAACTATCAAAATAAATAGTGTTTCAATCATGACAATCCAGGTAGTTCACAGGTTCAGTACTCAGCACCACTTGGCCTTTAAATTTAAAACAAATGTAAATTCAACTATTAAATCCTTCGATATTTTAAATATCGTTTTCTCGCTTTTTTATTTAACATAAGATTTTTCTTTAAACAAGTTCATACTTAGTAAAATTCTATATCATATTCAGTTTTCATATTTCACTTTCAAAAACATTAGCCACATTATTAATTATATAATATTGGAAAATCACTGTAATAACCCGGAAATCCGAGCCAATTTAAAAAAATTTATTTTGGCTATTTTAGCGAATTTTGAATATTTAAAATGGGTTATTTTAAATAATATCGACTAGAAATTTAATTCGAATAGAATTAGAAGGTATATATTTATTTGAATCGACGTTAGAATATAAATAATTATTTATAATTATAAAAGGAATTGAAAATGGCGCGGTAGTTCGATAATTCGATTTCAAATTTCAAATGAATGTACAGGATTCAAAATAAACCGGATTTTAGTGAAACCAAAAATATCTGGATTTATTTGACAATATCTTTCCAACGAATTCGAAAAATTGAAATTTCATAGCGGGGTTAAAAAGTTATGTCCAGTTGAAAATTCAGAATAGTCGCTATGGAATTTCGGCCCTTAAAAATGGCCATTTTGCAAATGACCTCGGTTTTCGACGAAACCACTTTTGTTGGATCCGCGATATCAAGTTATTGCTAGGTTTCAAAATTCATAATTTTTCAAATCAATATGTGAGCGTGGCAAAGGAAAACGCGTTTGACCAATTTTAGTTGATTTTAATCGACCGGAAAATGGCCATTTTTCAAATGGTCTCAGAATTTGAGGAAACTAGTTTTGTTAGGACCGTATCGTCAATACGAAGCTAGAAAATATTTTTCGAGGATTTTTCGAGTTAGTATGTGGGCCCGGTAAATTGAAATGTGCGTTCAAATTCAATATATAGTGTTATATTTGGATTCGACGAAAAATGATCGAATCGATCGAATCAGCCTGCGATACATATCCCATTGTGTTCGGAATAGGGGTAATTAGCGATGGACGACAGGCGGTGGGTTCGATTTCGAGTTCAAAAATAAAAGTTACTTTTTGAAATTAAAATTAATAAAATAATATATATAATAAAATCTAACCTCCCTTCTCTATTTCTCACTCCCCGTTAGTTGACTTTCATTAAAAAAAAAGAGAAAAGAAGGCGGATCGCGATCGCCTCCTCCCCCACGCAGGTGCCGTCGCCGCCTCCTACTGTTGCTGCCGCCGCTCATTCTTCTTCCTCCCTCCTTTCCCTCCTCAGCTCCCCTTACTCCTCCCTCTCTCTCCGCGTTAAAACCCTATGCCCTAACCCTTAAATCGCCCACCGCCCTGACCTTAAACCCACCGCCATGCCCACCTGAAAACCGCCGCCATGGGCCCCCTCTGACCAGCAGTGGCCTCGCCGCAGTCCCCTTGCCACCCTCCACGGTCAGCGCCGCCGAGACCCTCCCTCTCCAATGACGTAGGCAAGACTAGATTTTTAAAAGCATTAATTTTAAAAATAAGTTTGTATATGAATAACGTAGGAAAGACTAGATTTTTTTATCATTAAAAAGATTCTATTTTTAATCGAGAAAAGATGGGATTTTTATTGATGAAAGCTATGATTTTTAGCAAGTGAAAGATTAGATCTTTGTTTGGATAAAAAAGATTTGATTTTTATATTCGATAAAGATATAATTTTTATGAAGTATTAGCAAATATAAAAATATGATATTTATATAGTAAAGATAATAAAATTTTCATTTTTATATTATAGAAAGGTTAAAAATATAATTTTTATATCATAGAAAGAATAAAAATATGATTTTTATGGTTGTGGAGTAATAAAAATATTACTTTTATTATATTACTAGCGAGATAAAAATAGAATTTTTATCTATATAGTAGAGGTGTAAAAATAGAATTTTTATCTATATAGTAGCGGTGTAAAAATAGAATTTTTATCTATATAGTAGCGGTGTAAAAATATGATTTTTATATACATAGCAACAATATAAAAATGTGATTTTTATATATGTAGTGAATACTGACGACGAAAGCGACAAAAGGCGAGTACGATGAAGATTTCCTACATATGAAGAGTTGTGGCATTTGGTTTAGCTATTCG
Source organism: Allium sativum (assembly GCA_030737875.1). Lineage (NCBI taxonomy): Eukaryota > Viridiplantae > Streptophyta > Magnoliopsida > Asparagales > Amaryllidaceae > Allium > Allium sativum. Next base: position 163,689,277 of record CM060910.1, on the reverse strand, counting down.
GTGAGAGTTCCTCACCTTTAATTTTAATTTCTAGTTATAAATATAAACTAGGATGCAGACGGTGTTTAGTAACACCCGACACCTGTCGTCCACAGACCATGGACGGCTTGTATGCTTGTTTGTTTGATTTTGATGTGTAGTTGACTATGTGATGTGATGTGATGTGAAATGAAATATTTATATAGTTTAAAATATATTATAGTTGAAAATAGATTTTTTCACGTGCATTTAAAATGAAATAAATATAGACAAATCTGACGATTTGTTTATATACACACAATTGACTGGTATTGATTGGGACGATAAATTTTACACATCGCCCAACTGCACAAATAAAATCTGTGTTTGATTGTTTGAAACCCCACAAGGGTATTGGGGTGATATATGACATACACTAATCCCAATAATTAGTTGTATGTCGATCGATTGATTGACAGACTGTTATAAGCGTTGAATATTTATATTTAATGCTTATACAGTGTAGAATGCACTTTGGATGATGGTTGATTATTAGTCATTGTTGATATATACATGTGTTGTATGGAAATCCATAGAAATAAAATCTATGGTAATTGATTTGGCCTCATTCCAGTTTTGAAATAGAATATTTGAAAATGAAATATTTGAATAGAAATATTTGAAATAGAATATTTGAATATAGAAATATATGAAGCCGTGTTGATCAGATTGACGCCATTTTGATGTGAACGATATTTATATCGATTTTATTCATTTTTCAATGAATATTGAAAGTGATTTCGAAATTCGAATTAAATTGAAATGAATTGAAATTCGAATTAATTTGAAATAGATTTGAAATTCGAATTAAATTGAATAGATTTGAATTCGAATTAAATTGAATAGATTTGAAATTCAAATTAAATTGAATAGATTTGAAATTCGAATTAGATTGAAATGAATTGAAATTCGAATTAAATTGAAATTGAATTGAAATCGATTTGAAATGAAATTGAAATGAATTTATATTGAAAAATTTGATTTAGATTTGAATTGGAAAAGGAAGTTGAAATCGTTTTGAAAACGAATTTTAAACGATTTATAGAATACGTTTTTGAAAGGAAATCAACGAAATATATATAATATATATATATATATATTATATATAATGGCCTAAATAGAACTCACCACGCCGTAGTTCGCGAATTTCGACCATTGACTTCGAATGGATATTGTGGGAGATCCGACCGTCGGATTCTCTTAAAACCGGAACCGTTGGGTTCGTATCAAAAAGAGCTTTCTAACGAATCTGAGAAATTAGAAATCTAACGGTTGGATTTGGAATTATGTCCAAATCAAATTTGGAAAGGTCGTTGTAAGTGCAGTTTGATGGCCGTTGATGGAAATCGACTGTACGGGCCTTGATAAAATTATTAAAAATAGTAATAATTTGTGTGAAATCATAAGAAATGATTTGTGAAGAATTGGGATGAAAAACTCCATATTTAAAAAGATAAAAATAGACTTTTATCGAAATGAACTGGATTTGAACTAGAATTATAATTCTATTTATTTTTAAAAATAAATAAAGTGGATTTGAAATTGTTTTGAAAATAAACAGAATTTCCAATAATTGAATTGGAATGGATTGGAATCGAAATTATCTTTGGAATATTTCGATGTTGGATTTCGTGATTATACAGATATTGTTATGGAAATTTGAAAGATATATTTATATCGTAATTTCCAATACAATATTTGTTGGTCGTAGAATTTGATATTGAATATAAGCCGATATATTTTCTACTCAGAGCCTTGTATTTAATGTCAAATGTGATTTTGGGTTGTCGTGAACGGTATCTTAAATAATACTGTTCTTAAACCCAAAGGAGTTAAGAAAATCAGAAACTAACTGGAGACTAGTTAAGTTGAATGGTTTCTTGGGTATTGATCTGATGTTGGTTTCGACCTTCGGGGTTAATACTTTGGGAATCGCTCACTTGCTATTTTACGGTTAAAGGCTGATAGAATGGAATGTGATTTTGGGTTTATCGTGAACCGTGTTTTAAATGACATTGATTCTTTAACCCAGGTAAAGATTAAAACTAAGTGGAGTTTTAAGGAATCTTTAATTAGATCGAAAAGATCGAGAATGGAGTATCACCAGTTTTACTCCAGGCGGTAGTTAAATCTTTAATTAGATTTGAACGTGAAATGGTAATTGAATTTACCGATAACCCCGTGGTGTTAGATATTGTAACACCCCTAAGTCTCACATCGTGGAAGCCTGTGTGAAGTGGGTACTTATATAGTAGAGCCCATCTCTTACTAACGCCGAGGCCTTTTGAGGAACAAAACCCCACACCTATACGGTGGCTAAGTTGGGGACAATATCTTGCATGAACGGAGGTGCGGGCTGTTACAGTGGTATCAGAGCCAATACCCAGCAGGAATTGTGGCTCCTGTGAGGACCACAACGCCCGGGTGAGGTGTTTGTGAGCCAACGGGGACATTGGGCTCTATAGGAGGGGAGAGTGTAACACCCCTAAGTCCCACATCTTGGAAGCCTATGTGAAGTGGGTACTTATATAGTAGAGCCCATCTCTTATTAACTCCGAGGCCTTTTGAGGAACAAAATCCCTCACCTATACGGTGGCTAAGTTGGGGACAATATCTTGCGTGAATGGAGGCGCGGGCTATTACAGGAATATTTGCATTGATAAATGCAAATAAAAGAATAAACCTTAATTTCAATGCATATATGTATTGATAAATGCAAATAAAGAAATAAACTTTATTTTCAATATATTTGTATATATTCGCATCGGTGAATGCAAATAAAAGAATAAATTTTAATTTCAAAATATATTTACATTTTTGAACACAAAATAAAGAACAAAACTTTATTTTCAATATATGTTTTATTTTCTAGTTTTATTTGTGTTGTCGAACACAAATAAAAATGTACTTCTTATTTTCAAGTTATGTTTGCATAGGTAATTCCAAATAAAAGAACAAACTTTATTTTCTATGTAACTTCTAAAAATAATTTCTTATTTACATAAAAAAATTGTAAACAAAATTGTTACTTTTATTTCAGTAATCAAGTTTTGATAAAAATGATATTTACAATTCAATAATCAGATTTTGACAAAAATGAAAATTTCAATTCAATAGTCAAGTTTTGACAAAGTGATATTTTCATTTCGCTAATAAAGTTTTGGCCAAAAATGTTCACTAATAAAGTTTGGCCAAAAATGTGATCTCTTATTTCACTACTTATGCTTTAACCAAAATGTTATTTTTATTTCAATATTAATTATATTGAAAATGTAATCATTCTACTTCAATTTTAATTACATTGAAAAATGTAATCATTTTATTTCAATTTTAATTACATTGAAAAATGTAATCTTTTTAATTTATTTCTAATTACATTAAAAATGTAATCTTTTTGATTTATTTCTACATTTCAACAAAAGCAAATAAAAGGGTAACTTTGTTTTTCGACAACTCTAACACAGACAATTTTCATATGAATCATTCTCTACATTAAAAATGTGATTTTTAATGTTTTCAACACTTTTATTTTAGCATGATCAATTTTCATATGAATAATTTTTTTCATTAAAAATAAGATTTTTAATGTTTCATGTTTTCATTTCAAATAGATGAACATTTTTAATCTATTCTATATATACGGTAAAAATGTAAATTTTATCGTTAACATGGTTACAATTCAAACAAATGAACATTTTAAGTTTTTATTGTAATTCATAAACCGTGTTCTAAATGTAAACAAACAAAAATAGGATTTTTATTAGTTAGCCAAATTCTGTCGTAATGTAAACAAATAAAAATATATTCTATTTGTTGTTCATATTCTGTTGTCAATAAACAAATAAAAAGAATATTTTATTTGTCGTTCAAATCTTATTGCAAAGTAAACAAATAAAAGTAAGGTTTTATTTATTGTTCATTTTCTGTTACAAAGTAAACAAATAAACAAAATAAAGTTTTTAATTTGTCGATCAAATTCTATTGTAATACCAACAAATAAAATTAGTTTTTATTTGTCGATCAAATTCTATGGTTCATCTCAGAATAATAAAAATAATATTTTTTTTTAAAAATAAATTAGAATAACTAGATCTGAATAAAATATGATTAAAATCTAAATTTAGATTTAATTTCTAATCACAAATAAAATTCAACATATATGAGATTTCAATGCGGATCTAACATACATGAGCAATAAAACAAACCACCAACAACAATCAACCATTCATCAATCACAGAACATTTCAAATCTGAATTACATCACAATATAATTATTTGTAACGCAAGAAAAATAATTTATAATTAATTAAATAACAAAATTCAGAATTCTCACATTGATTTTTGCTGAAAAGTTGACTGTCTCGGATTCAGCTCTGGTCTGCACCATCGCGAAGCTCTCGGAAAGACGAGTCCAACGCAACTTACGATTCGTCAATCGTACCTCGTATGAAAGAGATATTGATTTTTAAAGATCGGATAAATTAAATATTAAATAAATAAAATAATAATAAAATAATACTTCTCTTCTTCATTGCTGCGTTCTGCCAAACCCAATATCACCTTCGATCCCTTCACGTCGCACCACCCCCATCTGAGCCATCGACCGCCGATCAGACCCCGCCACTCCGACGCTCCGCCCGCCAGCCACCAACGCCCATAAGGCCACCCAACTCGGCCTCCTCCTCGCCTCGAAAATCGAACCCGAAAGCCCCCACTTCCTCACCAGAATTCGCGAAATCCATGGACTGAAAACTGATCTTAACCGTATGGATTTGTAGAGCTCTCCGTCCTCTTCGATTTGGTATATTATTTGTAGATTTTCACTGAACGAATTGAGATAAATTGATGTTTGAAGTTAGGAGATTTCTGGCCATCGAAACAGCCATAGGCGGCGGCCGCACTATTTAGGGTTAGGGTTTTCTATTTTTTTTATTATTTTATTATTAAAAAATGTGTTATAAAGGTGAAAATGCAGGCTGTCTCCGAATTGGGCTTGCTTACTGTCGATCTTAATGTTTTGAGGCCTTCTGAACACAATGGGATGGGTCTCGGGGTCCAATTCCGAAATCTGTAGAAATTTTATTTAAAATTACATTAAAAATTAAATAATTAAATATCGACCGTACATTTAAATATGCCGGGGCCACATATGACCTTAGAAAATTCTGAACAAAATATTTTTAGCTTTCTTATGACAATACGAATCCAACAAAATTATTTTCGTCGAATTCTGAGACTTTTTGAAAAATGGCTATTTTTAAGGCATTTAAATTTAACTGAAATAGTCAAAAAAACATTTCTTTTGTCACGCTCACATATTAATTCGAAAAATTCTAAAAATTGAAACCTAGCAATAATTTGACATTTCGGTTCCAACAAAAGTGGTTTCCTCGAAAGTCCTTCATATGTGAAAAGTAGCCTTTCGGGCCATATATATTATATATATAAATCCTACAACGACCTTTCTAAAAATTGAATTAGCCATAACTTTTGATTTTCTCTATGAAATTTCAATTTTTCAGATTCGTTAGAAAGATATGATTAAACAGATTTAAATATTTCTTGTTTCACTCAATTCTGATTTATTTTGAATCCTATACATCCAATTAAAGTTCAAAATCAAATTTTAAAACGATCGCGCCATTTCTAACTACATTTATATTTAAATTAAATTTACTTGTTTTAGCTTCGATTAAAATGAATTCTAGCCATTATTATTTAAAATAAATCACTTTATATTTTCAAAATTCATTAAAATTTTCTAAAATAAAAATTTTAAATTGGTTCAGAATTTGCGGGTTGTTACAGATATGAAGTATAACCAGTTTTACTTCATGGGATAAATAGGTTGGGATTGGGAAATAAAACAAATAATTACTTCGGTGTGGTTCGCTAGTCCCGACTAGTGTGAAGTGATGTTCAAAGGAGGATTAAAGAATAAATTTAAAAGAATTTATCTTTGATAAAATTAATGGGAACCTTTCCCTAAGAATGTGAAATTTAGAAACTAACTTTAGGTTGGCTAAGATGAATGGTTTCCTAGGTATTGATATGTTGTTGGTTTCGGCCTTCGGGGTTAATATTTAGGGAATCGTTCACTTACTAGTTTACGGTTAGTGACTGAGGAATTGGAATAAGGGTATGTTGTGTTTGTGTAACAGTTATTTATTATATACGCGAGTTATTCGGAAAGACCGGGTTTATCCCATTCTGAATAACTAATTCGACGATTAGTCGAAGATGAAGACAATGGTTGAAGACCGAAAGTTTTCACGTCGTTTGGGTGGTTACTGATGATCTTGATTGGGCCGTACACCCAAGAGGAGAGAATCTGTTAGTGGTCGTCCAGACGTACTTGGAGATCGATGGATATGCGGGGTACTAGGTGCCTCCGGTTTCGTTCAGACCCAGAACAGACTTGTAAATGGACTGTGTGTTTGACATTGGATATCATTCTGTGTGATTGATGGATATCGGTTGCATGGGGTGGTTTGCCTGTGTGGCATGCTAAGATGCAAATAGTCAAGGCTTCTGTTGAAAAGCAGAGTCTCGTGGCTGATGATCAAAGCACAGCCTGTGTGGCATAGCTTTGTGTAGCATTGATCCGCGAGCCTCACACCCCGGTTGTGAACCACAAACGCAAGAGGACTTCAGGGAGGACATGCGTTTTTTTCTAGCTAGAAGTGGCGTCAGTTGTTTTACATGCCCTAAGGAGTTTGACTTATGTGGTTGTTGCTGTTGCGAGGCGCCTCAGATTTATCGGTGACTATGTGAAGCCGATGGAGTCATTCATTGGCTCATTTACGCCCCATAGGGTGGGGAAACGCAGTGTTCAGGCATTTTAATCCACATCGGTGGACCGACCCTGACGATCTAAGGGCCCACCTGAGTCTGGGTCCTGTGACATGGTAGGCTAGATTGTCTCGAAGCGGTGAGGACGATCCCTGGCCTCGGTTCACAGATGGAAATCCAACTTCCAAATACGTGATTTTGCGGTTTTAATTGTAGAACTAGTATTGCGACATGATATATGGTACCCATGCCGTCTATGATTGATATTTATGATTGAATTTGTTTTGACACTATACACTTATAGTAATAATAAAAGATGAAATTTAGCGTATCAAGCATTCTTTGGCTATTATAAGGTAAAACCCTATCCTTCGGTTTGTGTTGCATTGTGTGACGGGACCTGGGTCTTATAATAGCTTCATTGTTCTTTATTTAGCATTGCGCTATTGTTTTATGCACCGGTATTCTTGGGAGGAAATCCGTTCTGTGTTATACGGCGTGGTCCCTTGAATTACCTAACTTTAAAATAAAGATTAATAACTATTTTACTTCTAATACCAGTCACATGACTGACCTAGAGTTTATTGTTTTAACCTAAACTCTGGGTGCCCCTATTTTCGACGCGGGCAGCTAGTAGTTTTGGTTTTGCAGATTTATATTCACAAGACCTTGATTTACAACTGGAATGATATCCTAAAAGCTTTGTATCCATATATCTCATTCAGTTGTATTTTGTTTTATTTTCTGCTGCTATGTAATGTATTGAAATCTCTGATATTTTATAATGTGTAATATTTATTCATTACTCTGTATATTCTTTTAATCTGATGGAATTGTTGTAATATACAATGAAATGTTCTTCTGTCTGCGTTCTGATTCGTTTTGTCCTCAAGTAATTCGTTCTTTCTCTTCTCTTCAGAGACCGGGGAAGTTCGGTTCGCTACATTTGGTATTAGAGCTTTGGTTTACAGAGCTTGGAGAACAAGACACATTAGAACCATACGAAAGAATTCATCAGAGATTGGATTAGTAATATCCAATGGGAGTGACACGTTAGAGATGGGATCGGTAGTATCCTAGAACGAGTGTGAAGAGTATATCTTTAAAAATGAAGACAAAATTTTGTTTTGAAAATTAATTCAATTATACGTATTTGAATATTTTAAATTGATTTGGACAATTTAGTATATAAAGATTTTGCGTACACGCCTAGCTAGCGTGTATTTGAAGTTTAATATACTGGATAGATATAGAATCACAATCTAGTCGCCCGGAGATGATTCTGATGATGAGGCCTCATCATCAGTGTTTATATTCGAGTGCCGAAAGTGTGATTTCTTTATATTTCCAATAGACTGGCGTGAGAACCGAAACTAGATAGGGCCTATTGTTGTGATTTGGCATCAAAAATCTGATTTTTTTGACTATGTATCAAACTTATGAATTTGAAATGATAATCAACAAATTGATTGATGGTTGTGTTGTTTGACTATTGTCTGATTAATTGAAATTTGAACCATTTAGCCAAATTGATCAAATATTGAGTTTTATTGTAAATTAGTCTCGCATTTGCATGCATATACATGTACTTACACTGAACAGGTCATAGCAAGGAGGCTAGAGCAGAAGAATAAAATTGTTTGCCCGACAAATAGGTACATGTTTAGCATAATTTACTGTTTTGTTTGGATGATGATAATTTTATGAGCCGATTGGCCTTTTCTTTTTCTTTTGGATTGAAGAAGGCCATGGGAGGCTATATGAAATATCCCAAAGTCCCCGGTGCAGGGGAGGTTATGGCGAAATTTTTCGAAAATTTAGGGTGTTAACTAAATTTTTGAAAAATTTGAAAAGTTCTTAGAAACTGAAAAGTTGAAGAACTTAAGCCGTAAAGCAAATAATGGAAGTTGAGTTGATTAGTTAAACAACTTTCGGCTTCGTTCCTTTTCGGGGACGAAAATTTTTAAGTGGGGGAGATTGTAAAAACCTGGAAATCCGAGCCAATTTAAAATTTTTATTTTGGCTATTTTAGCGAGTTTTGAATATTTAAAATGGGTTATTTTAAATAATAACGACGAGAAATTTAATTCGAATAGAATTAGAACGTATATATTTATTTGAATCGGCGTTAGAATATAAATAATTATTTATAATTATAAAAGGAATTGAAAATGGTGCAGTAATTCGATAATTCGATTTCAAATTTCAAATGAATGTACATGATTCAAAATAAACCGGATTTTAGTGAAACTAAAAATATTTGGATCTATTTGACAATATCTTTCCAACAAATCCGAAAAATTGAAATTTCATAGCGGGGGTAAAAAGTTATGTCCAGTTGAAAATTCAGAATAGTCGCTACGGAATTTCGGCCCTTAAAAATGGCCATTTTGCAAATGACCTCGGTTTTCGATGAAACCACTTTTGTTGGATCCGCGATGTCAAGTTATTGCTAGGTTTCAAAATTCGTAATTTTTCAAATCAATCTGTGAGCGTGGCAAAGGAGAACGCGTTTGACCAATTTCAGTTGATCTTAATCGACCGGAAAATGGTCATTTTTCAAACGGTCTCAGAATTCGACGAAACTAGTTTTGTTAGGACCGTATCGTCAATACGAAGCTAGAAAATATTTTTCGAGGATTTTTCGAGTTAGTATGTGGGCCCGGTAAATTGAAATGCGCGTTCAAATTCAATATATAGAGTTATATTTGGATTTTGACGAAAACTGATCGAATCGATCGAATCAGCCTGCGATACATATCCCATAGTGTTCGAAATAGGGGTAATTAGCTATGGACGACATGCAGTCGGTTCGATTTCGAGTTCAAAAATAAAAGTTACTTTTTTGAAATTAAAATTAATAAAATAATATATATAATAAAATCTAACCCCCCTTCTCTATTTCTCTCTCCCCGTTAGTTAACTTTCAAAAAAAAAAGAGAAAAGAAGGCGGATCACGATCTCCCCCTCCCCCACGTAGGTGCTGTAGCCGGCTCCTCCTGTTGCTACCGCCGCTCCTTCTTCTTCCTCCCTCCTTTCCCTCCTCAGCTCCCCTTACTCCTCCCTCTCTCTCCGCGTTAAAACCCTACGCCCTAACCCCTAAATCGCCCACTGCCCTGACCTTAAACCCACCGCCATGCCCACTTGAAATCCACCGCCATGGGCCCCCTCTGACCAGCAGTGGCCTCGCCGCAGTCCCCTTGCCACCCTCCACGGTCAGCGCCGCCGAGACCCCCCCTCTCCGATGACGCTGTAAGTTTTTTCTTTTATTTTTTATTTGTTTAATGATTTTCAGTTTATATTTATATAAATTATAGTATAAAATCAGTTTTATATATAAAAAGCATTAATTTTAAAAATAAGTTTGTATATGAATTACGTAGGAAAGACTAGATTTTTATCATTAAAAAGTTTCTATTTTCAATCGAAAAAAGATGGGATTTTTATTGATGAAAGCTATGATTTTTAGCAAGTGAAAGATTAGATCTTTGTTTAGGAAAAAAAGATTTGATTTTTATATTCGATAAAGATATAATTTTTCTGAAGTAATAGCAAATATAAAAATATGATTTTTATATAGTAGAGATAATAAAATTTTGATTTTTATATTATAGAAAGGTTAAAAATATAATTTTTATATCATAGAAAGAATAAAAATATGATTTTTATGGTTGTGGAGTAATAAAAATATTACTTTTATTATATTACTAGCGAGATAAAAATAGAATTTTTATCTATATAGTAGCGGTGTAAAAATAGAATTTTTATCTATATAGTAGCGGTGTAAAAATAGAATTTTTATCTATATAGTAGCGGTGTAAAAATATGATTTTTATATACATAGCAACAATATAAAAATGTGATTTTTATATATGTAGTGAATACTGACGACGAAAGCGACAAAAGGCGAGTACGATGAAGATTTCCTACATATGAAGAGTTGTGGCGTTTGGTTTAGCTAGTCGGTGAGAGTTCCTCACCTTTAATTTAAATTTCTAGTTATAAATATAAACTAGGATGCAGACGGTGTTTAGTAACACCCGACACCTGTCGTCCACAGACCATGGACGGCTTGTATGCTTGTTTGTTTGATTTTGATGTGTAGTTGATTATGTGATGTGATGTGAAATGAAATAAAATATTTATATAGTTGAAAATATATTATAGTTAAAAATAGAATTTTTCACGTGTATTTAAAATGAAATAAATATAGACAAATCGGACGATTTGTTTATATACACAAAATTGACTGATATTGATTGGGACGATAAATTTTACACATCGCCCAACTGCACAAATAAAATCTATGTTTGATCGTTTGATACCCCACACGGTTATGGGGTGATATATGATAGACACTAATCCCAATAATTAGTTGTATGTCGATCGATTGATTGACAGACTGTTATAAGCGTTGAATATTTATATTTGATGCTTATACAGTGTAGAATGCAATTTGGATGATGGTTGGTTATTAGTCATTGTTGATATATACATGTGTTGTATGGAAATCCATAGAAATATAATCTATGGTAATTGATTGGGCCTCATTCCAGTTTTGAAACAGAATATTTGAAAAAGAAATATTTGAATAGAAATATTTGAAATAGAATATTTGAATACAGAAATATGTGAAGCCGTGTTGATCAGATTGATGCCATTTTGACGTGAACGATATTTATATCGATTTTATTCATTTTTCAATGAATATTGAAAGTGATTTCGAAATTAGAATTAAATTGACGTTCGAATTGATTTGAAATTTGAATTAAATAGAAATGAATTGAAATTCGAATTAATTTGAAATAGATTTGAAATTCGAATTTAATTGAATAGATTTGAAATTCGAATTAAATTGAATACATTTGAAATTCGAATTAAATTGAAATGAATTGAAATTCGAATTAAATTGAAATTGAATTGAAATCGATTTGAAATGAAATTAAAATGAATTTATATTGAAAAATTCGATTTAGATTTGAATTGGAAAAGGAAGTTGAAATCGTCTTGAAAACGAATTTTAAACGATTTATAGACTACGTTTTTGAAAGGAAATCGATGAAATATATAATATATATATATTATATATATAATGGCCTGAATAGAATGCGCCGCGCCGCGGTAGTTCGCGAATTTCGACCATTGACTTCGAATGGATATTGTGGGAGATCCGACCGACGGATTCTCCTTAAACCGGAACTGTTGGGTTCGTATTGAAAAGAGCTTTCTAACGAATGTGAGAAATTAGAAATCTAATGGTTGGATTTGGAATTATGTCCAAATCAAATTTGGAAAAGGTCGTTGTAAGTGCAGTTCGATGGCCGTTGATGGAAATCGACCGTACGGCCTTGATAAAATTATTAAAAATAGTAATAATTTGTGTGAAATCATAAGAAATGATTTGTGAAGAATTGGGATGAAAAACTCCATATTTGAAAAGATAAAAATAGACTTTTATCGAAATGAACTGGATTTGAACTAGAATTATAATTCTATTTATTTTTAAAAATAAATAAAGTGGATTTGAAATGGTTTTGAAAATAAACAGAATTTCCAATAATTGAATTGGAATGGATTTGAATCGAAATTATCTTTGGAATATTTTGATGTTGGATTTCGTGATTATACAGATATTGTTATGGAAATTTCTAAGATATATTTATATCGTTATTTCCAATACAATATTTGTTGATCGTAGAATTTGATATTGAATATAAGTCGATATATTTTCTATTCAGAGCCTTGTATTTAATGTCAAATGTGATTTTGGGTTGTCGTGAACGGTATCTTCAATAATACTATTCTTAGACCCAAAGGAGTTAAGAAAATAAAAAACTAACTGGAGATTAGTTAAGTTGAATGGTTTCTTGGGTATTGATCTGATGTTGGTTTCGGCCTTCGGGGTTAATACTTAGAGAATTGCTCACTTGCTATTTTACGGTTAAAGGATGATAGAATGGAATGTGATTTTGGGTATATCGTGAACCGTGTTTTAAATGACATATATTCTTTAACCCAGTTAAAGATTAAAACTAAGTGGAGTTTTAATGAATCTTTAATTAGATTGAAAAGATCGAGAATGGAGTATCACCCGTTTTACTCCAGGTGGTAGTTAAATCTTTAATTAGATTTGAACGTGAAATGGTAATTGAATTTATCGATAACACAGTGGTGTAAGATATGAAGTATAACCAGTTTTACTTCATGGGATAAATAGGTTAGGATTGGGAAATAAAATAAATAATTACTTCGGTGTGGTTCGCTAATCCCGACTAGTTTGAAGTGATGTTCAAAGGAAGATTAAAGAATAAATTTAAAAGAATTTATCTTTGATAAAATTAATGGGAACCTTTCCCTAAGAATGTGAAATTTAGAAACTAACTGTAGGTTGGCTAAGATGGATGGTTTCCTGGGTATTGATCTGATGTTGGTTTCGGCCTTCGGGGTTAATATTTGGGGAATTATTCTCTTACTAGTTTACGGTTAGTGACTGAGGAATTGGAATAAGGTGTATGTTGTGTTTGTGTAACACTTATTTATTATATACACGAGTTATTCGGAAAGACCGGGTTTTTCGCATTCTGAATAACTGATTCGACGATTAGTCGAAGATGAAGACGATGGTTGAAGACGTAAGTCCTCACGTCGTTTGGGTGGTTACTGATGATCTTGATTGGGCCGTACACCCAAGCGGAGAGAATCTGTTAGTGGTTGTCCAGACGTACTTGGAGATCGATGGATATGCGGGGTACTAGGTGCCTCCGGTTTCGTTCAGACCCAGAACAGACTTGTAAATGGACTGTGTGTCTGACATTGGATATCATTCTGTGTGATTGATGGATATCGGTTGCATGGGGTGGTTTGCCTGTGTGGCATGCTAAGATGCAAATAATCAAGGCTTCTGTTGAAAAGCAGAGTCTCGTGGCTGATGAACAAAGCACAGCCTGTGTGGCATAGCTTTGTGTAGCGTTGATTCGCAAGCCTCACACCCCGGTTGTGAACCAGAAACGGGAGATGACTTCAGGGAGGACATGCGTTTCTTTCTAGCAAGAAGTGGCGTCATTGTTTTTATTCGCCCTGACGAGTTTGACTTATGTGGTTGTTGCTGTTGCGAGGCGCCTCAGATTTATCGGTGACTATGTGAAGCCAATGGAGTCATTCGTTGGCTCATTTAGGCCCCATAGGGTGGGGAAACACAATGTTCTGGCATTTTAGTCTACATCGGTGGACCGGCCCTGACGATCTAAGGGCCCACCTGAGTCTGGGTCCTGAGACATGGTAGGCTAGATTGTCTCGAAGCGGTGAGGACGATCCATGGCCTCGATTCACAGATGGAAATCCAACTTCCAAATACGTGATTTTGCGGTTTTAATTGTAGAACTAGTATGGCGACATGATATATGGTACCCATGCCGTCTATGATTGATATTTATGATTGAAATTGTTTTTACATTATAAACTTATAGTAATAATAAAAGATGAAATTTAGCGTATCAAGCATTCTCCGGTTTGTGTTGCATTGTGTGATGGGACCTGGGTCTTATAATAGCTTCATTGTTCTTTATTTAGCATTGCGTTGTTGTTTTATGCATTGGTATTCTTGGGAGGAAACCCGTTCCGTGTTATACGGCATGGTCCCATGAATTACCTAACTTTAAAATAAAGATTAACAACTGTTTTAGTTATCACACCAGTCACATGACTGACCTGGAGTTTATTGTTTTAACCTATTTTCGACAAGGGAAGCTAGTAGTTTTGGTTTTGTATATTTATATTCATAGGACCTTGGTTTACAGCTGGAACGATATCCGGAAAGCTTTGTATCCGTAAATCTCATTCAGTTGTATTTTGTATTATTTTCCGCTGCTGTGTAATGTATTGAAATCTCTGATATTTTATAATGTGTAATATTTATTCATTACTTTGTATATTCTAGTAATCTGATGGAATTGTTGTAATATACAATGAAATGTTCTTCTGTCTGCGTTCTGATTCATCTGGTCCTCAAAGTAATTCGTTCTTTCTCTTCTCTTCGGAGACCGGGGAAGTTCGGGTCGCTACAATCACTTAACTTATTACTCATAAAACGACTTTACAAAATATCAGTTATTTCATTACTTGAACAACACAAATACTTATTCTGATAGAATAAAACTCAATTTTACGTTCCCTTTCTAACCTTGCGAATCTGTTATAATTTTACGCATTCTCCCTTTTCTCCTTTTACTTTGGATATCCATACCGTATACATACTTGTCAAAGTTTCACCAGTGGTTCGCATTATTATTTCTCTAATGAAATGATAAATTACTACTAACCTCTTTTACCATCAACTAGTACCATCCTCGGATAATCCTGATGTCGTTGAAGTTGGGGTATTTTAGTTACCTGTTAGACCTTGATCAACAACGTTCATATCCAAAGACAAATACGAGTTGTAATCCACACACATATTTCATTCTAATATTAATATAAATTTCATTTACTGGACTATTCAAAATATGGTTTTAGAAAACCTTCTTACACTTTGAAAATTTCTCTCTCAGGTATGCCCGCCCTTTCCTTAATTCAATGATTAAGCAACTTCTTTATAAACATCACTTTTAACTCGACCTCTTTAACCAAGCTCATTTAATTCAGATTTGGTTATCAAATCCTACAATTCACTTCTACTACCAAATTCACTTTTTCTCAATTTCCTTTCCAAACTATTCAAACATTCTTGCTTTGGAAATCTTAATTCAACTTTCCCAATTTTACCCATTCTTGAGTAACGTTAACTTTGAATTAACGATATAACATCTCAAACCTCTTTTATATAACTCTGGTTTATTATAAAACTCTTTTATCTAAATTTCCTTTTTACTCAATCCAAATAATTGAGTAACACTCATTTAAGCCATAATATTTGCTTAAAAATCTTTTTTTATAACTTTGTTACAAAACTCAAGGTTCAAACAAAGCTTGTTCATAAACTCCTTTCGCCATTCAATTGGATTTCATTCCACCTTCGATTACTTCCTAATGAATTTCCATTAAAAGTAATTCCTAAAATATTATTAACTAAAATAATAATTTATTTCAATCATTAACTAATTCAGTAGTTAATTTCTTTATTTATTTAAAGTAAATAGTAATTTCCTTTTAAAAACCTTATTAAAAATTTAAACCCATATTCATTAAACTATCTTATTAGATTAACTCAAGACAAAACCAATTTCATAATCAAATTTTAGTAATAATGGTTGACTTAGTCAACTCAAGGCACGATTGTCTCATTAATCGATCCCAATTATTCTCACTTTAAATTAGTTAGTAATATAATTAATTTAAATTATTCCATGTAACTGTTTCTTATCCAAACAGTTATTTACTTTAACCGTTAGGTTAATTTCTATTTGCGAGTTCATAAATCTGATTAACGTCAAAAGTTACATTATAAAATCAATTTACACTTAATTATAAACATACATATTTATTTCCTTTTAAATAAATTTTATTCAACAATATATATATCAAAATCTATCTTTAGTTATAAAAATTAATTTTATAATTTCAGTTCTATCGACTCGCCTAAAGGTGAATCAATTAAACAAAACGATTTACTTTTAGGCCATTTACTGCCGATTACTCAACCAATATAGCCCATTGGTTAAAACACAACACATGTTGACTTTTCAGTCAATGATCACTACTAAAATCAATAACCCATTCATAATAGTTCATATATGGAAATAAATAATATATTTGAGGAATCCGATTGGATCCCTCCAACCTGTTCTTCCCTGTATACAAACGGTTATCTCCACATAGTTCAGAACAATTCAAACAGATCAAACAATTCAAACAGGTCAAACAATTCAAACAGATCAAACAATCCAAACCATTAAACACATTTATTGATAAACGTGACCAATAAGGTAACTTACCTTTATTGGAACCAATCGTTAAAATAACGATTTGGTATTTTGCTGAAATTAAACAACGGTTTAATTCCATCAGTTAAATCAGCAAAAAAAATATAATAATCAAACAATTAATCATCAGCAAGCAGAGCACACAAACTAAAAACCCAATTTATATAATATAAATGGGAAAAATACTAAGTGAGTTTAACTCACTTGGGATTGGTTCGTTTATAAAACGATTCGTTTTAAGTGTTTAATCTGACTGGAAATCCCAGCTGCTTCCTTTTCGATCGAATCAGCTCCAGAATGAAATGTTCGCCGATATAGATTCAGCACTTCTGGTCTTGTCAAATTCTGTTAACCTATGTGATAAACATACACGTCATAATCTATAGTTTAATTTATATTAATTCTTACCTGAATTAAGTTATATTATGTAGCGTTAGCATTCCATTAACATATATATGAAAATAAATACTTAAGTTACGGTTTATATTAAAATCCCATTATAAATTAATTTCTTTCTAAATTTTAAATTATTAACTTCACTACTTGTTTTCAACAAACATACCGACCCTCCCCTTTCATTAAAAAGAAAAACCTGACTCATTTGGTTTTGAAAAAAACACGGCATGCTCCCTTTTATAAGCGAAACTGGCCCATCTTTCATAATTACTTGGTTATGTTTTTAATTAACTTTAGGCATATATATAAATAATAATAACACTGTTCGTCCTCTTTGTATTCACCTGTTTCACGCCTCATGTTGTGTCTATTCTTTGGAAACCATAACCGCCCGTGCAACCTTTACACGCCTGCACCGAAGTCCGCCTTAACTCCGACGATCGCTTCGCACTTCCTCTCCGATTTCATATACACGTTATAACCCTACTCCAACGTTAAAGCCCATAACCAACATTCCAGTTCTCCCCATGATCCACACACTGTTCTCCTTCACATCTTCATGAGCCACCAGCCTACCGCCACATCAGTGACACCCCAAGCCTCTTCATGCACAGGGACCCTGCTGTTCCTTCTCGAAGGGCAAGCACCACGTTTTCCTCTATTTAACGATAGTGTGCGTTTGTTTTTATTTGATGTTAAAAGGAATGTTTTGATAAACCGAATGTAATGACCTGCATTGGCAGAGGTATTATAATTAATTTATTTAATTATATAAATAGTGATATAGTGAATTAAATGGTCATAGAATTAAATAATTATGAATATTTAATTAAAATAATAAATTAAATAATATATTTAATTCTGAAATAATCAGAGTTGGCTGAAATGGCGATATGGTGTGAACTGGATCATCTGTGATATTTAATTCAGCTTGGAATTGAATTTGAATATCGAATATATTATATAAATGACAGTTTGAACGTAGAGTTATAATATAATTAAAATAGAGTCGAAATGGCGCTGCAGTTCGTAATTTGGCGGTTCAAACTTCAACTGAATGTACAAGATTCGTTTTAAGCCGGATTTCTATGAAACAAGAAACGTACGGAGCTGGTGGAGTATATCTTTCTAGTGGAAGAGAAAAATCGGGATTTCATCGTGTAGATTTTGATTTA
Source organism: Allium sativum (assembly GCA_030737875.1). Lineage (NCBI taxonomy): Eukaryota > Viridiplantae > Streptophyta > Magnoliopsida > Asparagales > Amaryllidaceae > Allium > Allium sativum. The sequence continues at coordinate 163,670,979 of CM060910.1, read as the reverse complement.
CGTCCAAATCAAATTTTGGAAAAGTCGCTGTGGAATTCCTTTATGATTTATAAGGGAATTATTTATATTTTAAAAAGGAATTTCAATATAAATCGAATATCGGGTTGACCCAGATTTGAAATATCGAGTTAGAAATCCATACAAGATTATTCTGGAACTGTATGGTATTCCACTGTGAATATAGACATTAATATTTATTTATAAATATTTAATTTAATTTAATTTAAATATATTTATATATTTAAAGGGGTCATTCAGAGCTTTAAAAATAGCCAGTTTTGTAAACGACCTCAGAATTCGTTGAAATCAATTTTGTTGGATCCGCAACATCAAATTATTACTAGATTTCAATTTCTGTGATTTTTAGAGTCCGTATGTGGCCGTGGTGGATTTTAATGTGAAATACAGTCGATAATTGGATCTTTAAAAATACGCTGTGTGAGCAAACGGAGTTGGAATTCGACAAAACCAGTTTCGTTGGGACCGTATTGTCAAGATGTAGCTGCATGCCAGTTTTCATGATTATTAGGTATTGTGTGTGATCACACGGATTTTTAAAAGGCGAAATGAATATATAAATAACAAACAAATAAGCGTTGAGGTCAAAACATAGCCACATCCTCCTTGTTTACAGCCACACACAAAAGAATGATCCTGTATATATACTCTTCTGAGCCGCCGCATTCAGTTCTTGAGAAAACAAAGTTTTCGATACAAATAAAAATCAAAAACAAATACCACAAAAATCTATAAATTCCCAAACTCAAATATTTGTGATCTACTTGGCCTCCTCTTCGACTCTATACTGATTTGTAGGGGTTCGATCATCTGTTGGCATCATCATATTTCAACGGCGAGGGGTAGGTTTACATCGTTTGGGGGTTGTGAGCATCAATGGAAGTTCGGATGGGTATTTTTGAGTTTACGAGATAAAATCGAAGTTGTATACAAATTCTTGGAAGGATCGGAGCAAAAAAAAAGGTTGTAATGATTGAACGGGGTCACCTGGGCTGCTTACGAATGCAACAGGGAAGTTGTAACACCCCACGTCCATTAATGTCACTCACAAAGGGAATGCATTAATTTCCATGGAGCTAATAAGTGAATATAGAATAGAAAAATTACAACAAGACAGATAATAAATAGTACTTGGAAATCTAAAACTTCATTTTATTGCAGCGAAAATTAAACATGTCTGTTACATCATAAAACCATAAATCAGAGTCAAGTACAATATCCATCTTCATAAAACAAAATACATAATCCCATTACACAAATAGCCATTAAAGAAGATAACAAGCTGGACTTTACTTCAACGGTCCAAGCTTTCCAAGATAGATAAAGCAATCCAATCAAACACCACTAGAGCTGGGCCCAACCTGAGGACCTGAAGGGGGAAAAAGGATAGAAATGGAGGGGGTCAGACATAAAGTCTAGCGAGTATGATAATTCTAACAATACTATTATCAAAATAACTAGACTAAGGCATAAGCTGGAAGACAAGTAAATGTCTATGAACTATTGGGTATGGAAAAGCAAATAACGTTAGAGATAACGTTAAAGGCATACCTAATTACTAACGAATAATTACTACACTGCACCGCACATTACTACACTGCACCGCACCAGTCACCCTAAAGGTTGATCCCACTTGCTTCACACAGAAACTATATAAATTGCCTTGCGTACCCCTAGCTGACTACATAGGTGCCGTCTGCCCCTATCTCCACTAGGTGTACCCCACTACCCACTTTCGATCGGCTCCCTACTCGTAGATACCCGTGCTGGCCCCACAGTGGAGTGTATCACTCCCCTAAAGTGGCAACCCGATACAACTTGAGAATGCACGGCTTATACCTACACGATGCAACAACGTCTTATCTACCAGCCCGGGTCCACACACGCATATGAAACCCATTGGACTTGCGTTGCCATCGCGCCCCGTTTTGGCCTCTTATAGTCAAACCCAGTATGCGTGTCCCGTCCTCGACTTGGGTCGAGCCCACAAAGATACGTTTGGGATACTGGTTGAAATGGGCCCCCACAAGCTACCCACCTAAGCTTGTCCACTAGTACATCCCACTTAACCCTCTTAGTCATGTTCACTTACATGTGTGTTTGGTTAAGTCTTACTAATCGTATTTCACATGCCACTAAGGGCACCCACTAGACTCCTCATGCCACCCAAGGCACTTACTTAACCCCCGTGTCCCACCTTACTTGTTTATCTGGTTAAGTATTTCTTAATTCATTCAGGCCATAACCTCATAAAGACCTCTCACATTAGACTGGCATTTATGGCAGCTGGATTTGCCGTGCGGGTCTGGGCAGTCTTACACAATAAAAGAGTCTAACCTCATGTCTTTACAACTGTTATGCTTTAGTTTAGGCCTAGGACCTCTCACATTGGGCTGACATTTGTGACCACTGAATTTGTCGGGCGGGTCCGGGCAGGTTTACGTCACAAACGAGTCCAACCTCGTATCCTAAGCATTGATTATCACTTATAATCTTTTACCCCAGTTTTAATAATTCCCTATTCAAATTATTAATTAAGTCCACTTTTATTGATGTCCATAATTGACTCAATTATGGTCATCTACTCATGGCATGCAAAATCATATCAATTGCACCCTAACTTCTTTATACTAAATCCTTAATATTACCCTTACCCCATGTTTATACGTTCGCTTATTCAACGCAGAATATACGTTAGACTCGAATAGTCTAACTCATAGCACAAAAATAAATTATCACAACATATAGACAATTAAAATGAATCTAATATTAATAGGGGTGAAACTTGCATAAACTACACATGTTAAGGATCTAAAGGTGTCAACTTGTTAAATGGCACAATTTACATGATATGATCATAACCCAAATTTATGTATAAACTTGCATATGGGGTTTTAGGCAACATAATGATGGTGTGAACTAGCATAGAATTTCACATATGTCATAGCATAATTCTAGATGTCACAATTCTAGATCAAAATAGATGTCATGGCATATGTTCATAATCTCAACCTAAACTTTCATATGTGACTTGTCATATAGATCAACATAACCCAAATAATATCAACATCATGATTTGATTAACATGAACTAATTAGCATAGATAGTAACATCATGGCTTTTTAACATGTATGATTCATCACAACTTAGCATAGAAACTCTCAACATACATAATAACATCATCATAGCATGATTTACAACATATAGGATATCATCACCACATAGCATAGGATTTATAACATACATGATAGCATAAGACTTACAACAACATATATGACAATTCACATCATCTACTCATAATCCATTCATGACTTAACCTAATTAAAATAATAATAATCTTGTTAAGATCATCATACTCACAATTTAGAGAAGAAAAGAGAGTCTTGATTTGCTTTAGAGTTGAGTAGGATTAGGTTTTGATTAGCTTTTCTTCCTTCTTAGTTGGCGGCGGCTAGACTGAGTTCCATGGCGGCGGTATGACGGTAGCTATTCTATTTTTCTTATGAATTAGGGTGAGAGACTACCTAGGTATTTATATAGTTTAGGGTTTTTTAGACCATCAGATCAACTCAGAACTAACCTGAACCGTTTAATTTGCCAACTCAGCCCTAAAGACACATCAGTAGCTCAGAACTGGGCTTAGTCAAAACCCTAGCCGACTGATTAGGTCGACACCCAGGTCGACACTATAGTCGACCTGGGGGGGGGGGGGGAAGGTCGACACTAGTGTTGACTCCCCAGTCGACCTGCCTGGGCGGGAATTTTTCCCGCCCCGCCCGCTTCTGCACTTTCAGTTTGAATTTTAAATTTCCTGCGAGCTGTTTTTGAATTTTCAGAAACTTTCGATGGCCATAACTTCTTCATACGAAGTCCAATTCATGCAAACTCGGACTCTATTTCAACCAGAATTCTGAGACGAACACAATGGCGCAACCCGTTTCCCACAATTCTCACGTCTGAGATTAGTTATTCTTTAATTTGTGAATATTAATATTAATAGAATTACGGGGTGTTACATTCTCCCCTCCTTAAAGGATTTCGTCCCCGAAATCTTCAAGTTAAGAGGAATGTATATCCTGACATCCAATCGTCCATCTACTCAACCATCAAACACAGGCATCCATTGTCCTTATAGACTTCTAATGCTTTCATGTTTAAATGCACAGTGTGTGTATATGTTCGTATCTAATGCAAAATCAGGTGGTCCACTGATTCAGTTGACCTCCTTAATGCAAACCATGATCGTTCCATGCGTCCATTATGTATGCAAAAGTTCCCTAATGCTACATATTATTTCTACATGCGTGCAGAAACATTCACCAAAATGCGGTATCCATATGATAACACAATCATTATACATCCATTTTACTAAATACAGCCATTTATATGCAATATGCAGTATGAAGTGACTGAGCCGATCTAGTGCCTAATAGTGTGTGTATATGCGTCCACGAGCAACCACTAGCAAACACTTGCATCCACTTTGCATCCATCATATATAACATGTCTCAAACACATGTTTCAACCATAGGATTATCCTATCTAAAGGTCAAGAATACTAGCGAGAGGATACTCTAAAGGTAAGATAAGTACAAGATAAGCAATAAAGGAGAAATTAAAGGACATACCCTCAAAAAGAAAAGGGTATCGTGAACGCATCTTCTCTTCTGTCTCCCAAGTAGCGTTGCTCTCATCATCTCCCCATTGTACTTTGACTAGTTTGACCTCTCGATTTCTCAGCTTCTTGATCTCTGACCCAAGAATGCGCGTAGGAGCTCGTCGGATCGTCGCATCACGCTCGATCTCCACCTCTCTAAGCAAGCTTGGCTCTACCACTTCCGCGGTCTCGTGCAAGCACTTCCTCAAATGTGACACATGGAATACGTCGTATACACCACTAAGTCTCTCAGGGAACTCCACTCTATACGCCATATGTCCAATCTTCTCCTTAATAGGAAACGGCCCTACGAACCTCGGTGCTAATTTCCCAGCGGACCCAAAGCGAACAACGTTCCGTAATGGAGACACTTTGATAAAGACCATGTCCCCAACATCAAACTCAAGATCTGTCCTCCTCTTATCCGCATAAGATTTTTGCCTATCTTGCGCTGCTTCCATCCTCCTTCGAATCAAGTCGATCTTCTACGAAGTCTCCTTAATCATATCGGGCCCAAGTAAGATCTTATTCGTAGATTCCCACCAACATGTAGGCGAACGACACGACCGTCCGTAAAGAGCTTCGAAAGGTGCCATGCCAATGCTAGACTGAAAGCTGTTATTATATGCGAACTCCAGCAATGGAAGATGCTCTTCCCATGTACCCCCAAAGTCTAGGATACATAGCCTCAAAAGATCCTCTAGAATGCGATTCACCCTCTCGGTTTGGTCGTCCGTCTGAGGATGATATGCGGTGCTCAAACATAACTGAGTCCCTACCGCCTCTTGCAAGCTTTTCCAAAATTCGCTAGTGAAAATAGGATCGCGGTCGCTCACTATGCTAGAAGGAACACCATGCAAACGAACTATTTCTCGGACGTATACAGAAGCTAACCATGGAGCAGTCCTCTTACTCTTCACGGGAATGAAATGGGCACTCTTAGTAAGTCTATCTACTATAACCCAAATTCCCGTATTACCCTTCCTTTATCGCGGTAATCCATCCTCAAAGTCCATCGAGACACTTTCCCACTTCCATAGTGGAACCTCCAATGGGTGAAGCAACCCACCGGGTTTCTTTTGCTCCGCTTTTACTTGTTGGCACACCAAGCATCTAGCGACATACTCGGCTACGTCCCTCTTTGTAAAGACCCGGGTTTCGCCCGTCCTTAATCGACCGAAAGATCGACCAAGACCGTTCAAATCCCGAATACTTTAACTTTGGGAATACAACAACATCAGAACTATAAACAGCAAACTTTTATAAACAATTTAAAATGTTTACATCAGAGTACAGAATATCAGAGTACATCAAAATATATTACAGCGGAAGATTAAATTTACATTAAATTATAATACATTGCAGCGGAAATAAAAACTAATACAGCGGAAGTCTTGTCTATATTCTGGACACAGCTTTATGCTTCAATCCAGTATCCTACTCGAGAGATAAACCTGTAGATAACTACTCGACTGCCCGTGTGGAAAAGAGGGCACCCGAGTTTGCAAAGGTGGAAACAAACAACGGGTCAGTCGTGGGACTGGTGTGAGAATTCTTAACTAACATAACTACTAGTAATAGGGCAAATCCAAGGACCACGCCGCTAACACGGAACGGGTTTACTCCAATGGATTGCTGTGCATAACAGTAAAGTAAATCGTCAAATAACGCAATGCTTTTTAGAAAAATGAAACCACCATAAGACTCAGGTCCCATCACACAATGCAACGCACACCAGAGGATAGAGTTTTACCTTATGGTGATTAAAAGATGATAGATACGTAAAAACGATATTATTATTAGTGTGTATATGTTTTAATAAAACATTTCAATCATAATACCAATCCTAGGAAGCATAGGTACCATATATTATGCCTCCGTACTAGTAATACAATCAAAACCGCATGGGGCGTATTGGAAGTTTGGATTTCCATCATGAGTCAAGGCTAGAGCGGAGCTCCTTATCGATTCGAGACACTCTAGCTAGTGTCTCAGGATTCCCCGCAGTGAACCCTTGGATCCTGCAGGGCCGGTCCTCACATACAGCTTTGAGGATTGGCAATTCCTAAGCACACGTTTCCCGGTCCTATAGGACCTATCCGAGGCGCCTCATTCCATCATCCACATAAGTAAAATGCCAGGCTGTGATAAAACCCAAACACCACTTCTAGCTAGAAAGAAACGTGCTACTTTCCCTGCGTTCCCTTCACCCGTTTTAGACTCCACCGGTTTGTGAGGCTCGTGAGGCTACGTAATACACAAAGCTCTGCTTATTCAAGCGGTGCTTTGATCGTCACCACAAGGTTCTGCTTTTCAACAAGAAACCTTGATCATTGCATCTTAGTATGCCACACTGTCACTCCATACCATACCATTGCTTATCTACCAATACATAAATGGGTGTTAAGTAGAGAATAAATTCTCCACCACCAACATTTATATATTAACAGAAAATCAACAATATGATATATAACGAAGTACGATGTCAGACACACCATCCATTTAAACTTATGCTCTGGGTCTGAATGAAAGTCAATCCGTACAAATCAGCACTACGTCCGGACGGACGCCCTCTCAGCCCCTTCAAGGTAGCTACTCCCTTCATGGGCCTCAATAGCATCAACATCCATTCGATGTGAAGATTGTCGGTCTTGTCACCGTCTTCAATCATTCGACTATTCATCGTCGTATTCATTATTCAGAATGGGTTGGACCCGGACTTTCTGAATAACTCGCGTTGATCTAAAAACGTAAATTGATAAAATTCAACCAACGCCTTATTCCAATTCCGAATATTCCTTAAAAATATCCAATTTCTTAGGGATAGGTTCCCATTAATTTTATCAAAGATAAATCTTTAATATTTATTCTTTAATCTCTATTTATCCATATTAAACCAAATTAAGGTTTATTCAAACTAATCGGAATTTTACGCTTTACCGAAATTACCAATTTATTAATCCCAATTAGTCTCCGGTAAACTTAATTACCTTTTCCGTTTGAATCTAATTAAAGATTTAATTAACGCTTGGAGTTAAACGGGTGGAACTCCATTATCGTTTATTTCCTTAATTCAATAATTTACTTAATTCCCCTTTTTAAAATCTTATTAAAGATTTTATTCAAAACCTTATTTAGATTTTACTTTCAAAAATCATTATTAAATGATTATTCAATAGTTAGGGAATTAATGCTATCATAAATCTAGGTTAAAGAATAAATGTTATTTAAAACATAATTCACAATAAACCCAAATTCACATTTCAGTTGTTTCCAATTTAATAAATTAAATTAGGAAATTTCGTTCAAATCTTAATTAAAAGATTTATATTCATCTCACTATTCGTTGAGGTTTTAAGAATTGATGTTATTCAAACATTAATCAACCAAAATCAATTTGATATTAAATATAAGACTTCAAATAAAAATTAGAACGACTCAAATTCAATATCAAATTCCAAAACCAACGGCAATCATTTCAGAAATAGCGATAATAAGTATCTTCCAAATTCCCAAAATAATAACCGTTTAATTACGGAAATTAATATTGAAATAATCCGTACTTAATTTCCACTCAAGCCTATTTCAAATATTCATTGAAATTACGTGGTTATGATAAAACCACTTTTACTTCCTGTTATTCATTTATAAAATAAATAAATCCCCTTTCCCAAAATATTATTTATTTTGAAATTTAACTCTTTCAATATTCATTTTCAAATGAATAAGATATTTCATACTGGTTAAAATGGCATTATCATTTTAAAACGGACTAAAAAGCCCAACTCGTTATTATATTTCAATTTCATACTGGGCCAGACTTCTCACATTAAACCTACAACTTGTGGATGCTGGATATGCCGGTTGGGTCCGGGCAGACTTATTCCACAGTTGGGCTTAACCTCGAGTCAAAACCCAATTCATATATGTATATTTGGACCTCTCACATTAGGCCCAACATTTATGGCTGCTGGATATGCCGGTTGGGTCCGGGCAGACTTCCACCATAAACGTGACCTAACCTCGTGTCCAAATATAATTATAATTTTTAATTATAAATATTATCCAAGAATATTATTTTAAAATGTTTTATATTTTAAAATATCCAACTACTTAATATCATTCCTTACTTGAAATGTTCTTTCATATAAAACTTTATTATTCCATTTCAATACATATTAACTTTCCATATTATTATGATATTAAAATAATAATTATTAAAAAAAAAACGGTTTCAATGGTGATATTAAAAACTTCCCTTTCAACATTAAAATGTAATCAATTTCCCAATTTAAATGTTAACATAAAACGGTATCTTTTAACTTCAAATCTTCTTACTATAGTTGGAAGGTAATTTACCCATTTCTAGGATTTGTTTTGTAACTTTCCAAATAAATAAGATTTGATCTTCTCAATTCAATCGTCAATTAATTTCGTTAATTGAGTAACAAATGTAAATTAATTTCCTTCATTCAAAACTAGAATGAAATATGATCAATTCAAAACTTCTTTATCATTTCCTTTTTAAATAGCGAATACATCATCCCTTACTTCAATTGCCAATTAATTTCATTTATTGAAATAAAAAAGGGAATTTATTACATTCATTCAAAAGCTTTTATTCTATACTTTAAAACAGTAAATACACAATTCCTAAATTTAATTACCAATTAATTGCATTAATTGAATATTTATTTATTTCACTCAAAGTTGGAATGAGACCCACTATTTCCATATAAATTAATTATACGGAAAATCAAACATTAATTATATCACAATTTCAAACATCCATCCAAAGTGCATTTCTAATTATTCCAAGGGTGACGTGTATTCAAATGTCAACCCTTAACCCGTGTGGGGTTTCAGCCAACACAATTCACATATTATGAAATAAACTGTGCTTCTGGACGATGAGTAAAAATTTATCGTCCACTCACATAAACAAGCCAAGGTCGCTTGTAAATGGTAGTGTATACAAGTGCATTAATTTATAACATAAATGGTATAACCAATTAACGATGTTCACCTAATAGGTATTAATTGCATTCTTTTGAATGGAACCGATTTAGAATAAAACTCCCTTTTGTATCATTTCAATTTAATGTAATCGGTCCATGTTTTAAGTATTTCCTTTTTAATCCATTCATAAATAAAGAATAAATTTATTCAATTTAATTTTTTTCCAAAATAAAGAATAACACTTTATCATTCTAGTCCTTTTAAAAATAAAGAACGTCACTTTCATTCATTTTAGTCCAAATAAATTCCTGTTCACAAAAACCTTATTTTATTTTCAAAATAAAAATAAAAAAACCAAAACTTTATTTATTAAAAATAAAGATCAAATTTTTCATTTTAGTCCAAAACAAAATCAAAACTTTATTCTTCAAAAATAAGGATCCAAACTTTATTTTTATAATTATTCGTTTCATTAAAACGACGTTACAGGTCAAGTGTAGTTATAGCGCTGTTATTCCAAAAATTGAATTACACATAACTCAAGATCTAACCGTTGAAAATTTTCAAACTTGGTATTGGTGGAAAGATTTTTCCAAAGCGGATCCAACGGATCCAGTTTTGGAAAAATCCAATGGTTGGATCTTCCGTTATAGTCATTCAAAGTTTGAAACTCAAAACATGAACTGCACGTGCCTGAAACATTGAAATTATTATTTATTTTGAAAATATAAATTATATAAACAATTCTAAAAACCAATTTTATTTTCTAAAATTCCATGTTAATAAAGATGTCATCTTTATTTTCAGAAAGAATAAGAAAACAAAAATTTGTTCTTTTTGTCCACAAAAGACAATTTTGCATAAAAGCCCAAATTTTGCCAAAATCGATTAAAATATTATTTTTATCAAAATTCAACATTTTAATTAAAAATTCATTTCCATGTAGTTCAATAAAATAAAATATATATTTAGTTCAACGATTTTGTATAAAATTCACGTTTTCATGTAAAACATTAAAAAAAATGAAATTTTGGTACAAAATTGCAAATCTAAATAACATCCATTTTTCTGAAACAACAATAGAAATTATAAATTTAAATTTAAATTCTCAAGAATATAGAAATAAAGAATGAATTTTATTTACACAAGTTTACCCATCAATATTCATTCCACAATCAATGACACTCACAACGTATACATGAACAGAACTGCCAATAATTACATAAACATCCATCACCAATATCAATCATTCATCACCAATCCATATTCATGTACATACAAACATCAATAACACAAGAAAGATAATTTAATTTCATAAATTATAAAATAAAGAATCTCACCAAATTTCATCGAATTTTTGATTAGTGAAGGGAACACCGGCAATCTTCGTCCTTCTCCTTGGATCGTTCGAAATGAACCCAAAACGCACGCTCAAGTCACCCCCATCGCACGCCCCAAGACCACCGAGTCCACCATCCAACCCGCCACTTCGAAGCCTTGCTCTTGATTATTTGTCTTGATTTCATATTTTAATTTGTGGTAGACTAGGAGGAATTAACGAATTGTTTTTGTGCAATTTCAGCCATTGAAAATGTAAAGGGTGGCGGCTATGTATTATAGAATAGGGTTTTGTGTTTTGACCGTATATACTAGGGGTATATATATTAATAAAACTATTTAATTCTTATATTTCAAAAAGGCCCGTTAATACAATTGTTACAAAGGAATTTAATTGGATGGATAGGAATAAAGAGAATACAAATATACACGTGGTTCTCTTATTCAAATTTCAAAATATAATAAGACAAAGAGAAAGAATGGGAAGGTATTTAATTGGATGGATAGGAATAAAGAGAATACAAACATACACGTGGTTCTCTTTTACAAATTATATTTATAACCTGCCCATTATGATTTATATTAATAACTTAATTCTTTTTATCTAACTAGACATATTAAAAATGTCATTTTAAATGGCAAACCATATATTAACATAAATTTCCATTTATCCTAACTGAATATGCTAAGAAGTCTATTTAGATAACAAAACAAGTGTAACATGTTTCTCTTTTTATTCTACTGACATAGGGAAAAAAATGTCTTTTTAGTAAACAAAACATGAAGTGACATGTTATTCTAGTATTTCTAATCTAACATAACTGACATTTCAATTCTAACATAAATTGCATTTTATATAATCATGACAATTCTAATAATTCTATGTTTCATGAGTTACGATAAAAAGATTATTTTTATCGTTTCATAATTCTAACAATTATATGTTTCATAACAAAATACAAATGAGTATTTTTATTTTTACAAAATTTTCTATTTTAACAAATAAATTGAATATTTTTATTTGTACACCATTCCAATCTTTAATGTAACAAATAAATGTGGATATTTATTCGTTCACAAATCTTAATCTTTAACATGACAAATAAATGTTAATATTTATTTGTACACATATCTAATTTTAACATAGCACATAAAAAGAATGTTTTTATTTTGCATCTAATTCTACTTTCAATCATAACAATTTCCTATTAAACAAATGAGAAATTTTGTTTTTCTCTCTTTCCTATTTAACACAATGATTATTTTGTTTCACTCTCTTTCTAAATCAACAAAATATGGTAATTTGGTTTTACAACAAAACACACATGAGATATTTATCTCAACTATACAAACATGATGTTTATTTTCAACTATACAAACATGAGGTGTTCATAAACATCTAGGATGCAAAATCCAATGTAAATACATTTCCTATAGTAATGGACATTTTTTTTAGTTGTTATTATTAAAATAAATAATTTTAAATATTAAAATTCATTAAAATTTCTAAAAAAATTTTAAATTGGACCCAAAATTCCGGGTCGTTACAGTCTCCCCCACTTAAAATCTTTTCGTCCTCGAAAAGGAACGAAGCTAAAAGTGTTTAATTTATTAAGTCATCTTCCCATCCTTTATTCATTTCAATAATTTTATTAGTTGATTAGCTTACAAAAATATAACCTTTATATATATATTCAAAAATCATATTTTCTAAAATAGATTATATATTATTAAAAATACGTTAATGAGTATTCTTATTGGATATTACTAATCCAACCTCTGATGAGTCTTCTGTTCCGTTCTAATGAGTTGTACCCCAAAGATTTGAGCTAACCTCGCTCTGATACCAACTGTAAAGACCTGGGTTTCGCCCGTCCTTAATCGACCGAAAGATCGACCAAGACCGTTCAAATCCCGAATACTTTAACTTTGGGAATACAACAACATCAGAACTATAAACAGCAAACTTTTATAAACAATTTAAAATGTTTACATCAGAGTACAGAATATCAGAGTACATCAAAATATATTACAGCGGAAGATTAAATTTACATTAAATTATAATACATTGCAGCGGAAATAAAAACTAATACAGCGGAAGTCTTGTCTATATTCTGGACACAGCTTTATGCTTCAATCCAGTATCCTGCTCGAGAGATAAACCTGTAGATAACTACTCGACTGCCCGTGTGGAAAAGAGGGCACCCGAGTTTGCAAAGGTGGAAACAAACAACGGGTCAGTCGTGGGACTGGTGTGAGAATTCTTAACTAACATAACTACTAGTAATAGGGCAAATCCAAGGACCACGCCGCTAACACGGAACGGGTTTACTCCAATGGATTGCTGTGCATAACAGTAAAGTAAATCGTCAAATAACGCAATGCTTTTTAGAAAAATGAAACCACCATAAGACTCAGGTCCCATCACACAATGCAACGCACACCAGAGGATAGAGTTTTACCTTATGGTGATTAAAAGATGATAGATACGTAAAAACGATATTATTATTAGTGTGTATATGTTTTAATAAAACATTTCAATCATAATACCAATCCTAGGAAGCATAGGTACCATATATTATGCCTCCGTACTAGTAATACAATCAAAACCGCATGGGGCGTATTGGAAGTTTGGATTTCCATCATGAGTCAAGGCTAGAGCGGAGCTCCTTACCGATTCGAGACACTCTAGCTAGTGTCTCAGGATTCCCCGCAGTGAACCCTTGGATCCTGCAGGGCCGGTCCTCACATACAGCTTTGAGGATTGGCAATTCCTAAGCACACGTTTCCCGGTCCTATAGGACCTATCCGAGGCGCCTCATTCCATCATCCACATAAGTAAAATGCCAGGCTGTGATAAAACCCAAACACCACTTCTAGCTAGAAAGAAACGTGCTACTTTCCCTGCGTTCCCTTCACCCGTTTTAGACTCCACCGGTTTGTGAGGCTCGTGAGGCTACGTAATACACAAAGCTCTGCTTATTCAAGCGGTGCTTTGATCGTCACCACAAGGTTCTGATTTTCAACAAGAAACCTTGATCATTGCATCTTAGTATGCCACACTGTCACTCCATACCATACCATTGCTTATCTACCAATACATAAATGGGTGTTAAGTAGAGAATAAATTCTCCACCACCAACATTTATATATTAACAGAAAATCAACAATATGATATATAACGAAGTACGATGTCAGACACACCATCCATTTAAACTTATGCTCTGGGTCTGAATGAAAGTCAATCCGTACAAATCAGCACTACGTCCGGACGGACGCCCTCTCAGCCCCTTCAAGGTAGCTACTCCCTTCATGGGCCTCAATAGCATCAACATCCATTCGATGTGAAGATTGTCGGTCTTGTCACCGTCTTCAATCATTCGACTATTCATCGTCGTATTCATTATTCAGAATGGGTTGGACCCGGACTTTCTGAATAACTCGCGTTGATCTAAAAACGTAAATTGATAAAATTCAACCAACGCCTTATTCCAATTCCGAATATTCCTTAAAAATATCCAATTTCTTAGGGATAGGTTCCCATTAATTTTATCAAAGATAAATCTTTAATATTTATTCTTTAATCTCTATTTATCCATATTAAACCAAATTAAGGTTTATTCAAACTAATCGGAATTTTACGCTTTACCGAAATTACCAATTTATTAATCCCAATTAGTCTCTGGTAAACTTAATTACCTTTTCCGTTTGAATCTAATTAAAGATTTAATTAACGCTTGGAGTTAAACGGGTGGAACTCCATTATCGTTTATTTCCTTAATTCAATAATTTACTTAATTCCCCTTTTTAAAATCTTATTAAAGATTTTATTCAAAACCTTATTTAGATTTTACTTTCAAAAATCATTATTAAATGATTATTCAATAGTTAGGGAATTAATGCTATCATAAATCTAGGTTAAAGAATAAATGTTATTTAAAACATAATTCACAATAAACCCAAATTCACATTTCAGTTGTTTCCAATTTAATAAATTAAATTAGGAAATTTCGTTCAAATCTTAATTAAAAGATTTATATTCATCTCACTATTCGTTGAGGTTTTAAGAATTGATGTTATTCAAACATTAATCAACCAAAATCAATTTGATATTAAATATAAGACTTCAAATAAAAATTAGAACGACTCAAATTCAATATCAAATTCCAAAACCAACGGCAATCATTTCAGAAATAGCGATAATAAGTATCTTCCAAATTCCCAAAATAATAACCGTTTAATTACGGAAATTAATATTGAAATAATCCGTACTTAATTTCCACTCAAGCCTATTTCAAATATTCATTGAAATTACGTGGTTATGATAAAACCACTTTTACTTCCTGTTATTCATTTATAAAATAAATAAATCCCCTTTCCCAAAATATTATTTATTTTGAAATTTAACTCTTTCAATATTCATTTTCAAATGAATAAGATATTTCATACTGGTTAAAATGGCATTATCATTTTAAAACGGACTAAAAAGCCCAACTCGTTATTATATTTCAATTTCATACTGGGCCAGACTTCTCACATTAAACCTACAACTTGTGGATGCTGGATATGCCGGTTGGGTCCGGGCAGACTTATTCCACAGTTGGGCTTAACCTCGAGTCAAAACCCAATTCATATATGTATATTTGGACCTCTCACATTAGGCCCAACATTTATGGCTGCTGGATATGCCGGTTGGGTCCGGGCAGACTTCCACCATAAACGTGACCTAACCTCGTGTCCAAATATAATTATAATTTTTAATTATAAATATTATCCAAGAATATTATTTTAAAATGTTTTATATTTTAAAATATCCAACTACTTAATATCATTCCTTACTTGAAATGTTCTTTCATATAAAACTTTATTATTCCATTTCAATACATATTAACTTTCCATATTATTATGATATTAAAATAATAATTATTTTAAAAAAAACGGTTTCAATGGTGATATTAAAAACTTCCCTTTCAACATTAAAATGTAATCAATTTCCCAATTTAAATGTTAACATAAAACGGTATCTTTTAACTTCAAATCTTCTTACTATAGTTGGAAGGTAATTTACCCATTTCTAGGATTTGTTTTGTAACTTTCCAAATAAATAAGATTTGATCTTCTCAATTCAATCGTCAATTAATTTCGTTAATTGAGTAACAAATGGAAATTAATTTCCTTCATTCAAAACTAGAATGAAATATGATCAATTCAAAACTTCTTTATCATTTCCTTTTTAAATAGCGAATACATCATCCCTTACTTCAATTGCCAATTAATTTCATTTATTGAAATAATAAAGGGAATTTATTACATTCATTCAAAAGCTTTTATTCTATACTTTAAAACAGTAAATACACAATTCCTAAATTTAATTACCAATTAATTGCATTAATTGAATATTTATTTATTTAACTCAAAGTTGGAATGAGACCCACTATTTCCATATAAATTAATTATACGGAAAATCAAACATTAATTATATCACAATTTCAAACATCCATCCAAAGTGCATTTCTAATTATTCCAAGGGTGACGTGTATTCAAATGTCAACCCTTAACCCGTGTGGGGTTTCAGCCAACACAATTCACATATTATGAAATAAACTGTGCTTCTGGACGATGAGTAAAAATTTATCGTCCACTCACATAAACAAGCCAAGGTCGCTTGTAAATGGTAGTGTATACAAGTGCATTAATTTATAACATAAATGGTATAACCAATTAACGATGTTCACCTAATAGGTATTAATTGCATTCTTTTGAATGGAACCGATTTAGAATAAAACTCCCTTTTGTATCATTTCAATTTAATGTAATCGGTCCATGTTTTAAGTATTTCCTTTTTAATCCATTCATAAATAAAGAATAAATTTATTCAATTTAATTTTTTTCCAAAATAAAGAATAACACTTTATCATTCTAGTCCTTTTAAAAATAAAGAACGTCACTTTCATTCATTTTAGTCCAAATAAATTCCTGTTCACAAAAACCTTATTTTATTTTCAAAATAAAAATAAAAAAACCAAAACTTTATTTATTAAAAATAAAGATCAAATTTTTCATTTTAGTCCAAAACAAAATCAAAACTTTATTCTTCAAAAATAAGGATCCAAACTTTATTTTTATAATTATTCGTTTCATTAAAACGACGTTACAGGTCAAGTGTAGTTATAGCGCTGTTATTCCAAAAATTGAATTACACATAACTCAAGATCTAACCGTTGAAAATTTTCAAACTTGGTATTGGTGGAAAGATTTTTCCAAAGCGGATCCAACGGATCCAGTTTTGGAAAAATCCAATGGTTGGATCTTCCGTTATAGTCATTCAAAGTTTGAAACTCAAAACATGAACTGCACGTGCCTGAAACATTGAAATTATTATTTATTTTGAAAATATAAATTATATAAACAATTCTAAAAACCAATTTTATTTTCTAAAATTCCATGTTAATAAAGATGTCATCTTTATTTTCAGAAAGAATAAGAAAACAAAAATTTGTTCTTTTTGTCCACAAAAGACAATTTTGCATAAAAGCCCAAATTTTGCCAAAATCGATTAAAATATTATTTTTATCAAAATTCAACATTTTAATTAAAAATTCATTTCCATGTAGTTCAATAAAATAAAATATATATTTAGTTCAACGATTTTGTATAAAATTCACGTTTTCATGTAAAACATTAAAAAAAATGAAATTTTGGTACAAAATTGCAAATCTAAATAACATCCATTTTTCTGAAACAACAATAGAAATTATAAATTTAAATTTAAATTCTCAAGAATATAGAAATAAAGAATGAATTTTATTTACACAAGTTTACCCATCAATATTCATTCCACAATCAATGACACTCACAACGTATACATGAACAGAACTGCCAATAATTACATAAACATCCATCACCAATATCAATCATTCATCACCAATCCATATTCATGTACATACAAACATCAATAACACAAGAAAGATAATTTAATTTCATAAATTATAAAATAAAGAATCTCACCAAATTTCATCGAATTTTTGATTAGTGAAGGGAACACCGGCAGTCTTCGTCCTTCTCCTTGGATCGTTCGAAATGAACCCAAAACGCACGCTCAAGTCACCCCCATCGCACGCCCCAAGACCACCGAGTCCACCATCCAACCCGCCACTTCGAAGCCTTGCTCTTGATTATTTGTCTTGATTTCATATTTTAATTTGTGGTAGACTAGGAGGAATTAACGAATTGTTTTTGTGCAATTTCAGCCATTGAAAATGTAAAGGGTGGCGGCTATGTATTGTAGAATAGGGTTTTGTGTTTTGACCGTATATACTAGGGGTATATATATTAATAAAACTATTTAATTCTTATATTTCAAAAAGGCCCGTTAATACAATTGTTACAAAGGAATTTAATTGGATGGATAGGAATAAAGAGAATACAAATATACACGTGGTTCTCTTATTCAAATTTCAAAATATAATAAGACAAAGAGAAAGAATGGGAAGGTATTTAATTGGATGGATAGGAATAAAGAGAATACAAACATACACGTGGTTCTCTTTTACAAATTATATTTATAACCTGCCCATTATGATTTATATTAATAACTTAATTCTTTTTATCTAACTAGACATATTAAAAATGTCATTTTAAATGGCAAACCATATATTAACATAAATTTCCATTTATCCTAACTGAATATGCTAAGAAGTCTATTTAGATAACAAAACAAGTGTAACATGTTTCTCTTTTTATTCTACTGACATAGGGAAAAAAAATGTCTTTTTAGTAAACAAAACATGAAGTGACATGTTATTCTAGTATTTCTAATCTAACATAACTGACATTTCAATTCTAACATAAATTGCATTTTATATAATCATGACAATTCTAATAATTCTATGTTTCATGAGTTACGATAAAAAGATTATTTTTATCGTTTCATAATTCTAACAATTATATGTTTCATAACAAAATACAAATGAGTATTTTTATTTTTACAAAATTTTCTATTTTAACAAATAAATTGAATATTTTTATTTGTACACCATTCCAATCTTTAATGTAACAAATAAATGAGGATATTTATTCGTTCACAAATCTTAATCTTTAACATGACAAATAAATGTTAATATTTATTTGTACACATATCTAATTTTAACATAGCACATAAAAAGAATGTTTTTATTTTGCATCTAATTCTACTTTTAATCATAACAATTTCCTATTAAACAAATGAGAAATTTTGTTTTTCTCTCTTTCCTATTTAACACAATGATTATTTTGTTTCACTCTCTTTCTAAATCAACAAAATATGGTAATTTGGTTTTACAACAAAACACACATGAGATATTTATCTCAACTATACAAACATGATGTTTATTTTCAACTATACAAACATGAGGTGTTCATAAACATCTAGGATGCAAAATCCAATGTAAATACATTTCCTATAGTAATGGACATTTTTTTTTAGTTGTTATTATTAAAATAAATAATTTTAAATATTAAAATTCATTAAAATTTCTAAAAAATTTTTAAATTGGACCCAAAATTCCGGGTCGTTACAGTCTTCATACCGGCCCAAATGTAAACTCGCTTCATGTCTTTGTACATCTTGTCCTCGCCAGGATGAATGGTCATTTTCGAACGATGGGCATCATCAAGAATGGTCTTCCTTAGGTCATCGTCTTTTGGTACACAAAGTCTACCATCCCTATGTAACCAACCCTTATCATCTAGGATATACCTACGGAGATGGCTTGATGACTCCCCTCCTTTGAGCTTTTTTCCTAACTCAACCAACTGCGGGTTGTCTCGCCGTGCCTCGCCAATCCGTCCTAAAAGCGTAGGTCTGACCTCCAAGGATGCTAACAAACCGGGTACAAAGTCAACGGAAGGTCTAAAGTCAAACATTGAAATGAATTCTAAGCTTCGCCGCTCAACAAACAAAGGACTTAAGGATAATCTTTTTCTACTTAAGGCATCGGCCACTACGTTACCCTTGCCAGAGGTATATGCTATTTCGAAATCGTAGGACGCTAAGAACTCCATCTACCTTTGCTGCCTTAAGTTCAAGTCCTTATGAGAGAATAAGTATTTTAGCGATTTGTGGTCAGTGAATAATTCAAATCTTTCGCCAAGAAGATAATGACGCCAAGACTTAAGCGCGAAAACAATAGCGGCCAACTCTAGGTCATGTGTAGGGTAAATTTTCTCATGCGCTCTCAACTGCCTTCCACCGTAGGCTATTACCCATCCCTCTTGCATTAAGACTGCGCCTAGTCCTGTCCCACAAGCATCGGTATAAACAGTAAATGGCTTAGTCCCGTTTGGCAGCACTAAGACTGGGGCTGAGGTCAAAGCTCTCTTCAAACGTAGGAACGCATCATCACAATCTACGTCCCATGTAAAAACTAGGTTCTTCTTCATCAAGCGTGTCAATGGAGCTGATATCTTCGCGAAGTCTTTGATAAACTTCCTATAATAGACAGCCAACCCCAAGAAACTTCTCACTTCGGTAGCATTTTTAGGGACCTTCCAATCTTGGATGGCCACCACCTTCGCGGGATCCACAACTATCCCTTCTTTAGAAACCACGTGCCCTAAGAATCGTACTTCCTTCCTCCAGAATTGACATTTAGAAAATTTAGCCTTAAGATTATGCGCTCGTAGGGTCTCCAACACTTCCCTAAGATGTAGGGCATGCTCTTCTTTGTCCTTAGAAAAGATTAGGATGTCGCCTACAAAGACTACCACGAATTTGTTAAGGTACTCCCTAAACACCCTACTCATCAAATCAACAAAGTATGCGGGGGCGTTTGTCAAACCGAAGGGCATCACTAGCCATTCATAGAAACCTTCCGGAGTCCTAAGGGGAGTCTTGTCAATGCTATCCTCAGCCACTCTCAACTGATGGAAACCAGTGGCTAAGTCCAACTGCGAAAACACTGAGGCGCCAACTAACTGATCGAAGAGATCGTCAATCCTCGGCAGTGGGTGTCTGTTCTTCTTAGTAAGTTTATTAAGTTCTCTATAGTCCACACAAAGTCTAAGGGACGCATCCGCCTTCGTGGCAAATACTACTGGAACACCCCACTCCGATATACTTCGTCTTATGAACCCCTTCTCAAGCAACTACTTCACTTGCTTATCGAGTTCCCTCTTTTCACGTGAAGCCATGTGGCGTACTGGCAAAGATACTGGTTTCGCATTATCCACAAGATATATTCGAAAATCTATCTCCCGCTTTGGAAGCAAGCCGTTCACCTCCTCAAACACATCCGAGTATTCTCGGACCACTCTAACAGATTGCAGATTTTCCTTAGATGCGTCAAGCGATTCTAAGTAACTTAGCATAATGGAATCTATGGGATTACAAAAGATTTCGAGAGTGTTGCCAAGGCGAGTCATGAGCCTAACTACTCTCCTTTCACAATCAGGAACGGCCCCATTTCTGGACAACCAATCCATTCCTAAAATTAGCCCATAGCCCGTGAAGCCCAACACATAAGCATCACATCTAAACTCAACGATAAGTATAGAAATTTTCAAATCCAAACACATCATGGACAAATAAGCTGAGCCCCCTATTGGATTCGAAAAAACTAAGGGATCCTCTACTAAACTGGTGTTTAAGTGCAGTGATTCAACTAATGATGTAGAGATAAGCGAATGCGATGCGCCCGAATCGAATAAGGTATGGACAGGATGATCAAACAGAAAAACTAAGCTTTCAACAGAAATGGTTCTACCTCGTTCTTGCAGCGGTGGGACCGCGAGAGCCTGAACTTGTTCCCTTGCCTGCCCTGGTGCCATAAGAGCCTGCACCTGTCCTCCCGAGGTAGCTCCTGCCCTCTGCCCCTTCTTTGGGCAGTCCTTCACTAGATGTCCCGCCTCACCATTGTGGAAACAACCAATCTTCCTTTTCTTTTGGCAATCCTTGTTGAGATGGCCTGGTGTCCCACAGTTAAAACATTTCTTCTTTCGCTTGCCATTATTGTCTTTACCACCCTTCTTGTTTTGTTGTTGAGGTTTCTTCTGATCCCCTTTCTTCTCGGGTGCCTTATCAGTTTTAGCGCCATTCTCCTCGTGCATAAGTGCCATATCTACATGCTTCTCAAAGGTGGCCCCCATAGGGATGTGGGTCATAGCCAACCCTTGCAACGGTTCATTCAATCCATTAACAAACCTCAGAGCCTTCTTCTCCGGCGTGTTCACTAAGTCCAAGCCAAACCTTGCTAATTGGTTAAATTTGTTGACATGTTCTTTTGCCGATGAGCTTCCTTGCTTCAATGCCAAGAACCTTTCCATATATAGATTCTCTTCTGCCCTTGAGAGAAACTTCGCCTCAAACCTACGCCTAAAATCAGCCCAAGAATCAACAGGATGCTCCCCATTAGTGACCTCCCACCAAAATGAGGCCTCTCCCTTCATTAACCAAGATGCTAATCTAACTCTCCTCCCTTCTTTTACTTCAAAGATCTCTAGCAATTCTTCTACCTCCCTAAGCCAATCTCTAGCTTCCACAAACGTTTCTGACCCTTGGAAGGGTTTTTCACCCATAGCCTTAAATTCCTTGCACGTCTTTGCAAAAGTATCAACGCAAGGAGGAGGAGGAGGAACGGGTGCAACTGGTGGTGGAGGAACATTGGCCGGACCTGCGGCGGCCCTAGCCTCTAACAGCGTCCTATACCATCCTGGTATCGTTACACCGTCAGGTAGGTTAAGATCTTCAGCCATGCTGAAACGAAAAAGGAAAGATTCAAAATGGAGAATTCAAAAGATAAAGATATATGGCTATTGGGGATTATGTTTTTCATAAAAACTTTCTTCTTCAAATTACTCATTAAAACATGTTTTTGAAAGCACTTCTTCCAAAAATACTTTAGAAAAATAGTTTTTCTAAAAATTTTATCTGTTCTGGTAACCTTAAGCTCTGATACCACATGTAACACCCCACGTCCATTAATGTCACTCACAAAGGGAATGCATTAATTTCCATGGAGGTTATAAGTGAATATAGAACAGAAAAATTACAATAAGACAGATAATAAGTAGTACTTGGAAATCTAAAACTTCATTTTATTGCAGCGGAAATTAAACATGTCTGTTACATCATAAAACCATAAATCAGAGTCAAGTACATTATCCATCTTCATAAAACAAAATAAATAATCCCATTACACAAATAGCCATTAAAGAAGATAACAAGCTGGACTTTACTTCAATGGTCCAAGCTTTCCAAGATAGATAAAGCAATCCAATCAAACTCCACTAGAGCTGGGCCCAACCTGAGGATCTGAAGGGGGAAAAAGGATAGAAATGGAGGGGGTCAGACATAAAGTCTGGCGAGTATGATAATTCTAACAATACTATTATCAAAAATAACTAGACTAAGGCATAAGCTGGAAGACAAGTAAATGTCTATGAACTATTGGGTATAGAAAAGCAGATAAAGATAACGTTAGAGATAATGTTAAAGGCATACCTAATTACTAACGAATAATTACTACACTGCACTGCACATTACTACACTGCACCGCACCTGTCACCCTAAAGGTTGATCCCACTTGCTTCACACGGAAACTATATAAATAGCCTTGCGTACCCCTAGCTGACTACATAGGTGCCGTCTGCCCCTATCTCCACTAGGTGTACCCCACTACCCATTTTCGATCGGCTCCCTACTCGTAGATACCCGTGCTGGCCCCATAGTGGGGTGTATCACTCCCATAAAGTGGCAACCTGATACAACTTGAGAATGCACGGCTTATACCTACACGATGCAACAATATCTTACCTACCAGCCCAGGTCCACACACGCATATGAAACCCGTTGGACTTGCGTTGCCACCGCGCCCCGTTTTGGCCTCTTATAGTCAAACCCAGTATGCGTGTCCCATCCTCGACCTGGGTCGAGCCCACAAAGATACATTTGGGATACTGGTTGAAATGCCCCCCCACAAGCTACCCACCTAAGCTTTTCCACTAGTACATCCCACTTAACCCTCTTAGTCATGTTCACTTACATGTGTGTTTGGTTAAGTCTTACTAATCGTATTTCACATGCCACTAAGGGCACCCACTAGATTCCTCATGCCACCCAAGGCACCTACTTAATCCCCATGTCCCACCTTACATGTTTATCTGGTTAAGTATTTCTTAATTCATTCAGGCCATAACCTCATAAAGACCTCTCACATTAGACTGGCATTTATTGCAGCTGGATTTGCCGGGCGGGTCCGGGTAGTCTTACACCATAAAAGAGTCTAACCTCGTGTCATTACAACTGTTATGCTTTAGTTTAGGCCCAGGACCTCTCACATTGGGCTGACATTTGTGACCACTGGATTTACCGGGCGGGTCCGGGCAGGTTTACGTCACAAACGAGTCCAACCTCGTGTCCTAAGCATTGATTATCACTTATTATCTTTTACCCCAGTTTTAATAATTCCCTATTCAAATTATTAATTAAGTCCACTTTTATTGATGTCCATAATTGACTCAATTATGGTCATCTACTCATGGAATGCAAAATCATATCAATTGCACCCCCAACTTCTTTATATTAAATCCTTAATATTACCCCTACCCCACGTTTATACGTTTGCTTATTCAACGCAGAATATACGTTAGACTCGAATAGTCTAACTCATAGCACAGAAATAAATTATCACAACATATAGACAATTAAAATAAATCTAATCATAATAGGGGTGAAACTTGCATAAACTACACATGTTAAGGATCTAAAGGTGTCAACTTGTTAAATGGCCCAATTTACATGATATGATCATAACCCAAATTTATGTATAAACTTGCATATGGGGTTTTAGGCAACATAATGATGGTGTGAACTAGCATAGAATTTCACATATGTCATAGCATAATTCTAGATGTCACAATTCTAGATCAAAATAGATGTCATGGCATATGTTCATAATCTCAACCTAAACTTTCATATGTGACTTGTCATATAGATCAACATAACCCAAATAATATCAACATCATAATTTGATTAACATGAACTAATTAGCATAGATAGTAACATCATGGCTTTTTAACATGTATGATTCATCACATCTTAGCATAGAAACTCTCAACATACATAACATCATCATAGCATGATTTACAACATATAGGATATCATCACCACATAGCATAGGATTTATAACATACATGATAGCAAAAGACTTACAACAACATATATGACAATTCACATCATCTACTCATAATCCATTCATGACTTAACCTAATTAAAATAATAATAATCTTGTTAAGATCGTCATACTCACAATTTAGAGAAGAAAAGAGAGTCTTGATTTGCTTTAGAGTTGAGTAGGATTAGGTTTTGATTAGCTTTTCTTCCTTCTTAGTTGGCAGTGGCTAGACTGAGTTCCGTGGCGGCGGTATGACGGTAGCTATTCTATTTTTCTTATGAATTAGGGTGAGAGACTAACTAGGTATTTATAGAGTTTAGGGTTTTCTAGACTGTCAAATCAACTTAGAACTAACCTGAACCGTTTAATTTGCCAACTCAGCCCTAAAGACACATCAGCAGCTCAGAACTGGGCTCAGTCAAAACCCTAGCCGACTGACCAGGTCGACACCCAGGTCGACACTATAGTCGACCTGGGGGGGGGGGGGAGTGGGGCAGGTCGACACTAGTGTCGACTCCCCAGTCGACCTTCCTGGGCGGGAGTTTTTCCCACCCATCCCACTTCTGCACTTTCAGTTTGAATTTTAAATTTCCTGCGAGCTGTTTTTGAATTTTCAGAAACTTCCGATGGCCATAACTTCTTCATACGAATTCCAGTTCATGCAAACTCGGACTCTATTTCAACCAGAATTCCGAGACGAACACTATGGCGCAATAGTTTCCCACAATTCTCACGTTTGAGATTAGTTATTCTTTAATTTGTGAATATTAATATTAATAGAATTACGGGGTGTTACAGAAGTGGTGATCGAGTTCGACATCTTAGGGAGCATCTTGAAGAGGACGTAATGGAAGGTTGAATGGATATTTTAGTTGTTTTCTTTGTGGAGAGATTAAGGAGGAAGGAGAGTTCGAACAACACACAATGGGCATTAAGCAAGCATACGGGTCCGTGGTTTACCTGATGGAGAGGAAGAGGTACTGTTCATTTGGGTTAGAAGGAGTTGGGCTGGATTTTGGTAAGTAGTGAGGCCCAAATGTTTAAATAGAATTAGTTAATTTAACTTAAGTGTATATTAACTTCGAATTGACATAACTATCTCATACGTGATCAGAATTTCAAACCATTTGTTGTGTTATGATTGTATGGACAAGAGCAACACAATGAGACTGACCGGAAGTGAAATGGCGCTCGTTTGAATTTATGGTGAAATAAATTGGTTGATTCAAACAAACAAACAATTTATCGTTCTTTAACGATGAACTGCAAAAGTGAGTAAATCTCACTAACTCTGAACAGTTTATAATTTCATGTTGTATTTTTAGAACTGTTAAATAATGGCTGATTCACTGTGTGTTGACTGTTTGATTGAACTGCTAGTCAGTTAGTTGAATTTCTATATTGATTCTGTTTAACAGAATATATCTTATGGAACTGAAAGTGATGTTGATTTTATACTGTATAACATTTGTGGATGAAGGGAGACAGGTTGGAGGAATCCAACTGGATTCCTCAACATTTATTTTACTGTGATTCATTTATTGTAATATATGATGTGATATATAATCTATTGTCGATTATATGTGTTTGAACGTTATTGGTCATCGTGATTTGATGTGTTAAATACCATAACATACCAGAATACTGAAAAGAGAATATTATAAAATCAAAGGAGATTTTATAAAAGGAACTATTTATAAATGGAATATTATAAATAGAAATTTATTTATAAATGGATTATTTATAAATAGAAAATACTTAGAAATAAAACCCTAAAGGAATTGTTTGCAAACCATTTGCAAATAGATTAGAAAGAGAAATGTTTTTAAAACATTTAAAAATCAAATAGAAAGAGAAAGGTTTGTAAACCATTTACAAATCAATCGGAAAGGGAATGTTTGTAAAACCTTTACAAATGAGATTGAATAGGGAATTTTTGTAAAACCTTTACAAATGAAATCGAAAAGGAGATATTCGTAAAACCATTTACAAATAGAATTAAAAAGGAAATATTTAGAAAATAAATAGAGTTATAAAAACGAAATTTGTTTATAACTGAATAGGATGTTATAAAAAGGAAATCGTTATAAAAAGGAAACCGTTGTAAAAAGGAAAAGGTTACTAAAAAGGAAATCATTTGTAAAGTGAAGAACCGTTACTAAAAGTAAATCTTTATAAATGAATAGTTTATTCGAAGGGAGTTAATCGAATATAGTATTCGAAAGTAAGAAAATCAGATATAGTTATTCGAAGGGAAGAGTTATTTGAGTAGAGTTAAACACGTAAGAGTTATTCGAATTAGTTATTCGAATAGAGTTAAACACATAGGAGTTTTTCGAATTAGTTATTCGAATAGAGTTAAATAAAAATTAGTTATTCGAATAGAGTTAAACACATAAGAGTTACTCGAATTAGTTATTCGAGTAGAGTTAAATTAAAATTAGTAATTCGGATAGAGTTAAACACATAAGAGTTATTCGAATTAGTTATTCGAATAGAGTTAAATAAATAAGAGTTATTCGAATTAGTTATTCGAATAGAGTTAAATAAATAAGAGTTATTCGAATTAGTTATTCGAATAGAGCTAAACCCATAAGAGTTATTCGAATTAGTTATTCGAATAGAGTTAAACACATAAGAGTTATTCGAATTAGTTATTCGAACAGAGTTAAACACATAAGAGTTATTGAATTAGTTATTCGAAAGGAGTTATCGATTATAGTTTAATTGAAGGGAGTTATCGAATTAGTTATTCGAAAGGAGTTGAGTAAGGAGTTAAGTAAAAAGAGTTAATCGATTAAGGTTGAATAAATAGAGTTAATCGAATTTAGTTTATTCGAAGAAAGGTTTTCGAATCTAGTTATTCGTAAGAGAGATTATCAAATATAGTTATTCGAAGGGAGGAGTTATCGAATAGAGATGTATTCGAACGAGAGTTTCGTAAGGAAGTGTTAAAAAGTTAAAAGATGAACTTACCCTATTTCGAGATTTGAAATGTTGTTCAGTTAAGGTCTGAGAGGTAGTTATACCCCAACATGATTGACTTCGTTTTTAATTTAGAAATGGTAAATGTTCGAGAGTGAAAGTGGTTAAGTGTATTTAGTGAATAAGTATAGTGGGTTGAGTTGTCATCGCGAAGTTGATTTAAACATCTGTTTAAATCCAAGTAAAGAAGATTTGGAAATGTTTTCCAAATAGAATTAGAAACGTAATCAAATATTGAAATTGGAAATAAGGAATAAGTTATGGAAATATTTTCCATTGCTAATAGCATATATTTTCTAAACATAGAAAATAAGGAAAATTTGAATATATATATATATATATAGATATATATGATTGATGATTGATTGACAGAATTTCCATCTGGAAATAATATCGTCGTTTGCACACCGTGTTTTCTTTGATGGTTAAATCACAGACTATCGAAGTTTTGACCATTTTAACGTTGTTAATATGGAGAGACCGGTTGGATTATTATCCAAAGAACCACTCTGTATTGGCATAAGCGTTGTGAATCATATATGCTAAAGAAAATTGAAGATGGAGTAAAGTGTAAGGGCTATTGTATAAGTCTTAGGTAACAGTGCCTAAGATGGATGTACTGAATAGTACCTTCGGTTCATCCTGTTCCTGGATGACTTGTATGGACGGATGTCTGACAGAGTATTTCCAGACAATCACGTATATTGATTTCTCCAACCGTACTAAGAGTGGAAGAGGAGAAGGAAACTTCTTTTAGCTAACACATAATGTATGGTTGAGGACGTCAATCAGTGATTTGATGGATTTGACGATGTGGCATTCAAAGTGAATCTAGTGTGATGATAAAGCGTAGCTTCTAGCCTCACATCCGGTAAATGACAGAAATCGGGCAGGCAGCATGGCTAAGTCGGTCGCTCCAAAGTAGGGTGTATAATCACCTGATCTAGAGTTTCATTTACTTCTAAAAATCTATTGTTGATGCTGTCCCATTCGGGAAACGGTTGCTGATCCCAACCGTTGGTGATATACAATCGATACACTCAAGCGAAATGAGTGGTCGGTCATGTGTGGCCGGGTTGCAAGATGTTCTTGTTGAATCCAGTGTATTCCTTTCCAGAGGTACACTAGCGAAAGGTGGTTCCATACCTTGTCATAGTTAGAAATCCAATACCCAATACGTGCTTGCGGTTTTGATTGTATACTATATATGTGGAACGTGAGATGAAAGCGTTTCTACTAGAGGATTATTATATTGTGGTTGATAGACATTATTATAATATCAAAAGGTTTTTGATATAAAGATAATTTGGATTCTCATAAGGGAAAAACCCGTTCCGTTATACGGCGTGGTCTTATGAGATATCGTTTACTTGTTCGAACTATATTAAACTGTTTTACTCACACCAGTCCCATGACTGACCCGGAGTTTATTTTGTTGTTTTCCCTAAACTCTTGGGTGCCAAATTTTGTACGGGCAGTCAAGTAGTCAGGATTTACAGATATACTTAAAGAGCTTGGAGCAGGAGGCTTCAGGATTATAAAACTATAGTTATTTCCGCTGTGTTGTAAGTGTTGTACTTTGATAATGATGTATATTCAAGTACAGATGTATATTTCAAGTTATGTTATATATATTATATGTTATTCATTCCGCTGTGAGGTTCGTGTTACTCTGATGTTGTGTTCTTCTTCTTCTTCTTCTATTCTAAGTTTCTATCTTATCTTTCCTCACCCTCTAATTTCTTTCATTAACCATCTGGTATTTTTCGATGTTTGGTTAGTCATCATTGAGTTTATGGCGATAACCAAAGTCGACAAAATTCGGGTCGTTACACCGAACATGGAACATTTTCATTTTTATTTTCAAGTGGAGCTCGCAAATTTTGTTGATGGACGTAAACACGAAGAAACAAAGAGGGCGCAGTCATATTATAACCGGAAGGATTATCGGATAGGAACAACGTCATGTTGGTAACGTACAACATAGAGTAATAGGTCTGCGCCTGTGACGATCCCAAAACCCCATGACACGGTGTTAAGGATAATCATTGGAATATAACACATTAATCATCATTAGCAGATCACAGATAATAGCATAAACAGAAAATAGAATAATTTACACACATATGACAGCGGAATCATATAGATATCATCACATCAGAGAAGCACAGTACAGGATACAACTCAGTGCACAATGATACATAATCAGTCACCATCGCCTGAGGAGGAATCATACATAAAGAGTACACAAAAGGAATATCAGTCTACATCGCCAGTGGCGGAATCATAATATAGATACAATAATGGCAGAGAAAATCCAAGTCAGCACAGTGTAGTCAAGCCTCGCCATGAGCCAAAAGATGCGTCAGAAACCTGTAACTAGGCTGCCCGTGTGAAAATGAGGGCACCCGAGTTTGCAAGGTGAAACAAACTACGAGTCAGTCATGGGACTGGTATGAGAGATCTACTAAACTTATTAACAACAATAATAAGGCAAATCAAAGGACCACGCCACTTTCGCGGAACGGGTTTACTCCAATGAGTGCTAGTGCATGAAATAAAATAAATGATTAAATCAACGCAATGCTTTTTATAAAATGAAGCCATTATAAGACTCAGGTCCCATCACACAATGCAACGCAAGCCGGAGGATAGAGTTTTCCCTTATAATGGCCAAAAATGCTTCATACGAATAAAACAAAGGTGTTCGATATTATTGCTAGTGCATATATGTTTCAAAAGCGATTCAATCATAAATATCAATCCTAGGCGGCATAGCTACCATCTACTATGTCGCCATACTAGTAATACAATCACATCCGCATATTTCGTATTGGAAATTGGATTCCTTCATGAGTCGAGGCAAGGGGCAAGCTCCTCTCCGTTCGAGACACTCTAGCAAATGCCTCGGGACCGCACACAGCAATCCCCTGGATCCTCCAAGGCCGGTTCTCTCTTACTTTTGAGGATTAATTATTCCTGAACACACGTTTCCCGGTCCTTACAGACCTATAATCGAGGCGCCTCGCATTCCAACAACCACACAGGTGAAAAGTAGATATAAATGTCAGGGCTGGGAGGTCATTGACACCACCATAGCTAGAAAGAAACGTCATGCACTCCTTGGGTCCTTCTCCCGTTTTTGACTCATACCGGGGTGTGAGGCTCGCGAATTCACATTATACACAAAGCTACGTCACACAGACCATGCTTTGATCATCAACCACAAGACTTTGCTTTGCAACAGAAGCCTTGATCATATGCCACTTAGGCGTGCCACACAGGCAATCTACTCCATGTGACTGATTTCTGTCAATACATAACCTCTGAGCTCGTACGTCTCAGAGAAGGGCGTTAAGCAAGAGAATAAATTCTCCGCCGCCAAACAGATATATATTTAACAGAGATCAATCATCACAGAACAAAATCCAATGTCAGACACACAGTCCATTTACAAGTCCGTTCTGGGTCTGAACGAAACCGGAGGCACCAATTCCTCGCATATCCGTACAATCAACAGTATGTTTGGACGGCTACTACTTCAATTCCTTCATGGTAGCTACTCCAATCACGAGCATCAGTAGCGCCCATCCATCCAATGTGGAGATCGTCGGTCTTCAACCGTCTTCGACTCCTCAACGTCGATCGATTATTTGAAATGAGATAAACTCGGCCTTTTCAAATAACCCACGTATATTTAGATTTTCAAATCAATCAATCACATGGTTGGACTATTCAACAATCCCATTTCAGTTATTTAGTTATAATTTTCATGTCAAATACATTCAACCATCACATATCAAGCAAACACAACAAAATTGGTTTATTTCCACTCTATATCGTCCATAACATTTTATAACGATATATCGCCGTTTTTATTTGATTTAAAACGGCCATATTTAATTAAACGACTTTTCAGGACGTGTCGATGCACTGGCGCTGCTTTTCACTAATTTTGTTTTACACATATCTGAAAATCTAACCGTTGGATCTTCACAAATTTTACATCATTAGGAAGGTCATTTCAAAACGAATCCAACGGTTTCAGTTTTGGGAAAATCCGACGGTCGGATCTTCCACACTAGCCATTTGAAGTTACGATTTCAATTTACGAAATGCAGCGTCGTTATTCGATTTAATTTAATTATATTTATATATATATAAATATAATCGTTTCTGGCGCTGTTTTTCTTCAGTTTTGAATTAAACATTCCAGACAATCCAACCGTCGGATCTTCACAAAGTTGGTGCCGTTGGAAAGATATTTCCAAGGCGAACCCAACGGTTGCGGTTTCGGGAAAATCCAATGGTCGGATTTCCCGCATTAGTCGTTTGAAATCGCGGTTTCAAAACATGAACTGCACGGCCACGTTTCGTTTTTATTCTATTTATATTTATATATTTATATAAATATAGTTCATTCAAAAATTCCTATATCGTTTCCACTTCAATTATTTCACTAACGCCTTTAAATTTTGGAAAATTTCGCCATAACCTCCTTTGTACGGGAGGGTCTGGGAAAATTCCCAAATAGCCACACGGGCGTCTCATATCAAAAAGAAAAAGAAAAAGCCAAGCGGCTAGCCAACATGCTCATAAAATCATCACCCAAACAAAGCGGTATATGTGTACCTATTTGTCGGGCACAAAATTTTATTTCTCTTCTCTAGCCCCTTTAGTTTAACCTGTTCAATAGATATGCATATACATATATACAATTTTTAACACTTATCATTTTCCATTCAATTTCATATTTGATTTGCTTTGGTTTAAAAACACCATTCATTCTAATGTTGCATGCGTAGGCTAAAATCATATCATTAGCTAGTTAATGTATATTTCAACTCATGCACGTTTATTTGAACAAGTGGCTATTTTTAACACTTCACATTTCAAAGATGATAATTTTGGCGAACTAAAATAGATTTCAACACATGACTATTTTATTTAGTTCCTATGCATGTTAAAAATAATATTTCTTTCACAAATATTTATTTCAACGTCCGCATATCTTTAGCATATCACAAATATGATAAAAAATGATATTTTTATCGTTCAAAATATTTATTCAACCAATGGATGGTTTCAACACTTCATAGTTTCAATAAAAATGTAATTTTTATTGTTCGATCTTTTTATTCAACACATGAACTTTTTCCACTACACACATTTCTCAACAAATGAGCATTTCCACACATGGATATTTTATTTATGTTGTTCATATTGGAAAGATGAGATTTTTATTGTTGAAACTATTTATATAAGGCGAATATTTTTCATACTTCATATATAATAAAAATGTGATTTTTATTGTTTAAACACTTCGTTCATTCACAAACGAATTCAATTTTCACACCACACTTTTCAACACACAAACATTTCCACACATGGATATAGTTTCAACATATGGCTTTAATTTCAACGCATGAAAATAATTTCAACATATGAAAATAATTCTAACACACAAAGATTATTCAAAATTTCGGCAGCATAACGGCAGGGTAGTTAAAACCGGCACCGTCCCTAGTACGGCTCCTCGCTCTACCTTAAAACCTCGCGGTTTTTGACAATGGGGATTCATGCATCTAATTCGCACGCAGGCGGCATGTTTATTTTTATTTCCACAAATATTTTCAATTGATTTCAATCACCAATGGTTATTTTTCAACCACAACCAAACAATATCAACCACAAACAATTATTCAACCATTCGTATTTTTCATCCAATATTTCACACCAATTCACCGCAATAAATATCGTCCATGGTTTGTGGACGAGGGGAGTATATATATATAATATATATATATTTGCTATATTTCACTAGCATTTCAACACATATACCACTTATTCTATGCATGTAAAAATTCATACTTCGCTTATATAGCTTACACTACGCATGTACATGAGGTATACAACACGTATGTAATTTATATTTCGCTTACATAAATTATGCATGACATTTTCCATTCAATTTCATATTAATTTAGATTTCTCACATTGGTTTTCTGAGCGCTAAAAATCGATACGATGTCAGAAAAATCCGCGGCTTCTTCTATTGGGTAGAGAGCTTCCTTGCGGTCTCGATGTTTCCTGTTTCATCGAATTTCGTCAACACACCAAAAAGATATGATTTTTCAAAGAGTAAAGATCAAAGAAAAACTCACTTCACGAAGCTTCAAAACTAGGTTTACAGTTTTCGCGAAATCAGTGGCACGTGGGGACGATCGGGGAGTTGGACGTGGAAGAGGGAAGAGAGGGCTTTAAATCGGTGGTGGTTTGGTAGCGTTCGGTGGTGTTCAGGGCGGCGGCGGGAAGTGCTCGACTTCCTGGCGTCGATACGGGCGGAGGGGGCGACGAGGGGCGGCGATGGTTAGTCGGATTTGAAGAGGGGGCTGAGGCGCGTCGAAGGGTGGCTGTGGCGAAGGCTGGAAGCGGCTGTAGCGGAGGCGGTGGAAGAGAGAAGGTAGGGAGCGGTTTTTGCCGTTGAACGGGGGTTTTTTTTTTTTTAAATTTATGAAAGGAAAATTCTGATTGGCCGAGGGTTATATTAAATTTTTAAATAGTGTTTTCTCAAACGAACTCCTTTTTAACCCCAACGACTGTCGCCCCCAGCTAAATAACCCTATTCCGGACACAATGGGATATGTTTCGTAGGCCAATTCGACTGTTACAGTCAGTTATTTTTCAAATTAAAGTATAAAACATTTAATTTTTAACTCTGAACGCACATTTCAATTTGCCAGGGCCACAAACTGATTCGAAAAATTCCAGAAAAATAAATCTAGCTATGTTTTGACGCTACGGTCCCAACAAAACTAGTTTCGTCGAATTCTGAGGTCGTTTGAAAAATAGCCATTTCCTGGTCGAACCAATTTAACATAAATCGACCAAACACATTTTCTTTTGCCACGCTCACATACTAGCTTCAAAAATTATGAAATTTGAAACCTAGCAATAGTTTGACATCCGGGACCCAACAAAAGTGGTTTCGTCGAATTCCGAGGTCGTATGCAAAATATCAATTTTCCAGGGCTATATATTCTATATACCGACTCTTCTGAAAATTCATTCGGCCATAACTTTTGATTCCCGTTATGAAACTTCGATTTTTCAGATTCGTTAGAAAGGTATTGACTAACAGATTTAAATATTTTTGGTTTCGCTAAAATCCGTTATATTTTCCACCCTGCATAGTCGGTCAAAGTTTGAATTCAAATTTTCAAACTGACTCACTATTTCTAATTCACTATTTTATTGAAATATTCTATTTCAATTGTTCAAATTCCTTTGAAATAACCAATTTAAAAATTTTAAATTGGCTTGTATTTTCCGGGTTATTACAATCTCCCCCACTTAAAACTTTTCGTCCTCGAAAAGGAAACAACAGTAAAGTAGGAAATAAAATGTAAATGCAAAGTATTGTAAAGGTACCTTGCACCGGAGTTAGTCAGAGATATCCACTCTGCATTTGGGGTAAGCTTGTTTAATGCTTTCCTCAGTCTCCCAAGTACAGTCTCTAGGATCACTGCTCCACTGCACTTTAACTAAATGAACCTTTTTGCTTCTGAGTTCTCTAGTTTCTTTGCCAACAATTTTTAATGGCTCTCTTCTGAGTGCTAATTCTGGAGTTATCTCCACATCCCGTTGCGCTGCTTCTTCTACAACAAGATCCGGATCAAGCACATGTCTTCTAAGTTGAGATACGTGAAATACATTGTGCACTCCAGGCAACCAATCTGGTAATTGAACCCTATAAGCAAAAGTTCCAATTCGCTCAAGTATAGGAAAGGGACCAATAAATCTCGGTGCCAACTTCCCAGTCTTTCCAAATCTGATTACTCCTCTCATCGGAGAAACCTTTAAATAAACATGATCACCAACAACAAATGTCAAATCTCTCCTTCTAGAGTCTGCATAACTTTTCTGTCGGCTTTGGGCGGTTTTCAATCGCTTCTTGATGAAGTCCACTTTATCAGATGCTTCTCTAATCATATCGGGTCCTAGTACAAGTCTGTTGCCAGGTTCTACCCAACATGCTGGAGATCTGCAGGGTCTGCCATATAATGCTTCAAATGGTGACATTCTCAAAGTTGCTTGATAGCTATTGTTATATGAGAACTCTGCCAAATGCAAATGATCTTCCCATGACCCACCAAAATCAATTATACAAGCCCGCAATAAATCTTCCAGAATTCTATTCACCCGCTCAGTTTGGCCATCTGTTTGTGGGTGATAAGCGGTGCTCATATTCAGTTTTGTTCCCAATTCAGTCTGGAAAGCCTCCCAGAATTTGCTAGTAAATAGGGGATCTCTATCACTGACTATGCTGATGGGAATTCCATGCAGCTTAACAATTTCTCTGAAATATATCTGTGCTAGACTTTGGGCAGTTCTATTGGATCTGACAGGTATAAAATGGGCAGTCTTCGTGAAGCGATCTACGATTACCCAAATGCTGTCATTACCTTTCTTGGTTCGCGGCAAACCATCTATGAAATCCATGGAAATCTGTTCCCATTTCCAACCTGGGACTTCCAACGGTTGCAACAGTCCAGCTAGCTTCTGTTGGTCACTCTTTACCAATTGACAAGTAAGGCATCTGCTAACATACAAAGAAATATCACTTTTCATTGCCTTCCACCAGAAAGTGCATTTGATATCGTTGTACGTTTTACTCACCCCAGGATGGATGCAAAATTTGGATTTATGGCATTCGTCCAGCACTTCTCTTCGAAGGCCTGGAATATTTGGAATGCAAATCCTATTATTTAACCTGGGAACCCCCTATTGTCAATACGGAAACTCGTGGTTCCACCTTCCTTGACTCTCTGACTGATTCTCTGAATGAATTCATCGTCTTTCTGAAGGGCTGAAATCCTATCAATCAATCCAGGTGTAATTATAAGATGGGCAACGATTGCGGTCTTTCTACTAAGCGCATCCGCTACTACGTTAGCTTTCCCCGGCGTATACAGGATATCAAGATCATACGCTGCAAGAAATTCTAGCCAACGCTGCTGTCTCAGATTCAGATCTTTCTGGGTATATAAATACTTCAATGATTGATGATCTGTGTACAGTATAAATTTCTCGCCCAATAGATAATGCCTCCAGATTTTCAAGGCAAAAACGATGGCTAGCAACTCAAGATCATGAGTCACATAATTCTTCTCATGCGGTTTCAGTTGGCGGCTTGCATAAGCGACTACTTGGCCTCTCTGCATTAACACTGCACCAAGACCTCTAATAGAAGCATCTGTCCAAACCGTTAAATCCTGATTGCCATCAATAATAGTTAACACTGGAGCGGTGGTCAGCTTCGATTTCAATTCCTGGAAAGCTTCTTCACAGTCGGAAGTCCACTTAAACTTCTCGTGTTTCTTTGTGAGCTTCGTTAACGGACCGGATATCTTCGAAAAATCCTTAACGAACTTTCGATAATAACTAGCCAACCCCATAAAACTTCTAACTTCTGTGGGAGTAGTGGGTTGTTTCCAGTCTTGAATCGCTGTTATTTTGCTTGGGTCAACAGAAATTCCTTTCTCTGACATGACATGGCCAAGAAATTTGACTTCTTCTTGCCAGAAGACACATTTAGAGAATTTGGCTTTGAAGACGTTCTTCCTTAGAACCTCCAATACTTGTTCTAAGTGTTTTTCATGCTCTGGTTTTGATTTGGAGTAGATTAAAATATCATCGATAAAGACGAGGACAAATTTATTTAGAACTCCCCTGAACACTCTATTCATTAGATCAACAAAGTATGCTGGAGCGTTACATAGGCCAAACGGCATTACTAACCATTCATAAAATATGTCTGGACCTCTGAAAGCTATCAAAGGAACACACTCTTCTGCTATTCTCAATTGATGAAAACCGGTAGCTAGGTCCATTCGGGAAAATACTTTCGCCCCATTCAATTGGTCTAGCAAATCATCAATGCGAGGTAATGGATATTTATTTTTAAGCGTCTGTTTGTTGAGGTCTCGGTAATCAACACATAATCTAAGAGTACCGTCTGACTTTGGGACAAACACAACAGCTGCACCCCAATTAGAAAAGCTAGGTCTGATTAGACCCTTCCACAACAGTTGACGAGTTTGATCGCCTAATTCTTCTTTTTCTTTCGGAGTCATTCTGCGAATTGGATGCACCACTGGTCTGGCATTGGGAATTAGATCGATTCGGAATTCTATTTCTCTTTGCGGAGGTAAGTTTTCAACTTCTTCAAACACATCCGCATAGTTTCTAACAATCGGGATCTTTTCCATGGAAGTGGGGATAAGTTCCAATGCCGACCAAAATTCTTCTCTATTCGGATTCGAACCATGACATGGTATATATATATGTCCAAGCTCCGTTCGGATTTTAACAATTCTTTCCGCACACTTTACCTCAGCTTCGTATTTCGTTAACCATTCTAACCCAAGGATAACATCGAATTCGGGAAAATCCATAACAATCAAATTAATGGGAAATTTATAGAAAGAATAAGAGATTGGCACTCTACAACATGTACTGAGAGTAACAGGACCCCCTATCGGGTTATGAACTTCAACCGATTCTTTAAGCTTTCGCTGTTTTAACTTTAATTTGTGCATTGTGTGTCTAGCAATAAAACTACGCGATGCACCTGTGTCAAACAATACAGAAACAAGAATATTTTTAATTGTAAGGGTACCTCCCAAAACATCGGGTTTACCTGCTCCATCGGAAGCAGCTGGCGGGCTCGACCCGTCATAGACATGAGCTACTATAGCTTTCTTCAGCAAAGGACAATCTTTGACCAGATGATCGGTCTTTCGACAGTTGAAGCACAAGCGAGGGTTCTGAGAGCCTTGGCTCGAGCCTTGAGAATTCGTCTTCTGTCTCTTCGGAGCTGTGCAGACGTTTGAGTAGTGCCCCGGCTTACCACAATTAAAGCAATTTCCTCTTGGCGGCTTGCCAGTCTGAGGTTTTGAAGATGCTGATTGGCTTGACTCGCCTTGATTTACAGCAGGCTTGCGCTTGTTTCCGGCTTGGCTTCTAGCGCGATCCTGATCCAGATGCCATTGATCAAGGTCTTCATAGTTGCATGTCATTTCCACCAGCTCGTTGATTTCCAGCTTGACATGGGCCATGGCTCTATCATGATATTGTCGCCTTAGCCCAAGGATAAACCTCTTATTTTTGGATTTCGCAGTGGCGACGAGTTCTGGAGCATAGGGCGACAACATTGTAAATTTATTCAGATAATCCTGCACGGAAAGATCCCCTTGCTGGAGATTGGCGAAGTCATCGTGCATTCTTTCTAGAGCTTGTTCAGGGACATATTTCTCTTTGAAGAGTTCTTTAAATCCATCCCATGTTCTTCCAGCTTCCCTATTCCCGGCGGTAAGAGATTCCCACCATAATTCAGCTTGTTCCTGCATAAGCCAGGCGCCCATAATAGCTTTGTCTTCGTCTCCAAGCCTTAGGCCTTCAAGAATTTTCTCGCATGTTTTGAGCCATGCAAGGGCCTCTATTACGGTGCCAGTTCCCGAGAAGGTCTTGCCTCCTAAGTTCTTATATCTCTTAGCTACACGGTCAAGCTCGAAGTATTGAGCTGCCGGAGGTTGTATCAAAGGTCCTTCTTGAGCTGGGATTTCTCCCCTTCCTCGGCCTCGGCCGGCACGGCCTCCTCTAGCGGCGGCTGCTCTGGTAGCCATTTGTCAAATTCTGTATAAGCAACGAAAAAGGTCAGCTAACAGAAATGATAGTCTGTTGCATAGTTAAGCAGAAAATTTTACGGAAAGATAACGATGGACTGATCAATTGTTTTTGCTATTCTGCTCAGCTCATTCTAGGACCTTACTAGTCCTATCTCTAATGAGCGACTCGCCTTAGAATACTACTGATTCTATTTTGACGAAGTGTTTAATGTGTTAGACTCCAGAACTAAGGTTAACCAATGCTTTGATACCAGCTGTGACGATCCCAAAACCCCATGACACGGTGTTAAGGATAATCATTGGAATATAACACATTAATCATCATTAGCAGATCACAGATAATAGCATGAACAGAAAATAGAATAATTTACACACATATGACAGCGGAATCATATAGATATCATCACATCAGAGAAGCACAGTACAGGATACAACTTAGTGCATAATGATACATAATCAGTCACCATCGCCTGAGGCGGAATCATACATAAAGAGTACACAAAAGGAATATTAGTCTACATCGCCCGTGGCAGAATCATAATATAGATACAATAATGGCGGAGAAAATCCAAGTCAGCACAGTGTAGTCAAGCCTCGCCATGAGCCAAAAGATGCGTCAGAAACCTGTAACTAGGCTGCCCGTGTGAAAATGAGGGCACCCGAGTTTGCAAGGTGAAACAAACTACGAGTCAGTCATGGGACTGGTATGAGAGATCTACTCAACTTATTAACAACAATAATAAGGCAAATCAAAGGACCACGCCACTTTCGCGGAACGGGTTTACTCCAATGAGTGCTAGTGCATGAAATAAAATAAATGATTAAATCAACGCAATGCTTTTTATAAAATGAAGCCATTATAAGACTCAGGTCCCATCACACAATGCAACGCAAGCCGGAGGATAGAGTTTTCCCTTATAATGCCCAAAAATGCTTCATACGAATAAAACAAAGGTGTTCGATATTATTGCTAGTGCATATATGTTTCAAAAGCGATTCAATCATAAATATCAATCCTAGGCGGCATAGCTACCATCTACTATGTCGCCATACTAGTAATACAATCACATCCGCATATTTCGTATTGGAAATTGGATTCCTTCATGAGTCGAGGCAAGGGGCAAGCTCCTCTCCGTTCGAGACACTCTAGTAAATGCCTCGGGACCGCACACAGCAATCCCCTGGATCCTCCAAGGCCGGTCCTCTCTTACTTTTGAGGATTAATTATTCCTGAACACACGTTTCCCGGTCCTTACAGACCTATAATCGAGGCGCCTCGCATTCCAACAACCACACAGGTGAAAAGTAGATATAAATGTCAGGGCTGGGAGGTCACTGACACCACCCTAGCTAGAAAGAAACGTCATGCACTCCTTGGGTCCTTCTCCCGTTTTTGACTCATACCGGGGTGTGAGGCTCGCGAATTCACGTTATACACAAAGCTACGTCACACAGACCATGCTTTGATCATCAACCACAAGACTTTGCTTTGCAACAGAAGCCTTGATCATATGCCACTTAGGCGTGCCACACAGGCAATCTACTCCATGTGACTGATTTCTGTCAATACATAACCTCTGAGCTCGTATGTCTCAGAGAAGGGCGTTAAGCAAGAGAATAAATTCTCCGCCGCCAAACAGATATATATTTAATAGAGATCAATCATCACAGAACAAAATCCAATG
The DNA here is from genome assembly GCA_030737875.1 of Allium sativum. Classification (NCBI taxonomy): domain Eukaryota; kingdom Viridiplantae; phylum Streptophyta; class Magnoliopsida; order Asparagales; family Amaryllidaceae; genus Allium; species Allium sativum. Next base: position 163,629,497 of record CM060910.1, on the reverse strand, counting down.
TCAGACACACAGTCCATTTACAAGTCCGTTCTGGGTCTGAACGAAACCGGAGGCACCAATTCCTCGCATATCCGTACAATTAACAGTATGTTTGGACGGCTACTACTTCAATTCCTTCCTGGTAGCTACTCCAATCACGAGCATCAGTAGCGCCCATCCATCCAATGTGGAGATCGTCGGTCTTCAACCGTCTTCGACTCCTCAACGTCGATCGATTATTTGAAATGAGATAAACTCGGCCTTTTCAAATAACCCACGTATATTTAGATTTTCAAATCAATCAATCACATGGTTGGACTATTCAACAATCCCATTTCAGTTATTTAGTTATAATTTTCATGTCAAATACATTCAACCATCACATATCAAGCAAACACAACAAAATTGGTTTATTTCCACTCTATATCGTCCATAACATTTTATAACGATATATCGCCGTTTTTATTTGATTTAAAACGGCCATATTTAATTAAACGACTTTTTAGGACGTGTCGATGCACTGGCGCTGCTTTTCACTAATTTTGTTTTACACATATCTGAAAATCTAACCGTTGGATCTTCACAAATTTTACATCATTAGGAAGGTCATTTCAAAACGAATCCAACGGTTTCAGTTTTGGGAAAATCCGACGGTCGGATCTTCCACACTAGCCATTTGAAGTTACGATTTCAATTTACGAACTGCAGCGTCGTTATTCGATTTAATTTAATTATATATATATATATATATAAATATAATCGTTTCTGGCACTGTTTTTCTTCAGTTTTGAATTAAACATTCCAGACAATCCAACCGTCGGATCTTCACAAAGTTGGTGCCGTTGGAAAGATATTTCCAAGGCGAACCCAACGGTTGCGGTTTCGGGAAAATCCAATGGTCGGATTTCCCGCATTAGTCGTTTGAAATCGCGGTTTCAAAACATGAACTGCACGACCACGTTTCGTTTTTATTCTATTTATATTTATATATTTATATAAATATAGTTCATTCAAAAATTCCTATATCGTTTCCACTTCAATTATTTCACTAACGCCTTTAAATTTTGGAAAATTTCGCCATAACCTCCTTTGTAGGGGAGGGTCTGGGAAAATTCCCAAATAGCCACACGGGCGTCTCATATCAAAAAGAAAAAGAAAAAGCCAAGCGGCTAGCCAACAGGTTCATAAAATCATCACCCAAACAAAGCGGTAAATGTGTACCTATTTGTCGTGCACAAAATTTTATTTCTCTTCTCTAGCCCCTTTGCTTTAACCTGTTCAATAGATATGCATGTACATATATACAATTTTTAACACTTATCATTTTCCATTCAATTTCATATTTGATTTGCTTTGGTTTAAAAACACCATTCATTCTAATGTTGCATGCATAGGCTAAAATCATATCATTAGCTAGTTAAAGTATATTTCAACTCATGCACGTTTATTTGAACAAGTGGCTATTTTTAACACTTCACATTTCAAAGATGATAATTTTGGCGAACTAAAATAGATTTCAACACATGACTATTTTATTTAGTTCCTATGCATGTTAAAAATAATATTTCTTTCACAAATATTTATTTCAACGTCCGCATATCTTTAGCATATCACAAATATGATAAAAATGATATTTTTTTCGTTCAAAATATTTATTCAACCAATGGATGGTTTCAACACTTCGTAGTTTCAATAAAAATATAATTTTTATTGTTCGATCTTTTTAATCAACACATGAACTTTTTCCACTACACACATTTCTCAACAAATGAGCATTTCCACACATGGATATTTTATTTATGTTGTTCATATTGGAAAGATGAGATTTTTATTGTTGAAACTATTTATATAAGGCGAATATTTTTCACACTTCATATATTATAAAAATGTGATTTTTATTGTTTAAACACTTCGTTCATTCACAAACGAATTCAATTTTCACACCACACTTTTCAACACACAAACATTTCCACACGTGGATATAGATCAACATATGGCTTTAATTTCAACGCATGAAAATAATTTCAACATATGAAAATAATTCTAACACACAAAGATTATTCAAAATTTAGGCAGCATAACGGCAGGGTAGTTAAAACCGGCACCGTCCCTAGTACGGCTCCTCGCTCTACCTTAAAACCTCGCGGTTTTTGACAATGGGGATTCATGCATCTAATTCGCACGCAGGCGGCATGTTTATTTTTATTTCCACAAATATGTTCAATTGATTTCAATCACCAATGGGTATTTTTCAACCACAACCAAACAATATCAACCACAAACAATTATTCAACCATTCGTATTTTTCATCCAATATTTCACACCAATTCACCACAATAAATATCGTCCATGGTTTGTGGACGAGGGGAGTATATATATAATGTAATATATATTTGCTATATTTCACTAGCATTTCAACACATATACCACTTATTCTATGCATGTAAAAATTCATACTTCGCTTATATAGCTTACACTACGCATATACATGAGGTATACAACACGTATGTAATTTATATTTTGCTTATATAAATTATGCACGACATTTTCCATTCAATTTCATATTAATTTAGATTTCTCACATTGGTTTTCTGAGCGCTAAAAATCGATACGATGTCAGAAAAATCCGCGGCTTCTTCTATTGGGTAGAGAGCTTCCTTGCGGTCTCGATGTTTCCTGTTTCATCGAATTTCGTCCACACACCAAAAAGATATGATTTTTCAAAGAGTAAAGATCAAAGAAAAACTCACTTCACGAAGCTTCAAAACTAGGTTTACAGTTTTCGCGAAATCAGTGGCACGTGGGGACGATCGGGGAGTTGGACGTGGAAGAGGTAAGAGAGGGCTTTAAATCGGTGGTGGTTTAGTGGCGTTCGGTGGTCGGTGGCGTTCAGGGCGGCGGCGGGAAGTGCTCGACTTCCTGGCGTCGATACGGGCGGAGGGGGCGACGAGGGGCGGCGATGGTTAGTCGGATTTGCAGAGGGGGCTGAGGCGCGTCGAAGGGTGGCGGTGGCGAAGGCTGGAAGTGGCTGTAGCGGCGGCGGTGGAAGAGAGAAGGTAGGGAGCGGTTTTCACCGTTGAACGGGGGGGGGGGGGGGGGTTTAAATTTATGAAAGGAAAATTCTGATTGGCCGAGGGTTATATTAAATTTTTAAATAGTGTTTTCTCAAACGAACTCCTTTTTAACCCCAACGACTGTCGCCCCTAGCTAAATACCCCTATTCCGGACACAATGGGATATGTTTCGTAGGCCAATTCGACTGTTACAGTCAGTTATTTTTCAAATTAAAGAATAAAACATTTAATTTTTAACTCTGAACGCACATTTCAATTTGCCAGGGCCACAAACTGATTCGAAAAATTCCAGAAAAATAAATCTAGCTATGTTTTAACGCTATGGTCCCAACAAAATTAGTTTCGTCGAATTCTGAGGTCGTTTGAAAAATGGCCATTTTCTGGTCGATCCAATTTAACAGAAATCGACCAAACACATTTTCTTTTGCCACGCTCATATACTAGCTTCAAAAATTATGAAATTTGAAACCTAGCAATAGTTTGACATCCCGGACCCAACAAAAGTGGTTTCGTCGAATTCCGAGGTCGTATGCAAAATATCAATTTTCCAGGGCTATATATTCTATATACCGACTCTTCTGAAAATTCATTCGGCCATAACTTTTGATTCCCGTTATGAAACTTCGATTTTTCAGATTCGTTAGAAAGGTATTGACTAACAGATTTAAATATTTTTGGTTTCGCTAAAATCCGTTATATTTTCCACCCTGCATAGTCGGTCAAAGTTTGAATTCAAATTTTCAAACTGACTCACTATTTCTAATTCACTATTTTATTGAAATATTCTATTTCAATTGTTCAAATTCCTTTGAAATAACCAATTTAAAAATTTTAAATTGGCTCGTATTTTCTGGGTTATTAAGCGCCATTGTTATTTAGGTGTGTATGTTGGTTTCTTTGTTGGAAAGGAGCCAGCTTGTGTTCCCTTTTCAAGTCATTTGACAGTTGATTGGCACAGTAAGATTGGTTGCAATATAATACCGAGGGCAGAATAAATAGGTAGGCTCGCAGTTGTGTTTTCACATCTATAGATCGACCAGAGGCATGTGCGTGTGGGAGATTTGTCTGCTCAATTATCTATGTGACGTCGAAATGAAGAGACAACACGATTACTTTGGGTTGAAGAAAAATGTATAATATATAATTATTTATGGATTTGGGTGAACATGTGCTGTGTGTTTTGTTTTGAAGAATAGACCCTCGTGGTTCAACATGTTAGTTGGCAAAATAAATAGGATACAATATTTTCAATTTGCTTAGTGAGTGAAGAAATGGAACAAGCATGTTGCAGCTTGAATTTTCTTTCCAGAGTGTAGGTGGCCCGTGCATTTCATAGGGTAGGTGTGTACACATTAATTTTTTTATTTTCAGGTGGATTGCACTTGAATTAGGGTAAGTTTTATTATATAATATTATCTGATATTTCATCCTCAAGTAACATGATAAAATCATTATAATTGATTTTTGTTTACTGATAAAAAAACTAATCTTAGTGTAAAAAGGTATTCCGGACCCAACGGGACAAGTTTCGTCAAAATCCGAGGTCGTATGAAAAAATTTCCTTTATAAAACCAGAAATAAACATGCGTTTAATTTTTTTCACGATCACCAGATAAATCAAATCAACTTGAAACCTTTCAATCCTGTAATAATTCTTCAATACGAACCCAACGACACCAGTTCCTTCGCATTTTGAGACTGTTTTCCTGGTAGGCTATTTTTACGCGTACCGCAATGCCCTTTTGGACACCAAATTACACGGTCTCCAAAAATAACAAACTATATACCTATCCTTACTCTAATCGACGATACAAACTCAATGGAATTGGTTTCGCGGCCTAATTCGATCGTCTGTTCAAGTTATACCCAAATAACCCTTTATTAAATTAATTACACGCTGTAGAAATTGAACGGGCGTTTATGGCTGCCTGGTCACATATGACATCGGTTTGCCACGCCATTCAACACCGTACAATAATTTAACGTTACGGTTCTAATGAAACTGATTTCGTCGAAATCTGAGTCCGTTTGCAAAAGGGCTATTTTAACGCATATATTTAAATAACGATTTCCCAGAGCGATTATTTTAAAATTTGATTTGGCCATAACTAGAAAACTGTAACACAAAATCTGAATTTTTCACTTTCATATGAAAATTATCATCAACATGGTTCTAATGTTTCTTATGTCACAGAATTCCGACTTATATCGGCTCCTGTATTCTCAGTTGAAGTTCAAAAACGAATATTACAAACTACCGTGCGATTTCGAGCTCGTTTTATATTATAATTAAAATATAACGTTTAAACCTCGTTTTTAATAACGAACTAAATATTAAAATTCATTAATACGCCAAATATAATATTTTAAATAATAAATTAAATTAAATATTTGACGACCAAAAATACGGGTCGTTACAAGAATGGAGTACCCATTGTTATTACGGCGGCCGATTAGTCGCGATTAGTCATCAACTAATCGGCCAGTCTGTTTTTAGTCACCGACTTGGACTATCGACATGAAATTTGTCAATACGTCGGTTGTCATGAACGACATGGAGTGACTAGTCGACTAGTCTGGCGATTAGTCGGTCGATTTAACTCTGACTGGTTTCAATTTTCAAATTGGGCCCAATCCAAAGAGGAAAAAAACAGCCCTAGATTAATACGTATTTCCATGTTTCGAAAAAAAAAACACGGTGAACTGAAGAAAACCGATAAATCGAATAAGCCCTAGCCGTCACCTTTGCTGTCGCTTCGCATTTGGAGCCACCGCCTTGCTTCTCCTGACGCCGCTTCTCTTCCTACCGCTGCCGCCTCCTCTCCAGGGTACCTGAAATCGACTCAGGTATCATTTGTTCCACTCGTTGCTTTTTTTCTTTACGCTGCTTTTTTCTTGAACAAAAAAATAGTGGATAATTGTTGAAAACTGTTTTAGAAGCCTCATATGCTTTTTTAGATGAGCCGCTGTTTTTTTTAGCTATTGTCTTTTTTTTAGTTAATGTCTTTTTAATGAGCTGCTGTTTTTTTTTTGCCAATGTTTTTTTTGCAGCTGTAGTTTTTAATTAACTGCTGGTTTTTTAGTGTGTAGATGGCTACAAAAATACCAACGAAGCGAAAGGCCAAATCAATAGATATTGGATGGAAATATGGCTTTTGGCCTGATTTAAATAAAAAAGATGTGGTTTAATGCATTCTTTGTGGTAAACAAATGCATTCAGGCGTTAGAAGATTGAAACACCATCTTGCAGGTGGATGTGCTGATGTAGCGATATGTCCGAAAACTACCACGGAAATTATGAAAGAAATGAAAGACTATATTGACAAACATGCAAAGAAGTTTGTGACATTGGTTGATCATGGCGATGATGATGACGAAGTTCAACCACGTGATGAGACATCGACAGCTGCTTCTAATTCTACGCCAAGTGTCGGAAAGGCACCAAAAAGAAAGAAAATGTCTTTTATAGTTCCACAATTGATGCTAACAAAGTTAGTTGCTTCTAAACTCTGAAAGACCCCTGAAGAAGTCATAGAGGAAAGACATAGCAAGGGTTCATTCCAAACTACAATTGAAAGTTCTATGAGGACTGAAGAAGATAAAAATAAAGTGAAGATGCACATTGCAAACTTCTTTTATGAATGTGGCATATTCAATGCAGCAAACTCTAGAAGTTATGAGATAATTGTTGAGTCTATAGGACAATCTGGACCGGGTTTGAAGCCGCCAACTTTCCATGAGTTGCGGATGCCATTACTTGAGAAAGCAAAGAAAGATACGGACAAGCAGCGAGAAAGACATGAAAAAGCTTGGAAGCAGTATAGTTGCTCACTTATGTCTGATGGATGGACCGATAAAAGAGACACGCATTTGATTAATTTTCTTGTTAACAACTCGGAGGGGACTATTTTTTTGAAGTCTGTTGATGTTCCAAGTGAGATACAAGACGCGGTAATGTTGGAAAACTTGTTTGAGGAGCAAATTGATTTGATTGGGAGAGACAATGTTGTTTAGGTAGTTACATAACTTGTTCCTTTTTTTTAAATGTGTGCATGTCTTTTTTTTTAAATGTGTGCATGTCTTTTTTTTAAATGTGTGCATATTTATTTTTTAAATGTGTGCATGCCTTTTTTTAATTATGTGCATGTCTTTTTTTTTAATTATGTGCATGTCATTTTTTTAATGTGTGCATGTCTTTTTTTTTTAATGTATGCATGCCTTTTTTTAAAAATGTATGCATGCCTTTTTTTAATTGTGTGCATGTCTTTTTTTTAATGTGTGCATTTTTTTTAAATGTGTGCATATCTTTTTTTTAATGTGTGCATGCTTTTTTTTAAACGCGCACTTGTTGCATTAATTCTAGGTTGTGACAGATAATGGTGCTAATTTTAAAGCGGTGGGAGGATTATTGTGTCAAAGGATCCGAACGCTTTATTGGACTCCTTGTGCCGCACATTGCTTAGACCTAATGCTAGAGGATATTGCCAAAATGAAGGAGTTCGATACTACCATCACATATGGTAAAGGAATAACGACATTTGTGTATAGGCATGGTTGACTCTTATGTGCTATGAGGGACAAGACATCGGGGAGAGATATTGTGAAAATAGGAGCTACAAGGTTTGCAATGGCATTTCTTACATTACAAAGTTTATACGAAAACAGAGATGTCTTGAGAAAGTTGTTTGGTGGCCAAGAGTGGTTCAATTCTAGATTGGCTAAAACTATCGTGGGAGGGAAAATTCACGATATCGTTCTTTCAACAAGGTTTGGAATACTATTGAGGATTGCATTAGAGCATCACAACCATTTTTGGTTGTATTGAGGATTGTTGATGGTGATGAAAAACGGACTATGGAGGAGATTCGTGCGGCAATTGATTATCCCAAGGGTAGGATCAAAAGTGCACTTGAAAAAAAAACAAGACTTGCTAGTAAAGTCTTAAGGATTATTGAGAGACGATGGTCGTCTCAAATGGAAGTAGAATTGTATGGAGCGGCTTTGTTTCTTAATCCAGGAATTTTTTTTAATATCATAGAAAATGATATTGCCTACTCTTCACGATTGCGGATGAAATTTAACGATGTTCTTGAAAGGATGGTGCTTGATACAGATGCGGTGGAATGACTAATGACCAAGCTGATCAATATGAAAATTCAAGAAATTCTTTTGGGAAGAAACTGTCAATTCGCTGAAGGAAAACTAAGAATCCACGAAAGTACATCAACTTTCAAGTTAATATTGATGAATTTACAAATTATCATACCGTTATAATTGGAGTGTTCCATGTAAACTTATTTTTATTTAGTTAAATGGTGGGGAGCTTTTGGTGGGAATACCATTGAGCTTATACTATTTTCAAAAAGAGTCATTGGTCTTTGTTGTTCCTTATCCGGTTGCGAACGTAATTGGAGCACTTTTGATTTTGTTAGTAGCTTTTTATTCTCTTTTACAAGTTATACATATTTGTTATCATTGTTATTTATAGTGCATATTTTATTTAGATTCATACCAAGAAAAGGAATAGATTGGAGCATCAATGTTTGAATGATTTGGTGTATGTACAATACAACCGGAAAATTACAACAAGCTTTCAAAAGAGACGCGAAGAGGGTAAAAATTTGATCCTTTGATTTTAGATGATTTCGAATGGGATAATGAGTGGGTTAATGGAGAAGTTGTTGATCCTGTTAATGTAGATTGGCTTGTCGTAGACATAGCTTTAGATGCATCGGAAGGCATTGATGGTCGTTGTAATCCTATTAGAGGTAGTGGTATTGATCTAGCACCAATTACCTATGTTAGACGTGGTACCGGATCTTCTTCTCATGTGAATGATGTTGAGATGGAAGAAGGTCCTTTCATGTTAAATGACGATGAGGATGTTGATGATGATTATGGGCATGAGCTAACTAGTATTCAAGAAACTAGTGATCGTGAGGCAAATGACGAAGTCGAGCTAGATGAATTTTTTAAATTGATTGCCTCATTTGTATTATTTAAGTTGCACTTTATTAGGTTCCATGCTTGTTGAAACTTTATTTTGGTTCGTGTTTCCTTTGAAATTAGCAATCTATTATATTCTATGCATCATTTTCTTCTTCTTTTTGTCAATACATGCTACATATTGTATACATCATCATATATACTTTCATTAATTTATCAATTGTCATTACATAACTTGGTACATAGAAATAATACGTCACTATATATTTTTTACATCGTTTTATATAACATGTTGCCTTGCAAAAATCACTTTATATTGCTAGCAAGTCAACAATATTGATGTCTATCAATGGTTGTTGTCACTTCATATTATTGCATGGAAGAAGCAATGAGGTATGTTACTATATGTTTAAATTTTTATGCACATGTTTGAATTTTTATGCATATGTATACATTTATTTATTTATCGACTTGTCTCGACTAGTCTACGACTGATCCACAAGCCGACTAATTGAAACTCCATTGATTCGACTTGACTTACCGCCGTGATAACCATAGGAGTACCACCAGTTTTGCTTCAAGTGATAGTTAAATCTTTAATTAGATTTGAACGTAAAATGGTAATAAATTTTACCGATAACACGGTGGTGTTAGATATGAAGTATTTCCAGTTTTTCTTCTTGGGATGAATAGGTTGGGATTGGGAAATTAAACAAATGATTACTTTGGTAAGGTTTGCTAATCCTGACTAGTTTGAATAAACCATAATTTGGTATTGATTGATTTCCAAAGGAAGAATAAAGAATAAATTTAGATAATTTATCTTTGATAAAATTTATGGGAACCTTTCCCAAAGGATATGAATATTTAAATAAAAGAATATTCAAAATTGGAATAAGGCATATGTTTAGGCTTATGTTGTCTAAATCATATGCTAATTCATGTGACACCTATTTAGTTAGATCCCTATTTCAATGCAAGTTCACATATATGTAAGTTGATTTAGCCTATGTTGCAAATTCACATATATGTAAGTTGATTTAGCCTATGTTGCAAAATCACATATATGTATGTTGATTTAGTCTATGCTGCAAATTCACATATATGTATGTTGATTTAGCCTATGTTGCAAGTTCATACCTATGATGTTCATATTGACTATGCCGATAATGCCAAGTTTACACCTATGTCATGTTTATGTTAATGAATTTCTTTATGCCAATTTTGTGTGCGCTAAATTAGGCTAAGTTTTTAGCCTAGTATTATATGTCAAAAATCATGCAGACGAAAAATTAGTCTAAGATTGTTAGCCTAATATTAAGACGGAGTAACGTTGGGAAAAATTGGTAATTATAGGAAACTTGACATAAATTGGTGAAAATATATGTATTGGCATGTTCGGCACATGCCAATAATTGGTGGCACTTAAATGGTATAAAATTCTTATACCAAAAACGATGAACTTGGAAAGTGGGCCATAATATTTAATTGTTAACAAATTTACATATACAAGTAATAGAGACAAATATGTAAATTTAGAAAATACGAGTATGCTTAACCCGAGGTTGGATTGAGTTGTGATGTAAACCTGCCCGGACCCGCCCGGCTATCGAGTAATCACAACAATACCTATCCAATGCGAGAGGTTAAGCATTGAGCCCAATAAGGACCCGAGGTTAGACTGAGTTACTGTAATGACCCATATTTTTAGCAACTTTGGTTATCGACATAAACTCAATGTCGATAACCAAAACATCGAAAAATCCTGGTAATTAGTGAAAGAAATTAGAGGGTGAGGATAGATAAGATAGAAACTTAGAATAGAAGAAGAAGAACATCATCATCAGAGTAAACACGAAACTCACAGCGGAACGAATAACATACAATATGTAACATAACTTTGAAATATAACAGTTATGTATACAATAGCACTTATCAGAGTACAACACTTACAACACAGCGGAAATAAACTATAGCTATATGATCCTGAAGCCTCCTGCTCCAGCTCTTCAAGTATATCTGTAAATCCCGACTACTGGACTGCCCGTACAAATTTAGGAACCCAAGAGTTTAGGGAAACAAAACAAAATAAACTCCGGGTCAGTCGTGGGACTGGTATGAGTAAAACAGTTTAAAACAGTTTGAACAAGTAAATGATATCTCATAAGACCACGCCGTACAACGGAACGGGTTTTTCCCTTATGAGAATCAAAAATATCTTTATATCAAATACCTTTTGATATTAAAATAATGTCTATCAGCCATGATATATTAATCATCTAGCAGAAACGTTTTCATCTCACGTTCTACATATATAGTATACAATCAAAACCGCAAGCACGTTTTGGGTAATGGATTTCCAACTATGACAAGGTATGGAACCACCTTCCGATCAGTGTACTCTAGGAACGATACACTGGAGTTCAACAAGAACATCTTGCAACTCAACCACACATGACCAACCACTCATTTCATTTGAGTGTATCGAATGTACATCACCAACGGTTGGGATCAGCAACCTTTCCCGTATATATATATATGGGACAACATTGATAGATTAAAGAAGCAAATGAATATTCTCTAGATAGGTGATTATACACCCTACTTCGGTGCGACCTATTTATCCATGCTGCCTGCCTGATTTATGTCATTTACCAGATGTGAGGCTAGAAGCTACGCTTATCTTTTTCATATCAAATCTTCATTCACTTTGAATGTCACATCGTCATACCCGCCAAATCACAAATTGACTTATCCAAAAATACCACGGGTATAAAGCTAAGTGAAACTAATTCCTCCGCCACCAACGTAAATACGTTTGAAACGATCAACTTACGTGATCTACCAAATATACTCTGTCAGACCTTCGTCCATACAAGTTGTCCTGGGACTGGACAAACCGAACGCACTATTCAGTATATCCATCTTAGTCACTGTTATCTAAGACTTATACAACAGCCCTTGCACTTTACTCCTCTTCAATTATCTTTGGCATAAATGATTCGCAACGCTTATGCCAATACAGAGTGGTTCTTTGGATAATAATCCAACCGGTCTCTCCATATTAACAACGTTAAAATGGTCAAAACTTCGATAGTCTGTGAGTTAACTATCAAAGAAAAACAAGTGTGCAAACAACGATATTTTTTCCAGAAGGAAATTCTATCAATCAATCATCAATCTCTACCATTCCACAACTATTAGACTCTAACTATAAACTAATAAGAGAACAACTTCCCAAGTATAAACCCCGAAGGCCGAAACCAACATCAGATCGATACTCAGGAAACCATTCAACTTATTAATCTCTAGTCATTTTCTAATTTTGTTTAACTCTATTTCTTAACTCAATACGATTAACTCTAGTTCGTTTTTAACTCTAATCAATTAACTCTATTTGATTACCTCTAGCTGGTTAACTCTGACTGATTAATTCTAACTCCTTTTATAATATCATATTTATTTTCTAAATAAATATTTCCTTTATTCTATTTATTTCCTCAAATAAATATTCCTTTATTCTAATTCTATTTATTCTAATCAATAAATATCTCCTTTTATTTTTATTCCCTAAATAAATAAATCCTTTCTTATCAATTTGTAAATGTTCTACAAATATTTCTCTTTCTATTTTATTTGTGGTTTACAACTATTCCTCTTTCTATTTGTTTGACAAATATTTTCTTTTATATTTGATTTACAAATAAATCCCCTATATTTGATTTACAAATAAATCCCTTTTATATTTATTTAACAAATAAATCCCTTTTATATATTTGATTACAAATAGAATTCCCTTATATTCAAAATCCTTTTTTTTATAATATAAAATCCATTGATTTTATATAAATAAATTATTTTCGAGATATACTTTGAAAATCCCTTTCTCACATTCTGGTATTTCTAGGGTACTTAACACACCATATAACAGCGATAAATATCGTTCAAACACACATAATCAATATCAGATTATACATCACAACATATATCATAATATATGAATCACAGTAAAATAAATGTTGAGGAATCCAGTCGGATTCCTCCAACCTGTTTCCCTGCATCACAGATGTTAGACTATATAGATAACATCACTTTCAGTTCAATATGATATATTCTGTTAAACAGAATCAATATAGAAATTTAACTAACTGACTAGCAGTTTAATCAAACAATCAACACACAGTAAATCAGACAATTTCTAACAGTTCTAAAAATACAACATGAAATTATAAACTGTTTAGAGTTGGTGAGATTTACTCACTTTGGTAGTTCATCGTTAAAGAACGATAAACTGTGGTTTGATTTGAATCAAATAATTTATTTCGCCATAAATTCATACGAGCCTCAATCCACTTCCAGTCAACTTCATTGTGAAGCTCTCGTCCATACGGTCCCAACGCAACTTGTGGTTCGTCAATCTGATATCGTGTGATGAAGATATGATTTTTCGAAGTTCATACACTATTTAAAGTAAATAACTTGAATTTAAAAGAGTGGGCCTCACCCCCTTCATCCAAACCGGCCCACCTCTGTTTCACCAAGGCCCAAACCCGTATAAGCCTCTTCTTCCCCAATTTCACTTATCGACTCCAGGAACCCAACATCAACGAAAATGGCAACTTTGACTGCCAACCGCTCCTTCGATACTCCACTTTAAAACTAGACAAAAATACCACAATTCTCGTCATGGTTCTCTCTTCATTCCGATGTACTCAATACCCGATTCAGTGCTTCCACAAGACTTCCGTTCTTCAGCAAAAACCCGCGCTACAGGAACCCTTCGACGAGAACCTAGAACTGAACTCCACCACAAATACATACCAGGTGCCGTTCCAACTCCTGAATCCAAATCCGCCCTCAACTGCCCCTTCGATTGCCTCACCCGTGCTAGAACTCGAACCCTAGCTTGAACCCAACGCTGTTGTACTACAACGAACCCCAAAAATCCAAACTGCATTGTATAAAACTTGAACGAGATGGAAGAGTATACCATCAGGACTTGAAATGTATACCTGGAATGATTTATAGTAATTTATTTTGAATTGATTTCCATTTTTCTTTGAGGATGTTGTTTGCTGTTGGAACAATTTTGTGGCGGCCGTTGACGGTGGAAATGTAAAACTAGGTTTAGGAAAGAGGGAAGTATATTTATAGGTAAATTTAAATATTTAAATATTCAGATTTAATGAACCGTTGATTTTATTTATCCTTTAAAATTCCTGTGATCACATATAATACCCAAAAATCACGAAATTGGACATGCAGCTACAGTTCGACATTTCGGTCCCAACGAAACTGGTTTCGTCGAATTCTGACATCGTATGCTCACACAACGTATTTTTAACCATCGAAATATCGACTTTTTTTCACATTAAAAATCCGTACGGCCACATACTGACTCTAAAAATCACGAAACTGGAAATCTAACAACTATTTCACATTGCGGATCCAACAAAATTAGTTTCGTCGAATTTCGACTTCGTTTGCAAAAGTGGCTATTTTTAAAGCTCTAGATGACCCATTTAAATATATAAATATATTTAAATAAAATAAAATTAAATATAAATAAATTTATAGTGTCTTATATATTCATAGTGGAATACCATACAGCTTCAGAAAAATTATATACTTGATATTCCAAGTCCAGGTTGAATCGATATTCAATTTACATTGAAAACCCTTTTATAACGTAAATAAAGCGTTACTAATTATAAAGGAATTCCACAGCGACTTTTCTAAAATTTGATTTGGACATAAATCAAAATCTACACGATGAAATCCCGATTTTTCTCTTCCACTACAAAGATATACTCCACCAGCTCCACACGTTTCTTGTTTCATAGAAATCCGGCTTAAAACGAATCCTGTACATTCAGTTGAAGTTCGAATTGCCAATTTACGAATTGCAGCGCCGTTTCAAGCTCGATTTTAATTATATTAAAATTCTACGTTCAAACTGTCGTTCGAATAATATATTCGTTATTCAAATTCAATTCTAACCTGAATTAAATCTAAGGGACGACCCCGTTTATAGAATATTGTAATTTCCAATTTTTTTTGTTATTTCTGCATTAAATATATTATTCTATTATTTAATTTAATTAAATATTCACTATAATTTAATTAACGACGATTTAATTCCCTAAATCACTATTTATATAATTAAATAAATTAATTATAATACCTCTGCTAATGCGGGTCATTACAGTTACGGTGTAAACCTGCCCGGAACCGACCGACACATCCAATAATCGTAACAATACCTATCTAATGTTAGTGGTCGGTGCTTTAAAAAGCTAAGGACAGACAAGTCAGTATGGTAGGGTTAAGTTAACTAAAACACTTAACCTATTTTTCTTTCATCTTCTTTTCTTCCGTTCCCCCCCCCCCCAGGTCCACAGGGAGGAAACAACCCAGCTTAGTCAGACTCTTTGCAAGCTTTAAGATAGTAGATGTATGGTTTGGACCCTTTTTCCTTGACTATGGCTTTTGGACACGTTCATGGAGATTTATGCAGATTTTATTATGTTTTATGCTTCTTTATTTAATAATCAAGACAGAAATGATGATGTAATGTTTTGGAAGTTATTATGAGACAATTATGGAAATGTTTTGTATGAACACGTATTTATGAAATGAAAGTCTGTTTGTTTTCCGCTGCTTATACATATGTGTTTATATCTGTCTTGTGTTTTATCTGTGACTTTTACTTATAAACCTCCACCGAAGTTAAAGCATTCCCTTTGTGAGTGACCTTAATGGAGGTGGGGTGTTTCACTTGGTATCAGAGCACAGATTTACCAGATTAGATAAAGGTTTTTGAAACTGTTTTCAAAGGAGAAGTTTAAACAAGCATATTTTTTTTAATAAAAAGCATTGTTTTTTAAAGGCATAGTACCCTAAAGCCATACGCACTATCTCTCTATCCTTTTGTCTTGAATACTTTCCTTTTTGTTCCGGCAAGTCTGGGGATCTTAACCTTCCAGAAGGAGTACCGATACCTGGCTGGTTCCGAAGGTACCTAAAGGCTAGGGCCAATGGTACGGGCCCAGCAAACATTCCTCCTTCCATAGTGGCAGCGGTTCCTCCTCCTCCTCGTGGAAATACTTTCGCTAAGACGTGTAGAGGCTTCAAGACAATGGGTGGAAATGACTTTTATGGAACTGAATCCTTTGTGGTAGCAAGGAACTGGCTTAAGGAGACCGAAGATTTGTTCGTCATCTTCGAAGTTGATGACAGGCAAAAGATACAGCTAGCAGTGTGGTTGCTTAAAGATGAAGCTTCCTATTGGTGGGAAGTTACCCATGATGAGAGGCCAGTGGAAACTTGGGAAGATTTCAGGATGAGGTTTGAGATGAAATTCCTCTCCCAAGCTGAAAGAAGCATGCAGATGGAGAAGTTCCTAACTCTTAAACAAGGGAGTATGACGATCAGGGAGTACGTCAATCAGTTTAATCAGCTGGCCAGATTTGAGCTGGATTTAGTAAACACCTAACACAAGAAGGCCCTTCGCTTCGTCAAAGGTCTGAATGAGGCTCTACACAGCCTTGCTATGACCCATATACCCATGGGAGCGACTTATGAAAGCTTGGTGGACATGGAGCTGCTACACGAGGAAGATAAAGGCAAGAAAGGGGCAAAAGCAGAAGTGCCTCAAGACAAGAAGTGGGAAGGGTCACAGAACAAGAAGGCTGATTCAAAGAAAGGCGGGAAGAACAACAAACCCCAGGAAAAAAGAAAGTGTAATTTCTATAGCATTGTTGGACATATAGTGAAATACTGCAGAAAGAAGAAGATGAAGATGGGAGCATGCTTTCAGTGTGGTGATACTGGACATATCAGCAAGAACTGCCCCTAAGAAGCAAGGGCAAGGCCCGCAAGTAGGATCTTCTAGGGGTACCTCTTTAACTTCTTCTCCTAGATGCTTTGTTTTATCTTGCTTATCTTCTCAATCCTATCTTGAGACCTTAGGTAGAAATATTTCTGTAGAAAGCTTAGTTTATCTCTATGATCATCCAGTTCGCACCCTCTTTGATTCCGGTGCATCACACTCCTTTATTTCATCTGCTTTAGTAGAATCTCTGCACCTAGACACTAGTATGATAGAAGATCCCTTGGTTGTTTCAAATCCAATTAGGGGCTCAGCTTATTTGTCAATGGTTTGTTTGGATTTGAAAATCTCTATTCTAAGTGTTGAGTTTTGATGTAGTACCTTTGTTTTTGGTTTCTCAGGATATGGACTGATCTTAGGCCTGGACTGGTTATCCAGTAATGTTGCCATTCTTGATTGTGAGAAAAGAGTGGTTAGACTCTTGACTTGGCTCGGTAACACTCTAGAATTTTCTTGTAATCCCTTGAATGCTATTATGATTAGTTATCTAGAGTCGCTTGATGCTTCTGTTAAGAATTTGTAGTCGGTTAGAGTGGTCCGTGAATATCCGGATGTCTTTGAAGAGGTAAAGGGCTTACCTCCAAGGCGAGAAATAGACTTCCGCATATATCTTGTTGATAATGCAAAGACCATAGCTTTACCTGTTAGACATATGGCTCCAAAGGAGATAAAGGAGCTCAGTAAGCAGGTTAAGGAGCTTCTCGAGAAGGGGTTTATAAGGCGAAGTATCTCGGAATGGGGTGCTCCAGTGGTGTTCGCCACCAAATAAGATGGCTCACTACGTCTTTGTGTGGACTATAGGGTGCTAAACAAGCTGACTAAGAAGAATAGACACCCGCTTCCCAGAATAGACGATTTATTTCATCAGCTTGTAGGTGTGTCGGTCTTCTCCCAACTTGATCTGGCTACTGGGTTCCATCAGCTAAGGGTAGCTGAAGATAGCATTGATAAAATGGCATTTAGAACCCCAGACGGTTTCTTCGAGTGGCTTGTCATGCCTTTTGGCTTGATAAACGCACCCGCTTATTTCCTAGACCTAATGAGCAGGGTATATAGAGAATTCCTCAATAATTTCATGGTGGTCTTCGTAGACGATATTTTGATCTTCTCAAAGAATGAGGAAGAACATGCTCAGCATCTGAAGGAAATCGTGGATACTCTCTGTGCACATCAGCTAAAAGCAAAATTCTCCAAGTGCCACTTATGGAGAGAAGAGGTAAAAGGTTTCTTGGGCATGTAGTGTCCAAAGAGGGGTTAACTGTGGACCCCACAAAAGTGGTGGCAGTGCAAGATTGGAAGACACCAAGAAAGTCCGAAGCTTTCTTGGGCTAGCCGGTTTTTACCGAAAGTTCATTAGAGATTTCGCGAAAATCTCAGCTCCACTCACAAGGCTAACAAAGAAGAATCTAGCGTTCGCTTGGGATTTGGATTGTTATATTACTTTCCAACGCTTAAAAAGGGCTCTTACAATAGCCCCAGTTCTGACTTTGCCTGATGGAAGCAAGATGTTCACAGTATACACAGATGCTTGTGGTACAGGACTAGGCATTGTTCTGATGCAAGAAGGGAAGGTAATAGCTTATGGTGGAAGACAATTGAAAGTTCATGAAAAGAACTACCCAACCCACAATCCTGAGTTGGCCGCCATCGTCTTTGCGCTTAAGTCTTGGCACCATTATCTCCTAGGTGAGAAGTTCGAATTGTATATTCACCATAAATCGTTGAAGTATCTTTTCTCACAGAAAGATCTTAACTTGAGGCAGCAAAGGTGGATGGAGTTCCTTGCCTCGTATGATTTTGAGATTTCCTGTACTCCTGGCAAGGGCAACGTAGTAGCAGACGCCTTGAGTAGAAAGAAGCTGACCTTAAGCCCTCTCTTTGTAGAAAGGCAAAGCTTGGAGTATATAGCCAGTTTTGACTTTAGGCTCTCCTCTGATTTTGTACCTGGTTTGTTGGCATCACTAGAAGTACGACCCACTCTTTTAGACTCAATAGGGGTCGCACAACGTGAAGACCCTCAGCTTGTGGATGTGATTGATAAACTAATTAGGGGCTAAACTTCCTGTCACCTCAATAGGTACTCCATCGATGATAAGGGTTGGCTAAGGCGGGATGGCAGACTATGCGTCCCACAAGCAAGGGATTTAGTATAGATGGTTCTCGAGGAAGCACGTCATTCCAAGATGACAATACACCCAGATGGAGACAAGATGTACAAGGACGTAAAGAGAGTTTTCTTTTGGAGTGGCATGAAAAAGGATGTGGCAGATTTCGTTTCTAAGTGCATGATATGCCAACAGGTCAAGGTCGAACAGAAGAAGCCTGGAAGACTGCTTCATCCTCAAGAAGTCCCGCAATGGAAGTGGGATAGCATTTCAGTGGACTTCATTGATGGGTTGCCTAGGTCAAAAAGGGGAAATACTAGCATTTGGATAATAGTGGACAGGCTCACAAAAAGCGCCCACTTTATATCTATCAAGAGTAGAAGGACTGCCTCGTCTCTTGCTTCTATTTATCTCAAGGAAATAGTTCGACTCCATGGAATACACTCTAGCATAGCGAGTGACCGAGATCCTATCTTTACAAGCGAATTTTGGCGGAGTCTGCAAGAAGATGTAGGCACACAGTTATGCTTGAGCACGGCCTATCACCCCCAAACTGTTGGTCAGACGGAAAGGGTGAACAGAGTATTAGAAGATCTTCTGAGACTGTGCGTTCTTGACTTTGGAGGAACATGGGAGGATCATCTTCCTTTAGTGGAATTCGCCTACAACAGCTACCAAGCCACCATCGGCATGGCGCCCTTTAAAGCTTTGTATGGAAGACCGTGCCGATCACCAACTTGTTGGTGGGAGTCTACAAACAAGCTTATACTTGGGCCAGACATGATAAGAGAGACTTCAGAAAAAGTGGACTTGATACGAAGGAGAATGAAGACTACCCAAGATAGACAGAAATCCTACGCAGAAAAAAGAAGGACCGACCTTGAGTTTGAGGTTGGGGACAGGGTTTTCCTTAAGGTATCTCCCTTAAGGAACGTCGTTCGCTTTGGATCAGTAGGAAAGCTAGCACCAAGATTTGTAGGACCGTTCCCTATCATCGAGAAGATTGGGAAGATGGCTTATAGAGTAGAGCTGCCCAAAAGGTTGGCTGGAATTCACAATGTCTTTCATGTTTCTCATCTCCGGAAATGTCTACATGAATCTGCGGAAGTGGTGAAGCCAAGCATTCTAGAAGAAGATGAAGTGGAACGCGAAGCAACTGTGAGGAGAGTTCCAACCAGCATCTTAGGAACTGAAGTGAAAAAGCTACGCAACCGCAAAGTCAAGCTTGTCAAAGTTCAGTGGAGCGATGTCGAAAAAGACGCGACTTGAGAAACTGAGGACATAATACGCGCGGCCTACCGTTTTCTTTTTGAGGGTACATCTTTGATCTCACTTTTTCCTTAAGTTGTGCTTATATCTATCTTTTTCGGTATATCTCCTCGATATTATCCTTTATCCTTATGTAGAAACCCCTTTGGAAGTAAACATGTAATTGAAGCATGTTATGGTTGATGGCTGCAAGTGGTTGCTAGCGATTGCTTGTGGATGCATATACACACAAAACCTAGGTTTTAGATCGGCTCAGTCACTTCATATTGCATATGCACATATGCATTCATATTTGTATGTGGTTGAAACTTGATATGTTGTCATATGGATGTCGCATTTGTATGGATGATTGCTCACTCATGTAGAATTATGATTAGGGAAAAATTTGCATACATAATGGATTCACGACACTTACATGATTCGTATTAAGGAGGTCAACTGAATCAGTAGACCGCCTAATTTTTGCATTAGATAAGGACATACACACACACACACTATGCATATGATCATGAAGCATTAGAAGTCTTTTAAGGACAATGGACACCTGTGTTTGTTGGTTGATAGATGGTCGATTGGATGTTAGGATATATGTTCTTTCAGACTTGAAGATTTCAGGGATGAAATCCTTTAAGGAAGGGAGAATGTAACACCCTGAATTTTCTGTTAATAGAAATTAACAAATTAAACTATAATTAATTCTAAATGATAGAATTAAGGGAAACGGGTTATGCCATTGCGTTCGTCTTGGAATTCTGCTTGAGATAGAGTCCGATTTTGCGTAAATCGGACTCCGTATGAACGAGTTATGACCGCCGGAAGTTTCAGAATTCGATTTAAAATTCAAACAGCCCGAAAACAAGTTTAAAATTCAAAACTGGACCAGAACTGGGTTGGGCGGGAATTTTCCGCCTAGGACCCAGGTCGACCAACGGGTTGGGTACCCAGGTCGACTATGTAGTCGACCTGGGGGTCGACCTACAGGTCGACCTGACCTGCTTGGTCTGGTCCTGGCTCGATTTCTGGGGCTTGGCTGTGTCACTACGACCGATTTGTCACTTTCTGATTGGCTTCTCTTGAGATGGATGGCCTTGATTTACTCTAGCTTCATCGACGGCTCTAATTAGTTTGAAATTCTATATAAACAACCTTCGTCTTCAACCTAATTTCACACAAAAAAATAGAGCTAGAGCCATTATGCTGCTGGAAGGAAGCCAAGAGTAGCCTCCACTTGAAGAAAGATTAGAGACATGCAGAACTAAAGTAAAAACAAAATTCAAACAACGTTTATCTACCCAAAGGAAAGCATTACAAATTCAGAACTCAGAATCCAGAATTCAAGTTCGTCGTTTGTTGTAAGTATAGTGATCTTTCCGATGGGAATAAAATTAAGATTTGATTCGATGTAAAATGGAAATGGAATTGTGCTATTGTATAACGACGATGTTAATTCATATCTATGTGTTGCAATGATTGTGTTGTGAATGGTATTGGATGTTTGTGGTATAATTGACTTGATGTTAGATCCATTAGAATGTTTGTGGATTAATCTAGTTGATGTTGGATCTATTCAAATTCACATACAAGTTATCTGGTTCATATCTACACCTATATGTTTATGTGATTATATAGGTTGTATGTGATTAAGATCTCATGTATATACTTTATGCTAAACCTCTATGCCTAAATGATTAAGTTCATATACATGCTCATATGTTTATACAAAAGTTGCAAGTTCATAATTGGATCCATGCCAAGATCCACTTTAATACATGTTTCATGTTATAATTGGACATATGATTGGATCTAGTTCACACATGTGATAAAATTATACATACTTTATGGACATGTCATATTCTTGTCATATGCTAGTGATGTTCGATGTCATGCCTAGATCTTAACATGTTTAGGCTTATGTTGTCTAAATCATATGCTAATTCATGTGACACCTATTTAGTTGGATCCCTATTTTAATGCAAGTTCACATATATGTAAGTTGATTTAGCCTATGTTACAAATTCACATATATGTAAGTTGATTTAGCCTATGTTGCAAATTCACATATATGTAAGTTGATTTAGTATATGTTTCAAATTTACATATATTTATGTTGATTTATCCTATGTTGCAAGTTCACACCTATGATGTTCATATTGACTATGCTGATAATGCCAAGTTTACACCTATGTCATGTTTATGTTAATGAATTTCTTTATGCCAATTTTGTGTGCGCTAAATTAGGCTAAGTTTTTAGCCTAATATTATATGTTAAAAGTCATGTGGACGAAAAATTAGGCTAAGATTGTTAGCCTAATATTTAGAAGGGGTAATGTTGGGAAAAATTGGTAATTATAGGAAACTTGACATAAATTGGTGAAAATATATGTATTGGCATGTTTGGCACATGCCAATAATTGGTGGCACTTAAATGGTATAAAATTCTTATACCAAAAATGATGAACTTGGAAAGTGGGCCACAATATTTAATTGTTAACAAATTTAAATATAAAAAGTAATAGAGACAAATATGTAAATTTAGAAAGTACGAGTATGCTTAACCTGAGGTTGGATTGAGTTGTGATGTAAACATGCCCGGACCCACCCGGCTATCCAGTTATCACAACAATACCTATCCAATGTGAGAGGTTAAGCATTGAGCCCAATAAGGACCCGAGGTTAGACTGAGTTACGGTGTAAACCTGCCCGGAACCGACCGGCACATCCAGTAACCGTAAAATACATGTCTAATGTGAGTGGTCAGTGCTTTAAAAAGCTATGGACAGACAAGTCAAGATGGTAGGGATAAGTTAACTAAAACACTTAACCAATTCAGCATGTTAATTAAACTGATGGGTGGGGTTAGGTAAATACAGACACTTAACCACTTAACATGTTTGACTAGAAAACCCTAGTGGGACCCATTTCAGCAGTAACCCAATTAGGTATCATGGTACCCTGAAACTAGGCAGGGTGGGGAACGATTACTGGGCTGATTGTAAGCAGTCAAAAGCGACGGCGGTTGGTGCAGCAGTGTGGGTTCTAACGGAGTGTGGGCATGCACACACTTCGGAGCAGACAAACAGGGCACTGGGCACTAGTAGTATAACCTACGCATTCAAGGATTGTGTCGGGCCGCCACCATGGGACTTGATACACCCCATGGTGGGACCAACATAGGTATCTACAATTATTGGGGGTTGTATGACACATATGATTTTGCGAGTATAGCCGATCTTTAGAAAGGGGATCACTTCATCCCGATCATGGGGTGCCGGTTGAGATAATGCAAGTAGGTGCAGAGATATAGTGTGGGGTGCGATAGTATATTTTGTTTAAAACTGCTTTATCTTAGTTTATGATACTTTCCTATTTCCAGTTTATACCTATCATGCCCTTTTTCTTATTCTCATAATGAAGAGTCACTAGACTTACCAAGCTTTATGTCTGACTCTATTTTTCTTTCGTCTTCTTTTCTTCCGTTCCCCCCCCAGGTCCACTGGGAGGAAACAACCCAGCTTAGTCAGACTCTTTGCAAGTTTTAGGGTAGTAGATGTATCGTTTGGACTCTCTTTCCTTGGCTATGGCTTTTGCACACGTTCTATGGGAATTTATGCAGCTTTTATTATGTTTTATGCTTCTTTATTTAATAATCAAGACAGAAATGATGATGTAATGTTTTGGAAGTTATTATGAGACAATTATGGAAATGTTTTGTATGAACACGTATTTATGAAATTAAAGTCTGTTCGTTTTCCGCTGCTTATACATATTTGTTTATATCTGTCTTGTGTTTTATCTGTGACTTTTACTTATAAACCTCCACCAAAGTTAAAGCATTCCCTTTGTGAGTGACCTTAATGGAGGTGGGGTGTTTCACTTGGTATCAGAGCAAAGATTTACCAGATTGGATAAAGGTTTTTGAAACTATTTTCAAAGGAGAAGTTTAAACATGCATATTTTTTATAAGAAAAAGCATTGTTTTTAAAAGGCATAGACCCACAAAGCCATACGCACTATCTCTCTATCCTTTTGCCTTGAATACTTTCCTTTTTGTTCCGGCAAGTCTGGAGATCTTAACCTTCCAGAAGGAGTACCAATACCTGGCTGGTTCCGAAGGTACCTATAGGCTAGGGCCAATGGTATGGGCCCAGCAGACATTCCTCCTCCCATAGTGGCAGCGGTTCCTCCTCCTCCTCATGGAAATACTTTCGCTATGACGTGTAGAGACTTCAAGACAATGGGTGGAAATGACTTTTATGGAACTGAATCCTTTGTGGTAGCAAGGAACTGGCTTAAGGAGACCGAAGATTTGTTCGTCATCTTCGAAGTTGATGACAGGAAAAAGATACAGTTAGCAGTGTGGTTGCTTAAAGATGAAGCTTCCTATTGGTGGGAAGTTACCCATACTGAGAGGCCAGTGGAAACTTGGGAAGATTTCAGGATGAGGTTTGAGATGAAGTTCCTCTCCCAAGCTGAAAGAAGCCTGCAGATGGAGAAGTTCCTAACTCTTAAACAAGGGAGTATGACGATCAGGGAGTACGTCAATCAGTTTAATAAGCTGGCCAGATTTGGGCTGGATTTAGTAAACACCCAACACAAGAAGGCCCTTCGCTTCGTCAAAGGTCTGAATGAGCCTCTACACTGCCTTGCTATGACCCATATACCCATGGGAGTGACTTATATAAGTTTGGTGGACATGGAGCTGCTACACGAGGAAGATAAAGGCAAGAAAGAGGCAAAAGCAGAAGTGCCTCAAGACAAGAAGGGGGAAGGGTCACAGAACAATAAGGCTGATTCAAAGAAAGGCGGGAAGAACAACAAACCCTGGGAAAAAAGAAAGTGTAATTTCTGTAGCATTGTTGGACATATAGTGAAATACTTCAGAAAGAAGAAGATGAAGATGGGAGCATGCTTTCAGTGTGGTGATACTGGACATATCAGCAAGAACTGCCCTAAGAAGCAAGGGCAAGGCCCGCAAGCCGGACCTTCTGGGGGTACCTCTTTAACTTCTTCTCCTAGATGCTTTGTTTTATATTGCTTATCTTCTCAATCCTATCTTGAGAACCTTAGGTAGAAATATTTCTGTATAAAGCTTAGTTTATCTCTATGATCATCCAGTTCGCACCCTCTTTGATTCCGGTGCATCACACTCCTTTATTTCATCTGCTTTAGTAGAATCTCTGCACCTAGACACTAGTATGATAGAAGATCCCTTGGTTGTTTCAAATCCAATTAGGGGCTCAGCTTATTTGTCAATGATTTGTTTGGATTTGAAAATCTCTATTCTAAGTGTTGAGTTTAGATGTAGTACCTTTGTTTTTGGTTTCTCGGGATATGGACTGATCTTAGGCATGGACTGGTTATCCAGTAATGGTGCTATTCTTGATTGTGAGAAAAGAGTGGTTAGACTCTTGACTCGGCTCGGTAACACTCTAGAATTTTCTTGTAATCCCTTGAATGCTGTTATGCTTAGTTATCTAGAGTCGCTTGATGCTTCTTTTGAGAATTTGCAGTCGGTTAGAGTAGTCCGTGAATATCCGGATGTCTTTGAAGAGGTAAAGGGCTTACCTCCGAGGCGGGAAATAGACTTCCGCATATATCTTGTTGATAATGCAAAGCCCGTAGCTTTACCTTTTAGACATATGGCTCCAAAGGAGATAAAGGAGCTCAGTAAGCAGGTTAAGGAGCTTCTCGAGAAGGGGTTTATAAGGCGGAGTATCTCGGAATGGGGTGCTCCAGTGGTGTTCGCCACCAAAGCATATGGCTCACTACGTCTTTGTGTGGACTATAGGGAGCTAAACAAGCTGACTAAGAAGAATAGACACCCGCCTCCCAGAATAGACGATTTATTTGATCAGCTTGTAGGTGCGTCGGTCTTCTCCAAACTTGATCTGGCTACTGGGTTCTATCAGCTAAGGGTAGCTAAAGATAGCATTGATAAAATGGCATTCAGAACCCCAGACGGTTTCTTCGAGTGGCTTGTCATGCCTTTTGGCTTGATAAATGCACCCGCTTATTTCCTAGACCTAATGAGCAGGGTGTTTAGAGAATTCCTCAATAAGTTCATGTTGGTCTTCGTAGACGATATTTTGATCTTCTCAAAGAATGAGGAAGAACATGCTCTCTGGCCACCCAGCTCCGGCCCCCCGACGCCCTCTGGCCACCCAGCTCCGGCCGTGGGCTCCGCCAAGTCCAAAAACCCATTTTTCTATAAAAATCCCGTTTTGCAGAAAACACCCTTCACTATTTTGGCAATAACTCTTAAACAGTGCGCTTCTGCCAAAACTCCACAATAACAAAATCGAGGAGAATGATTTTCTCTTCGATTTGGTATATGAAAGTCCTATTTTGGATTGCGGAGCTGTCGGGAAATCGCACCCGAAGTTAATGGACCTGCTGTCGTTTTTCGTGATTTTTGGCGAATTGGTGCGTTTTTTGAAGAAAGTCCACTAGGTAAAAAGTTGTCCGGAATGGCGCGTCTGGGCTAGGGACAAAGTTTAGTGAAGATTGGAGGCCGTATGCAACTTGTAGAGCCAAAGAGGTGAATTCAAGTGCGAGAACGACAAAACGGAGTGCGACGATAAAATCCGCCAATTAAAGAATGACGGAGTTGATCCCTATAACGACCCGAAAATCTGTACTAATTTGAGCTGATAAATATCCTACACACTCAACTCAAAGTGCACGAAAATTCAGATCATTAATAGAAAGAAATAAGAGGATGAGGAAGATAAGATAGAACTAATAGAATAGAAGAAGAAGAAGAAGAAGAAGAACACGACTGAGCAAAATCTGAGTAAACACGAATCTCACAGCGGAACGAATAAAATGTATTATATAACATAACTTTGAAATACAAAACTGTATTTTATATACATACCATTATCAGAGTACAATACATCAAATCACAGTGGAAATAATCCCTAAATACTAACGGTAAAGCCTTCTACTTTTAGCTCCTCCAAGCATATCTGTAAAAGCCTTAAACACTTGACTGCCCGTATAAATTTAGGCACCCAAGAGTTTAGGGAAAAACAAACAAAATAAACTCTGGGTCAGTCATGAGACTTGTGTGAGTAAATTCCAACCATACGGCTTAACTTTGAAAATCCTTTTGAAACAAAAGGATAATAGTAAGACCAACCCACACATAAACATGGATGGTTTTTACCTTACTATAACCCAAAATATTTTGATATCAAAATCCAGTGATATTATAATAATGTCTAATCAAGTAAATAACCAAATAGCAGAACGCTTGCATCTCACGCTCTACATACATAGTATAAAATCAAAAACCGCAGGGCGCTTACTGGAGATTGGATTCCAACTATGACAAGGTATGGGGCCACCTTCCGGTGATGTATCTCTAGAGGCAAATACACCTGGGTTCAACAAGAACGTCTTGCAACCCGGCCCACATATGACCGACCACTCATTTCGCTTGAGTGAATCGATTGTATATCACCAACGGTTGGGCTCAAACCACCGTTTCCCAAAAAACGACCGCATCGAGATAGATTCAAGAAGTAAAAGGAATTTCTATAGATTGGTAATTATACACCTTAATGGGAGAGACCCACATAGTCATGTTGCCTGCCCGATTTTTGTCATTTCCCGGTTGTGAAGCTTGAGGCGACGTCTATTTTCTAGAACATCTGGCCACCATACACTTTGAATTCCACATCGTCAAATCCATCAAATCACTAGTTGATCTTTCCAAAAATATTACGTATATAAAATGTGACGAAAAATAATTTCACTCGGTCCGAACCAGTCGCTAAACCGATCCAGGCCGTTCGAAACGCCCTATCGTTTGAGAACAGGACAAAACAGAACGCATACAGAAGAACATTTCACTGTTATTACAACAATGCACCAGATTACAAGAATATACAGAGTATAAATGAATATTACACAGAAATATTAGAGATTTAATTACGTTTAAATACATCGCAGCGGAAAATAATACAATACACAACTTAGAATGAGATATACGAATACAAAGCTTTCCGGATATCGTTCCAGCTGTGAACCAGGATCCTGTGAATAAAATCTGCAAAACCGAAACTACTAGCTGCCCGTGTCAAAATAAGGGCACCCAGAGTTTAGGTTAAAACAATAAACTCCAGGTCAGTCATGTGACTGGTGTGAGAACTAAAACAGTTATTAATCTTTATTTTAAATCATTAGGTAAATCAAGGGACCACGCCGTATAACACGGAACGGGTTTCCTCCCAAGAATACCAGTGCATAAAACAAACAGCGCAATGCTAAATAAAGAAAAATGAAGCTGTTATAAGACCCAGGTCCCATCACACAATGCAACGCAGTCGAGGATAGGGTTTTCCCTTATAACAGCCAAAGAATGCTTGATACGTTTTAAAACAAATCATTTGATACTATTATAAGTGCATAGTGTATAAAACAACTTCAAATCATAAGTATCAATCATAGGCGGCATAAGCGCCCCATCCCACTATGTCGCCATATATAGGATTACAATTAAAACCGCAAATGTCACGTATTTGGAAATTGGATTTCCGTCTATGAACCGAGGCAAAAGATAGTCCTCAACCGACTCGAGACGCTCTAGTCCGTGTCTCAGGACCCAGACACAGGTGGGCCCTTGGATCGTCAGGGCCGGTCCACCGATGTGGATTAAAATGCCTGAACACTACGTTTCCCCACCCTATGGGGTGTAAGTCTGGTCCGTCAGCCGACCAGAATGCATCGGCCGAAACCGATATAACCGAGGCGCCTCGCAACAGCAACAACCACATAAGTCAAACTCGTCAGGGCGTGTAAAACCACTGACGCCACTTCTAACTAGAAAGAAACGCAAGTCCTCCCTGAGGTCCGTCTCCCGTTTTTGGTTCATACCTGGTGTGAAACACGCGAGGTAAACGTTACACAAAGCTACGCCACAAAGGCCGTGCTTTGATCATCACCACAAGACTTTGCTTTTCAACAGAAGCCTTGATCATTTGCATCTTAGCATGCCACACAGGCAAACCATCCTATGCAACCGATATCAGTCACACAGAATGAAATCCGATGTCAGACACACAGTCCATTTACAAGTCCGTTCTGGGTCTGAACGAAACCGGAGGCACCTAGTACCCCGCATATCCATCGATCTCCAAGTACGTCTGGACGATCACTAACTGTTTCCATCTTCTTGGGTGTACAGCCCAATCAAGATCATCAGTTATCACCCAAACGACGTGAAGACCTCCGGTCTTCGACCATCGTCTTCATCTTCGACTTATCGTCGTATCCGTTATTCAGAATGGGATAAACCCGGTCTTTCCGAATAACTCGCGTATATATTATAAAAGTGTTACACAAACACAACATACGCCTCATTCCAACTCATTAGTCATTAACCGTAAATTAATCAAGAGAATAATTCCCCAAATATTAACCCCGAAGGCCGAAACCAACATCAGATCAATATCCAGAAAACCATTCTACTTAGCTAACCGACAGTTAGTTTCTAAATTTCACGTTCAAATCTAATTAAAGATTTAACTATCGCCTGGAGCAAAACTGGTGATACTCCATTCTCGATCTTTTCAATCTAATTAAAGATTCATTAAAACTCCACTTAGTTTTAATCATTATCTGGGTTAAAGAATCAGTGTCATTTAAAAACACGATTCACGATAAACCCAAAATCACATTCCATTAATTATCGGGTTAAAGAACAAGTGTTATTTAAAACACTGTTCACGATAAACCCAAAAATCAATACCAATTCAATTCCAATTAAATATCATTTAATTGGTACACTTCATTAAATCTAAATAAAAAGATTTAATCTTTTCTCAACTGGGTTCAAGAACAGTGTTAGTGAAGACACCATTCACGACAAACCCAAATCACATTCCATTAATTATCGGGTTAAAGAACAAGTGTTATTTAAAACACTGTTCACGATAAACCCAAAAATCAATACCAATTCAATTCCAATTAAATATCATTTAATTGGTACACTTCATTAAATCTAAGTAAAAGATTTAATCTTTTCTCAACTGGGTTCAAGAACAGTGTTAGTGAAGACACCATTCACGACAAACCCAAATCACATTCGATATTCAATACAAGGCTCTGAATAGAAAATATATCGGCTTATATTCAATATCGAATTCTACGACTAACAAATGTCGTATTGGAAATAACGATACAAATATATATCTTTCAAATTTCCATAACAACACCTGTAATATCACGAATTCCAACATCGAAATATTCCGAAGACAATTTCGATTCAAATCCACTCCAATGCAATCATTGGAATTTTGGTTATTTTCAAAACCATTTCGAATTCAATTTATTTATTTAAAAATAAATAGAATTATAATTCTAGTTCAAAACTAGTTCATTTCGATAAAAATCTATTTTTATCTTTTCAAATATGGAGTTTTTCATCCCAATTCTTTCTAAATCATTTCTTATGATTTTACACAAATTATTGCTATTTTTAATAATTTTATCAAGGCCCGTACAGTCGATTTCCATCAACGGCCATCGTTACAGCGACCTTTTTCGAATTTGATTTGGACATAATTCCAAATCCAACCGTTAGATTTCAAATTTCTAATATTCGTTAGAAAGCTCTTTTCGATACGAACCCAACGGTTCCGGTTTTAGGAGAATCCGACGGTCGGATCTCCCGTAATGTCCGTTTGAAATAAATGGTCGAAATTCACGAACTGCCGCGGCGCGGCGCGTTCTATTCAGGCCATTATATTATATATATAATATATATAATATATATTTCGTCGATTCCTATTTAAAACGAATTATATAAATAGTTTTAAAATCGTTTCAAAAGCTATTTCAACTTTCTTTTCAATTCAAATCAAAATTGAATTCTTCTTTATAAATTCGTTTCAAAATTCATTTCTATTCAATTCAAATTTCAATTCAATTTGAATTCATTTTCAATTCATTTCATTTCGAAATCGTTTTCAATTCAATTCATTTCGAAATCGTTTTCAATTCAATTCATTTCGAAATCGTTTTCAATTCATTTCATTTCGAAATCGTTTTCAATTCAATTCAAAATATTCGATTTCGAAATCACTTTTCAATTCAATTCATTTCGAAATCGTTTTCAATTCATTTCATTTCGAAATCGTTTTCAATTCAATTCTTTTCGAAATCGTTTTCAATTCATCTCATTTCGAAATCGTTTTTCAATTCAATTCTTTTCGAAATCGTTTTTCAATTCAATTCTTTTCGAAATCGTTTTCAATTCATTTCATTTCGAAATCGTTTTCAATTCAATTCAAAATATTCGATTTCGAAATCACTTTTCAATTCAATTCATTTCGAAATCGTTTTCAATTCATTTCATTTCGAAATCGTTTTCAATTCAATTCATTTCGAAATCAATAAAATCGATATAAATATCGTTTACGTCAAAATGGCGTCAATCTAATCAACACGGCTTCATAAATTTCTATTTTCAAATATTCTATTTCAAATATTTCTATTTCAAATATTTCTATTTCTAAACTGGAATGAGGCCCAATCAATTACCATATAAAATTAAATATATGGATTTTCATACAACACATGTATATGATAGCATTGAAAAATAATCAACCATCAACCAAAGTGCACTACACTGTATAAGCATCAAATAAAGATATCTAACGCTTATAACAGCATGTCAATCAATCGATCGACATTTTTAATCAATCAGGATGAGTGAACTTCAAATTTCATCCTAACACCCGTGTGGGGTTTCAAACAATCAAACAACTATTTTATTCGTGCAGTTGGGCGATGTGTAAAATTTATCGTCCCAATCTATGTCATTCAAATAGGTGTACAAAAACAAACCATCCGGTTTGCAAATGAATATTTTATTTTGTTCACTTCACTATTTTCATATTCACGTTAAAAATTATATTTTTAACGATAAAACATTTTATTTCAACATATGAATTTCTATTCAATTCATTTATTCTATAAAATGATATTTTTATTTTTCTAACATATTTTAGAAAATTTCGGCGGCATAACGGCACGATACTAGAAACGGGACAAGGCCTAGCCTTATCCCCGGTCTAGTGAAGGCCCACGCCATTCACACATCAATCAAATCAATTTCATTATGCAAACCACAAAATTTGGAGTAAGAGTCTAACCTAGCCTTACTCCTTCGCCTTATAACGGCGCACGTCTAATCCTAACCAATTTATCGATTCGATTTTTCACACCACAAACCACATTCAAACCAATATCACAATCAATAACCAAACAGCCAAACAAACAAGTCCATGGTCTGTGGACGATTGTGTCGGGTGCTACTAAGCACCGTCTGCATCCTAGTATATATATATATATAACTAGAAATAAAATTGAAAGGTGAGAAGTTCTCACATATAGCTATCCAACTCCCCGGCACTTCATTGCAGGAAATATTCGCCAACTCGCCTTTTGTCGCTTTCGTTGTCCTCTTTCACTACATATGTAAAAATCGAATTTTACTTCGCTATTCCATATATAAAAATCGAATTTTTAGTTCAAAGTTCAATATATAAAAATCGAATTTTTACTTTGTAAATTTCTAACCTCCTTCTATTTTTAATTTAAAACTTTTTCCTTTTAAATTTCAAACCTTTTTCTATTTAAAGTTTAAAACTTTTTCTCTTAAACAAAATCAGGTTTTAAATGCATAGAAAAATCAGTTTTATTTCTAAAAAAAAAATCAGTTTTATTTCTAAAACAAAAATCAGTTTATTTCTAAAACAAAAATCAGTTTATTTCTAAAACAAAAATCAGTTTTATTTCTAAAACAAAAATCAGTTTATTTCTAAAACAAAAATCAGTTTTATTTCTAAAACAAAAATCAGTTTATTTCTAAAACAAAAATCAGTTTATTTCTAAAACAAAAATCAGTTTTATTTCTAAAACAAAAATCAGTTTATTTCTAAAACAAAAATCAGTTTTATATCTAAAACAAAAATCAGTTTTTCTTCTAAAACAAAAATCAGTTTTTCTTTCTAACACAAAAATTAGTCTTTAATTTTCCTGTTAATATCAAATAAAAATAAAATAATAAAATAAAAATAAATACTTACTGAGAGAGGGGGGGTATCTCGCCGGCATCAGGGCTAGGGGGGGGGGGTCGCAGGTCGGAGGCGGGTCCAACGGGGGTGGGCGAGGCTGTTGCTCGATTCGGTTGCAGGGGGGGTTCCTTCGCATCGCACTTCGTCGACCGGGGGGGGGGGGGGGGAGGGGGTTTTGGTCGTGTCGGTGGAGGGGGGGGAGAATGCGCGGCGCCTTGGGCGGCGCGTGGCCAGGCCGCGATGGCCTCCGGTGGAGGAGCGACAGCTCCTCCCCTTTCTTTTCTCTTTTTTTTTTTTTGTGGAATGATTTTAATCGGGGGGGGGGGCCTGGTTAAAAGGGGAAAAGAGTTATATATATTTTTTTTTTATTAATTTAATTTCTCTCTCCTAAGTTGACTTTTCATACGACCTCGAAACGAGGCCCACCGCCTGTCGCCCATAGCGTTTTACCCCCATTCCGAACACAATGGGATATGTATCGCAAGCTGATTTGATCGTTACAATCAGTTTCCTTTTGAATTTTCATTTAAATCATTATATTGCACATTTCAAATTACCGGGGTCACATACTAACTAGAAAAATTCCTGAAAAATATTTTCTAACTTCGTATTGACGATACGGTCCTAACAAAACTAGTTTCGTCGAATTCTGGGCCCGTTAGAAAAATGGCCAATTTCCAGTCGATTAAAATCAACTGAAATGGTCAAACGCGTTTTCCTTTGCCACGCTCACATATTGATTCGAAAAATTATGAAATTTGGAATCTAGCAATAATTTGACATCACGGACCCAACAAAACTGGTTTCGTCGAAATCCGAGGTCGTTTGCAAAATTGCTATTTTTAAGGGCCTTATATATATAAAAATATATATAAATTCCACAGCGACTATTTCTAATTTTAAACTGGACATATCTTATCATTTCTAAAATGAAATCTCAGTTTGTTAACTTCGTTACAAAGATATAGTTATACAGATTCAAATATTTCTTGTTTCATTCAATTCTGACTTATATTGAATTCTGTATATTCATTTGAAATTAGAAATCAAATTTTCGAACTACCGCGCCATTTTCAATTCCTTTTATAATTATTATATATTCTAACGACGA
Source organism: Allium sativum (assembly GCA_030737875.1). Classification (NCBI taxonomy): domain Eukaryota; kingdom Viridiplantae; phylum Streptophyta; class Magnoliopsida; order Asparagales; family Amaryllidaceae; genus Allium; species Allium sativum. Next base: position 163,595,037 of record CM060910.1, on the reverse strand, counting down.
CGTATATAATATATACGTTCAAATTATATTCAAAATAAATTTCTCGTCGATATTATTTAAAATAATTCATTTTAAATAATCAAAATTCGCTAAAATTGCCAAAATAAAAATTTTAAACTGGCCCAGATTTTCCGGGTTGTTACAATCTCCCCCACTTAAAACTTTTCGTCCCCGAAAAGGAACAAAGTCGAAAGTGGTTTGATTAATCAACTCTACGCTCGATCGGGCTTCCATTCTCCAACTTTTCAGTTTCTGAGAATTTCCAAAAATTCAAAAATTTGGCTAACACCCTAAATTTTCGAAAAATTTCGCCATAACCTCCCCGGCACCGGGAGCATCGGGGAATTTCAAATAGCTTCCCCGGTCCTTCAGATCTCAAAAAGAAAAAGAAAAAGCCAAGCGGCTAGCCCATAGGCTCACAAAATCATCATCACCCAAACAAAACAGGAAATTATGTAGTAAACATGTACCTATTTGTCGGGCAAACAAATTTTATTCTCTGCTCTAGCCTCCTTGCTATGACCTGTTCAATGATATATATGTATATGCAAGCAAATGCGACCAATCTTCAATACAGTTCAATATTTGATTTAATTAGGCTAAATGGCTAAAAATTATCAAACAAATAAACATACAACTCAAGCATCAATCAATTAGCGAATTAACGTTTCAAATTCATAATTTTGCTATATATACTGAAAATCTTGTTTTTGATGCCAATTCTCAACAAAGTGTTCTAGCTATATAAGATTTGGTTCTCACACCAGTCTAATGGAAATATATAGATATCACACCTTCGAAACACGAATATAAATACTGATAATGCGGCCGCATTACCAAAATTATCTCCGGGCGACTAGAGTGTGATTCCATACCTATCCAGTATATTAAAATTTCAAATACACGCGGAACAGACGTATACGCAAAATCTATATATACTGGATTGTCCACATTCAATATAAATAATCAAATACGAATAATTGATTTAAATTTTCAAAACAAAATTTGTTTTCACTTTCAAAAGTATACTCTTCACACTCGTTCTAGGATACTACTGATCCCATCTCTAACGAGTCAATCCCATTGGATTTTACTAATCCAATATCCGATGAATTCTTTCGTATGTTTCTAATGTGTCTTGTTCTCTAGCTTTGTAAACCAAAGCTCTGATACCAACTGTGACGAAAAAGAATTTCGCTCGGTCCGAACCAGTCGCTAAACCGATCCAGGCCGTTCGAAACGCCCTATCGTTTGAGAACAGGACAAAACAGAACACATACAGAAGAACATTTCACTGTTATTACAACAATGCACCAGATTACAAGAATATACAGAGTATAAATGAATATTACACAGAAATATCAGAGATTTAATTACGTTTAAATACATCGCAGCGGAAAATAATACAATACACAACTTAGAATGAGATATACGGATACAAAGCTTTCCGGATATCGTTCCAGCTGTGAACCAGGATCCTGTGAATAAAATCTGCAAAACCGAAACTACTAGCTGCCCGTGTCAAAATAAGGGCACCCAGAGTTTAGGTTAAAACAATAAACTCCAGGTCAGTCATGTGACTGGTGTGAGAACTAAAACAGTTATTAATCTTTATTTTAAATCATTAGGTAAATCAAGGGACCACGCCGTATAACACGGAACGGGTTTCCTCCCAAGAATACCAGTGCATAAAACAAACAGCGCAATGCTAAATAAAGAAAAATGAAGCTGTTATAAGACCCAGGTCCCATCACACAATGCAACGCAGTCGAGGATAGGGTTTTCCCTTATAACAGCCAAAGAATGCTTGATACGTTTTAAAACAAATCATTTGATACTATTATAAGTGCATAGTGTATAAAACAACTTCAAATCATAAGTATCAATCATAGGCGGCATAAGCGCCCCATCCCACTATGTCGCCATATATAGGATTACAATTAAAACCGCAAATGTCACGTATTTGGAAATTGGATTTCCGTCTATGAACCGAGGCAAAAGATAGTCCTCAACCGACTCGAGACGCTCTAGTCCGTGTCTCAGGACCCAGACACAGGTGGGCCCTTGGATCGTCAGGGCCGGTCCACCGATGTGGATTAAAATGCCTGAACACTACGTTTCCCCACCCTATGGGGTGTAAGTCTGGTCCGTCAGCCGACCAGAATGCATCGGCCGAAACCGATATAACCGAGGCGCCTCGCAACAGCAACAACCACATAAGTCAAACTCGTCAGGGCGTGTAAAACCACTGACGCCACTTCTAACTAGAAAGAAACGCAAGTCCTCCCTGAGGTCCGTCTCCCGTTTTTGGTTCATACCTGGTGTGAAACACGCGAGGTAAACGTTACACAAAGCTACGCCACAAAGGCCGTGCTTTGATCATCACCACAAGACTTTGCTTTTCAACAGAAGCCTTGATCATTTGCATCTTAGCATGCCACACAGGCAAACCATCCTATGCAACCGATATCAGTCACACAGAATGAAATCCGATGTCAGACACACAGTCCATTTACAAGTCCGTTCTGGGTCTGAACGAAACCGGAGGCACCTAGTACCCCGCATATCCATCGATCTCCAAGTACGTCTGGACGATCACTAACTGTTTCCATCTTCTTGGGTGTACAGCCCAATCAAGATCATCAGTTATCACCCAAACGACGTGAAGACCTCCGGTCTTCGACCATCGTCTTCATCTTCGACTTATCGTCGTATCCGTTATTCAGAATGGGATAAACCCGGTCTTTCCGAATAACTCGCGTATATATTATAAAAGTGTTACACAAACACAACATACGCCTCATTCCAACTCATTAGTCATTAACCGTAAATTAATCAAGAGAATAATTCCCCAAATATTAACCCCGAAGGCCGAAACCAACATCAGATCAATATCCAGAAAACCATTCTACTTAGCTAACCGACAGTTAGTTTCTAAATTTCACGTTCAAATCTAATTAAAGATTTAACTATCGCCTGGAGCAAAACTGGTGATACTCCATTCTCGATCTTTTCAATCTAATTAAAGATTCATTAAAACTCCACTTAGTTTTAATCATTATCTGGGTTAAAGAATCAGTGTCATTTAAAAACACGATTCACGATAAACCCAAAATCACATTCCATTAATTATCGGGTTAAAGAACAAGTGTTATTTAAAACACTGTTCACGATAAACCCAAAAATCAATACCAATTCAATTCCAATTAAATATCATTTAATTGGTACACTTCATTAAATCTAAATAAAAAGATTTAATCTTTTCTCAACTGGGTTCAAGAATAGTGTTAGTGAAGACACCATTCACGACAAACCCAAATCGCATTCCATTAATTATCGGGTTAAAGAACAAGTGTTATTTAAAACACTGTTCACGATAAACCCAAAAATCAATACCAATTCAATTCCAATTAAATATCATTTAATTGGTACACTTCATTAAATCTAAGTAAAAGATTTAATCTTTTCTCAACTGGGTTCAAGAACAGTGTTAGTGAAGACACCATTCACGACAAACCCAAATCACATTCGATATTCAATACAAGGCTCTGAATAGAAAATATATCGGCTTATATTCAATATCGAATTCTACGACTAACAAATGTCGTATTGGAAATAACGATACAAATATATATCTTTCAAATTTCCATAACAACACCTGTAATATCACGAATTCCAACATCGAAATATTCCGAAGACAATTTCGATTCAAATCCACTCCAATGCAATCATTGGAATTTTGGTTATTTTCAAAACCATTTCGAATTCAATTTATTTATTTAAAAATAAATAGAATTATAATTCTAGTTCAAAACTAGTTCATTTCGATAAAAATCTATTTTTATCTTTTCAAATATGGAGTTTTTCATCCCAATTCTTTCTAAATCATTTCTTATGATTTTACACAAATTATTGCTATTTTTAATAATTTTATCAAGGCCCGTACAGTCGATTTCCATCAACGGCCATCGTTACAGCGACCTTTTTCGAATTTGATTTGGACATAATTCCAAATCCAACCGTTAGATTTCAAATTTCTAATATTCGTTAGAAAGCTCTTTTCGATACGAACCCAACGGTTCCGGTTTTAGGAGAATCCGACGGTCGGATCTCCCGTAATGTCCGTTTGAAATAAATGGTCGAAATTCACGAACTGCCGCGGCGCGGCGCGTTCTATTCAGGCCATTATATTATATATATAATATATATAATATATATTTCGTCGATTCCTATTTAAAACGAATTATATAAATAGTTTTAAAATCGTTTCAAAAGCTATTTCAACTTTCTTTTCAATTCAAATCAAAATTGAATTCTTCTTTATAAATTCGTTTCAAAATTCATTTCTATTCAATTCAAATTTCAATTCAAATTGAATTCATTTTCAATTCATTTCATTTCGAAATCGTTTTCAATTCAATTCATTTCGAAATCGTTTTCAATTCAATTCATTTCGAAATCGTTTTCAATTCATTTCATTTCGAAATCGTTTTCAATTCAATTCAAAATATTCGATTTCGAAATCACTTTTCAATTCAATTCATTTCGAAATCGTTTTCAATTCATTTCATTTCGAAATCGTTTTCAATTCAATTCTTTTCGAAATCGTTTTCAATTCATCTCATTTCGAAATCGTTTTTCAATTCAATTCTTTTCGAAATCGTTTTTCAATTCAATTCTTTTCGAAATCGTTTTCAATTCATTTCATTTCGAAATCGTTTTCAATTCAATTCAAAATATTCGATTTCGAAATCACTTTTCAATTCAATTCATTTCGAAATCGTTTTCAATTCATTTCATTTCGAAATCGTTTTCAATTCAATTCATTTCGAAATCAATAAAATCGATATAAATATCGTTTACGTCAAAATGGCGTCAATCTAATCAACACGGCTTCATAAATTTCTATTTTCAAATATTCTATTTCAAATATTTCTATTTCAAATATTTCTATTTCTAAACTGGAATGAGGCCCAATCAATTACCATATAAAATTAAATATATGGATTTTCATACAACACATGTATATGATAGCATTGAAAAATAATCAACCATCAACCAAAGTGCACTACACTGTATAAGCATCAAATAAAGATATCTAACGCTTATAACAGCATGTCAATCAATCGATCGACATTTTTAATCAATCAGGATGAGTGAACTTCAAATTTCATCCTAACACCCGTGTGGGGTTTCAAACAATCAAACAACTATTTTATTCGTGCAGTTGGGCGATGTGTAAAATTTATCGTCCCAATCTATGTCATTCAAATAGGTGTACAAAAACAAACCATCCGGTTTGCAAATGAATATTTTATTTTGTTCACTTCACTATTTTCATATTCACGTTAAAAATTATATTTTTAACGATAAAACATTTTATTTCAACATATGAATTTCTATTCAATTCATTTATTCTATAAAATGATATTTTTATTTTTCTAACATATTTTAGAAAATTTCGGCGGCATAACGGCACGATACTAGAAACGGGACAAGGCCTAGCCTTATCCCCGGTCTAGTGAAGGCCCACGCCATTCACACATCAATCAAATCAATTTCATTATGCAAACCACAAAATTTGGAGTAAGAGTCTAACCTAGCCTTACTCCTTCGCCTTATAACGGCGCACGTCTAATCCTAACCAATTTATCGATTCGATTTTTCACACGACAAACCACATTCAAACCAATATCACAATCAATAACCAAACAGCCAAACAAACAAGTCCATGGTCTGTGGACGATTGTGTCGGGTGCTACTAAGCACCGTCTGCATCCTAGTATATATATATATAACTAGAAATAAAATTGAAAGGTGAGAAGTTCTCACATATAGCTATCCAACTCCCCGGCACTTCATTGCAGGAAATATTCGCCAACTCGCCTTTTGTCGCTTTCGTTGTCCTCTTTCACTACATATGTAAAAATCGAATTTTACTTCGCTATTCCATATATAAAAATCGAATTTTTAGTTCAAAGTTCAATATATAAAAATCGAATTTTTAGTTCGAAGTTCAATATATAAAAATCGAATTTTTAGTTCGAAGTTCAATATATAAAAATCGAATTTTTAGTTCGAAGTTCAATATATAAAAATCGAATTTTTATTTCAAAGTTCAATATATAAAAATCGAATTTTTAGTTCGAAGTTCAATATATAAAAATCGAATTTTTAGTTCGAAGTTCAATATATAAAAATCGAATTTTTAGTTCGAAGTTCAATATATAAAAATCGAATTTTTAGTTCGAAGTTCAATATATAAAAATCGAATTTTTAGTTCGAAGTTCAATATATAAAAATCGAATTTTTATTTCAAAGTTCAATATATAAACATCGAATTTTTAGTTCAAAGTTCAATATATAAAAATCGAATTTTTAGTTCGAAGTTCAATATATAAAAATCGAATTTTTACTTTGTAAATTTCTAACCTCCTTCTATTTTTAATTTAAAACTTTTTCCTTTTAAATTTCAAACCTTTTTCTATTTAAAGTTTAAAACTTTTTCTCTTAAACAAAATCAGGTTTTAAATGCATAGAAAAATCAGTTTTATTTCTAAAACAAAAATCAGTTTTATTTCTAAAACAAAAATCAGTTTATTTCTAAAACAAAAATCAGTTTATTTCTAAAACAAAAATCAGTTTTATTTCTAAAACAAAAATCAGTTTATTTCTAAAACAAAAATTAGTTTTATTTCTAAAACAAAAATCAGTTTATTTCTAAAACAAAAATCAGTTTATTTCTAAAACAAAAATCAGTTTTATTTCTAAAACAAAAATCAGTTTATTTCTAAAACAAAAATCAGTTTTATTTCTAAAACAAAAATCAGTTTTTCTTCTAAAACAAAAATCAGTTTTTCTTTCTAACACAAAAATTAGTCTTTAATTTTCCTGTTAATATCAAATAAAAATAAAATAATAAAATAAAAATAAATACTTACTGAGAGAGGGGGGGTATCTCGCCGGCGTCAGGGCTAGGGGGGGGGGTCGCAGGTCGGAGGCGGGTCCAACGGGGGTGGGCGAGGCTGTTGCTCGATTCGGTTGCGGGGGGGTTCCTTCGCATCGCACTTCGATGACGGGGGGGGGGGGGGGAGGGGGTTTTGGTCGTGTCGGTGGAGGGGGGGTGAGAATGCGCGGCGCCTTGGGCGGCGCGTGGCCAGGCCGCGATGGACTCCGGTGGAGGAGCGACAGCTCCTCCCCTTTCTTTTCTCTTTTTTTTTTTTTTGTGGAATGATTTTAATCGGGGGGGGGGGGCCTGGTTAAAAGGGGAAAAGAGTTATATATTTTTTTTTTTTATTAATTTAATTTCTCTCTCCTAAGTTGACTTTTCATACGACCTCGAAACGAGGCCCACCGCCTGTCGCCCATAGCGTTTTACCCCCATTCCGAACACAATGGGATATGTATCGCAAGCTGATTTGATCGTTACAATCAGTTTCCTTTTGAATTTTCATTTAAATCATTATATTGCACATTTCAAATTACCGGGGTCACATACTAACTAGAAAAATTCCTGAAAAATATTTTCTAACTTCGTATTGACGATACGGTCCTAACAAAACTAGTTTCGTCGAATTCTGGGCCCGTTAGAAAAATGGCCAATTTCCAGTCGATTAAAATCAACTGAAATGGTCAAACGCGTTTTCCTTTGCCACGCTCACATATTGATTCGAAAAATTATGAAATTTGGAATCTAGCAATAATTTGACATCACGGACCCAACAAAACTGGTTTCGTCGAAATCCGAGGTCGTTTGCAAAATTGCTATTTTTAAGGGCCTTATATATATAAAAATATATATAAATTCCACAGCGACTATTTCTAATTTTAAACTGGACATATCTTATCATTTCTAAAATGAAATCTCAGTTTGTTAACTTCGTTACAAAGATATAGTTATACAGATTCAAATATTTCTTGTTTCGTTCAATTCTGACTTATATTGAATTCTGTATATTCATTTGAAATTAGAAATCGAATTTTCGAACTACCGCGCCATTTTCAATTCCTTTTATAATTATATATAATTATTATATATTCTAACGACGACGTATATAATATATACGTTCAAATTATATTCAAAATAAATTTCTCGTCGATATTATTTAAAATAATTCATTTTAAATAATCAAAATTCGCTAAAATTGCCAAAATAAAATTTTTAAACTGGCCCAGATTTTCCGGGTTGTTACATAAAAGCTAAGAGAAACGAATTTCTCCGCCACCAGACGTAATATCTTGAAAAGATCGCCTTATGTGACCGTTAGGAATACTCTGTCAGACATTCGTCCATACAAGTTGTCCTGGGACTGGACAAACATAACAACTCTTGAATTTCACTCCGTCTTTGATTATCTTCAATATAATTTAATTCGCAACGTCTATGCCTAAACAGAGTGGTTTTCAGATATTAAATCCAACCGGTCTCTCCTTATTGACAACGATGGTCAAAACACTTCGGTAGTCGGTTATTTAACTATCGAAGTAAAACAAACATTCATGCTAAGGTATAACTAAACATCATACAATCATGGACACTTTTTAACATTCATCATCGTCAAATTATAGTTCCCATTTCTAATAGTTTTATTTAACTCTAATCATATTTCAAACATCGAAATGATGTCATCGTTTTCTGCAATGATTTTCCACTACTCGTTCTTATATTTCTTTGGATAATCATTGTTACTTATTACTTTAGAATAAGTGGATTTCAAAACAAACTGTTTACATTCCCTAGGGAGTAGTGTTATATAAAAATCACGCTTGAGTTTGGTCAACAACGCTAATTTATCGCTATAGTTCAAAAACTTGTCATACGCTGTAATATTCATCTTTATAACTAATCTCGACAGAACAGTCACGCTTAAGCCTAGTCAACAACGTTATTTTATCGCTATGGTTCAAAACTTGCAACACGCTGCTATATTCCACTTTATACTAATCTCGACACTTCTTTCCATTACAAAAATCTTGACATCTCTTTCCGTTACAAAAATCTTGACATCTTTTTCTGTTACAAAAATCTTGACATCTTTAATTCAATAACATTTTAAATGAGGTCCACTTAAAAAACAATTATTTAATTAACAAATATTTTACTTTATAAAATGAACTTTAAAATACCAGTTTATAATAGAATTCCTATTATAGTTTAAAGCTTCTCTTTACTTATAAAAATCTAATTTTTTATAATCGACTTCGTTGATTTGCTTGACGACCAATCAACTTCTTAACAAAATTTGTCTATGGTCGACTGTCGCTATTTCTTAATCGATATCGTCTATTTATTAAATCGACATCAAGTTGAATTTCCATTTAACCCGGTTCAAACCGTGCATATAAAACAAACAGTACACATAAATACTGAGGAATCCGGTTGGAATCCTCCAACCTGTTTCCTCCATCCACAGATATTTGTCAACACAATTAACACCAATTCCATACTAGAGAATTTTATAATTGATGGAATCAGTACCCAACCAATGATGTGTACATATGCAACGATAGATATATATTTCAACCAATTTTAATGGTAATCTACCTAAACGACCATCACACAACATTCAATCATTATTTAAAATATAATTAAAATATTTTAAATAAAACAGAGTCAATGAATTTACTCACCTTTGCACGTTAACCGTTAAATAACGATTTGCGTTGGTCAATCAGGTCAAATGTTAATGGTGCCATAAATTGGAAGCGATCCCTAAATCGCTTTAAACCAGTTTCAGTATGCAAATCTCGTTCATGCAATTCCAATGCTTCAGACCGCGTAGAATTCGATGTTTATTAGCCCAAAATCATGAAACCCGACCCGCCTTTTCCTTGTTCCATGTTGTTGTTCGAATCCATGTTGACCATTTCATTCGTTAGTCACGACCATGCATGTACACAGCACCCGTATCTTTCCACGTTGGCACTTCACTGGTAATACTCCATCCAGTCACTGCATATGACGCCGCCACCTCCACCGTTAAAACGAGCTCAACTTCTCTGGCCTTTCACACGTCACACTAACACAGAGCACACCCTCTGCTTCTCCACACACACCATATATGCCCATGTTTTTCTTCTTCACCGGTTTACTGAAAAGCAGGACTAATGAACAATTTATTTACTTATTTTTATTGACCCCAACAGACACATACCCCTTCTGTTTCCGTTACCCCTTCACGTGATTTCACCACTAATTCCCAATACCTAATCCTACCGTCCCTCTTTTTCCCATCGAACCACAGAAACGAAGAACTAAGGGTTGTTCTCCTCTAGTATTCACGCCAGAACATACAGAAGCCATTTCCATGCGCCTGCTACTCCGTTTTCTTCCTTTAAGCATGCCCGCAACTTTCAAAAATGCAAAAGCTCCCCGTATTTCCATGCATATACACGTTATACCCCCTCCAATTACCAAAACGTTGTCACTACTGAGCCCCGCCTTTACATATGCAAGCCCATCATCGGCCAACTTCAAACACTACTGGTCAAATCTAAAGGAATAGTGCTAGCTTCCTATGTACTTTGATTAATTTCCTTTTATTAATCTGGGCTTTAGATATGTAAACCCAGCCCACGTCCAACTCATCTTCCCGGAACAAACGACCTGCTCCAGTCATCACGCGAGGATAACCATTGGCATGCGAAAGTACTTCTCTTGTCTCTGGTTTGCTCCACTATTTTGTTTCCACCTTGCCTCTCAAAAAGCATAGTGAATCATCCCATGTTTTTAACACATTCGTTTGGACATTATGGTGGAGTATATGATTTTGTAATTTTTTTTTCATTGAAAAGCTCAGTTGCCTGAAGAAATAGTTGCGGTCTGTGTTTACCGAAATGAAGCGAAGGAGTTGTCCATTTATATGATTTGAGACTTGGTCACCACGTATTAGCATATAGATTAGTTTATATTTCCAACCAGTAGCCTGCGTGAAAGGGAAAAAGTGGTGACAATTCATGCTACTTCGAGTTGTCCTGCGTGAAAAGATGGCGACCCTTCGAGTTGTGAGCATCACATATCATCTGTAGAATAGGGTAGGGAGTTGTATTTCAACATAGCTATGTTTATAGGGAAACAATTTTCCTTCCTAGCATGTGCATTCGTAAAACGTTAGGCCATTCCTTTCCAATCATAGGCATGCGTTGTGCTCGTATTTTATTCACGTTGGTTTTCCTTAGGGATGAAGGAATCCAGTTTACTATATAAATATACACATATAGGCTTATAGCCTTGCATACTTCAGTGCGAAGTAACCGTGTAATGTCATGTTTCATTAACTTTCGGTAAGGTCTTTGAAAAGATAGGACATGGATTGGCTTAATTGCCTGTTGTTCATTGAATATAGATAAGGACGTTGTCATTCCATTTGTACAGCCTAGACATGCATTTTCAAACTTAGATGTGTGCGTAGAGGTAGAAAAATGAGACTTTGGTTGAAGTTTATAGCTTAGGCTAGCTGCTCATGATTTGAATACACAGAGCAGTAGGGAAAGCAAAGGTAGTATTCAGTACAAACTTTCCAATGAAGGAAACATTATATATATATTCTTTTTAATAACTTTGATTTGATTTAGGGACAAATGATTTTTAGTTTAAGGTTATCGTACCATGCTATATAGAACTTCGTCCGCATATGACTAGCTATCGACAAAAATAAAAATACCATCGTGATCAGCATTGCGCCACGATCCCAAAAATATAATAATATCTGTAGTTTAACTTATATTGCGAAACCCCAAAATATCGATATAGGGTGCAAAATACTCCAAATAAAAAGTTGCATATTAAATTAATTAAAAATTATAGTAAAATTCTAAAAATTAAATTATCACTATGCCTCAAAGGAATTTTGTCCAAATTCGAATCTGATATTTAGTTATTTCCAATAAACCATTATGGCCAAAAACAAATATGCCGCTGTTTTTCTGAATATTTAGTCTGGACATAACTTCTCATTTATAGTACGAAATCTTGGTTTTTCACTTCCGTTAGAAAGATACTGTTCAACAGATTCCAATGTTTCTTGTTTCGAGGAAATCCGATTTATAACGAGTCATGTATGCTCGGTCGAAGTTCAAAATGTTAAATCACGAACTGCCGCGATATTACGGGCTCGATTATATTTATATTTTTATACATTCAACTTCGTTTTAATTAATATATAAATCCTCTTATATTACGATTTCAATATTTAAACTGATTTAAATATTCAAATAAAAACCGATAAAAATGCGGGACGTTACAATCCTTCCCCCTTAAAATAATTTCGTCCTCGAAATTGCTAAGGTAGGGAAAATGCTACTAGTCGTATTAGTTTGGTTAAAATTACCTATGTACTACTTAACTTCAGTTTCAACTGAATCGATTAACTTTAATTAAAATATTAATTTCCTTCTTGCTAACAAATACTTTTAGAAATTCTGAAAATTTCCTAACAGCTTAGATTTTCGGAGAATTTCGTCAGCATCTCCTCTGCACTGCTCAACCGGTACCACTACAGCTTGCCACTCTGGGCTTTTCCCAATTCAAAAGGAAATCAAACAGCCAAACGACATGCCAAGCAAACTCATAAAACTCTTATACTCGTATAAAATATAAGCATGTACCTTTCTATTGGCATTCAGCTCTATCGCCCTTATCTTCTTTCAATTCAGTATATACCCATACTATCCAAATGTTGATCTCCAACCAACTTATCCTTAAATCCAATCCTTCACTTATATTTGAGCCAAATTCCATTTCAACTCCAAATTCTCATCCAACAATCCAAATTTATTTGGAATCATCTCTAACCAAATTCAATATATTTAACTTCAAATTTCAGAATTCAGATTCCTGAGTTTTATCTCATATTAATATCGTCTTGGGAGTTTAAACAACTTTGCCTTTCAAAAATAAAATGGTTCTTTTTGGAAATCAAAACACTTGTTTTGTCAAATAATCCAAAAACAAAATCTTTGGTAGCATTCCATCATTTAGAAACTCGAAAATGAACACCGATGATGGTCGACTTCATCATCGGAATTTATTTTTCAGTGATCGAAGTGAGTTTAATACTACATTATTTTCAAAACACTTTCTTTCAAACATTTTCATTTTGAAATTATTTCAAAATATCTTTCATAGCACTTGGAAAACAATTTCAAATCTCCCAGGATTTTAAATTTTCCATATAAAATTCAATTCAAATACTTTTCCAATTTCTGGAAATTTTAATTTCAAATGTGGTTTAAATTCAGATTCATTTTATCTAATTTTATACGAATTCTGATTGGTTATTGATAACCATTCCACTTTATAATCTTATTTGATTATAATAACATCCAACACATCTATATATATTCTAATAATCTAAAAATATATACTTCTTTTAATATCAAAATATATTTGGGCAAATTTATTTTATTCACCCTTCTTCAAAACAATATTGTGTTGAATTACTCTGTTCAAGAGTTTAGAAACACCTATCGATACAGTTTGAAATCCAGTATCGATAGAATTCATAAACCACTCGCCAAACCAATCAACACAATATAAAATAATTTTTATATCAATTTACAAATACGCGCTCATATATAAACACTCAAAATCAATCTAGGGTATTACTAACCCCATCTTTATTGAGTTACGCCACGACGGCAAGGTAATCACTTAACCTTTAGCTCTAATACCAATTGTAACGACCCGAAAATCCATACTAATTTGAGCTGATAAATATCCTACACACTCAAAGTGCACGAAAATTCAGATCATTAATAGAAAGAAATAAGAGGATGAGGAAGATAAGATAGAACTAATAGAATAGAAGAAGAAGAAGAATACGACTGAGCAGAATCAGAGTAAACATGAATCTCACAGCGGAACGAATAAACTGTATTATATAACATAACTTTGAAATACAAAACTGTATTTTATATATATACCATTATCAGAGTACAATACATCATATCACAGCGGAAATAATCTATAAATACTAACGGTGAAGCCTTCTGCTTTTAGCTCCTCCAAGCGTATCTGTAAAAGCCTGAAACACTTGACTGCCCGTACAAATTTGGGCACCCAAGAGTTTAGGGAAAAACAAACAAAATAAACTCTGGGTCAGTCATGGGACTGATGTGAGTAAATTCCAACCATACGACTTAACTTTGAAAATCCTTTTGAAACAAAAGGATAATAGTAAGACCAACCCACACACAAACATGGATGGTTTTTACCTTACTATAACCCAAAATATTTTGATATCAAAATCCAATGATATTATAATAATGTCTAGTCTAGTAAATAACCAAATAGTAGAACGCTTGCATCTCACGTTCTACATACATAGTATAAAATCAAAAACCGTAGGGCGCTTACTGGAGATTGGATTCCAACTATGACAAGGTATGAGGCCACCTTCCGATGATGTATCTCTAGAGGTAAATACACCTGGGTTCAACAAGAACGTCTTGAAACTCGGCCCACACATGACCGACCACTCATTTCGCTTGAGTGAATCGAACGTATATCACCAACGGTTGGGCTCAAACCACCGTTTCCCGAAAAAGGACAGCATTGAAATAGATTCAAGAAGTAAAAGGAATTTCTCCAGATTGGTGATTATACACCCTAATGGGATCAACCCACATAGCCATGCTGCCTGCCCGATTTTTGTCATTTCCCAGTTGTGAAGCTTGAGGCTACGTCTATTTTCTAGAACATCTGGCCACCATACACTTTGAATGCGTCAAACCCATCAAATCACTAGTTGATCTTTCCAAAAATATTACGGGTATAAAAGCTAAGAGAAACTAATTTCTCCGCCACCACACGTAATATCTTGAAAAGATCGCCTTATGTGACTGTTAGGAATACTCTGTCAGACATTCGTCCATACAAGTTGTCCTGGGATTGGACAAACCTAACAACTCTTGAATTTCACTCCGTCTTTGATTATCTTAAGTATAATTTAATTCGCAACGTCTATGCCTATACGGAGTGGTTTTCAGATATTAAATCCAACCGGTCTCTTCGTATTGACAACGATGGTCAAAACACTTCGATAGTCGGTTATTTAACTATCGAAGTAAAACAAACATTCATGCTAATGTATAACTAAACATCATTCAATCACAGACACTTTTTAACATTCGTCATCGTCGAATTATAGTTCCCATTTCTAATAGTGTTATTTAACTCTAATCATATTTCAAACATCTAAATGATGTCATCGTTTTCTGCAATGTTTTTCCACTACTTATTCTTATATTTCTTTGGATAATCATTGTTACTTATTACTTTAGAATAAGTGGATTTCAAAAAAAACTGTTTACATTCCCTAGGGAGTAGTGTTATATAAAAATCATGCCTAAGTTTGGTCAACAGCGCTAATTTATCGCTATAGTTCAGAAACTTGTCATACGCTGTAATATTCTCCTTTATAACTAATCTCGACAGAACAGTCACGCTTAAGCCTAGTCAACAGCGTTATTTTATCGCTATGGTTCAAACCTTGCAACACGCTACTATATTCCACTTTATACTAATCTCGACACTTCTTTCCGTTACAAAAATCTTGACATCTTTTTCCGTTACAAAAATCTTGACATCTTTTTCTGTTACAAAAATCTTGACATCTTTAATTCAATAACGTTTTAAATGAGGTCCACTTAAGAAACAATTATTTAATTAACAAGTATTTTACTTTATAAAATGAACTATAAAATACCAGTTTATTATAGAATTCCTCTTATAGTTTAAAGCTTCGCTTTACTTATAAAAATCTAATTTTTTATAATCGATTTCATTGATTTGCCCGACGACCAATCAACTTCTTAACAAAATGTGTCTATGGTCGAATGTCGCTATTTCTTAATCGATATCGTCTATTTATTAAATCAACATAACGTTGAATTTCCATTAAACCCGGTTCAAACAGTGCATATAAAACAAATAGTACATATAAATATTGAGGAATCCGGTTGGATTCCTCCAACCTGTTTCCTCCATCCACAGATATTTGTCAACATAATTAACACCAATTCCATACTAGATAATTTTATAATTGATGGAATCAGTACCCAACCAATGATGTGTACATATCCAACGATAGATATATATTTCAACCAATTTTAATGGTAATCTACCTAAACGACCATCACACAACATTCAATCATTATTTAAAATATAATTAAAATATTTTAAATAAAACAGAGTAAGTGAATTTACTCACCTTTGCGCGTTAACCGTTAAATAACGATTTGCGTTGGTCGATCCGGTAAAATGTTTAATGGAGCCGTAAATTGGAAGCGATACCTAAATCGCTTTAAACCAGTTTCAGTATGCAAATCTCATTCATGCGATTCCAATGCTTTAGACCGCGTAGAATTCGATGTTTATTAGCCCAAAATCATGAAACACGACCCGCTTTTTCCTTGTTCCATGTTGTTGTTCGAATCCATGTTCACCATTTCATTTATTACTCACGACCATGCATGTACACAGCACCCGTAGCTTTCCACATTTTGCACTTCACTGGTAATACTCCATCCAGTCACTGCGTATGACGCCGCCACGTTCACCGTTAAAACGTGCTCAACTTCTCTGACCTTTCACACGTCACACTAACACAGAGCACACCGTCTGCTTCTCCACACACACCATATATGCCCATGTTTTTCTTCTTCACCGGTTTACTGAAAACCAGAACTAATGAACAATTTATTTACTTATTTTTATTGACCCCAACAGACACATACCCCCTCTGCTGTCGTTACCCCTTCACGTGATTTCACCACTAATTCCCAATACCTAATCCTACCGTCCCTCTTTTTCCCATCGAACCACAGAAACGAAAAACTAAGTGTTGTTCTCCTCCAGTATTCACGCCAAAACATACAGAAGCCATTTCCATGCGCCTCCTACTCCGTTTTGTTCCTTTAAGCGTGCCCGCAACTTTCAAAAATGCAAAAGCTCCCCGTATTTCCATGCATATACATGTCATATCCCCTCCATTTACCAAAACGTTGCCACCACTGAACCCCGACTTTACATACGCAAGCCCATCATTGGCCAACTTCAAACACTACTCCTCAAATCAAAAGGAATAGTGCCAGCTTCCTATGTACTTTGATTAATTTCCTTTTATTAATCTGGGCTTTAGATATGTAAACCCAGCCCACGTCCCAGTCATCTTCCCTAAACAAACGACCTGCTCCAGTCATCACGCGAGGATAGCCATTGGCATGCGAAAGTCCTTCTCTTGTCTCCGGTTTGCTCCACTATTTTGTTTCCTCCTTGCCTCTCAAAAAGCATAGTGAATCATCCCAGGTTTTTAACACATTCGTTTGGACATTATGGTGGAGTATATGATTTTGTATTTTTTTTTCATTGAAAAGCTCAGTTGCCTGAAGCCATAGTTGCGATTTGTGTTTACCGAAATGAAGCGAAGGAGTTATCCATTTATATGATTTGAGACTTGGTCACCACGTATTAGCATATATATTAGTTTATATTTCCAAGCAGTAGCCAGCATGAAAGGGAAAAAGTGGTGACAATTCATGCTGCTTCGAGTTATCTTGCGTGAAAAGATAGTGACCCTTCGAGTTGTGAGCATCACGTATCATCTGTAGAATAGGGTAGGGAGTTGTATTTCAATGTAGCTATGTTTATAGGGAAACGTTTTTCCTTCCTAACATGTGCATTCTTAAAACGTTAGGCCATTCCTTTCCAATCATAGGCATGCGCTGTGCTCTTATTTTATTCACGTTGGTTTTCCTTAGGAATGAAGGAATCCAGTTTACTATATAAATATACACATATAGGCTTATAGCCTTGCATAATTCAGTGCGAAGTAACTGTGTAATGTCATGTTTCATTAACTTTCGGTAAGGCCTTTGAAAAGATAGGACATGGATCGGCTTAATTGCCTATTGTTCATTGAATATAGATAAGGACATTGTCATTCCATTTGTACAGCCTAGACATGCATTTTCATACTTAAATGTGTGCGTAGAGGCAGAAAACTGAGACTTTGGTGTGAAGTTTATAGCTTAGGCTAGCTGCTCGTGATTTGAATACACAGAGCAATAGGGAAAGCAAAGGTAGTATTCAGTACAAACTTGCCAATGAAGGAAAACTTTATATATATATATATATATATATATATATATATATTCTTTTTAATAACTTTGATTTGATTTAGGGACAAATGATTTTTAGTTTAAGGTTATTGTACCCCGCTATATAGAACTTCGTCCGCGTATGACTAGCTATCGACAAAAATAAAAATACCATCGTGATCAGCATTGCGCCACGATCCCAAAAATATAATAATATCCGTAGTTTAACTTATATTGTGAAACCCCAAAATATCGATATAGTGTGTAAAATACTCCAAATAAAAAGTTGCATATTAAATTAATTAAAAATTATAGTAAAATTCTAAAAATTAAATTATCACTATGCCTTAAAGGCATCTTGTCCAAATTCGAATCCGATATTTAGTTATTTCCAATAAACCGTTATGGCCAAAAACGAATATGCTGCTGTTTTTCTGAATATTTAGTCGGGACATAACTTTTCATTTATAATACGAAATCTTGGTTTTTCACTTCCGTTAGAAAGATATTGTTCAACAGATTCCAACGTTTCTTATTACGAGGAAATCTGATTTATAACGAGTCTTGTACGCTCGGTCGAAGTTCAAAACGTTAAATTACGAACTGCCGCGATATTACGGGCTCGATTATATTTAATATATATTTTTATACCTTAAACTTCGTTTTAGTTAATATATAAATCCGCTTATATTACGATTTCAATATTTAAAACGATTTAAATGTTCAAATAAAAACCGATAAAAACGCGGGACGTTACAATCCCAAAGGTGAGAACTTCTCACTTTAATTTATTTTCTAGTTAAAAATATATACTAGGATGTAGACGGTGCATAGTAGCAACCGACACCTTTGTTTGAAACCACGTTTGTGTGGTTGTGTGGTTGATTGGATTATTTGTTTGAATTTGGTTGTTTGGGTGAAATGAAATGATTAGAATCGGTATGTACATGACGCGAGCCATTAGTAGGTGAGGGAATAGGCTAGACCTTATTCCGGTTCTAGTATAGTGCCGTTGTGCTGCCGAATTTTTTAAAATTGTTAGAACGATAAAAATATCATTGTATAAATGAACTGAATAAAATATTCATGTGTTGAAATAAATATTTTATAGTTAAAAATATAATTTATAACGTGTACATGAATAAAATAAATATTCATTTACAAATCGGATGATTTGTTTATGTACACAAATTTAACTGATATTGATTGGGACGATATATTTTACACATCGCCCAACTACATAAATAATATTTAGTATTTGTTGGTTGAAACTCCACCCGGGTATTGGGATGACATTGGGTGTACACTAATCCCAATTATTTTGTTGTATGTTAATCGATTGGTTGACAGACTGTTGTAAGCATTCAATATTTATTTTTAATGCTTATGAAGTGTAGAATGCACTCTGGATGATCGTTGATTGTTTATCATTGTTGTTCGATACATGTGTTGTATGAAATCCATATAAATAACTTTATATGGTAATTGACTGTGTCTGATTCCAGTTAAGAAAGAATGATTATTTTAAAATAACGTATATTTTAAAATAATGAATATTTTAAAATAATATTCAGTAAAAGATCAAAAATCTGATTTTGATGTCCGATTTGGGATGGACATGAATATATTTAAATATATAAAGCCATGTTGATTAGATTAACGCCATTTTGACGTGAATGATATTTATATCGATTTTATTCATTTTCATAATGAATATTGAAAAGGAAGTGATTTCAAAATCTAAAGCTTGAAAATATTATCATTTATATATTGATGATATGGAATATTCAATTTTGATTTAAAAATTGAATATGAAGTTGAAATTATCTTGAGAACGAATTTTAAAACGATTTATAAAATGCATTTTAACTGGAAATTAGTGAAATATATATAATATATATTTAATGGCCTGAATAGAACGCAGCGCGCCGCGGCAGTTCGCAAATTTCGACCAGTGACTTTGAATTGACGTTACGGGAGATCCGACCGTCGGATTCTCCTAAAATCAAAACGATTGGGTTCGTATCAAAAAGAGCTTTCTAACGAATACAAGAAATTTGAAATCTAACGGTTGTATTTGGAAGGTTCATATCAAAAAGAACTTTCTAACAAATACAAGAAATTTGAAATCTAAAGGTTAGGTTTGGAATTATGTCCAAATCAAATTTGGGAAAGGTCGCTGTAAGTGCAGTTTAATGGCCGTTTATGGAAATCGACCGTACGGTCCTTGATAAAATCATTAAAAATATTAATAATTTGTGTAAAATCATAATAAATGATTTGGAAAAATTGGGATGAAATTTCCATTTTTGAAAAGATAAAAATATATTTTTATCGAAATGAACTAGTTATGAACTAGAATTATAATCCAATATTTTTAAATAAATAAATTGGAATTGATATGGTTTTAAAAATAACCAGAATTTCCAATATTTGAATTGGAATGGATTTGAATCGAAATTATCTTCGGAATATTTTGATATGGGATTCCGTGATTATACGTATATTGTGGAGGAGTTTGGAAGATCCTGGGATGGTGTTGTTGCCTCTTTTGCTCAAGGAGACGTTGAGTTAGCAGATCCAGAGCGCAAAAAGCCATTGGCTGGTGAACCTCCGTCCTGCTCTACTAAGGTTGAAAGGAAGGTTGGTAGTCCTAGGAAGAATAAGGATCTGTTAGTCTTTTCATTTTGCCTTTGATCGCTTCTCTTTTATGAACTATGCATTAGATCCGTTGTATAAGCGAGTGCCAATCCTCGCATTTAACTTTATGTTGGTCTGTGTTGCGACTTACGCCTATGTTAGTATGCTTGAAACAGTATTTTGGATGTCGCATCATGACCGTTCACTTAGATGTTGTAATATGTTATTTTTGCACACCATTCTTCATGCATTACACTTGCATTCCGAACACTTTATCAAATTGGCTAGTTGATTTATGCCATACTTTTTATATGTTCCTTATGCTTACGAACTCCGATGATTTGGCTCGCGCAAGCAAGTTCTCATACCTTGTTTTGTGCACGGAACACCCGCAAGTTTTTAAGATGAGGGTTGCATTGCTCCGCGTCTACGAACTCCCACGTTTCGTTTCACGTAGGTGAGCTCCCATGCTTCATTTCATGTCTATGGATTGCTGCGAACCTTTGGGCCGACGAGGTTTTATATTTACAGTGTTATGAGTCGCAGAAGTTTGTATTACTTGTGAGATACCTTTTCAACCACTTTAGCGCTTGTTTGAGATCAAATACTTGAGATCATGTGTAATAACCGGGAAATGCGAGCCAGTTTAAAATTTTTATTTTGGCAATTTTAGCGAATTTTGAACATTTAAAATGAATTATTTTAAATAGTATTGATGAGAAATTCATTTTGGATAGAACTGAACGTATATATTTATATTGATCGTCGTTAGAATATAAATATTTATTTTAAATTATAAAAGGAATTGAAAATGGCGCGGTAGTTCGATAATTCGATTTCAAACTTCAATTGAACGTACCGGGTGCAAAATAAACCGGATTTTAGTGAAACCAAAAATAATAGGATCTATTTGATGATATCTTTCCAACGAATCCGAAAAATCAAAATTTCATTGCGGGAATCAAAAGATACGTCCAGTTGAAAATTTTGAATAGTCGCTATGGAATTCAGGCCCTTAAAAATGGGAATTTTGCAAACGATCTCGGATTTCGACGAAACCAGGATCCGGGATGTAAAGTTATTGCTAGGTTTCAAATTTCATTATTTTTTCGAATCAATATGTGAGCGTGGCAAAGGAAAACACGGTTGACCAATTTCAGTTGATTTTAATCGACTGGAAATTGGCCATTTTTCAAACGGTCTCAGAAATCGACGAACCTAGTTTTGTTAGGACCGTATCGTCAATACGAAGCTAGAAAATATTTTTCGGGAATTTTTAGTGACTATATGTGGCCTTGGTAAATTGAAATATACGTTTAAATAGAATATATAGGGTTATATTTTAAATTCGAAGGAAATTGATCGTGACGGTCGAATTGGCCTGCGATACATATCCCATTGTGTTCGGAATGAGGGTGATTAGCTATGGACGACAGGCGGTGGGCCTCGTTTCGAGTTCGAATGGAAAAGTTACTTTTTGGAAATAAATAATTAAAAAAAATCTCCTTCCCTCTACCTTTATCTCTCAGCCCTCCCCCCGTTCTTCGATGTATTTAGAGAAAAAAAATAAAAAAAAGAGAAGGGGGGATCGTGATACGCCGCCCCCCCCCCCCCCGATGAGCTCGCCGCCGCGCCTCAGGAGGCAGCGCCCCCTCTCCAAAACCCCCCCTCTCGCGCTTCTCTCCTGACTCCTTCCTCCTGTGCGACATCGAGCCCCCCCCGCGATTGAAGACCCAAAACTCGACCCCCCTTACCTCGAGGCGCGCACGAGCACCTGACCCCCTCCCTTGTCGATCCTCTTCCCTTCAGCACTCATCCCCTCCTCTGAAACCGACGCTGAACCCCCACGCCACCACAACTCAGGCGCTTCTTCCTCCAACAACAAGGGTTCTGATTTCCGAAGTCCGGTATACTTTCAAGAAGAAGACAGTGTGGTTTTCATCTTAGTGTTACAAAACTATGAGTTTTTATATGCTGATTTTAATTTCAGATTTTAATATGAATTATACTAAGAAGAGATTCGATTTTAATTCTTAGAAAAAAAATGATTTTTCATTAGAAAAGGATGTGATTTTCACTGTTAGCAAGACGAGATTTTTAATGTTAGTATGGCGAGATTTTTATGATATGTAAAGCACGATAAAAGGCGGTATTTTTAAAGTATGAACGGAGATATTTTTAATTATATAAAAATATAATTTTTATAATATAGAAAGGTTAAAAATATAATTTTTATTTGAGTAGAAGATTAAAAATATCATTTTTACATTATAGAAGTATAGTGAAGTAAAAATGTGATTTTTATAGCTATGATAATAAAAATTCAATCTTTAATACTTCTATAATGTAAAAATAATATTTTTAAACTTCTACTCAAATAAAAATTATATTTTTAACCTTTCTATATTATAAAAATTATATTTTTATATAATTAAAAATATCTCCTTTCATACTTTAAAAATATCGCCTTTTATCATGCTTTACATATCATAAAAATCTCGCCTTGCTAACTGTAAAGGCCCGCAAATCCGAGCTATCTGAGTTGACTAAATACACCACACGTCCAACCCAAATAACACAGAAATACGACTCATTATTAGAAAGAAGTTAGAGGATGAGAAATAGAAAGAAAGAAATATTAGACTAGAAGAAAAACGAAGATCACAACTCACAGCGGAACAAATAAAATATATTATATAACATAAGCTTCGAAATACAAATTTGTTTTGTACATATATACATACCATCATCAGAGTACACATAACATTTGATCCAGCGGAAGTAACTCTAAATAACTAACGTTGAAGCCTCCTGCTTCAAGCTCCTCCAAGTGTATCTGTAAAAGCCTGAAACACTTGACTGCCCGTACAAATTTGGGCACCCAAGAGTTTAGGAAAAACAAAACAAAACAAACTCTGGGTCAGTCAAGGGACTGGTGTGAGTAAACTCCAACCACTTGTTTAACTTTAAAAATCCTTTCAAAAGGAAAGATAATAGTAAGACCAGCCCACACATAAACACGGACGGTTTTTACCTTACTATAACCCAAAATACTTTGATACGAAAATCCAGTGATATTATAATAATGTCTACATCAAATAAATAACCAAATAGTAGAACGCTTGCATCTCACGCTCTACATATATAGTATAAAATCAAAAACCGCATGGCGCTTATTGGAGATTGGATTTCCAACATGACAAGGTATGGAACCACCTTCCGATGATGTATCTCTAGAGACGAATACACCTGGGTTCAACAAGAACGTCTTGCAACCCGGCCCACACATGACCGACCACTCATTTCGCTTGAGTGTATCGAATGTATATCACCAACGGTTGGACTCAAACCACCGTTTCCCGAATGGGAAGAATCGATAGATTTAGAAACAAAAGGAATTTCTCTAGATAGGTGATTATACACCCTAATGGGTGCGACCCACATAGCCATGCTGCCTGCCCGATTTTTGTCCTTTCCCGGTTGTTGAGGCCTGAGGCTACGCATACTTACCATTCATTGATAACACAATCACTTTGAATGCCACATTGTCAGATCCGTTAATCACTAGTTAAGTTTGCACAAATATTCTGGATATTATGCTAAGGGAATAAATCCGTTGCAACCATATATATTCATACAGACCAACCCATTTGATCATTGGAAATACTCTGTCAGACATTCGTCCATATTACGTTCGTTCTGGGACTGAACGAAACCGAAGGCACTATTTCTATTAATAGAAAAGCTCTTGCACTTCACTCCGTCTTCAACATATTCAGCATACTTGGTTCGCAACGCTTATGCCGATACGGAGTGGTTTTCGGATAATAATCCAACCGGTCTCTCCATATTGACAACGATGGTCAAAAACTTCGATAGTCTGTGATTTAACTATCGAATAAAAACAAGTGTTCATTCAACATATCAAACAAATCACTGGGCTCTTTAATTAATATTTCATTAATTAAATCTCTTCTCCATTTTCTCAAATATTTCAATAATCATCTTGGCCTCTTATGCCATTTGGAAAACGTTTCCAAATATTAACTTCCTTTATTTTCTATATATTAGAAAATATCTCTATTTGCAATTGGAAACAATTCCAATCACTTATCTCTATCCCTTTTACAACATTCGATTTTTATATTCACTTTCCTATCGAATTCAATACGTCGATACAATGATTTCAAATTATCAAAATATCTTAAAAATATTCTAACTCCTTAAATTTCCGGAAAATTTCGCCATAACCTCCCCTGTATCGGGAGCATCGGGAAATTTCAAATAGCTTCCCGGTATCTTCTAATCTCAAAAGGAAAAAGAAAAAGCCAAGCGGCTTGCCGATACGGCGCATAAATCTCATATATGAATTAAACATGTACCTTTTTGTCGAGCACATAAATTTAAATCTTCATATACTTCATATCAACCTGCTTACACATGTTCACCTGTTTCCAATTCAATTCAATACCATCTAATCGTTTGAATTCAGTTTCGCCCATTTATTCTTTAAATTGGCCATTTTGCCTATTTTACTCCTTTGTTTGAACATAGCATGTTCAAACAAAATATTTAACTCGTTCATAACCAAATTGAATTTCAATTTCAATTTTAGTTCTACTTTTTGATTTCGAATATAAATTTCAAATCGAATTTATTTATTTATTCCCCAATATCCATTCGAAATCTCCTTAACTAATTTCTATTCAATTTAGTTAATTCTATTCAATAAATCAAAGTCTGGTTTCTGCTTCAAAAATCATATTCATTTACACAACTTGAATTCGCATATATTTTGCAACTCAACTCTGAAATTTTCTAAATAGAAATTCGGATTTTATTTGCTTAAAATCCTTTTTTTTATATTAAATAAACCATTATGGTTTTATAATGGTTCTGGCGCTGTTTTTCTGAAAATTTGATTTTGACATAACTCAAAATCTATACGACGAAATTCATATTTTTCTCTTTCATTAGAAAACTATTATCAAACTGGTCATGTCGTTTCTTGTTTCAAAGAATTCCGACTTCAATTGCGTTCTGTATACTCAATTGAAGTTCGAATCGCTATTTTACGAACTGCAGCGCTGCGGCGAGTTCGTTTTAATTATATTTATATATATATACGTTAAACTTCTTTAAAATGAATTCAACTTCATTTAACTCCATTTGAATTCCTTGATTCAAATTCCAATCTCACTTTTATTTGAATTCTATATTCAAATCCCAATTCCTTTTCTATTTGACATTCAAATTCAATACTTGAATTGCTATTTGAATTCCCTATATTCAAATTCGATACTTGAATTCATTTGAATTCTTTTATTCAAACTCTATATTTAAATTCCATTTGAACTGCTATATTCCAATTTCTATATTTGAAATTTATTGAAATTCAAATATCCAAACTCCTTTTTAAATTCTATATTTGAAATTCCATAGTTTAAAATTCCATTTGAATTTCATATTCAAATCCCATAGATCAAATCCTATTTGAATTCGATTTGAATCTCTTATATTCAAATTCCATTTTCCTTTTCCATTTGAATTCTAATATTCAAACTTATTTTTAACACCATTTGAATTTCTAATATTCAAATTCATTTTCAACACCATTTGAATTTCTAATATTCAAATTCATTTGAATTCCCTTGAATTCAAATTCCATTTCAAAACTATTTGGATTTCCTATTTCGAAATCCTATTTCAATCCTACTTTGAAATCTTACTTTCAAAGTTTATTTCAAATTCTATTTTGAAATTTCATATTCAAATTTCTACTTAAATTTCTATATTCAATTCCATGTTCAAATTCAACACTTGAATTTCTATTTCAAATCTCAATTCAAATTTCATATTTAAATTCCATTCAAATCTCTATTCAAATTTCACATTTGAATTCTTCTTTGAAATACTATATTTCAAATTCTATTTTGAAATTCTACATTGAAATCTCTATTTGAATTTCTTTATTCGAATTCCTTCGAATTCAAATTTTATTTTAATTCCTTGAATTCAAACTCTACTTTTCATTCTAATCTCGTCTATTCAAATTCTATTTTAACTTCTTATTTGAATTTCTAATATTCAATCCCCTTTAAAATTCAAATATTTAAACTCCTTTTTTAAAATTCAAATGTTATACTCAAATTTCATTTGAGTTATATATTTAAAAATTCCATTTCAAATCCTATTTTGAAATTCATTTCAAATTCAAACTTCACACTAGTATTTCTATTTCTGAATTATCAATGATAATTCTTTTTACTTCATTTATAACTTCGTTATAAAAGAACTATTTATAAACTCCGCTTATAAAGAAACTACTTGCTTTATTTTTCAAAAAACAAGTTTATATTTTTATTCCCATTTAAAATTCAAGTTCTATTTAAAAATAGAATTTCCCTTTTTAAATCTCCAATATCCTTTTTACGATATTTTAAATATCATTACTTAAGCCCAGTGATATTTAAAACAATCAAACCATTCAAATTTCAATCATTTGATTTTTTAACACATCATATATGAATATATGTGAAATCAAACAAACAACAAACAGATAATATATTTTTGAGGAATCCAGTTGGATTCCTCCAACCTGTTTTCCTGCATCCACAGATGTTAGCACATAAATAATACCCATTCTGCTTCGTGGCAGAATATCGTGGTATAGAAGGTCATCCACTAATCATAGCGTGGGGCGTATAGGGTAATCATCCGCTATGAAACTGCGGGCATCCGCTAATGAGACTGCGGGAATCCAACCAATCAATCAACCCAATATATATATATATATATATATAGCCTAAATAACTAATATATATAAAGCAAGCAGAAAGCATTCACACAAGCAACAAACAATTATTTTTAATGAAATAAAAAAAATAATTCTAAAGGTGAGTGAGATTTACTCACCAGTCATGTAATTCGTCGAGTACCCCATTTGAGCTTATCGTATAGATTTCACGATTCCTTTGTACCTCTGTTTTCAATGTAAATAATATAAATATATTTCAGTTTTTGAACTTCACTAATTTAATTTAAATTAATTACTCATATGTAAATTAAATTCCAATTTAATCCTTAACTACTTAGTTTACAGATTTTATCCTTTACTAACTAATTTCTATATATTTAATCTATTTCCAATTAAATAAACTAATTTACTTTAAATAAATTTCCAAAGTAAACAAAATTTTCGTTTCTTTCAACAGTACTCATTTGGGTCTAACTAATATATATTGATATATAAATTAAATATCCTAAATCAATTTAGATAACTAAAATTTATTTACCTTAATTACTTCTTTCTCCTTGGTATTTCACCGATCACTTCCCCTTCACTCTCGGAAATTGCTCCACACTACTGGTATTGGCCTCCCTACCTCAGCTTCAACGTCGACTGCTAGTCACCCAGTTCGACCCCTCCGAATTCACGAACCCTGAATCATCCCAGCATCCCACTGTCGAACCCAATTCCAAGTTCAACCTCCGTCTCTTCTAACCCCAGCTCAACATCTGATGCTTCGAACTTCATTTTCCCCTATACCATTTGCTGCATCGAACCACGACCTCGACCTCCCTTGAATTCGCTGAAACCCCCAAAGTGCTTCGCTCCAGAATTGATGCTCGAAGAACCCGAGCCTGGAAAACTCCATCGCGACTCACGATTGGTACTGCGTTGGCCTCAAACTCTGAACTGGATTTGATTTCTCATATGAAAGAGGAAGTTAGGGCGATCTTGAATTCGATTATCGGTCCCTGGAAGTTTCGATATTTAGCTGAGGAGTTCGCCATTTTTATCGTTTGGATTTCTGAGGCTTGTGAATTAAAAAGGGCGATGGCCTCAATATATAGAGGTGCAGAAGGAAACAGATAGTACTTTGGCCATTAAATTTGTGTTTGCTCGATAACGATGGCAGGAGACAAATTTTCCAACTCGAAGAGAAACTAGGTCTGCGCGATAAAATTATAGGTTGGTTGTATTTTTAAATAGGTCGGCTGATGTATTTTTATTTTGATTAAAAAGCTAAATATCTTGTGGTCCTTAAAATTAAAACCCTGAACCGCTATTTAACACAACGACCGATGCTACCAGATTCTTACGTTATTCTAAACTTAACTGAGCATATTCTGAAATTTAATTCGTTTGCTTATACAGACTATCAATATCAAATAAACGATTAAAGTCATTGAAAATAACTCGTCTATATTCAACTAGAATTATATTGATCGACTGAATCATTTCGATTCAGTTTTAAATCTGAATTATATCCTATATCGATTATTTAATCGATAAATTCAATATAAAAATTCTTTTATATTATCAACACCATATTTAAAACGATATTAAATATTTAAAACTAATCGTTCAAAAACCTGGGTCGTTACATTCTTTCCCCCTTAAAATAATTTCGTCCTCGAAATTGCTAAGGTAGAAAAAATACTATAAACTCACTAACTTTTCAAAACTCCTTTATGTTGAAACTCACCTCTTCATATTTCAACAAATTAGCTCCAACCAAAACCTTTGGTTTTCACACATTTAATTCAAATGATCTACGATCAATTCATTTATATCCAATCTATATTCCAATAAACCTATTCAAATTGATTCAAATCAATTCATTCACTAGTTTAAGTTAAATTTCAATTCCAGAATTCAAATTCCCGGGTTTCTATTCCAAATCCTTTTGAAATCACCCAAAAATATACATATATTTATTTCCATCTCAAATCCAAAACATTTGAATATTCAAACCAATTTGTTTTCTTTCAAACAAATTTTCGTCAAAAACTTTTTCTAAGGTAGCAATTCATCACTTAGAAACTCGGAAATGAACACCGATGATGTTGCAATCATCATCAGAATTATTTCCCAGCGACTGAAGTGAGTTCAGTGCTTTATCATTTTAAAAATCAATTCAAAATGATTTTCGTTCAAAAACTCTTTCAAAATAAAACCATGTCATTTTAATATACTTTGAAAAATATTTTCAACTTCCCAGGATTTTAAATTCTTAATTCTGGTTTGAATTAAATTCTAATTCATCTCATTTGTATATTTAATTCCTATACAAATTCTATTTGGTTATAAATAACCCTTCCAATTTTTACAATCTCATTTGATTATAAAATCAACATCCAACCCATCCATATAATAATAATTCTAGAAAATTATCCTTTCTATATCAAAATAGAAATTCTGGTAAAATTATTTCATTTACCCATTTAAAAACAATATCATGTCGTATTTTCTGTTCAAGTGTTTAGAAATCCCTATCGACTTCGTGGCGTCCCACGATTCGACCAGAATTCCTAAACCACTCACAGACTAGCCAACACAATATAAAACAACTTTTATATCAATTTACAAATACGCTCTCTCATATATATATGCTCAACTCATTCTAGGGCACTGCTGACCCTATCTCTAATGAGCACAAGCCACACAAGCCTAGGTATTCGCTCAACCTAAGCTCTGATACCAACTGTAAAGGCCCGCAAATCCGAGCTATCTGAGTTGACTAAATACACCACACGTCCAACCCAAATAACACAGAAATACGACTCATTATTAGAAAGAAGTTAGAGGATGAGAAATAGAAAGAAAGAAATATTAGATTAGAAGAAAAACGAAGATCACAACTCACAGCGGAACAAATAAAATATATTATATAACATAAGCTTCGAAATACAAATTTGTTTTGTACATATATACATACCATCATCAGAGTACACATAACATTTGATCCAGCGGAAGTAACTCTAAATAACTAACGTTGAAGCCTCCTGCTTCAAGCTCCTCCAAGTGTATCTGTAAAAGCCTGAAACACTTGACTGCCCGTACAAATTTGGGCACCCAAGAGTTTAGGAAAAACAAAACAAAACAAACTCTGGGTCAGTCATGGGACTGGTGTGAGTAAACTCCAACCACTTGTTTAACTTTAAAAATCCTTTCAAAAGGAAAGATAATAGTAAGACCAGCCCACACATAAACACGGACGGTTTTTACCTTACTATAACCCAAAATACTTTGATACGAAAATCCAGTGATATTATAATAATGTCTACATCAAATAAATAACCAAATAGTAGAACGCTTGCATCTCACGCTCTACATATATAGTATAAAATCAAAAACCGCATGGCGCTTATTGGAGATTGGATTTCCAACATGACAAGGTATGGAACCACCTTCCGATGATGTATCTCTAGAGACGAATACACCTGGGTTCAACAAGAACGTCTTGCAACCCGGCCCACACATGACCGACCACTCATTTCGCTTGAGTGTATCGAATGTATATCACCAACGGTTGGACTCAAACCACCGTTTCCCGAATGGGAAGAATCGATAGATTTAGAAACAAAAGGAATTTCTCTAGATAGGTGATTATACACCCTAATGGGTGCGACCCACATAGCCATGCTGCCTGCCCGATTTTTGTCCTTTCCCGGTTGTTGAGGCCTGAGGCTACGC
Source organism: Allium sativum (assembly GCA_030737875.1). Taxonomy (NCBI): domain Eukaryota; kingdom Viridiplantae; phylum Streptophyta; class Magnoliopsida; order Asparagales; family Amaryllidaceae; genus Allium; species Allium sativum. The sequence continues at coordinate 163,563,815 of CM060910.1, read as the reverse complement.
ATACTTACCATTCATTGATAACACAATCACTTTGAATGCCACATTGTCAGATCCGTTAATCACTAGTTAAGTTTGCACAAATATTCTGGATATTATGCTAAGGGAATAAATCCGTTGCAACCATATATATTCATACAGACCAACCCATTTGATCATTGGAAATACTCTGTCAGACATTCGTCCATATTACGTTCGTTCTGGGACTGAACGAAACCGAAGGCACTATTTCTATAAATAGAAAAGCCCTTGCACTTCACTCCGTCTTCAACATATTCAGCATACTTGGTTCGCAACGCTTATGCCGATACGGAGTGGTTTTCGGATAATAATCCAACCGGTCTCTCCATATTGACAACGATGGTCAAAAACTTCGATAGTCTGTGATTTAACTATCGAATAAAAACAAGTGTTCATTCAACATATCAAACAAATCACTGGGCTCTTTAATTAATATTTCATTAATTAAATCTCTTCTCCATTTTCTCAAATATTTCAATAATCATCTTGGCCTCTTATGCCATTTGGAAAACGTTTCCAAATATTAACTTCCTTTATTTTCTATATATTAGAAAATATCTCTATTTGCAATTGGAAACAATTCCAATCACTTATCTCTATCCCTTTTACAACATTCGATTTTTATATTCACTTTCCTATCGAATTCAATACGTCGATACAATGATTTCAAATTATCAAAATATCTTAAAAATATTCTAACTCCTTAAATTTCCGGAAAATTTCGCCATAACCTCCCCTGTATCGGGAGCATCGGGAAATTTCAAATAGCTTCCCGGTATCTTCTAATCTCAAAAGGAAAAAGAAAAAGCCAAGCGGCTTGCCGATACGGCGCATAAATCTCATATATGAATTAAACATGTACCTTTTTGTCGAGCACATAAATTTAAATCTTCATATACTTCATATCAACCTGCTTACACATGTTCACCTGTTTCCAATTCAATTCAATACCATCTAATCGTTTGAATTCAGTTTCGCCCATTTATTCTTTAAATTGGCCATTTTGCCTATTTTACTCCTTTGTTTGAACATAGCATGTTCAAACAAAATATTTAACTCGTTCATAACCAAATTGAATTTCAATTTCAATTTTAGTTCTACTTTTTGATTTCGAATATAAATTTCAAATCGAATTTATTTATTTATTCCCCAATATCCATTCGAAATCTCCTTAACTAATTTCTATTCAATTTAGTTAATTCTATTCAATAAATCAAAGTCTGGTTTCTGCTTCAAAAATCATATTCATTTACACAACTTGAATTCGCATATATTTTGCAACTCAACTCTGAAATTTTCTAAATAGAAATTCGGATTTTATTTGCTTAAAATCCTTTTTTTTATATTAAATAAACCATTATGGTTTTATAATGGTTCTGGCGCTGTTTTTCTGAAAATTTGATTTTGACATAACTCAAAATCTATACGACGAAATTCATATTTTTCTCTTTCATTAGAAAACTATTATCAAACTGGTCATGTCGTTTCTTGTTTCAAAGAATTCCGACTTCAATTGCGTTCTGTATACTCAATTGAAGTTCGAATCGCTATTTTACGAACTGCAGCGCTGCGGCGAGTTCGTTTTAATTATATTTATATATATATACGTTAAACTTCTTTAAAATGAATTCAACTTCATTTAACTCCATTTGAATTCCTTGATTCAAATTCCAATCTCACTTTTATTTGAATTCTATATTCAAATCCCAATTCCTTTTCTATTTGACATTCAAATTCAATACTTGAATTGCTATTTGAATTCCCTATATTCAAATTCGATACTTGAATTCATTTGAATTCTTTTATTCAAACTCTATATTTAAATTCCATTTGAACTGCTATATTCCAATTTCTATATTTGAAATTTATTGAAATTCAAATATCCAAACTCCTTTTTAAATTCTATATTTGAAATTCCATAGTTTAAAATTCCATTTGAATTTCATATTCAAATCCCATAGATCAAATCCTATTTGAATTCGATTTGAATCTCTTATATTCAAATTCCATTTTCCTTTTCCATTTGAATTCTAATATTCAAACTTATTTTTAACACCATTTGAATTTCTAATATTCAAATTCATTTTCAACACCATTTGAATTTCTAATATTCAAATTCATTTGAATTCCCTTGAATTCAAATTCCATTTCAAAACTATTTGGATTTCCTATTTCGAAATCCTATTTCAATCCTACTTTGAAATCTTACTTTCAAAGTTTATTTCAAATTCTATTTTGAAATTTCATATTCAAATTTCTACTTAAATTTCTATATTCAATTCCATGTTCAAATTCAACACTTGAATTTCTATTTCAAATCTCAATTCAAATTTCATATTTAAATTCCATTCAAATCTCTATTCAAATTTCACATTTGAATTCTTCTTTGAAATACTATATTTCAAATTCTATTTTGAAATTCTACATTGAAATCTCTATTTGAATTTCTTTATTCGAATTCCTTCGAATTCAAATTTTATTTTAATTCCTTGAATTCAAACTCTACTTTTCATTCTAATCTCGTCTATTCAAATTCTATTTTAACTTCTTATTTGAATTTCTAATATTCAATCCCCTTTAAAATTCAAATATTTAAACTCCTTTTTTAAAATTCAAATGTTATACTCAAATTTCATTTGAGTTATATATTTAAAAATTCCATTTCAAATCCTATTTTGAAATTCATTTCAAATTCAAACTTCACACTAGTATTTCTATTTCTGAATTATCAATGATAATTCTTTTTACTTCATTTATAACTTCGTTATAAAAGAACTATTTATAAACTCCGCTTATAAAGAAACTACTTGCTTTATTTTTCAAAAAACAAGTTTATATTTTTATTCCCATTTAAAATTCAAGTTCTATTTAAAAATAGAATTTCCCTTTTTAAATCTCCAATATCCTTTTTACGATATTTTAAATATCATTACTTAAGCCCAGTGATATTTAAAACAATCAAACCATTCAAATTTCAATCATTTGATTTTTTAACACATCATATATGAATATATGTGAAATCAAACAAACAACAAACAGATAATATATTTTTGAGGAATCCAGTTGGATTCCTCCAACCTGTTTTCCTGCATCCACAGATGTTAGCACATAAATAATACCCATTCTGCTTCGTGGCAGAATATCGTGGTATAGAAGGTCATCCACTAATCATAGCGTGGGGCGTATAGGGTAATCATCCGCTATGAAACTGCGGGCATCCGCTAATGAGACTGCGGGAATCCAACCAATCAATCAACCCAATATATATATATATATATAGCCTAAATAACTAATATATATAAAGCAAGCAGAAAGCATTCACACAAGCAACAAACAATTATTTTTAATGAAATAAAAAAAATAATTCTAAAGGTGAGTGAGATTTACTCACCAGTCATGTAATTCGTCGAGTACCCCATTTGAGCTTATCGTATAGATTTCACGATTCCTTTGTACCTCTGTTTTCAATGTAAATAATATAAATATATTTCAGTTTTTGAACTTCACTAATTTAATTTAAATTAATTACTCATATGTAAATTAAATTCCAATTTAATCCTTAACTACTTAGTTTACAGATTTTATCCTTTACTAACTAATTTCTATATATTTAATCTATTTCCAATTAAATAAACTAATTTACTTTAAATAAATTTCCAAAGTAAACAAAATTTTCGTTTCTTTCAACAGTACTCATTTGGGTCTAACTAATATATATTGATATATAAATTAAATATCCTAAATCAATTTAGATAACTAAAATTTATTTACCTTAATTACTTCTTTCTCCTTGGTATTTCACCGATCACTTCCCCTTCACTCTCGGAAATTGCTCCACACTACTGGTATTGGCCTCCCTACCTCAGCTTCAACGTCGACTGCTAGTCACCCAGTTCGACCCCTCCGAATTCACGAACCCTGAATCATCCCAGCATCCCACTGTCGAACCCAATTCCAAGTTCAACCTCCGTCTCTTCTAACCCCAGCTCAACATCTGATGCTTCGAACTTCATTTTCCCCTATACCATTTGCTGCATCGAACCACGACCTCGACCTCCCTTGAATTCGCTGAAACCCCCAAAGTGCTTCGCTCCAGAATTGATGCTCGAAGAACCCGAGCCTGGAAAACTCCATCGCGACTCACGATTGGTACTGCGTTGGCCTCAAACTCTGAACTGGATTTGATTTCTCATATGAAAGAGGAAGTTAGGGCGATCTTGAATTCGATTATCGGTCCCTGGAAGTTTCGATATTTAGCTGAGGAGTTCGCCATTTTTATCGTTTGGATTTCTGAGGCTTGTGAATTAAAAAGGGCGATGGCCTCAATATATAGAGGTGCAGAAGGAAACAAATAGTACTTTGGCCATTAAATTTGTGTTTGCTCGATAACGATGGCAGGAGACAAATTTTCCAACTCGAAGAGAAACTAGGTCTGCGCGATAAAATTATAGGTTGGTTGTATTTTTAAATAGGTCGGCTGATGTATTTTTATTTTGATTAAAAAGCTAAATATCTTGTGGTCCTTAAAATTAAAACCCTGAACCGCTATTTAACACAACGACCGATGCTACCAGATTCTTACGTTATTCTAAACTTAACTGAGCATATTCTGAAATTTAATTCGTTTGCTTATACAGACTATCAATATCAAATAAATGATTAAAGTCATTGAAAATAACTCGTCTATATTCAACTAGAATTATATTGATCGACTGAATCATTTCGATTCAGTTTTAAATCTGAATTATATCCTATATCGATTATTTAATCGATAAATTCAATATAAAAATTCTTTTATATTATCAACACCATATTTAAAACGATATTAAATATTTAAAACTAATCGTTCAAAAACCTGGGTCGTTACACTAACATTAAAAATCTCGTCCAGCTAATAGTGAAAATCACATCCTTTTCTAATGAAAAATCATATTTTTTCTAAGAATTAAAATCGAATCTCTTCTTAATATAATTCATATTAAAATCTGAAATTAAAATCAGCATATAAAAACTCATAGTTTTGTAACACTAAGATGAAAACCACACTGTCTTCTTCTTGAACGTATACTGTACTTCGGAAATCAGAACCCTTGTTGTTGGAGGAAGAAGCGCCTGAGTTGTGGTGGCGGGGGGTGGGGGGGGGTTCAGCGTCGGTTTCAGAGGAGGGGATGAGTGCTGAAGGGAAGAGGGTCGACAAGGGAGGGGGGTCAGGGGCTCGCGCGCGCCTCGATGTAAGCGGGTCGGGTTTTGGGTCTTCAATCGCCGGGGGGGGGGGGGGGGGGGGCTTGATGTCGCACAGGAGGAAGAAGTCAGGAGAGAAGCGCGAGATAGGGGGGTCTGGAGGGGGGCGCTGCCTCCTGAGGTGCGACGGCGAGCTCATCGGGGGGGGGGGGGGGGGGATCGCGATCCCTCCCTTCTCTTTTTTTTTTCTTTGAATACATCGAAGAATGGGGGGGGGGGCCTGAGAGATAAAGGTTGAGGGAAGGAGATTTTTTTATTTAATTAATTCCAAAAAGTAACTTTTCCATTCGTACTCGAAACGAGGCCCACCGCTTGTCGTCCATAGCTAATCACCCCCATTACGAACACAATGGGATATGTATCGCAGGCTAATTCGACCGTTACGATCAGTTTCCGTTGAATTTAAAATATAACTCTATATATTCTATTTTAAACGTACATTTCAATTTACCGGGGCCACTTATAGTCACTAAAAATTCCCAAAAAATATTTTCTAGCTTCGTATTGACGATACGGTCCTAACAAAACTAGTTTCGTTAATTTCTGAGACCGTTTGAAAAATGGCCAATTTCCAGTCGATTAAAATCAACTGAAATTGGTCAATCGCGTTTTCCTTTGGCACGCTCACATATTGATTCGAAAAATTATGAAATTTTAAACCTAGCAAAAACTTTACATCCCGGATCTAACAAAAGTGGTTTCGTCGAAATCCGAGATCATTTGCAAAATTCCCATTTTTAAGGGCCTGAATTCCATAGCGACTATTCAGAATTTTCAACTGGACGTATCTTTTGATTCCCGCTATGAAATTTCAATTTTTCGGATTCGTTGGAAAGATATCATCAAATAGATCCTATTATTTCTGGTTTCACTAAAATCTGGTTTATTTTGCAACCGGTACATTCAATTGAAGTTTGAAATCGAATGATCGAACTATCGCGCCATTTTCAATTCCTTTTATAATTTAAAATAAATATTTATATTCTAACGACGATCTATATAAATATATACGTTCAGTTCTATCCAAAATGAATTTCTCGTCGATACTATTTAAAATAATTCAATTTAAATGTTCAAAATTCGCTAAAATTGCCAAAATAAAAATTTTAAACTGGCTCACATTTCCGTAAATTATAATAAACATGTACCTATTTGTCGGGCAAACAAATTTTACTCCTCTGCTCTAGCCTCCTTGCTATGACCTGTTCAATGTAAGTACATGTATATGTATGCATTTTCAAACAATTTTCAATACTGTTCAATATTCGGTTCAATTAGGCTTAATGGTTCAAAATTATCAAACAAATAAACAAACAACTCAAACATCAATCAATTAGTGAATTAACGTTTCAAATTCATAATTTTGATATATATACAGAAAATCGTGTTTTTGATGCCAAATCACACAATATATTTATCTATGTAAGTTTTGGTTCTCACACCAGTCTAATGGAAATATATTGATATCATACCTTCGAAACACGAACACAAATTCTGATGATGATATATGAGCCGATTGGCTAGCCGCTTGGCTTTTTCTTTTTCTTTTTGAGATCAGAGGGCCTATATGGCAATTTCGGGATATTCCCGCTGTTCCCGGTGTAGGGGAGGTTATGGCGAAATTTTTCGAAAATTTAGGGTATTAGCCAAATTTTTGAAAAATTTGAAAAGTTCTTAGAAACTGAAAAGTTGAAGAACATGAGCCGTAACGAAAATAATGAAAGTTGAGTTGATTAGTAAAACAACTTTCAGCTTTGTTCCTTTTCGGGGACGAAAAGTTTTAAGTGAGGGAGATTGTAATAACCCGGAAATGCGAGTCAGTTTAAAATTTTTATTTTGGCATTTTTAGCGAATTTTGAACATTTAAAATGAATTATTTTAAATAGTATTGATGAGAAATTCATTTTGGATAGAACTGAACATATATATTTATATATATCGTCGTTAGAATATAAATATTTATTTCAAATTATAAAAGGAATTGAAAATGGTGCGGTAGTTCGATAATTCGATTTCAAACTTCAATTGAACGTACCGGGTGCAAAATAAACCGGATTTTAGTGAAACTAAAAATAATAGGATCTATTCGATGATATCTTTCCAATGAATATGAAAAATCGAAATTTCATAGCGGGAATCAAAAGATACGTCCAATTGAAAATTCTGAATAGTCGCTATAGAATTCAGACCCTTAAAAATGGGAATTTTGCAAATGATCTAGGATTTCGACGAAACCACTTTTGTTGGATCCGGGATGTAAAGTTATTGCTAGGTTTCAAATTTCATAATTTTTCGAATCAATATGTGAGTGTGGCAAAGGAAAACGTGTTTGACCAATTTCAGTTGATTTTAATCGACTGGAAATTGGCCATTTTTCAAACGTTCTCAGAAATCGACAAAACTAGTTTTGTTAGGACCGTATCGTCAATACGAAGCTAGAAAATATTTTTTGGGAATTTTTAGTGACTACATGTGGCCCCGGTAAATTGAAATGTACGTTTAAAATAGAATATATAGAGTTATATTTTAAATTCAACGGAAACTGATCGTAACGGTCGAATTGGCCTGCGATACATATCCCATTGTGTTCGGAATGGGGGTGATTAGCTATGGACGACAGGCGTTGGGCCTCGTTTCGAGTTCGAATGGAAAAGTTACTTTTTGGAATTAAATAATTAAATAAAAAAATCTCCTTCCCTCTACCTTTATCTCTCAGGCCCCCCCGTTCTTCGATGTATTCAGAGAAAAAAATAAAAAAAAGAGAAGGGGGGATCGCGATCCACCCCACCCCCCCCACCCCCCCGATGAGCTCGCTGTCGCGCCTCAGGAGGCAGCGCCCCCCTCCAGACCCACCCTCTCGCACTTCTCTCCTGACTCCTTCCTCCTGTGGGACATCGAGCCCCCCCCCCCCGATTGAAGACCCAAAACCCGACCCCTCTTACCTCGAGGCGCGCGCGAGCACCTGCCCCCTCCCTTGTCGATCCTCTTCCCTTCAGCACTCATCCCCTCCTCTAAAACCGACGCTGAACCCCCCCGCCACCACAACTCAGGTGCTTCTTCCTCCAACAACAAGGGTTCTGATTTCCGAAGTCCAGTATACGATCAAGAAGAAGACAGTGTGGTTTACATCTTAGTGTTACAAAACTGTGAGTTTTTATATGCTGATTTTAATTTCAGATTTTAATATGAATTATATTAAGAAGAGATTCGATTTTAATTCTTAGAAAAAATATGATTTTTCATTAGAAAAGGATGTGATTTTCACTTTTAGCAAGATGAGATTTTTATGATATGTAAAGCACGATAAAAGGCGATATTTTTAAAGTATGAAAGGAGATATTTTTAATTATATAAAAATATAATTTTTATAATGTAGAAAGGTTAAAAATATAATTTTTATTCGAGTAGAAGATTAAAAATATGATTTTTACATTATAGAAGTATGAGTGATGATTGTGGCGAAGAAGATTGTAATGCCCCACTTTTCCATACAATTTAAGCCGACATTCAACTTCCACAGTCAAACCAAATTATATAGAAAAGTAGGAAGTTAAGAGAAAGAATTTAGAGGGTGAGAGGAAGATAAGATAGAAAAATTAGAATAGAAGAATATGAAGAAGAACCAACACCTGATCAGAGTCTCAACTCACAGCTGAATAAAATATAATACAGAAATAACTTTATTGAAAACCTGATATAATATTTACAATCATCAGAGTACAACCGTTAAATCAATCTTGACAGTTATAACAACCTATCCACCAATAAACACACAGTGAAATAATATTATATAAATTAGTCTAGACTCCTCCAGCTCGTCTCTGAACTCCACAGCATCCAATAACCTGGACCTGTAACTCGGGCTGACCCGAGACATTAAAATGCCATGGATCAGTTTGAGGAAACCAGCGTGAGTAAAACTCTATAATGACCTAGCATTTTGCCCATCTCTAGTCGGTATTTAAACCAACTCTGATATTTCATATGAAATTTTATTCCGCTGCAATTATTGTACTCTGAGATTCTATGTGAATTCTAGTTAAACCGTCTAAAACAATCATGGCACATACACGTGTGAAAGGGTGCAGCAATCAAACGCAATATCCCACACAAAACAATCTAACGAACTATTATACTCAAATCCATATCGATGTTAATCACTTGAAATCAAAATTAATAGTTCGTTAAATTGTTTTGTGTGGGCTATTGTGTTTAATTGCTGCACCCTTTCACCTCTGTATGTGCCATAACTGTTTTAGACTGTACTTCATTCACTGATTCGCTCATACAGTTCTGATTTCAAGTCTACACTCGATTTAACTTAGGATTTGATTCAGTTACATTTCAAGTTTGAAGATGCATAATCACTCGTAGTTTACCAAGTCTATTTTTGTTCTCTCAGTGGTTTTGAACATGCGTGGTATCGACGCATAACCAAAACGTCTCTAAATTTGCAATATACTTGTTTCGATTGCAGTGAAATTCTTAAAACATTTTCTCAAAATTTACAATGGATATGACAAGTACAATCCAAAAAAATCAAATGATGGATCGCGAATACACAATGGTTACGTCTGGTTCCTCCAAATAACATCCATACCCTCGAGCAATCACTGCTCTACGAATTACACCATGACACACAACATAACCTTTGATCGCAGATACACTATGGTTTCGTTTGGATCCCCCAGAAAACATCAATACCATTGAGCAATCACTGCTCTATGAGTTACACTATGTGGACCATAGTAAAAATGTTTTGTAAGCACTATGGGATATGGTACACATCAAGTCGTTCATATCAAATTTATTATCTTACAAAACCCATTTATTTGATAGCAAATTCCTTTATTCAGTTTTATACAATGATTTAAGTTTTGCTTAAACAATAAGTTTGAACGATAAGAAAATCGTATTGATCAAATTTGATTTCCAATTGTTGAAAGGAAAAATTATGTCAAAACGAATCTCCTAGAAGAAATCAATTTATGTATAATAGTCGAAAGTATTATTTCGAAATAGTTTGAAATTTATGAAGCTCGATAAGATTTTAATGATTCTTAAAAGTCTTTGATTTAGACTTGAAGTATTTGAATAAGATCACTGATTTCGAAATATGACACATAAGTTGTATGTTTGAAAGTTGAAATTTGTACATTCAATTGATTGAATTAATTTTCAAATATTGAGAGAAACTGGTTTTCTAATTATGTTGGATATGATGAATAGTTTATAAAAGCGGTTTATAAACAAAAGAAATTTGTAACACCATGGATTTTTGAATAATCAAATTAACTGAATTAAAGAATAATTAATCTCAGACGTGAGAACTAAGGGAAATAGGTTGCGCCATCGTGTTCGTCTCAGAATTCTGGTCGAGGTAGAGTCCGAGTTTGCGTAAAACGGTGTAATGACCCGGATTTTGAGCAACTTTGGTTATCGACATAAACTCGATGTCGATAACCAAAACATCGAAAAATCCTGGTAATTAGTGAAAGAAATTAGAGGATGAGGAAAGATAAGATAGAAACTTAGAATAGAAGAAGAAGAACACAATATCAGAGTAACGCGAATCTCACAGCGGAACGAATAAATATATTTCATAACTTAACTTTGAAATACAAATCATTACTTGAATATACATATCATTATCAAAGTACAGCACTTACAACACAGCGGAAATAACTATAGCTATAATCCCGAAGCCTCCTGCTCCAGCTCTTCAATAGCATCTGTAAATCCCGACTACTTGACTGCCCATACAAATTTAGGCACCCAAGAGTTTTGGGAAAACAAAACAAAATAAACTCCGGGTCAGCCATGGGACTGGTGTGAGTAAAACAGTTTAAAACAGTTCAAGCAGGTAATCGATATCTCATAAGACCACGCCGTATAACGGAACGGGTTTTTCCCTTATGAGAATCCAAAATATCATTATATCAAAACCTTTTGATATTATAGTAATGTCTATCAACACAATATAATAATCATCTAGCAGAACGCTTTCATCTCACATTTTACATATATAGTATACAATCAAAACCGCAAGCACGTATTGGGTAATGGATTTCCAACTATGACAAGATATGGAACCACCTTTCGTTAGTGTACCTCTAGAGAGGAATACACTGGGTTCAACAAGAACATATAGCAACCCGGCCACACATGACCAGCCTGTCATTTCGCTTGAGTGTATCGAATGTATATCACCAACGGTTGGGATCAACAACCGTTTCCCGAATGGGACAGCGTCAAAAATAGATTTTGAGAAGTAAATGAAACTCTAGATCAGGTGATTATACATCCTACTTCGGTGCGACCGACTTAGCCATGCTGCCTGCCCGATTTCTGTCATTTACCGGATGTGAGGCTAGAAGCTACGCTTTATCATCACACTAGATTCACTTTGAATGCCACATCATCAAATCCATCAAATCACCGATTGATGTCCTCAACCATACATTATGTGTTAGCTAAAAGAAGTTTCCCTCTCCGCTTCCACTCTTGGTACGGTTGTAGAAATCAATATACGTGATTGTCTGGAAATACTCTGTCAGACATCCATCCATACAAGTCATCCAGGAACTGGATGAACCGAAGGCACTATTCTGTAAACAGGATAGCCCTTGCATAACTCCATCTTCAATTTCCTTTGGCATATATGATTCGCAACGCTTATGCCAATACAGAGTGGTTCTTTGGAAAATAATCCAACCGGACTCTCCATATTAACAACGTTAAAATGGTCAAAACTTCGATAGTCTGTGATTTAACTATCGAATAAAACAAGTGTGCAAACAACGATATTATTTCCAAATGGAAATTTATATCAATCAAACACCATTCAACATTTATCTCTTTATTTCATTAATTTACTTATCTCCTGTTTCCCTATATTCAATATTTCTTATTTTCTAAATTTGGAAAATATACGTTATTAACAATGGAAAACATTTCCATTTCTTGTTTTCTTTATTAGAAAACATTTCTGGTTTCTTATTTGGAAAACATTTCCAAAGCTTCTTCATTGGACTTAGACAGATGCTTAAACAAACATCGCTATGCCAACTTAAACCATTTCCTTTACTGCAGAACCTTAACTATTCGTTAGTTAAAAACGAAGCCAATCAAGTTGGGGTAGAACTACCTCTCAGACCTTAACTGAACAACATTTCTATCTTTTAAATAGACCAAGTTCACTTTATATCCCTTTACTAACTTCCTTACTTAACCCTCCTTCGAATAGCTATATTCGATTGACTCTTTTCACTTAACTCTATTCGATTAACCCTTATCAATTAACTCTATTGGACTAACACTATTGGATTAACTCTATTTGACTAACGCTATAGATTTGCTCATTTCACTTAACTCCTTTCGAATAAACTATATTCGATAACTCCTTTTTCTTTCTTCGAATAAACTATATTCGATTAACTCCTTTTACTTTAACTCTAATCGATCGATTAACTCCTTTTACTTTAACTCTAATCGATTAACTAACATGAATTAACTCCTTTTACTTTAACTCTAATCGATTAACTAACATCGATTAACTCCTTTTCGGATAAACTATTCATTTATAAAGATTTACTTTTAGTAACGGTTCTTCACTTTACAAATGATTTCCTTTTATTCTAACTTATCCTTTGATTTTATAAATATTTCTTTTATAAAAATCCTTTTCCTTTTCTATATAAAATCCATCGATTTTATATAAATAATCCATTTTCAAAATACACTTTGAAAAATCCCCTTTCCCCTTTCCAGTATTTCTTATGGTATTTAACATACCATATAACAACGATAAATATCGTCCAAACACACATAATCAACAACAGATTATATATCACATCATATATCACAATATATGAACTAAATGTTGAGGAATCCAATTGGATTCCTCCAACCTGTTTCCCTGCATCACAGATGTTGAACAATATAGATAACATCACTTTTCAATTCCATATGATATATTCTGTTAAACAGAATCAATATAGAAATTCAACTAACTGTCTAGCAGTTCAATCAAACAGTCAACACACAGTCAATCAACCAATATTTAACAGTTCTAAGAATACAAATTGAAATATAAACTGTTCAGAGTTAGTGAGATTTACTCACATTGGCAGTTCATCGTTAAAGAACGATAAACTGTTGTTTGATTGAGTTCAGTCGTTTTCCTTTATCATCAATTCCAACGAACTCCAACCCGCTCTAGACTAGATCCAATATGTAGCCCCCCGATTTTATGATCCTAACGGATCCAGTTTTTGTGAATTTCTGAATTTTGTTAACATATGCAGAAGTTACAGAGTTTACAAGTTAATGCGCTATTTAAGTAAATTAATATACAAGAATTTAATTTAAATGAATGGGCCTCACTTTAAAACAATCAACCTAACTCAATGACCAGGTCCGCTCCCTAAATTCCTTGGCCCGTCACCACCTTATTGAAGCCCAGATCAGTATTTACCCTTCTTTTCAAATAACAATCGAACTTCCAGGAAAACCAAAACCCACCATTTTGTGATATTCGAACTTCTGAGTCAAAACCCGTTGCCCAACTTTCTTGCGATCACCATTGTATCCCACGCCCCATAACTTCATCTCCTAGCTCTACCAGTCTCCATCGTCTCACATCCTCGTTGGAAACCCCGACTTTAGCTCGTACATGATGAACACAGTAATCATCGAACCAAATTTTCTCCAGCTTTTCAACCTAGTTTCATACTGCTTCAATACACAAATCAACGCACCAAAGCCTGATAAGGAATCCGCGAGTTCGAGCTCTTATGTGCTCAACCAGAAATATGATCGACACTTCTAATTATTATAAAATCCCAAAAAAATAAATCGAAAATCTAAATCACCTCTCCATTCCTAAATCAAGTTCGAGTTCGTGAATCGCTGCTCCAAATCGCCGATTCCTTGAACCCTACCGCTGCTCAAAATCGAGCTTCTGAAAGATGCATGCGCACCACCTTGGAGCATATCAACTCGAAGCCCTCTTGATGTTGAATCCAACGAAGTTTATTTCGAGATTTTAGGATTTGATTTTTTCTTTGAATTTACTTTGCTGCATTTTGCTTTTTGAATGAGAAATTTTCTTGCGTTTTATCATTTGAGTGTGTGGCTGAAAATGATGAGGAGGTGGCCTCCTCTAGGCTTTAGACTTGTTTTTTTAGATATTTTCCATTTATTATTTTATTGATTTAAATTATAATGATGCCAGTAATCGCCTTCTAAAAATTCCTGTGATCACACACGATGCCCAAAAATCACGGAAATGGACATACACCTTCAGTTCGACATTACGGTCCCAACGAAACTGGTTTCGTCGAATTCCGACTCCGTATGCTCACACAGCATATTTTTAACCATCGAAATACTGACTGTTTCTCACTCTAAAAATCCGTACGGCCACACACTGACTCTAAAAATCACGAAACTGGAAATCTAACAACTATTTGACATTGCGGATCCAACAAAACTAGTTTCGTTGAATTCCGACTTCGTTTGCAAAATCGGCTATTTTTAAAGCTCTGGATGACCATTTAAATATATAACTATATTTAAATAAAATTAAATAAAATATTTATAAATAAATATTATCGTATATATTTACAGTGGAATACCATACGACTCCAATGGGATTTACAACTTAATATTTCAAATCTGGGTCAACTCGATATTCGATTTATATTGAAATTCCTTTTTAAAATATAAATAATTCCTTTATAAATTATAAAGGAATTCTACAGCGAATTTTCTAGAATTTGATTTGGACATATCTCAAAATCTACACGATGAAATCCTGATTTTTCTCTTCCACTAGAAAGATATACTCCACCAGCTCCACACGTTTCTTGTTTCATAGAAATCCGGCTTAAAACGAATCCTGTACATTCAGTTGAAGTTCAAATCGCCAATTTACGAACTGCAGTGCCATTTCAAGCTCGTTTATAATTATATTATAAACTATACGTTCAAACTGTCGTTTATATAATATATTCGTTATTCAAATTCAATTTTAAACTGAATTAAATATCCCAGATGATCCAGTTCACACCATATCGCCGTTTCAGCCAACTCTGATTATTTCAGAATTAAATATATTATTTAATTTATTATTTAAATTAAATATTCACCATTATTTTATTCCACGGCCATTAAATCCTTTTAATCACCTTTATAAATAATTAAATTAATTAATTATAATACCTCTGCCAATGCGGGTCATTACAATCTTCCCCACTTAAAATAATTTCGTCCTCGAAATTGCTAAGGTAGAGAACGACCCTATCGACTAGTTAGAACATATTTGTTCACTTCTTAGCTCCAGTTTCAACTGGACAAATATAATTTCAATTAAATTATTAATTAATTCTTATCAACAAAAATTTTCAAAAATGCTGAAAATTTTCTAACGCCTTAACTCTTCGAAAAATTTCGCTAGCACCTCCTTTGTACTAGTCAATAGGTCAAACTCCAACTCGTCTCTCTGGGCCATCTCCATCCCAAACGAAAATCAAATATCCAAGCGGCTTGACGATCGGCTCATCAAAACATCATACCATATGAAATATAATCTTGTACCTTTTGTCGGGCAAATAACCTCTATCACTTCCATATGCTATCAACCCAGCATATACCATTGTTATCCCAAATCAAACTCCAAATTCACTTTTATCTCCAACACAACCATTCGCTTTTTACCAAGCCAAATATCATTTCAGATTCTTATCTCGACAAACCAATTTTATTCAAGAATAAATTTTTCCTGATATCGTTCTATTTCCATTCAGTTTTCACTTAACTGTTTCAATTCAATTTCAGCTTACTTCCGCAAACTTCTATTTAAATTTGTTCTTAATTCAAACAGTCTCTTCTTGGGAATTTTAAACAGTTTACTTTTTCAAAAATCAAATTTTCCTTTTTGAAATTCAACTGAGCCCATAATCAATATTCCATTAGTTAAATCACTTCTCTATTTCTTTATCAATATTTGTTAACCAAATATTTTCAATAACCATATTGGCCTTTTATGTTATTTGGAAAACATTTCCGAATATCGCCTTCCTTTATTTTCTAAACTTCAGAAAATATATGCTATTTATAATTGGAAAATACTCCAATTATTTATCTCTTTTCCGATCTCGTTTATTTCTATACTTAGGAAATATTCTTTATTATATCTCCAAGCTTACACTTATTTGGGTTAAAACGGATGTTGTGTAAAACATCGCTACGACAACCCAAATACTATATTCAACTAACTCTTATTCAACATTGATCTTCGAGCCTGAAATCTTACTATTTATTTGTTAAAAATGAAATCAATCAAGTTGGGGTATAACCACCTCTTAGACTTTGATTGAATAACATTTATAACGTCAAAACAGATATGACTACTTACTCGAATAATCAATACCATACAACTACTTGTTCACTTTTAAACACGTATACGCTTCCTCTTTCTATTCTTACTAGATTTTATTCTTAGTCTTCCTTTTTGATTTTACTATTCTATTTCTATGTTCGTTTCCTTATCGACTTCTATATATATTGATATATAGATTTCTAGCTATCAGATTATCTTAAAAATAATCTAACTCCTTAAATTCCTTGAAAAATTCGCCATAACCTCCTTTGTACCGGGAGCATCGGGATATTTCAAATAGCCTCCCATGGCCATCACCAATCCAAAAGAAAAAGAAAAAGCCAAGCGGCTAGCCGATACGGCGCATAAAATCTCATATATGAATTAAATACATACCTTTCCGTCGAGCATTCTACCTATTTCACTTCTATACTATATTCCAAACCTGTCCCCTGTATATCTATACCTGCCCAATCTATTTTAACTATACCTGATCGTTTTAACTCAATTTGTTAATTAATTTGTTAATTAACTCTTTAGTCTATTCCACTTTTATATTTGAACGTGAGATGTTCAAATATATTTTAACTTGCTTATTAACTAATTTGAATCCAAATTTCAAATTTAAGTTCTATATTTGATTTCGAATATCCATTTACAAATCCAATTCACCTTTCAAAGTTCAAATTCAAATTCAAAACTCGATTAACTAATTCCTCTTCGACTTAGTTAATTCTATTCAATTTCTATTCAAATTTTTATATCACTTCTATTATGCAAATATATATATCAAATTCTATTCAAATTCTATATATTAAATTCTATTCAAATTCTCATATGTTAAATTCTATTCGATTTCTCTTATGTCAAATTCTATTCGATTTCTCATATGTCAAATTCTATTCGATTTCTATATTCGAATTTCCTCTATTCAAATTCTATATCACTTCCATCGAATTTCATATATTCAAACTCCCTTTGAATTTCTATATTCAATTCCTATATAAAACTTTCTTTATTCAATCTTCATTATAAATCCCATTTGAAATTCAACACAACCTGTCTTTCCCAAAACAAATTCAAAACAGTATCTCTGGTAGTAATTCGTCACTTACAACTCGAAAATGAATACTGATGATGCAGCTGTCATCATCAGAATCTATTTTCCAGCGATCGAAGTGGGTTCAATACTATAAAACCATTTCTATACATTTCCACTTTGAAATTCATTTCAAAATATAATTCACACTGCTTGTAAAACAATTTAAAATCTCCCAGGATCTTAAATTTTCCTTATTTTTAATCCCAATCCATTTACAAACACTTATCCAATTTTCCAGAATTTTAATTCAATTCCTGGTTTAAATTTAGATTTAACTCATTTCGTAACACTTATACGAATTCTGATTGGTTATTTACATAACCATTTTACTTATAATCTTACTCGATTATAATAACAACCAATATATCCATTATATTATAATTCTGATATATATATATCTTCTCTATATCAAGATATACCTTGGGTAAACTTATTTTATTTTACCCTCTTTTCAAAACATATCATGTCGATTCATCATATTCAAGTGTTTAGTAACTCCTACCGATACAGTGGATCAAACTGATCGACCAGAACTCATAAACGACTCAACCAATGAATCTCCACAATATAAAACGATTTTATATCAATAACAAATAAGTTCACTCATATATATACACTCAAACTCAATCTAGGGTGTTACAAACCCTATCTCTACCGAGTCACCCCACAGAGCCAAGTAATTCTTAACTTAAGCTCTGATACCAATTGTAATGACCCGGATTTTGAGCGACTATGATTATCGACATAATCTCGATGTCGATAACCAAAACATCGAAAAATCCTGGTAATTAGTGAAAGAAATTAGAGGATGAGGAAAGATAAGATAGAAACTTAGAATAGAAGAAGAAGAAGAAGAAGAAGAAGAAGAACACAATATCGTAGTAACACGAATCTCACAGCGGAGCGAATAAATATATTTCATAACATAACTTTGAAATACAAATCTTTACTTGAATATACATATCATTATCAAAGTACAACACTTACAACACAGCGAAAATAACTATAGCTATAATCCTGAAGCCTCCTGCTCCAGCTCTTCAATTGCATCTGTAAATCCCGACTACTTGACTGCCCGTACAAATTTAGGGACCCAAGAGTTTAGGGAAAACAAAACAAAATAAACTCCGGGTCAGTCATGGGACTGGTGTGAGTAAAACAGTTTAAAACAGTTCAAGCAGGTAATCGATATCTCATAAGACCACGCCGTATAAAGGAACGGGTTTTTCCCTTATGAGAATCCAAAATATCTTTATATCAAAACCTTTTGATATTATAGTAATGTCTATCAGCACAATATAGTAATCATCTAGCAGAACGCTTCCATCTCACATTCTACATATATAGTATACAATCAAAACCGCAAGCACGTATTGGGTAATGGATTTCCAACTATGACAAGGTATGGAACCACCTTTCGCTAGTGTACCTCTAGAGAGGAATACACTGGGTTCAACAAGAACATCTTGCAACCCGGCCACACATGACCGACCACTCATTTCGCAAGAGTGTATCGAATATATATCACCAACGGTTGGGATCAGCAACCGTTTCCCGAATGGGACAGCATCAACAATAGATTTTTAGAAGTAAATGAAACTCTAGATCAGGTGATTATACACCCTACTTCGGTGCGACCGACTTAGCCATGCTGCCTGCCCGATTTCTGTCATTTACCGGATGTGAGGCTAGAAGCTACGCTTTATCGTCACACAAGATTCACTTTGAATGCCACATCATCAAATCCATCAAATCACCGATTGATGTCCTCAACCATACATTATGTGTTAGCTAAAAGAAGTTTCCCTCTCCGCTTCCACTCTTGGTACGGTTGGAGAAATCAATATACGTGATTATCTGGAAATACCCTGTCAAACATCCGTCCATACAAGTCATCCAGGAACAGGATGAACCGAAGGAACTATTCTGTAAACAGGATAGCCCTTGCATAACTCCATCTTCAATTTCCTTTGGCATATATGATTCGCAACGCATATGCCAATACATAGTGGTTCTTTGGATAATAATCCAACCGGTCTCTCCATATTAACAACGTTAAAATGGTCAAAACTTCGATAGTCTGTGATTTAACTATCGAATAAAACAAGTGTGCAAACAACGATATTATTTCCAAATGGAAATTTATATCAATCAAACATCATTCAACATTTATCTCTTTATTTCATTAATTTACTTATCTCCTGTTTCCCTATATTCAATATTTCTTATTTTCTAAATTTGGAAAATATACGATATTAACAATGGAAAACATTTCCATTTCTTGTTTTCTTTATTAGAAAACATTTCTGGTTTCTTATTTGGAAAACATTTCCAAAGCTTCTTCATTGGACTTAGACAGATGCTTAAACAAACATCGCTATGCCAACTTAAACCATTTCCTTTACTGCCAAACCTTAATTATTCCTTAGTTAAAAACGAAGCCAATCAAGTTGGGGTAGAACTACCTCTCAGACCTTAACTGAACAACATTTCTATCTTTTAAATAGACCAAGTTCACTTTATATCCCTTTACTAACTTCCTTACTTAACCCTCCTTCGAATAGCTATATTCGATTGACTCTTTTCACTTAACTCTATTCGATTAACCCTTATCAATTAACTCTATTGGACTAACACTATTGGATTAACTCTATTTGACTAACGCTATAGATTTACTCATTTCACTTAACTCCTTTCGAATAAACTATATTCGATAACTCCTTTTCTTTCTTCGAATAAACTATATTTGATTAACTCCTTTTACTTTAACTCTAATCGATCGATTAACTCCTTTTACTTTAACTCTAATCGATTAACTAACATGAATTAACTCCTTTTACTTTAACTCTAATCGATTAACTAACATCGATTAACTCCTTTTCGGATAAACTATTCATTTATAAAGATTTACTTTTAGTAACGGTTCTTCACTGTACAAATGATTTCCTTTTATTCTAACTTATCCTTTGATTTTATAAATATTTCTTTTATAAAAATACTTTTCCTTTTCTATATAAAATCCATCGATTTTATATAAATAATCCATTTTCAAAATACAATATGAAAAATCCCCTTTCCCCTATCCAGTATTTCTTATGGTATTTAACATACCATATAACAACGATAAATATCGTCCAAACACACATAATCAACAACAGATTATATATCACATCATATATCACAATATATGAAAGACAGTAAAATAAATATTGAGGAATCCAGTTGGATTCCCCCAACCTGTTTCCCTGCATCACAGATGTTGAACAATATAGATAACATCACTTTTCAGTCCATATGATATATTCTGTTAAACAGAATCAATATAGAAATTCAACTAATTGACTAGCAGTTCAATCAAACAGTCAACACACAGTCAATCAGCCAATATTTAACAGTTCTAAGAATACAACATGAAATATAAACTGTTCAGAGTTAGTGAGATTTACTCACATTGGCAGTTCATCATTAAAGAACGATAAACCGTTGTTTGATTTAGTTCAGTCGTTTTCCTTTATCATCAATTCCAATGAACTCCAACCCGCTCCAGACTAGATCCAATATGTAGCCCCCCGATTTTATGATCCTAACGGATCCAGTTTTTGAGAATTTCTGAATTTGGTTAACATATGCAAAAGTTATAGAGTTTACAAGTTAATGCGCTATTTAATTAAATTAATATACAAGAATTTAATTTAAATGAATGGGCCTCACTTTTAAACAATCAACCTAACTCAATGACCAGGTCCGCTCCCTAAATTCCTTGGCCCGTCACCACCTTATTGAAGCCCAGATCAGTATTTACCCTTCTTCTCAAATAACAATCGAACTTCCAGGAAAACCAAAACCCACCATTTTGTGATATTCGAACTTCTGAGTCAAAACCCGTTGCCTAACTTTCTTGCGATCACCAGTGTATCCCACGCCCCATAACTTCATCTCCCTGCTCTACCAGTCTCTATCGTCTCACATCCTCGTTGGAAACCCCGACTTTAGCTCGTACACGATGAACACAATAATCATCGAATCAAATTTTCTCCAGCTTTTCAACCTAGTTTCATACTGCTTCAATACAAAAATCAACGCATCAAAGCCTGATAAGGAATCCTCGAGTTCGAGCTCTTATGCGCTCAACCAGAAATAGGATCAACACTTCTAATTATTATAAAATCCCAAATAAATAAATCGAAAATCTAAATCACCTCTCCAATCCTAAATCAAGTTCGAGTTCGTGAATCGCTGCTCCAAATCGCCGATTCCTTGAACCCAAGTTACCGCTGCTCAAAATCGAGCTTCTGAAAGATGCATGCACACCACCTTGGAGCATATCAACTCGAAGCGCTCTTGATGTTGAATCTAACGAAGTTTATTTCGAGATTTTAGGATTTGTTTTCTATTTGTTTGATTTTTTCTTTGAATTTACTTTGCTGCGTTTTTCTTTTTGAATGAGAAGTGTTCTTGCGTTTTATCATTTGAGTGTGTGGCTGAAAATAATGAGGAGGTGGCCTCCTCTAGGCTTTAGAATTGTTTTTTTTTATAAATATTTTCCATTTATTATTTTATTGATTTAAATTATAATGATGCCAGTAATCGCCTTCTAAAAATTCCTGTGATCACACACGATACCCAAAAATCACGGAAATGGATATACACCTTCAGTTCGACATTTCGGTCCCAACGAAACTGGTTTCATCGAATTCTGACTCCGTATGCTCACATAGCGTATTTTTAACCATCGAAATACTGACTGTTTCTCACTCTAAAAATCTGTACAGGCACACACTGACTCTAAAAATCACGAAACTGGAAATCTAACAACTATTTGACATTGCGGATCCAACAAAACTAGTTTCGTCGAATTCCGACTTCGTTTGCAAAATCGGCTATTTTTAAAGCTCTGGATGACCATTTAAATATATAAATATATTTAAATAAAAGTAAATAAAATATTTATAAATAAATATTATCGTATATACTCACAGTGGAATACCATACGACTCCAATGGGATTTACAACTCGATATTTCAAATCTGGGTCAACCCGATATTCGATTTATATTGAAATTCCTTTTTAAAATATAAATAATTCCTTTATAAATTATTAAGGAATTCTACAGCGACTTTTATAGAATTTTATTTGGACATATCTCAAAATCTACACGACGAAATCCTGATTTTTCTCCTCCACTAGAAAGATATACTCCACCAGCTCCACACGTTTCTTGTTTCATAGAAATCCGGCTTAAAACGAATCCTGTACATTCAGTTGAAGTTCAAATCGCCAATTTACGAACTGCAGCGCCATTTCAAGCTCGTTTATAATTATATTATAAATTATACGTTCAAACTGTCGTTTATATAATATATTCGTTATTCAAATTCAATTTTAGACTGAATTAAATATCCCAGATGATCCAGTTCACACAATATTGCCATTTCAGCCAACTCTGATTATTTCAGAATTAAATATAATATTTAATTTATTATTTAAATTAAATATTCACCATTATTTTATTCCACGACCATTAAATCCTTTTAATTACCTTTATAAATAATTAAATAAATTAATTATAATACCTCTGCCAATGCGGGTCATTATAAACGGATACCAGATGAAGAAGATATGGACGAGCGAAGTTAGGTGGCAAAACAAGAAAAAAACAGATTGCATTGGAGCACTTGGGAAGTGCGCTAGTACAAATTTGCACTAGCGCACCTGCCAAGTGCGCCCAGGCCGAAACAGCAGGCCTGCACAGCTTTCTGGTTCAGTCTGACCCATGTTGTGACTCCTTGCTGAGTCATTAGGGCTGAGGTGTCACCCTATCCCAACTGAAAGGTTATGATTAACCCTAAGATCATCCGACGACTATAATTAAATTAAAATTCTATATAAACATGGGTAGACTCAAACCGTAAATCAAAATAAAAACTAAAACTATGGCCGGCATGCTGTCATCTTGTAACCTAGAGTAGCCGCCACCAATTAGAGAGGAAGAACAACAAATCAACTCAGTTCTATTCAACCCTAACAATGAATCTTCTTCAAAGGAGAGCTAATACAACTTTAGAACTCAGAATTCAGAACTCAAGACCTCCTTTGAGTTGTGAGTTCGATAATTTTAATAAAATAATTAGCAATTTAATTGGATTAAGTTATGATGTGGATTATTTGGATATGATGTGAATTATTGACCGCATGTTATAATTATGTTGTAAATTTGTTATGTTATCATACATGTGGTAAATTCTATGATGTTATGTTGTGATCTTATGATGCTATCACCTATGTTGTGATTCTATGATTGGCTTATGTATAATCAAATCATCATGTTGTTCATATCCTAGTTTGGTTATGTTGATTCATATGATAGATCACAAGTATGTATGCAAGTTTAGATATAGATTTATACATGAATCATATGCAAGTTAGTATAACCTTACATGTTTTGTTACATCAATTTTAGATCAAAAGTTAGGATATGACATGTGTGAGTTATATGATAAATTCTACATGATAGTTTGTATGTTTAAATGTATGAATACACCATTGTTATGTTGCATAAATCACATATGCAAGTTTATGTAAATATATGAGTTTGGAATATGAACCATGTTATGCAAGTTTGTGGTTATTGCCTATGCAAGTTTACACCTTTAGATGTAGATCTATGACATACATGATTTATGCAAGTTTGTGACCATTATCTAAACAAGTTCACACCTTTATATTTGGATTCATGGCATATGTAGTTTTATGCAAGTTGTAACTTTGGCCTATGCAAGTTTTAGATGTAGAACATCATTCACACATGCAAGTTCACCCCTATGATTAGATCTAGTTTTATCTATATGTATGTTGTGATGTTTTCTCTTTATTCCATGAGTTAGACTATTCGAGTCTATCGTATATTTTACGTTAAATGAACGAACGTACAACGTGGGGTAAAGGGGATAATATTAAAAAGATTTAATATTAAGAATTGGCATAAATGCCTTAAATGGCATAAAATATATTTATGATGAAAATTGGTATGATTTTGCATACCATAAATGGATGGACATAATTGAGTCAATTATAGCCATAATTAAATTTGGAATTGATTGATAATTCGAATAGGAAAAGTAATTCAGATTGGAGGAATGATAAATTAGGAGTAATTAATCGTATAAGACACGAGGTTAGGCTCTTTTGTGGTGTAAGACTGCCCGGACCTGCCTGGCAAATCCAACTGCCACAAATGCCTGTCTAAGGTGAGAGGTCTTAGGCATAAATTAAATATGTAGCAATTGTAAAGACACGAGGTTAGGCTCTTTTTGATGTAAGACTGCCCGGACCCGCCCGGCAAACCCAGCTGCCACAAATGCCAGTCTAATGTGAGACATCTTTATGAGGTTACGGTCTTAATGAATTAAGAAACACTTAACCAGATAAACATGTAGTGGGACATGAGGGGGTTAAGTGGGTGCCTTGGGTGGCTTGTGGAATCTAGTGTGTGCCTTGGGTGGCATTGGAAACACGATTAGAAACACTTAACCAAAATTGAAACATGTAATTGAAACATGAATAAGAAGAGGGTTAAGTGGGATGTACTAGAGGGGACCAAGCTTAGGTGGATAGCTTGTGTCAAGTAATGGGGGCCCGTTTCAACCAGTAACCCATACGTATCTTTGTGGGCTCGACCCAAGTCGAGGACGGGACACGCATATTGGGCTTGACTGTAAGAGGCCAAACCGGGTTAGCGGTGGCAACGCAAGTCCAACGGGTTCATATGCGTGTGTGGACCCGGGCTGGTAGGTTAGACGTTTTTGCATCGTGTAGGTATAAGTCGTGTATTGTTGGTTGTATCGAGTTGCCACGTTGGGGAGTGATACACCCCACTGTGGGGCCAGCATGGGTATCTACGAGTTAGGGTGCCGATCACATGAGGGGTAGTGGGTACACCTAGTGGAGATAGGGGCAGGCGGAACCTATGAAGGCAACTAGGGATGCACGAAACTACCATTATCATTATTAAGTTTTGTAGGCGGGATCAACCTTAGGGTGACTAGTAGTGGTGCAGTATAGTGGTGGTGGTGTAGTGTAGTAATTATCTCATAGTGGTTTAGGTGCGCTTTAAAATTATCTTAGTTCAACTTTATTTCCTTATTTCCAACTTATGCCTTAGCCTAGTTATTTTGGGAAATTGTATTGTTGAAGTTATTGCACTCGCCGGACTTTATGTCTGACCCCCTTTGTTTCCTCCTCTTTTCTTCCTCCCCCCCTAAGGTGCTCAGGTTGGAACTAGCACCAGTGGAGCTTTATTTTGGACAGCTATATCTCTGATTTTAGAAGATTGCTTGGATCGCTGAATTAAAGTTCAGCCTCTCTTATTTATGGCTATTTTGTATTGGGGATTATGTCTTTCAATTTATGTACTTTGATTTGGTCAAGATGGATATTATGTACTTTGACAATGGGTTTTGATGACGTAATCAAACTTATGTATTTTCCGCTGCAATGAAATAAAGTTTTAAAGGTTTAGTACTGTTTATATTTGTCTTGTTGGTAAGTTTCTGTTCTATACACACTTAAAATGCTCCATGAAAGTTAATGCATTCCCTTTGTGAGTGACATTAATGGACGTGGGGTGTTACATGTGGTATCGAAGCTGAAGGTTACCAGAACAGATATGAATTTAAAAAAAAAAAAACTATTTTTCAAACCCACTTTTATAAGGAAGTACCTTCAAAAGTACGTTTTAAGGAAAATATTTTCAAGAGAAAAGCTTATTTTAGAAAGCATAACCCCAAGAGCCATATATCTTTCCTTCGGTTCTTTTGTATTGAATCTTTCCTTTTTCGTTTCACCATGTCTGGAATTCCTGAGATACCCGAGGGGATACCAATACCAAGATGGTTTAGGAGGTATTTGGAGACTAGGGCCACCGCTGCAGGTCCAGCAAATCCTCCTCCTCCTCCTCCTCGTGTCGATACTTTTGCAAAGATATGTAAGGACTTTAGGGCAATGGGTGGAAAACACTTTCACGGGACGGAGACATTTGTTGAAGCTCGTAATTGGCTAAAGGAGGTGGAAGAATTGTTTGGGATCTTTGAGGTGGAAGATGGGAGAAAGGTCCAGTTAGCTGCCTGGCTAATGAAGGATGAGGCCACATTTTGGTGGGAGGTCACTAATGGGGAACGTCCAGTTGATACATGGTCAGATTTAGGCAGAGGGTTGTGGCGAAGTTTCTCTCATGGGCCGAAGAGAATCTATACATGGAAAGGTTTCTAGCATTGAAGCAAGGGAATCTATCGGTGAAAGAATACGTCAACAAATTCAATCAGTTGGCGAGATTTTGCTTGGACTTGGTGAATACTCCAGAAAAGAAGGCTCTAAGATTTGTTAAGGGTTTGAACGAGCCGCTTCATGGGTTAGCTAGGACCCACATCCCCATGGGGGCTACCTTCGAGAGACTAGTTGACATGGCGCTCATGCATGAAGAGGAGAAGGGCGCCAATGCTAATAAGGCACCCGAGAAGAAAGGGTATCAAAAGAAGCTGCAACAGTAACAACAGAACAAGAAAGGAGGTAAAGGCAACAATGCTAAGGGAAAGAAGAGATGCTTTAAATGTGGGACACCCGGCCATCTAAGCAAAGATTGTAGGAAGAAAAAGAAGACTGGTTGTTTCCCCTGTGGCAATGCGGGACATCTAATTAAGGACTGCCCAAAGAAAGGGCAGAGGGCAGGGTCTACCTTGGGAGGACAGGTGCAGGCTCTTATGGCACCAGAGCAGACAAGAGGGCAAGATCAGGCTCTCGTGGTCCCATCGCTGCAAGAATGAGGTAGTGCAATTTCCGTTGAAAGTTTAGTTTTTCTGTTTGATCATCCTGTCCATACTTTATTTGATTCTGGCGCATCACATTCGTTTATCTCTACATCATTAGTTGAAACACTACACCTAGGTACTAGTCTAGTTACAGATCCTTTAGTAGTCTCAAATCCTATTGGTGGTTCGGCTCATCTTTCTATGATTTGTTGGGATTTTAGAGTGTTTATCTTGTGCATTGAGTTTGAATGCAACGCCTTTGTTCTTGGCTTCATGGGCTACGGCTTGATTCTAGGTATGGATTCGCTAACTAGATATGGGGCCATCCTAGATTATGAAAGAAGGGTAGTTAGATTGTTGACTTGTTGTGGAAAGACCCTTGATATTTCTTGTGACCCTAGAGGTCCAGTAATGCTTAGCTACCTAGAATCCCTTGACGCATCCGATGATGATTTACATTCTGTTCGTATAGTCCGTGAATATGTTGATGTCTTCGACGAGGTGAGGGGTTTACCCCCAAAACGTAAGATAGACTTTCGAATATATCTAGTAGATAATGCAAAGCCAGTTGCATTGCCAGTGCGCCACATGGCCCCAATAGAGAGAAGAGAACTCAGTAAGCAAGTGAAGGAATTGATTGAGAAGGGGTTCATCAGACGTAGTATATCGGAGTGGGGTGCTCCAGTAGTATTTGCAACGAAGGCAGATGGGTCCCTCAGACTTTGTGTGGACTATAGAGAACTCAATAAGCTTACTAAGAAGAATAGACACCCACTGCCGAGGATTGACGATCTCTTCGATCAGTTAGTTGGCGCCTCATTGTTTACGCAATTGGACTTAGACACGGGTTTCCATCTGTTGAGAGTGGATGAGGATTGCATGGACAAGACTGCCTTTAGGACTCCAAACGGCTTCTTCGAGTGACTTGTGATGCCCTTCGGTTTGACAAACGCCCCCGCATACTTTGTTGACTTGATGAGTAGGGTGTCTAGGGAGTACCATAATAAATTCGTGGTGGTCTTTGTGGACGACATCTTTATCTTTTCTAAGAACAAGGAAGAGCATGCCCTACATCTTAGGGTAGTGTTGGAGACTCTTCGAGCGCATAGCCTTAAAGCTAAATTTTCTAAGTGTCACTTTTGGAGGAAGGAGGTGCGATTCTTAGGACACGTGGTTTCCAAAGAAGGGATAGCTATGGATCCCGCAAAGGTAGTGGCCATCCAAGATTGGAAGGTTCCTAAAAATGCTACCGAGGTGAGGAGTTTCTTAGGGTTGGCTGGCTACTATAGGAAGTTTATCAAAGACTTCGCAAAAATATCAGCCTCATTTAACACGCTTGACGAAGAAGAACATAGTCTTCACATGGGATGTAGATTGTGATGATGCGTTCCAACGTTTAAAGAGAGCTTTGACCATAGTTCCAGTCTTAGTGTTGCTGGATGGAAGTAAGCCATTTACCATTTATAGCGATGCTTGTGGGACAGGAATAGGCGCAGTCTTAATGCAAGAGGGAAGGGTAATAGCCTATGATGGGAGGCAGTTGAGAGTGCATGAGAGAAATTACCCTACACATGACCTAGAGTTGGCCGCTATTGTTTTCGCTCTTAAGTCTTGGCACCATTATCTTCTAGGCGAGAAATTCGAATTGTTCACTGACCACAAATCGTTAAAATACTTATTCTCTCAGAAGGACTTGAACTTAAGGCAGCAAAGGTGGATGGAATTCTTAGTGTCCTACGATTTCGAGATAGCATATACCCCTGGCAAGGGTAATGTGGTGGCAAACGCCTTAAGTAGGAAAAGGTTATCCTTGAGTCTGTTGTTTGTTGAGCGGCGAAGCTTAGAGTTCGTCTCTACGTTTGACTTTAGACCTTCCGTTGACTTTTACCCGGTTTGCTAGCATCCTTAGAGGTCAGACCTACGCTTTTGGGATGGATTGGTGAGGCACAGCGAGATGACCCATAGTTGGTTGAGTCATCGAGCCATCTCCGTAGGTATATCCTAGATGATAAGGGTTGGTTACGTAGGGACGGTAGACTTTGTGTACCATGAGACGAGAACTTGAGGAAGACCATTCTTGATGATGCACATAGTTCGAAGATGACCATCCATCCCGGCGGGGACAAGATGTATATGGACATGAGACGAGTTTACTTTTGGGCCGACATGAAGAGGGATGTGGCAGAGTTTGTCGCTAGATTCTTGGTGTGCCAACAAGTAAAAGCAGAGCAAAAGAAGCCCGGTGGATTGCTTCACCCACTGGAGGTCCCATAATGGAAGTGGGAAAGTGTCTCGATGGACTTTATTGATGGGTTACCGAGGTCGAGGAAGGGTAATACGCGGATTTTCGTTGTGGTAGACAGACTTACTAAGAGTGCCCATTTCATTCCTGTGAAGAGTAAGAGGACTGCTCCATGGTTAGCCTCCTGTATACATTCGAGAGATAGTTCGTTTGCATGGTGTTCCTTCTAGCATAGTGAGCGACCGCGATCCTATCTTTACAAGCGAATTTTGGAAAAGCTTGCAAGAGGCGGTAGGGTCTTAGTTACGTTTGAGCACCGCATATCATCCTTAGACGGACGACCAGACCGAGCGCGTGAATCATATTCTAGAGGACTTATTGAGGTTGTGTGTCTTAGACTTCGGAGGTACATGGGAGGAACATCTTCCGTTGGTGGAGTTAACATATAATAATGGCTTTCAGTCTAGCATTGGCATGGCACCGTTCGAGGCTCTTTATGGACGGCCGTGTCGTTCGCCTACATGTTGGTGGGAGTCTACAAATAAGATCTTGCTTCGGCCCGATATGATTAGAGAGACTTCGGAAAAGATCGATTTGATTCGAAGGAGGATGAAGACGGCGCAAGATAGGCAAAAATCTTATGTGGACAAGAGGAGGTCAAATCTTGAGTTTGATATTCGGGACATGATCTTTGTTAAGGTGTCTCCATTACGGAACGTCGTTCGCTTTGGATCTGTTGGGAAGTTAGCACCGAGGTTCGTAGGGCCGTTTCCTATTAAGGAGAGAATTGGACATATGGCGTATAGAGTGGAGTTACCCGAGAGACTTAGTAGTGTACACGATGTATTCCATGTATCACATTTGAGGAAGTGCTTGCACGAGACCGCGAAAGTGGTAGAGCTGAGCTTGCTTAGAGAGGTGGAGATCGAGCGAGATGCGATGATTTGATGAGCTCCTACGTGCATTCTTGGGTCAGAGATTAAGAAGATGAGGAATCGAGAGGTCAAGCTAGTCAAAGTGCAATGGGGGAGATGATGAGAGCAACGCTACTTTGGAGACGGAAGAGAAGATGCGTTCATTGTACCCTTTTCTTTTCGAGGGTATGTCTTTTAATTTTTCCTTTATCGCTTAGCTTGTATTTATCTTATCTTTAGTATGTCCTCTCGCTAGTATCTTTGACCTTTAGATAGGATAGTCCTATGGTTGAAACATGTGTTTGAGACATGTTATGCATGATGGATGCATGTGGATGCAAGTTGTTGCTAGTGGTTGCTCGTGGATGCATATACACACACTTTAGGCACTAGATCGGCTCAGTCATTTCATATTGCATATTGCATATAAATGTGTGTAAATAATTAAGTAATGGATGTATAATGGTTGTGTTATCATATGGATGATGCATTTTTGTGAATGGTTGTGCACACATGTAGAAATAATATGTATCGATAGGATTCTTTCGCATACATAATGGATGCATGGCACTATCATGGTTTGCATTAAGGAGGTCAACTGAATCAGTAAACCGCCTGATTTTGCATTAGATAAGGGACATATACACACATTGTGCATATGTACATGAAAAGCATTAGAAATCTTTTAAGGACCATGGTTGCTAGTGGTTGATGGTTGGGTAGATGGTTGTTTGGATGTTAGAATATGCATTCTCCTTAACTTGGAGATTCCGGGGGCAAAATCCTTTTAAGGAGGGGAGAATGTAACACCCCGGATTTTTGAATAATCGAATTAACTAAATTAAAGAATAATTAATCACAGACATGAGAATTAAGGGAAATGGTTGCGCCATCTTGTTCGACTCGGAATTCTGGTCGAGATAGAGTCCGAGTTTGCGTAAAACGGATACTAGATGAAGAAGATATGGACGAGCGAAGTTAGGTGGCAAAACAAGAAAAAATATAGATTGCACTGGCGCACTTGGGAAGTGCGCCAGTACAAATTTGCACTGGCGCACTTGCCAAGTGCGCCCAGGCCGAAGCAGCAGGCCTGCACAACTTTTTGGTTCAGTCTGACCCATGTTATGACTCCTTGCTGAGTCACTAGGGCTGAGGTGTCACCCTATCCCAATTGAATGGTTTTGATTAACCCTAAGATCATCCGACAGCTATAATTAAATTAAAACTCTATATAAACATGGGTAGACTCGAATCCTAAATCAAAATAAAAACTAAAACTATGGCCGTCATGCTGTCATCTTGTAACCTAGAGTAGCCGCCACCAATTAGAGAGGAAGAACAGCAAATCAAATCAGTTCTATTCAACCCTAACAACGAATCTTCTTCAAAGGAGAGCTAATACAACATCAGAACTCAGAATTCAGAACTCAGAATTCAGAACTCAAGACCTTCTTTGAGTTGTGCATTCGATAATTTTATAAAAATAATTAGCAATTTAATTGGATTAAGTTATGATGTGGATTATTTGGATACGATGTGAATTATTGACCGCATGTTATAATTATGTTGTAAAATTGTGATGTTATCATACATGTTTTAAATTCTATGATGTTATGTTGTGATCTTATGATGCTATCACCTATGTTGTAATTCTATTATTGGCTTATGTATAATCAAATCATCATGTTGTTCGTATGCTATTTTGGTTATGTTGATTCATATGATAGATCACAAGTATGCATGCAAGTTTAGATATTGATTTAGACAAGAATCATATGCAAGTTAGTATAACCTTACAGGTTTCATGACATTAATTTTAGATATAAAGTTAGGCTATGACATGTGTAAGTTATATGATAAATTCTACATGGTAGTTTATATGTTTAAATGTAAGAATACACAATTGTTATGTTGCATAAATCACATATGCAAGTTTATGTAAATATATGAGTTTGGAATATGAACCATGTTATGCAAGTTTGTGGTTATTACCTGTGCAAGTTTACACCATTAGATGTAGATCTATGACATACATGATTTATGCAAGTTTGTGACCATTATCTAAACATGTTCACACCTTTAGATTTGGATTTATGGCATATGTAGTTTTAAGCAAGTTGTAACTTTGGCCTATGCAAGTTTTAGATATGGAAAATCATTCACACATGCAAGTTCACCCCTATGTTTAGATCTAGTTTTATCTATATGTATGTTGTGATGTTTTCTTTATTCCATGAGTTAGACAATTCGAGTCTAACGTATATTTTACGTTAAAGGAACGAACGTACAACGTGGGTTAAAGGGGATAATATTAAAAAGATTTAACATTAAGAATTGGCATAAATGCCTTTAATGGCATAAAATAAATTTGTGATGAAAACTGGTATGATTTTGTATACCATAAATGGATTGATATAATTGAGTCAATTATGGCCATAATTAAATTTGGAATTGATTGATAATTCGAATAGGAAAAGTAGTTCAAATTGGGGGAATGATTAATTAGGAGTAATTAATCATCTAAGACACGAGTTTAGGCTCTTTTATGGTGTAAGACTGCCCGGACCCGCCCGGAAAATCCAGCTGCCACAAATGTCAGTCTAATGTGAGAGGTCTTAGGCATAAATTAAAAACGTAACAATTGTAAAGACACAAGGTTAGGCTCTTTTGTGGTGTAAGACTGCCCGGACCCGCCCGACAAATCCAGCTGCCACAAATGCCAGTCTAATGTGAGTGGTCTTTATGAGGTTACGGTCTTAATGAATTAAGAAACACTTAACCAGATAAAAATCTAGTGGGACATGAGGGGGTTAAGTTGGTGCCTTGGGCGGCATGTGGATTCTAGTGGGTGCCCTGGGTGGCATTGGAAATGCGATTAGAAACACTTAACCAAAATTGAAACATGAATGAGAAGAGGGTTAAGTGGGATGTACTAGAGGGGACCAAGCTTAGGTGGATAGCTTGTGTCAAGTAATGGGGGCCCGTTTCAACCAGTAACCCATATGTATCTTTGTGGGTTCGACCCAAGTCGAGGACGGGACACGCATACTGGGCTTGACTATAAGAGGCCAAACCGGGTTAGCGGTGGCAACGCAAGTCCAACGGGTTCATATGCGTGTGTGGACCTGGGCTGCTAGGTAAGACGTTGCATCGTGTAGGTATAAGCCGTGCATTCTTGGTTGTATCAGGTTGCTACTTTGGGGAGTGATACACCCCACTGTGGGGCAAGCACGGGTATCTAGGGAGCCGATCGCATAGGGGGTAGTGGGTACACCTAGTGGAGATAGGGGCAGGCAGCACCTATGAAGGCAACTAGGGGTGCACGAAACTACCGTTATCATTATTAAGTTCGGTAGGCGGGATCAACCTTACGGTGACTAGTGGTGGTGCAATATAGTAGTGGTGGTGCAGTGTAGTAATTATCTCATAGGGGTTTAGGTGCGCTTTAACCTTATCTATGTTCAACCTTATTTCCTTATTTTCCAACTTATGCCTTAGCCTAATTATTTTGGTAATTGTATTGTTAAAGTTATCGCAGTCGCCAGACTTTATGTCTGACCCCCTTTGTTTCCTCATCTTTTCTTCCTTCCCCCCCTCCATGTGCTCAGGTTGGAACTAGCACCAGTAGAGCTTGATTTTGGACAGCTATATCTCTGATTTTAGAAGATTGCTTGGATCACTGAAGTAAAGTTCAGCCTCTCTTATTTTTGGCTATTTTGTATTGGGGATTATGTCTTTCAATTTATGTACTTTGATTTGGTCAAGATGGATATTATGTACTTTGACTATGGGTTTTGATGATGTAATCAAACTTAAGTATTTTCCGCTGCAATGAAATAAAATTTTAAAGTTTTAGTATTGTTTATATCTGTCTTCTTGTTAAGTTTCTGTTCTATACACACTTAAAATGCTCCATGAAAGTTAATGCATTCCCTTTGTGAGTGACATTAATGGACGTGGGGTGTTACAAAATTTTGACGAATTGAATCCCAATATTTGAAATGTATGAAAGATAACATACTATGATTGAAAGTATTTGCGAATTATTGGTGCGAAATGATTTACAGCTTCGGGATATAAATGATTTGATGTGTACCATAACCCACAAACAAATTTAAATATGCTAGTAAATTTTCTAACTATTTTCAAATGAAAATATCATGCAACGACCTGCCTTTTTCACCGCCCCAAGTCGGTAATCAAACCAACTCGGAATGTTCAAAATGATGGGTACTTATTTTAGCTTACAGCTATAAATAGAATAAACACAAAAATCACAAACATAGAAAATAGCAGTATATCGCACAAATAGAACTTTTGTATAAAATTCCGTTTGTGAGATATACTATTATTTTCTATGTCTATGATTTTTTTTGTCTATTCTATTTAGACCCGTAAGCTAAAATAAGTACCCATCATTTTGAACATTCTGAGTTGGTTTGATTACCGACTTGGGGCGGTCAAAAAGGCAGGTCGTTAAAAACTCACTAAGTTATAGATAAAATCCATATTGTTTAACTTTGGAAAATCTTTAGAAAGAAAAGGTAATAGTAAGACCAGTCCACACATAAAAATATATGGTTTTTATCTTACTATAACCAAAACATTTTTGAAAGCAATACTATTCTGATATTATAATAGTGATGTAAATCAAGTAAATAACCAAGTAGCAGAACACATGCATCTCACGCTCCACATATATATTGTAAAATCAAAAACCGCGAGTGCTTATTGGAGATTGGATTTCCAACTATGACAAGGTATGGAACCACCTTCCGATCAATGTACTCTAGAGCGATACATTGGGGTTCAACAAGAACGTCTTGCAACTCGGGCCACACATGAGCGCCCACTCATTTGAGTGTTGCGAATGTATTATCACCCAAAAATTCTAAGGGCCCACCGTTCATTCATGGAGATAAAGAATAGAAAAGAAGAACAAATAAGGAATTTCTCTAGATTGGTGATAATACACCCTGCTTAGGTGCGACCAACCTCGCCATGTTGCCTGCTCAAATTTTGTCATTTCTCGGTTGATGAGGATTGAGGCTACATTATCTTCTAAAACAGCGCACTACCATTAACTTTGAATGCCACATTATCAAACCCGCCAAATCACAAATTGATTTCCCTAAAAATAATATGGGTACAAAGCTAAGAGAAATGAATTTCTCTGCCACCAAACGTAAACTTGTTTGAGGTAATCAAACTGTAATTTATTAGGTATACTCTGTAAGACATTCATCCATACAAGTCATCCAAGAACAGGATGAACCGAAGGCACCCTCCTACCGCATCCAAAGAATCAGTAGCGGGTGGTCCTTGCAAATAAGTAAAATCCCACTCACGACCGAATCACGTCAGAATACCTCTACGTTGCAAGACAGGGAATATTCGATAAGTAATCCTTCCATTTATGAAGATTCACAGTCTTCAATTGCTCCATCTTGCTTGGCATCTTCAACTTTTTCATATTTGCTAGTCGGAATGGTTTTCGAATATAAATTCGATCCCGATCTTTTCGATCCAACAATCATTGGCCATATTTTTGATAGTCGGTTATTTTACTATCAAATAAAACAATCATGCTTCCACGAAAGAAAATAAATTCACTAATTCGATCCTCAATTAATCATCAGTTAGTTAAATTCTTAAAATTTGTAGAAACACTTCCATTTCTGTTATACCATTCAATTTGAAACACTGTCTTTGAAACCCTTAACACTCATTACCTCACTTCATTTAACCAATACTCGCTATCGAACCTATCCATCCCTTAGTCGACAATGAAGTCAAGCAAGTTAGGGTATAATTACTTCTCAGGCCTTAACTTAACAACATTATCGACTTCGAAATAGACAAAATTCACCACTTCGAATATCAACAACATTCACTCTCTTAAACCTTGGATTTAGTATAAGAATTTACTTCTTTATGAAATAACATTGATTATAATAATAGCATTAAATTTCGCACTTTCAAAATATCAATCTTGAAAACATATTTTTATTCATTAATTTAAATAAATAATTAATTAAATCTTGTAAAGGTATAAACTTAAATTACTTTCATATAACTCGACAAAGTCACTCCAAGGTATAATTCCCTTTGAAAAATATCTTATTTGATAAAGGTTCTGAACTTCGGAATATTCTCCTGTCAACTCATTTTAGACTTTCCTAGATTACAAATTTCACTTGAACTCTTGAAACCATTTATAATCTTTATTTATTTATAACATGGCTATATATTTGTCCAGTTAGGCTTTTATACGCACTTGACCAACATATTTTCTTACTAAGAATCCGTTTTAGTCTTTTTAAATCTAGAACATTTTATTTAATCGCTCAGAAGGCCTTACGACTTCATACGCTTTCATTCAGAGAGTTAAATTCCAAGATTCTCATTTTGATTATTAAGAAATAATAAAATTCCAATATTTATCAGAAATCCAATTTGTTTATTTTATTATTTACTACTAAAATTGTAAATTCTCCTTTAAAAGAAATCAAAATAATAATCAACTTTAAGAATAATTAACAGTTCAATAGATAATCAATTCTAGTTAAAAATAATTGACTTAGTCAACGCAAGGAATTGTCAATTCGTTAACTATTTCCAATTAATCTTTATAAGTCAACTAATATATAATTTAAACAAATTGTTTACTTATAATTTATATGATCATAAAATGTAATTACTTTCAGTGTTCAAACAAAAATCATATTTGAAAATCGTATATGAACAGAATTTAGAAACATTCTGAATCGATTTAATGTTGATTTCAAAAGTCTTTATTCTTGTCGATGGTACTAAAGAGGCGAATGTCTACTAAAGTTATGAACCGAAACACCCCACCCTCCATTAAGGTCACTCACAAGGGACTGCCTTAACTTTGGTGGAGGTTTGTAATTAAAAGTCACAGATAAAACACAAGACAAATATAAACACATATATATAAGCAGTGGAAAACAAACAGACTTTTATTTCATAAATACGTGTTAATACAAAGAAATTTCCATAACTGTCATATAACAACTTCCAAAATATTACAGCATCATTTCTGTCTTGGTTATTAAATAAAGAAGCATAAAACATGATTAAAACTGCATAAATCCCCATGATTTTGTCCAACTGCCATAGCCAAAACAAGAGAGTCCAAACCATATATCTGCTATCTCGAAGCTTGCAAAGAGTCTGACTAAGTTGGGTTGTTTCCTCCGTGTGGGCCTACGGGGAGGGGGGGGGACAGAAGAAAAGTAGACTAAATAAAATAGGGTCAGACATAAAGCCTGGTAAGTCTAGTGACTCTTCAGTATGAGAATAAGAATAAGGGCATGATAGGTATAATCTGGAAACAGGAAGGTATCATAAACTAAGATAAAGTAGTTTTGAAACAAATATACTATCGCACCCCATACTATATCTCTGCACCTACATGTATTAGTTCTAAACTGGCACCCCATGCTGAGGGTGAAGTGATCCCCTTTTTCTAAAGATCGGCTCCTACTCTCATAATTACATGTGTCTTACGGCCCCCAAAGATTGTAGATACCTATGCTGGTCCCACCATGGGGTGTATCAAGTCCCATGGTGGCGGCCAGACACAATACTAGAATGCATAGGTTATACTACTAGTGCCCCCAGTGCCCTGTTTGTCTGCTCTGTAGTGTGTGCACGTCCACACTCCGTTAGAACCCACACTGTTGCACCCACCGTCGTCGCTTTGACTGCTTACAATCAGCCCAGTAATCGTGCCCCACCCTGCCTAGTTTCAGGTTACCATGATACCTAATTGGGTAACTACTGAAATGGGTGCCTATTACTATGGTTTTCTACTCAAACATGTTAAGTGGTTAAGTGTCTGTATTTACCTAACCCCACCCATCAATTTCATTAACACGTTGAATTGGTTAAGTGTTTTAGTTAACTTAACCCTACCATCCTGACTTGTCTGTCCTTAGCTTTTAAAGCACCGACCACTCACATTAGATAGATACTGTTACGGTTACTGGATGTGGCGGTCGGTTCCGGGCAGATTTACACCGTAACTCAGTCTAACCTCGGGTCCTTATTGGGCTCAATGCATAACCACCCACATTGGATAGGTATTGTTGTGACTACTGGATAGCCGGGCGGGTCCGGGCAGATTTACATCACAATTCAATCCAACCTCGTGTTAAGCATATTCGTATTTTCTAAATTTACATATTTGTCTTTATTACTTAAAATATGTAAATTTGTCAACAATTAAATGTTATGACCCACATTCCTAGTTTAACATCTTTGGTATAAGAATTTATACCGTTTAAATGCCACCAATTTTGGCATGTGACAAACATGCCAATTTCTTATATTTTTATGTCAAGTTTTACTAATATTCCCAATGTTACCCAATTTAAACATTAGGCTAACTATCTTAGCCTAATTTTCGTTCGCATAGTTTTAACATGTGATATTAGGCTAAAAACTTAGCCTTATTTAGCACACACAAATAGGCATAACGGTATTCATTAACATAAACATGACATAGGTGTAAACTTGGCATTTTTGCCATAGTCAATATGAACTTGCAAAATAGTCAACATGAATGTGAACTTGCAACATGGCCTAAATCAACATATATGTGAACTTGCATTGAAATAGGTATCTAACCAAATAGGTGTCACACAAATTAGCATATGACTTAGATAACATAAGCCTAAACTTGTTTTTGGATCTAGACATAACATCGAACATCACTAGCATATGACAAGAATATGGCATTTTCATATATATGTATAACTTTGTTACAAGGTTGTGAACTAGATCCAATCGCATATCTAATTACAACATGAAACATGTACTAATGTGGATCTTGACATGGATCCAATTAGGAACTTGCAACTTTTGTATAAACATAGGGGCATGTATATGAACATAACCATTTAGGCATAAAGGTTCTAGCATAAAGTATATACATGAGGTTCTAATCACAAACAACCTATATAATCACATAAACATGAACTATACAACTTGCTCGTGATGTTGTTGTCATTCTAAAAGTACAATATGATCAACATCAATCTTAATTATACCACAAACATCCCAATTTCATTCGCAACACAATCATTTCAATAAATAGATATGAATTAACATCGTCGTTACATAATAGCATAATTCTACTTCCAATTTACATCGAATCAAGTCTTAGTTTTATTCTCATCGGAAAAATCACTACACTTACAACGAACGATGAACTTGGATTCTGGATTCTGAATTCTGAATTTGATATGCTTTCCTTTGGGTAGACTAACGTTGTTTTGATTCGTGTTTTACTTCAGTATTGGCCTATCTCTAAGCTTTCTAACTGACGACCACTCCTAGTTTCTTTTCACCAGCATGACGGCTTTAATTCTATATTATTTGTGTGAATTTAGGTTTAGACTTGAGTTGTATTTATAGAATTTTAAACTGATTAGAGCCATCGATGAAGCTAGAGTGAATCCAGACCATCCATCTCAAGGGAAGCCAATCAGAAAGCGACATGTAAGCCCAAGTGACTCAAACAAGCCTCAGAAATCGACCAGAACACGACCAGGCCAGCCAGGGCCTGACCAAGCAAGTTTTCTGGCCTGGGCGCAATTGGCAGGTGCGCCAGTGCAATTTTGTTCTGGCGCACTTCCCAAGTGCGCCAGTGCATTCTGGCCCGTTTCGGGTTTTTCTGCCTAATTTCGTTCGTCCATATCTTCTTCAAACGGTATCCATTCTACGCAAAGTCGGAATCTATCTCAAACAGAATTCTGAGACGAGCGCAATGGCAAAATCCGTTTCCCTTAATTCCATCATTTAGAATTAATTATACTTTAATTTGTTAAGTTACAGTTAACAGAAAATTCGGGGTGTTACATTCTCCCCTTCTCAAAGGATTTCGTCCCCGAAATCTTCAAGTCTAGGAGAACGTAAGTCCTGACATCCAATCGTCAGCTACTCAACCAACAAACACAGGTGTCCATTGTCCTTAAAAGACTTCTAATGTTTTATGATTATATGCACAATGTGTGTATATGTCCTTAACTAATGCAAAATCAGGCGGTCTACTAATCCAGTAGACCTCCTTAATGCAAATCATGTAAGTGTCGTGAATCCATTATGTATGCAAATTTGTCCTTACTCATAATTCTACATAAGTGTGCAACCATCAATACAAATACGACGTCCATATGACAACATACCAAGTTCCAACCACATAAAAATATGAATACATATATGCATATGCAGTATGAAGTGACTGAGCCGATCTAAAACCTTTGGTGTGTGTGTTTATGCATCCACGAGCAACCACTAGCAGTCACTTGCAACTGCTTGCAGCCATCAACCATAACATGTTTCAAATACATATTTACATCCAAAGGGTTTTCTACCTAAGGATAAAGGATAATATCGAGGAGATATACCTAAAAAGTTAGATACAAGCACAACTTAAGGAAAAAGAGATATAAAAGATGTACCCTCAAAAAGAAAAGGGTAGGTTGCGCGTATTCTGCCCTCAGTTTCCCAAGTCCTGTCTTCCTCTGCGTCGCTCCACTGAACTTTAACGAGCTTGACTTCGTGGTTGTATAGCTTTTTCACTTCAGTTCCTATGATTCGAGTTGGAACTCTCCTCACAGTTGCTTCGCGTTCCATTTCGGCTTCTTAAAGAATGCTTGGCTCCACCACTTCCGCTGATTCATGTAGACGTTTTCGGAGATGAGAAACGTGAAAGATGTTGTGAATTCCTGCTATCCTTTCAGGCAGGTCTACTCTATAAGCCATCTTCCCAATCTTCTCGATGATAGGGAATGGTCCTACAAATCTTGGTGCTAGCTTTCCTGCGGATCCAAAGCGAACGACGTTCCTTAAGGGAGATACGTTAAGAAAAACCATGTTCCCAATCTCAAACTCAAGGTCGGTCCTTCTTTTGTCGGCATAGGATTTCTGTCTGTCTTGGGCCGTCTTCATTCTCCTTCGTATCAAGTCCACTTTTTCTGAAGTCTCTCTAATCATGTCTGGCCCAAGTATAATCTTGTCGGTAGACTCCCACCAACAAGTTGGTGATTGGAAAGGTCTTCCAAACAAAGCTTCGAAGTGTGCCATACCGATGGTGGCTTGGTAATTGTTATTATAGGCGAATTCCACTAAAGGAAAGTGATCCTCCCAAGTCACTCCGAAGTCAAGAATGCACAGTCTTAGAAGATCTTCTGGTACTCTATTCACCCATTCTGTCTGACCATCAGTTTGGGGGTGATAGGCCGTGCTCAAGCATAACTGTGTGCCGACAGCTTCTTGCAGACTCCACCAAAATTCGCTCATGAAGATGGGATCTCTGTCACTCACTATGCTGGAGGGTATTCCATGGAGTCGAACTATTTCCTTGATATAAAGAGAAGCTAGAGATGATGCAGTCCTTCTACTCTAGATAGGTATAAAGTGGGCGCTTTTAGTAAGCATTCCCACTATTACCCAAATGCTAGTATTGCATCTCTTGACCTAGGCAACCCGTCAATGAAGTCCATTGAAATGCTATCCCACTTCCATTGCGGGACTTCTAGAGGATGAAGCAGTCCTCCAGGCTTCTTTTGTTCTGCCTTGACCTGTTGGCATGTCACACACTTAGAAACAAAATCTACCACTTCCTTCTTCATGTCACTCCAATAGAAAACTCTCTTTACATCCTTGTACATCTTGTCTCCTCTTGGGTGTATTGTCATCTTTGAATGATGTGACTCCTCGAGAACCTTCTTCACTAAATCCCTAGCTTGTGGGACGCACAGCCTTCCATCCCGTCTCAGCCAACCCTTATCATCGATGGAGTACCTATTCAAGTGACTGGAAGTTTCACCCCTAATTAGTTTATCGATCACATCCACAAGTTGTGGGTCTTCACGTTGTGCAGCCCCTGTCGAGTCTAAAAGAGTGGGTCGTACTTCTAGGGATGCTAATAAAGCAGGTATAAAATCAGAGGAGGGCCTAAAGTCAAAACTGGCTATATACTCCAAGGTTTGCCTTTCTATAAAGAGAGGGCTTAGGGTCAGCTTATTTCTGCTCAATGCGTCTGCTACTACGTTGCCTTTGCCAGGTGTATAGGAAATTTCAAAGTCATACGAGGCAAGGAACTCCATCCACCTTTGCTGCCTCAAGTTAAGATCTTTCTGTGAGAAAAGATACTTCAACGATTTATGGTCAGTATATAATTCGAACTTCTCACCTAGGAGATAATGGCGCCAAGACTTAAGCGCAAAGACAATGGCGGCCAACTCAAGATTGTGGGTTGGGTAGTTCTTTTCATGCACTTTCAATTGTCTTTCACCATAAGCTACTACCCTCCCTTCTTGCATTAGAACAGCGCCTAGCCCCATACCACAAGCATCCGTATATACTGTGAACATTTTGCTTCCATCCGGTAAAGTCAGAACTGGGGCTGTTGTGAGAGTCCTTTTTAATCATTGGAAAGCAAACTCGCAATCCAAATCCCAAGTGAACGCCAGATTCTTCTTTGTTAGCCTTGTGAGTGGAGCTGAGATTTTCGTGAAATCCCTAATGAACTTTCGGTAAAAACCGGCTAGCCCAAGAAAGCTTCGGACTTCAGTTGTATTTCATGGTGTCTTCCAATCTTGCACTGCATCCACTTTCGCGGGGTCCACAGCTAACCCCTCTTTGGACACTATATGTCCAAGAAATCTTACTTCTTCTCTCCAAAAGTGGCACTTGGAGAATTTGGCTTTTAGCTGATGTGCACGGAGAGTATCCATGATCTCTTTCAGATGCTGAGCATGTTCTTCCTCATTCTTTTAGAAGATCAAAATATCATCTATGGAGACCACCACGAACTTATTGAGGAATTCTCTGAACACCCTGCTCATTAGGTCCACGAAATAAGCGGGTGCGTTGTTCAAACCGAAAGGCATGACAAGCCACTTGAAGAAACCATCTGGGGTTCTAAACACCGTATTATCAATAGTATCTTCAGCCACCCTTAGCTGATGGAATCCAGTAGCTAGATCAATTTGGGAGAAGACCGATGCACCAACAAGCTAATCAAACAGATCGTCTATTCTGGGAAGCTGGTGTCTATTCTTTTTAGTCAGCTTATTTAGCTCCCTATAGTCCACACAAAGACGTAGTGAACCATCTGCTTTGGTGGCGAACACCACTGGAGCACCCCATTCCGAGATACTCCGCCTTATAAACCCCTTCTCGAGAAGCTCCTTAACTTGCTAACTGAGCTCCTATCTCTCCTTTGGAGCCATATGTCTAACAGGCAGAGCTACGGGCCTTGCATTATCAACAAGAGATATGTCGAAGTCTATTTCCCGCTTCGGAGGTAAGCCTTTCACCTCTTCAAAGACATCCGGATATTCCCGGACTACTCTAACCGACTGCAAATTCTCAATAGAAGCGTCAAGCGACTCTAGATAACTAAGCATAACAGCATTCAAGGGATTACAAGAAATTTCTAGAGTGTTACCGAGCCGAGTCAAGAGCCTAACCAATCTCTTCTCACAATCAAGAATGGCACCGTGACTGGATAACCAGTCCATGCCTAAGATCAGTCCATATCCCGAGAAGCCCAAAACAAAGGCACTACATCTAAATTCAACACTTAGAATAGAGATTTTCAAATCCAAGCAAACCATTGACAAATAAGCCGAGCCCCCAATCGGATTTGAAACAACCAAGGAATCTTCTACTATACTAATGTCTAGGTGCAGAGATTCTACTAAAGCAGATGAAATAAAGGAGTGTGATGCACCGGAATCAAAGAGAGTGCGAACTGGATGATCATAAAGATAAACTAAGCTTTCTACAGAAATATTTCTAGCTCGTTCCTGTGGAGGTGCCACCAGCGCATGAACTTGTCCGCCTGAGGTGGATCCAGTCTTCTGTCCCTGCCCCCGCTTCTTTGGGCAGTCCTTAGCCAAGTGTCCAGTCTCGCCATAACTGAAGCAACCACCATTCATCTTTGCCTTCTTCTTTCTGCAGTCTTTTGCTATATATCCCACAATGCCATAGAAATTGCACTTTCTCTTTTCATGGGATTTGTTGTTCTTC
Organism: Allium sativum; assembly: GCA_030737875.1. Taxonomy (NCBI): domain Eukaryota; kingdom Viridiplantae; phylum Streptophyta; class Magnoliopsida; order Asparagales; family Amaryllidaceae; genus Allium; species Allium sativum. The sequence goes on along the minus strand of CM060910.1, from coordinate 163,519,042 downwards.
CCACCTTTCTTGAAGTCTGTTTTCTTAGCTTGTAAACCCTCCTTTTCTTGAGGCACTTCCGCCTTTGCCTCTTTCTTGCCTTTATCTTCCTCGTGTAGCAGCACCATGTCCACCAAGCTTTCATAGGTCGCCCCCATTGGTATATGGGTCATAGCAAGGCTGTGTAGAGGTTCATTCAGGCCTTTGACGAAGCGAAGGGCCTTATTGTGTTGGGTATTTACTAAATCCAGCCCAAATTTGGCCAGTTGATTGAACTGACTGACGTACTCCCTGATCGTCATACTCCCATGCTTAAGAGTTAGGAACTTCTCCATCTCCAGGTTTCTTTCAGCTTGGGAGAGGAATTTCATCTCAAACCCCATCCTGAAATCTTCCCATGTTTCCACTGGCCTCTCTGCATGCGTAACTTCCCACCAATAGGAAGCTTCATCTTTGAGCAACCACACTTCTATTTGTATCTTTTTCCTTTCATCAACTTCGAAGATAATGAATAAATCTTTAGTCTCCTTCAGCCAGTTCCTTGCTACCACAAATGATTCAGTTCCATAATAGTCCTTTCCTCCCATAGCCTTGAAGTCTCTACATATCTTAGCGAAAGTGTTCCCACGAGGAGGAGGAGAGGGTGGAGGAACGGCTGCCACCATAGGAGGAGGAATGTCTGCTGGTCCCGCACCATTGGCCCTAGCATCTAGGTACCTTCGGAACCAGCCAGGGATCGGTACTCCTTCTGGAAGGTTAAGATCTCCAGACATGCTGGAACAAAAAGGAAAGTATTCAAGACAAAGGGGTTGAGGGATAGTGCATATGGCTCTGGGGAATTATGCCTTTTAAAAACAACACTTTTTCTTGAAAAAGATGCTTCTTTAAACTTCTTTTCGAAAATAGTTTCAAAAACTTTTATCTAGTCTGGTAAATCTATGCTCTGATACCAAGTAAAACACCCCATCCTCCATTAAGGTCACTCACAAGGGACTGCCTTAACTTTGGTGGAGATTTGTAAGTAAAAGTCAAAGATAAAACACAAGACCGATAGAAACAAATATATATAAGTAGTGGAAAACAAACAGACTTTTTATTTCATAAATACGTGTTCATACAAAGACATTTCCATAACTGTCACATAACAACTTCCAAAATATTACAGCATCATTTCTGTCTTGGTTATTAAAAAAAGAAGCATAAAACATGATTAAAACTGCATAAATCCCCATGATTTTGTCCAACTGCCATTGCCAAAACAAGAGAGTCCAAACCGTACATCTGCTATCTCGAAGTTTGCAAAGAGTCTGACTAAGCTGGGTTGTTTCCTCCCTTTGGACCCGGGGGGAGGGGGGGCGGGAGGGGGGGGGGAACGGAAGAAAAGAAGATGAAAGAAAATAGGGCCAGACATAAAGCCTAGTAAGTCTAGTGACTCTTCAGTATGAGAATAAGAATAAGGGCATGATAGGTATAAACTGGAAACAGGAAGGTATCATAAACTAAGATAAAGTAGTTCTGAAATGAATATACTATCGCACCCCATACTATATCTCTTCACCTACATTTATTAGTTCTAAACTGGCACCCCATGCTGAGGGTGAAGTGATCCCCTTTTTCTAAAGATCGGCTCCTACTCGCATAATTACATGTGTCTTATAGCCCCCAAAGATTGTAGATACCTATGCTGGTCCCACTATGAGGTGTATCACGTACCATGTTGGCGGCCCGACACAATACTAGAATGCATATGGTATACTGCTGGTGCCCCTAGTGCCCTGTTTGTCTGCTCCGAAGTGTGTGCATGCCCGCACTCCGTTAGTACCCACACTGTTGCACCCACACTGTTGCACCCAAACTATTGCACCCACCGGCGTCGCTCTAACCGCTTACGTTAAGCCCAGTAATCGTGCCCTACCCTGCCTAGTTTCAGGGTACCATGACACCTAATTGAGTTACTACTGAAATGGGTCCCCGTTTCTAGGGTTTTCTCGTCAAACATGTTAAGTGGTTAAGTGTCTGAATTTACCTAACCCCAACCATCAATTTCATTAACATGTTGAATTGGTTAAGTATTTTAGTTAACTTAACCCTACCATCCTGACTTGTCTGTCCCTAGCTCTTTAAAGCACTGACCACTCACATTAGACAGATATTGTTATGGTTACTGGATGTGCCGGTCGGTTCCGGGCAGATTTACACCATAACTCAGTCTAACCTCGGGTCCTTATTGAGCTCAATTCTTAACCACCCACATTGGATAGGTATTGTTGTGACTACAGGACAACCGGGCGGGTCCGGGCAGATTTACATCACAACTCAATCCAACCTCGTGTTAAGCATATTCGTATTTTCTAAATTTACATATTTGTCTTTATTACTTAATATATGTAAATTTGTCAACAATTAAATGTTATGGACCACATTCCAAGTTTAACATTTTTGGTATAAGAATTTATACCGTTTAAATGCCACCAATTTTGGCATGTGACAAACATGCCAATTTCATAAATTTTTATGTCAAGTTTTACTAGTATTCCCAACGTTACCCCATTTAAACATTAGGCTAACAATCTTAGCCTAATTTTCATTCGCATAGTTTTAACATATAATATTAGGCTAAAAACTTAGCCTAATTTAGCGCACACAAATAGGCATAAGGGAATTCATAAACATAAACATGACATAGGTGTAAACTTGGCATTTTTGGCATAGTCAATATGAACTTGCAAAATAGTCAACATGAATGTGAACTTGCAACATGGCCTAAATCAACATATATGTGAACTTGCATTGAAATAGGTATCTAACCAAATAGGTGTCACACAAATTAGCATATGATTTAGATAACATAAGCCTAAACTTGTTTTTGGATCTAGGCATAACATCGAACATCACTAGCATATGACAAGAATATGGCATTTTCATAAATATGCATAACTTTATTACAGGGTTGTGAACTACATCCAATCGCATATCTAATTACAACATGAAACATGTACTAAAGTGGATCTTGACATGGATCCAATTAGGAACTTGCAACTTTTGTATAAACATAGGGGCATGAATATGAACATAACCATTTAGGCATAAAGGTTCTAGCATAAAGTATATACATGAGGTTCTAATAAAAAACAACCTATATAATCACCGAAACATGAACTATACAACTTGCTTGTGATGTTGTTGTCATTCTAAAAGTACAATAGGATCAACATCAATCTTAATTATACCACAAACATCCCAATTTCGTTCGCAACACAATCATTTCAATACATAGATATGAATTAACATCGTCGTTACATAATAGAACAATTCCACTTCCAATTTACAACGAACGACGAACTTGGATTTCGGATTCTGAATTCTGAATTCTGAATTTGATATGCTTTCCTTTGGGTAGACTAAAGTTGTTTTGATTCGTGTTTTACTTCAGTATTGGCTTGTCTCTAAGCTTTCTAACTGACGGCCACTCCTAGTTTCTTTCCAGCAGCCTGACGGCTTTAGTTCTATATTATTTGTGTGAATTTAGGTTTAGACTTGAGTTGTATTTATAGAATTTTAAATTGATTAGAGCCGTCGATGAAGTAGAGTGAATCCAGACCATCCATCTCAAGAGAAGCCAATAAGAAAGCGACATGTAAGCCCTAGTGACTCAGCCAAGCCTCATAAATCGACCAGAACCCGACCAGGCCAGCCGGGGCCTAACCAAGCAATTTTTTTGGCCTGGACGCACTTGGCAGGTGCGCCAGTGCAAATTTGTACTGGCACACTTCCCAAGTGTGCTAGAGCAATTTTGTTCTGGCGCACTTCCCAAGTGCACCAGTGCATTCTGGCCCGTTTCTGGTTTTTCTGCCTAACTTCGTTCGTCCATATTTTCTTCATACGGTATCCATTTTATGCAAACTCGGACTTTATCTCAAGCATAATTCCGAGACGAACGCAATGGCATAACCCGTTTTCCTTAATTCCATCATTTAAAATTAATTATACTTTAATTTGTTAAGTTACAGTTAACAGAAAATTCGGCGTGTTACATGAACCGTGAAATATCAGTTAATTCCACATTTAAATCATATTGATAAACATTATCAATAATAGTGAGGAATCCCGTTTGATTCCTCCAACCTGTCCGTCCCTACATTACAATGGGTTATCTTAGTTTCAATATTGCAATCTATTATCACAGTAAACAGAATTAAACAGATAACTAATAAAATATAGCAATCAATCAACATCATCCATTCAAGCTTCCAATTATAGGTTTATATTATTATAAACATAACAAGGTAAGTTACCTAGTTTGGAATATAATCGTTAAAATAATGATTTAATTTGATTAAATTAAACAATTTTTAGTTTAATCACTAAATAAAAATATATAAATTTAGCATCCATGCAAATAGTCATCAAACCATCAATAATTAGCAATCATTGCACACAAAATAAAAACCCGGCTTATAGAAATTTTAAGCAAGATAAATTGAGTGAGTTGAATTCACCTTCATTTCCGTCTGTTGTTAAAATGGTTTGTTTCGGTAGCATCCATCTCTATTCAAACCAGCTCTAAAATAAAGCGTTCTTCATAAGGTTCCAATGCTTTCGGTCTAGTCAGATTCTAGTAACATACAATGCGTTACAAAAATTATAAATATTTGGTTCAAATTAAAATTATTAAATCCTTAATTATATCAACGTAAATAAATTATATATTTTAAAAATATATAATCAGACACATACTAATATTGGCACGTTCGAACATTTACAGCTACCCTATAAGTACCGTTCACCTGTTATATCTTGTGGCGACCCAAAGCTCCCCATGAAGGAAGGAACGAATTGCTTTGAGAACAAGACGAATCAGAACACAAATAGAAGAAGATTTCATTACTTATTACAGCAATTTACATTAGAGTACAAGAATATACATAGTATGAATAAATATTATACATCAGAAAATATCAGAGAATTACAAATTACAATGTAACGGAAAAATAATACAAAACACAACTGAAAAGAATATATGGATACCGAGCTTTCCAATTATCATTCCAGCTGTAAACCAGGATCCTATGAATATAAATCTGCAAAACTGTAACAACCCGAAAATCTAGGCCAGTTTAAAATTTTTATTTTGGCAATTTTAGCGAATTTTGAACATTTAAAATGAATTATTTTAAATAAAACCGACGAGAAATTTATTTTGAATAGAATTCGAACGTATATATTTTATACGTCGTCGTTAGAATATAAATAATTATTTATAATTATAAAAGGAATTGAAAATGGCGCGGTAGTTCGATAATTCGATTTCAAACTTCAATTGAATATACCGGGTGCAAAACAATCCGGATTTTAGTGAAACCGAAAATAATGGAATCTAATTGATAATATCTTTCCAACGAATCCGAAAATTCAAAATTTCATAGCGGGAATCAAAAGATATGTCCAGTTGAAAATTCAGAATAGTCGCTATGGAATTCAGGCCCTTAAAAATAGGCATTTTGCAAACGACCTTGGATTTCGACTAAACCAGTTTAGTTGGGTCCAGGATGTAAAGTTATTGCTAGGTTTCAAATTTCATAATTTTTCGAATCAATATGTGAGCGTGGCAAAGGAAAACGCGATTGACCATTTTCAGTTGATTTTAATCGACTGGAAATTGGCCATTTTTCCAACGGTCTCAGGATTCGACGAAACTAGTTTTGTTAGGACCGTATCGTCAATACGAAGCTAGAAAATATTTTTCGAGAATTTTTAGAGTTAGTATGTGACCCCGGTAATTTGAAATGTACGTTTAAAATTCAATATAGTGATTTAAATGTAAATTCAACGGAAACTGATCAAAATAATCGAATCAGCTTACGATACATATCCCATTGTGTTCGAAATGGGGCAATATGCTATGGACGACAGGCGGTGGGCCTCGTTTAGAGGTCGTATTTAAAAGTCAACATTTTTGTAAATAAAATAATTAAATATATTAAAAATTAAATCCCTCCTCTCCTTTATCTCTATACCTTGGCCCCCCTTCTCATTTTTAATCGATGCAGAAAAAAAGAAACAAGGAGACGACGGAAAGGGGGAGGACCCTGTCGCGCCGCCGCCCTCTTCATCGCCTTCCCCCCCCCCCCCTCCGATCCCCATCCCCTTCTGCTTCACCTCCTCCCCCTTGCTCTTCGTCGACCGCAACGCCGAGAAACCCCCCCTCTAATCGCGTCGCTGCGCGAGAACCCCCCCCCCCCCCCCCCCCCCATCGAAGAAACCGACGCATCGAAGCCCCTTTCCCCCTTTCAGTTGCGCTCTCTCTCCTCTTTACTCCTTCCTTCTTCCACTTCCTTTGATTATCAAGGTGAGTTTTATGATTTTAATTTAGTTAAAAAACTGAATTTTTTTTTGTGTAGTGTAAAACAGAAAAGATTTGATTTTTGAAGTAATCAAAATATGGTTTTTATATATGGAAAACTGATTTTATATTATAGGAAAACTTTGGTTTTTATTTATAAAAAGAATAGATTTTTGTGCATAAAAAGATTCAGTTTGATATATATTTTTAATATGATAAAAGATCTGATTTTTAATCGATTAAAAATATAATTTTTATTAAGTGAAGATTAAAAATATAATTTTTATATCGTGGAAAGAATAAAGATATAATTTTTATATAAGGAAGATAATCAAAATATGATTTTGATATTTTTAAAGTGTTAAAAATATAATCTTTGTTAAGTGGAAGATGTAAAAATATGATTTTTGTTTATGTAGAGAAGTAAAAATATAATTTTTACATGATAGGAATATTAAAAATATCATCTTTATATGTGTAGAAAACTAAAAATGTGATTTTTATAATGATATATTCGAAAAGGCGAAATCTTTATAGAAGAGTAGCGTTGTAAAAAGATAATTTTTATCTATATAGTAGCGGTATAAAAATTCGATTTTTATATATTGAATAGCATAGTAAAAATTCGATTTTTATATATTAGATAGCATAGTAAAAATTCGATTTTTACATATGTAGTGAATACGGGCAACGAAGATGACAAAAAGGCGAGAGCGACGAAGGTTTCTGCAAATGAAGTGCCGTGGAGTTAGGATAGCTATCGGTGAGAATTTCTCACCTTTCAATTTCATTTTCTAGTTATATATATATACTAGGATGCAGACGGTGCTTAGTAGCACCCGACACAATCGTCCACAGACCATGGACTTGTTTGTTTGATTGCAAAAATTAGTTAGATCATTTGATTGAAATTGAACTGTGTGGTGAAATGAATGGATTTGATTGATGTGTGAATGGCGTGGGCCTTCACTAGACCGGGGATAAGGCTAGGCCTCGTCCCGTTTCTAGTATCGTGCCGTTATGCCGCCGAAATTTTCTAAAATATGTTAGAAAAATAAAAATATCATTTTATTGAATAAATGAACTGAATAGAACATTCATAGGTTAAATAAAATATTTTATCGTTAAAAATATAGTTTTAACGTGAAGTGAATAAAATAGATATTCATTTACAAACCGGACGGTTTGTTTATGTACACTGATTTGACTGACATTGATTGGATCGATAAATTTTACACATCGCCCAATTGCACAAATAAAATCTGTGTTTGATTGTTTGAAACCCCACACGGGTGTTGGGATGAAATTTGAAGTTCACTCATCCTGATTGATTAAATATGTCGATCGATTGATTGACAGGTTGTTATAAGCGTTAGATATCTATATTTTGATGCTTATACAGTGTAGTGCACTTTGGTTGATGGTTGATTATTTTTCAATGCTATTATATACATGTGTTGTATGAAAATCCATATAATCAACATTATATGGTGATTGATTGGGCCTCATTCCAATTTAGAAAATAAAGAATATTATAAAATAAAGGTTCATGTGTTGACTGTACTCATCCGTTGAGATTAGTCATGTGTTGAACGAAATATTTTAATAATAAAATTTACATCTTTATCGATATAAAATAAAGGTTCATGTGTTGACTGTACTCATCCGTTGAGATTAGTCATGTGTTGAACGAAATATTTTGATAATAACAAATATTTTGATAATAGGAAATATTTGAAAAAGAATATATGAAAATTGAAATATATGAAGCCGTGTTGATAGATTGACGCCATTTTGACGTGAACGATATTTATATCGATTTTATTCATTTTATAATGAATATCGAAAGTGATTTCAAAATTTAATACTTTGAAAAGAATTGAAATTCGAATTATATTTAAAGTGAATTGAAATTCGAATTAAACTGAATTGATTTGAAATTTGAAATACACTGAAATGATTTGAAATTAGAATAGAAATGAAAATGATTTGAAATTAGAATAGAAATGAATTCGATTTGAAATTTGAATAGAAATGAATTCGAATAGAAATTGAGCAGAAATGATTTCGAAATGAAATGAATTGAAAACGATTTCGAAATGAAATGAATTGAAAACGATTTCGAAATGAAATGAATTGAATTTGAATTGAATAGGAAAACGATTTTGAATTTGAATTGAATAGGAAAACGATTTTGAATTGAATTGAAAAGAAAACGAATTCGAATTGAATGGAATTGAAAAGAAAATGAATTCGAATCGAATTAAAATCGATTTGAATTAAAATCAAATAGAAATGAAAGTAAAAAGGATTTATAATAGAAAAATTCAATTTCGATTTGAATTTGAAATAAAGGTTGAAATTGGTTTTGAAACGAATTCAAAACTATTTATAAAATTCGTTTTAAATAGTAATCGATGAAATATATATTATATATATATAATATAATGGCCTGAATAGAACGCGCCGCGCCGCGGCAGTTTGTGAATTTCGACCATTTATTTCAAACGGACATTACGGGAGATCCGACCGTCGGATTCTCCTGAAACCGGAACCGTTGAGTTCGTATCAAAAAGAGCTTTCTAACGAATATTAGAAATTTGAAATCTAACGGTTGGATTTGGAATTATGTCCAAATCAAATTTGAAAAAGGTCGCTGTAAGTGCAGTTCGATAGCCGTTGATGGAAATCGACTGTACAGGCCTTGATAAAATTATTAAAAATAGTAATAATTTGTGTAAAATCATAAGAAATGATTTAGAAAGAATCGGGATGAAAACTCCATATTTGAAAAGATAAAAATAGGTTTTTATCGAAATAAACTAGTTTTGAACTAGAATTATAATTCTATATATTTTTAAATAAACAAATGGAATTAGAAAAGGGTTTTAAAAATAACCAGAATTTCCAATGGTTGCATTGGAGTGGATTTGAATCGAAATTGTCTTCGGAATATTTCGATGTTGGAATTCGTGATTATACAGATGTTGTTATGGAAATTTGAAAGATATATATCTATATCGTTATTTCCAGCACGACATTTGTTAATCGTAGAATTTGATATTGAATATAAGCCGATATATTTTCTATTCAGAGCCTTGTATTGAATATCAAATGTGATTTGGGTTTGTCGTGAATGGTGTCTTCATTAACACTGTTCTTGAACCCAGTTGAGAAAAGATTAAATCTTTTTATTTAGATTTAATGAAGTGTACCAATTAAATAATATTTAATTGGAATTGAATCAGATATTGATTTTTGGGTTTATCGTGAACAGTGTTTTAAATAACACTCGTTCTTTAACCCGATAATTAATGAAATGTGACTTTGGGTTTATCGTGAACCGTGTTTTAAATGACACGGATTCTTTAACCCAGTCACAGATTAAAACTAAGTGGAGTTTTAATGAATCTTTAATTAGATTGAGAAGATCGAGAATGGAGTATCACCAGTTTTACTCCAGGCGATAGTTAGATCTTTAATTAGATTTGAACGTGAAATGGTAATTGAATTTACCGATAACACTGTGGTGTTAGATATGAAGTATTACCAGTTTTACTTCATGGGATGAATAGGTTGGGATTGGGAAAATAAAATAAATGATTACTTCGATAAGGTTCGCTAATCCCGACTAGTTTGAATTGATATTCAAAAACAGATTAAAGAATAAATTTTAATGATTTATCTTTGATAAAATTAATGGGAACCTTTCCCTATGAATGTGAAATTTAGAAACTAACTGTCGGTTAGCCAAGCAGAATGGTTTTCTGGATATTGATCTGATGTTGGTTTCGGCCTTCGGGGTTAATATTTGGGGAATTTTTCTCTTGATTAATTTACGGTTAGTGACTAATGAATTGGAATGAGGCATATGTTGTGTTTGTGTAACACTTATTTAAAATATACGCGAGCTATTCGGAAAGACCGGGTTTATCCCATTCTGAATAACTGATACGACGATAAGTCGAAGATGAAGACGATGGTCGAAGACCGGAGGTCTTCACGTCGTTTGGGTGATTACTGATGATCTTGATTGGGCTGTACACCCAAGAAGATGGAAACAGTTGGTGATCGTCCAGACGTGCTTGGAGATCGATGGATATGCGGGGTACTAGGTGCCTCCGGTTTCGTTCAGACCCAGAACGGACTTGTAAATGGACCGTGTGTCTGACATTAGATGTTAGTCCGTGTGATTGATCTCTATTAAATATATATCTGTTTGGCGGCGGAGAATTTATTCTCTTGCTTAACGCCCTTCTCTGAGACGTACGAGCTCAGGGGTTATATATTGATGGATATCAATCGCATGGAGTGAATTGCCTTTGTGGCATGCCTAAGTGGCAATTGATCGAGGCTTCTGTTGAAAAGCAAAGTCTTGTGGTGATGATCAAAGCAAGGCCTTTGTGGCGTAGCTTTGTGTAACGTTTACTTCGCGTGTTTCACACCCGGTATGAACCAAAAACAGGAGACGGACCTCGGGGAGGGCATGCGTTTCCTTCTAGCTAAAAAGTGGCGTCAGTGGTTTTACACGCCCTGACGAGTTTGACTTATGTGGTTGTTGCTGTTGCGAGGCGCCTCGGATTGATCGGTCGTTCTCGAACCGATGGAGTCATTTAGTTGGCTCATTTACGCCCCAAAAGGCGGGGAAACGTAGTGTTCAGGCATTTTAATCCACATCGGTGGACCGACCTTATCGCTCCAAGGGTCACTCGAGCTCTGATCCTGAGACATGGGCTAGATTGTCTCGAATCGGTAGAGGACTATCTTTTGCCTCGGTTCATACCATAAATGATAACCCAACTTCCAATACGACGTCTTGCGGTTTTGATTGTAAACTTATATATGGCGACATAGTGTTATGGGGCATTCATGCCGCCTATGATTGATACTTATGATTTGAAGTTGTTTTATACACTATGCACTTATAATAGTATCAAATGATTTGTTTTAAACGTATCAAGCATTCTTTGGCTGTTATAAGGGAAAACTCTATCCCCCGGCTTGCGTTGCATTGTGTGATAGGACCTGGGTCTTATAACATCTTCATTTTTCTTTATTTAGCATTGCGTTGTTTGTTTTATGCACTGGTATTCTTGGGAGGAAACCCGTTCCGTGTTATACGGCGTGGTCCCTTAATTTACCTAACTTTAAAAATAAAGATTACTGTTTTTAGTTCTCACACCAGTCACATGACTGACCTGGAGTTTATTGTTTTGACCTAAACTCTGGGTGCCCCTATTTTGACACGGGCAGCTAGTAGTTTTGGTTTTGCAGATTTATATTCACAGGATCCTGGTTTACAGCTGGAACGATATCCAGAAAGCTTTGTATCCGTATATCTCCTTCTAGTTGTGTATTGTATTATTTTCCACTGCTATGTGTTTAAATGTAATTTAAATCTCTGATATTTCTGTGTAATATTCATTCATACTCTGTATATTCTTGTATTCTGATGCATTATTGTAATATACAGTGAAATGTTCTTTTGTATGCGTTCTGTTGTGGCTTGTTCTCGAACTATCCGACGCTTTCCTTTACGGGGAAGTTACGGGTTTCTACAGTTGGTATCAGAGCTTTGGTTTACAAAGCTCAGAGAACAAGGCACATTAGAACCATACGAAAGAATTCATCAGATATTGGATTAGTAATATCCAATTAGAATGACTCGTTAGAGATGGGATCAGTAGTATCCTAGAACGAGTGTGAAGAGTATATTTTAAAAATGAAAACCAATTTTGTTTTGAAAATTTAAAATCAATTATTCGTATTTGATTATTTATTTGTATAGATTTGGAAAGTCCAGTATATAAAGATTTTGCATATGCGCCTTGCAAACGTATATTCGAAGTTTTAATATACTAGATAGATATAGAACCACACTCTAGTCACCCGGGGATGATCCTGATGATGGTGCATCATCATCAACATTTATATTCGAGTGTCGAAGGTGTGATATCTATATATTTCCATTAGACTGGTGTGAGAACCAAAAATTGATAGGGCCTATTGTTGTGATTTGGCATCAATAATGTGATTTTTGACTATATATCAAATTATGAATTTGAAAAGCTAATCAACTAATTGATTGATGTTTGTGTTGTTTGTTTATTTGTTTGCTAATTTTTAGCCATTTAGCCTTATTGAATCACATATTGAATTATATTGAAAATTAGTCGCATTTGCTTGCATATACTTGTACTTACCTTGAACAGGTCATAGCAAAGAGGCTAGAGCAGAGAATAAAATTTGTTTGCCCGACAAATAGGTACATGTTTACTACATAATTTACTATTTTGTTTAGGTGATGATGATTTTATGAGCCTATTGGCTAGCCGCTTGGCTTTTTCTTTTTGAGATTAGAAGGACCGGGGAAGCTATTTGAAATTCCCCGATGCTCCCGGTGCAGGGGAGGTTATGGCGAAATTTTTCGAAAATTTAGGGTGTTAGCCAAATTTTTGAAATTTTAGGAAATTCTCAGAAACTGAAAAGTTGGAGAATGGAAGCCAGATCGAACGTAGAGTTGATTAATCAAACCACTTTCAACTTTGTTCCTTTTCGGGGATGAAAAGTTTTAAGTGTGGGAGATTGTAACAACCCGAAAATCTGGGCCAGTTTAAAATTTTTATTTTGGCAATTTTAGCGAATTTTGAACATTTAAAATGAATTATTTTAAATAAAACCGACGAGAAATTTATTTGGAATAGAATTCGAACGTATATATTTTATACGTCGTCGTTAGAATATAAATAATTATTTATAATTATAAAAGGAATTGAAAATGGCGCGGTAGTTCGATAATTCGATTTCAAACTTCAATTGAATGTATCGGGTGCAAAACAATCCGGATTTTAGTGAAACCGAAAATAATTGAATCTAATTGATAATATCTTTCCAACGAATCCGAAAATTCAAAATTTCATAGCGGGAATCAAAAGATATGTCCAGTTGAAAATTCAGAATAGTCGCTATGGAATTCAGGCCCTTAAAAATAGGCATTTTGCAAACGACCTCGGATTTCGACGAAACCAGTTTAGTTGGGTCCGGGATGTAAAGTTATTGCTAGGTTTCAAATTTCATAATTTTTCGAATCAATATGTGAGCGTGGCAAAGGAAAACGTGATTGACCATTTTCAGTTGATTTTAATCGACTGGAAATTGGCCATTTTTCCAACGGTCTCAGGATTCGACGAAACTAGTTTTGTTAGGACCGTATCGTCAATACGAAGCTAGAAAATATTTTTCGAGAATTTTTAGAGTTAGTATGTGACCCCAGTAATCTAAAATGTACGTTTAAAATTCAATATAGTGATTTAAATGTAAATTCAACGGAAACTTATCAAAATAATCGAATCAGCTTACGATACATATCCCATTATGTTCGGAATGGGGGCAATATGCTATGGACGACAGGCGGTGGGCCTCGTTTAGAGGTCGTATGTAAAAGTCAACATTTTTGTAAATAAAATAATTAAATAAATTAAAAATTAAATCCCTCCTCTCCTTTATCTCTATACTCTGCCCCCCCCCCCTTCTCATTTTTAATCGATGCTGGAAAAAAAAAACAAGGAGACGATGGAAAGGGGGAGGACCCTGTCGCGCTGCCGCCCTCTTCATCGCCTTCCCCCCCTCCGATCCCCATCCCCTTCTGCTTCACCTCCTCCCCCTTGCTCTTCGTCGACCGCAACGCCGAGAAACCCCCCCCCCCCTCTAATCACGTCGCTGCGCGAGAACCCCCCCCCCTCCATCGAAGAAACCGACGCATCGAAGCCCCCTTCCCCCTTTCAGTTGCGCGTTCTCTCCTCTTTACTCCTTCCTTCTTCCACTTCCTTCGATTATTGTGACGGCAAAGAATTTCGCTCGGTCCGAACCAGTCGCTAAACCGATCCAGGCCGTTCGAAACGCCTTATCGTTTGAGAACAAGACAAAACAGAACGCATACAGAAGAACATTTCATTGTATATTACATCAATGCATCAGATTACAAGAATATACAGAGTATAAATGAATATTACACAGAAATATCAGAGATTTAAATTACATTTAAATACATATCAGCGGAAAATAATACAATACACAACTAGAAGAGATATACGGATACAAAGCTTTCCGGATATCATTCCAGCTGTAAACCAGGATCCTGTGAATATAAATCTGCAAAACCAAAACTACTAGCTGCCCGTGTCAAAATAAGGGCACCCAGAGTTTAGGTTAAAACAATAAACTCCAGGTCAGTCATGGGACTGGTGTGAGAACTAAAACAGTTATTAATCTTTATTTTAAATCATTAGGTAAATCAAGGGACCACGCCGTATAACACGGAACGGGTTTCCTCCCAAGAATACCAGTGCATAAAACAAACAGCGCAATGCTAAATAAAGAAAAATGAAGCTGTTATAAGACCCAGGTCCCATCACACAATGCAACGCAGCCGAGGATAGGGTTTTCCCTTATAACAGCCAAAGAATGCTTGATACGGTTAAAACAAATCGTTTGATACTATAATAAGTGCATAGTGTATAAAACATCTTCAAATCATAAGTATCAATCATAGGCGGCATGGGTACCATATATCATGTCGCCATATATAGGTTTACAAATAAAAACCGCAAAGGTCACGTATTTGGAAATTGGATTTCCGTCTATGAACCGAGGCAAAAGATAGTCCTCAACCGATTCGAGACGCTCTAGCCCATGTCTCAGGCAAGTACTCAGTCAAGCCTTTGGATCGTCAGGGCCGGTCCACCGATGTGGATTAAAATGCCTGAACACTACGTTTTCCCACCCTATGGGGTGTCAATGAGCCAACAAATGACTCCATCGGACCCGGATCGTCCGATCAAACCGAGGCGCCTCGCAACAGCAACAACCACATAAGTCAAACTCGTCAGGGCGTGTAAAACCACTGACGCCACTTTTTAGCTAGAAGGAAACGCATGCCCTCCCTGAGGTCCGTCTCCCGTTTTTGATTCATACCGAGTGTGAAGCTCGCGAATTCACGTTACACAAAGCTGTGCCACACAGGCTGTGCTTTGGTCATCACCACAAGACTTTGCTTTTCAACAGAAGCCTTGATCACTTGCCACTTAGGCATGCCACACAGGCAATTCACTCCATGCGATTGATATCCATCAATATATAACCCCTGAGCTCGTACGTCTCAGAGAAGGGCGTTAAGCAAGAGAATAAATTCTCTGCCGCCAAACAGATATATATTTAATAGAGATCAATCACACAGACTAAAATCCAATGTCAGACTCACAGTCCATTTACAAGTCCGTTCTGGGTCTGAACGGAACCGGAGGCACCTAGTACCCCGCATAGCCATCGATCTCCAAGTACGTCTGGACGATCACCAACTGTTTCCATCTTCTTGGGTGTACAGCCCAATCAAGATCATCAGTAATCACCCAAACGACGTGAAGACCTCCGGTCTTCGACCATCGTCTTCATCTTCGACTTATCGTCGTATCAGTTATTTAGAATGGGATAAACCCGGTCTTTCCGAATAACTCGCGTATATTTTAAATAAGTGTTACACAAACACAACATACGCCTCATTCCAATTCATTAGTCACTAACCGTAAATTAATCAAGAGAATAATTCCCCATATATTAACCCCGAAGGCCGAAACCAACATCAGATCAATATCCAGAAAACCATTCTGCTTAGCTAACCGACAGTTAGTTTCTAAATTTCACATTCATAGGGAAAGGTTCCCATAAATTTTATCAAAGATAAATTCTTGAATTTATTCTTTAATCTACTTTTGAATATCAATTCAACTTGCCGGGATTAATGAAACTTACCGAAGTAATCATTTGTTTAAATTTCCCAATCCCAACCTATTTTTCCCATGAAGTAAAACTGGTAATACTTCATTTCTAACACCACAGTGTTATCGGTAAATTCAATTACCATTTCACGTTTAAATCTAATTAAAGATTTAACTATCGCCTGGAGCAAAACTGGTGATACTCCATTTTCGATCTTTTCAATCTAATTAAAGATTCATTAAAACTCCACTTAGTTTTAATCTTTGACTGGGTTAAAGAATCAGTGTCATTTAAAAACACGGTTCACTATAAACCCAAAATCACACTCCATTAATTATCGGGTTAAAGAACGAGTGTTATTTAAAACACTGTCCACGATAAACACAAAAATCAATATCTGATTCAATTCCAATTAAATGTTATTTAATTGGTACACTTCATTAAATCTAAATAAAAAGATTTAATCTTTTCTCAACTGGGTCCAAGAACAGTGTTAGTGAAGACACCATTCACGACAAACCCAAATCACATTTGATATTCAACACAAGGCTCTGAATAGAAAATATCCCGGCTTATATTCAATATCAAATTCTCTGACAAACAGATATCGTATGGGAAATAACGATATATATATCTATATCTTTCAAATTTCCATAACAACATCTGTATAATCACGAAATCCAACATCGAAATATTCCGAAGACAATTTCGATTCAAATCCATTCCAATGCAATCAATGGAAATTCTGGTTATTTTTAAAACCCTTTTTAAATTCAATTTATTTATTTAAAAATAAATAGAATCTCAACTCTAGTTCAAAACTAGTATATTTTGATAAAAATCTATTTTTATCTCTTCAAATATGGAGTTTTTCATCCCAAATCTTTCTAAATCATTTCTTATGATTTTACACAAATTATTACTATTTTTAATAATTTTATCAAGGCCTGTACAGTCGATTTCCAACAACGGCCATCGAACTGCACTTACAGCGACCTTTTTCAAATTTGATTTGGACATAATTCCAAATCCAACCATTAGATTTCAAATTTCTAATATTCGTTAGAAAGCTCTTTTCGATACGAACCCAACGGTTCCGGTTTTAGGAGAATCCGACGGTCGGATCTCCCGCAATGTCCGTTTGAAATAAATGGTCGAAATTCACGAACTGCCGCGGCGCGGCGCGTTCTATTCAGGCCATTATATTATATATATAATATATATAATATATACTTCGTCGATTTCTATTTAAAACGAATTATATAAATAGTTTTAAAATCGTTTCAAAAGCTATTTCAACTTTCTTTTCAATTCAAATCAAAATTGAATTCTTCTTTATAAATTCGTTTTAAAATTCATTTCTATTCAATTCAAATTTCAATTCAATTTGAATTCATTTCAATTCGCTTTCAATTTAATTTGAATTCGTTTTCAATTCATTTCGAAATCGTTTTCAATTCAATTCATTTCGAAAACGTTTTCAATTCAATTCATTTCGAAATCGTTTTCAATTCAATTCATTTCGAAAACGTTTTTAATTCAATTCATTTCGAAATCGTTTTCAATTCAATTCATTTCGAAATCGTTTTCAATTCAATTCGAAATCGTTTTCAATTCAATTCATTTCGAAATCGTTTTCAATTCAATTCATTTCGAAAACGTTTTCAATTCAATTCATTTCGAAATCGTTTTCAATTCAATTCGAAATCGTTTTCAATTCAATTCATTTCGAAATCGTTTTCAATTCAATTCATTTCGAAATCGTTTTCAATTCAATTCATTTCGAAATCGTTTAAAATCGATATAAATATCGTTCACGTCAAAATGGCGTCAATCTAATCAACACGGCTTCATAAATTTCTATTTTCAAATATTCTATTTCAAATATTTCGTTTTCCAAAATAGTTGTTATTATCAAAATATTTCGTTCAACACATGACCAATCTTAAGGAATGAGTACTGTCAACACATGAACTTTTATTTTATATCGATAAAGGTGAAAATTTTATTACTAAAATATTTCGTTCAACACATGACCAATCTCAATGAATGAGTACTGTCAACACATGAACTTTTATTTTATATCGATAAAGGTGAAAATTTTATTACTAAAATATTTCGTTCAACACATGACCAATCTCAATGAATGAGCACTGTCAACACATGAACTTTTATTTTATAATATTCTTTATTCTTCAAATTGGAATGAGGCCCAATCAATTACCATATAAAATTAATTATATGAATTTTCACACAACACATGAATATCATAGCATTGAAAAATAATCAACCATCAACCAAAGTGCACTACACTGTATAAGCATCAAATATAGATATCTAACGCTTATAACAGCCTGTCAATCAATCGATCGACATATTCAATCAATCAGGATGAGTGAACTTCATATTTCATCCTAACACCCGTGTGGGGTTTCAAACAATCAAACACAGATTTAGTTGTGCAGTTGGGCGATGTGTAAAATTTATCGTCCCAATCAATGTCATTCAAATAGGTGTACATAAACAAACCGTCCGGTTTATAAATGAATATTTTATTTTATTCACTTCACGTTAAAAATTATATTTTTAACGATAAAACATTTTATTTCAACCTATGAATTTCTATTCAATTCATTTATCCAATAAAATGATATTTTTATTTTTCTAACTTATTTTAGAAAATTTCGGCGGCATAACGGCACGATACTAGAAACGGGACGAGGCCTAGCCTTATCCCCGGTCTAGTGAAGGCCCACGCCATTCACATATCAATCATATTCACCAAACAACCAAATTCAAATCAAATCATCAAACTAATCTATGCAACCAAACAAACAAGTCCATGGTCTGTGGACGATTGTGTCGGGTGCTACTAAGCACCGTCTGCATCCTAGTATATATATATATATATATATATATATATATATATATATATAACTAGAAATAAAATTGAAAGGTGAGAAATTCTCACATAAAGCTATCCTAGCTCCACGGCACTTCTAATGCAGGAAATCTTCGCCAACTCGCCTTTTGTCGCTTTCGTTGTCCGCTTTCACTACATACGTAAAAATCATATTTTTACTTCGCTATTCAATATATAAAAATCGAATTTTTACTTCGATGTTCAATATATAAAAATCATATTTTTCTATCGAAGTTCAATATATAAAAATTCTATTTTTCTATCGAAGTTCAATATATAAAAATCATATTTTTCTATCGAAGTTCAATATATAAAAATCATATTTTTATATCGAAGTTCTATATATAAAAATTCTATTTTTATTTCGAAAAAACGAATCTTTTCTAGTTTAAAAGTCACAACTTTTATCATATAAAAACCCAACGTTATACAATTTAAGATCCTAACTTTCCTTATTTAAAAGTCTAATCTTTTTCTTTTAAAAGATTAAACCTTTTCTATTTCAAAGTTTAAACCCTTTTTAAACCCTAAAATAAAATCAGTTTTTACTTTCTTTTTCAAATCAGTTTTTATATTCTTTTCAAAAATTCAGTTTTTATATTCTTTTCAAAAATTCAATTTTTATATTCTTTTCAAAAATTCAATTTTTATTTTCTTTTCAAAAATTCAATTTTTATTTAATGTCTATAAAAATCAGTTTTAACATAATATAAAAAAAACAGTTTTCTCATAATAAAAAAAACAGTTTTAACATAATAAATAAAAAAAAACAGTTTTCTCATAATAAAAAAAAACAGTTTTAACATAATAAAAAAACAGTTTTCTTATATGTTTTAAATAAAATAAAAATAAAATAAATAAATAAATAAAAACTTACAAGGGGCGCTGTCGAGTGGTCGGGGGGGGGGGGGGATCTGGTGGCGCGTGGGGTCTAGCATGGCCTGCGGTGGAGTTTCAGGCGGTTAAGGGGGTGGGCGACGACTGTCGCGAGGTCGAGGAGGGGAAGCAAGGGGGTCGCGGTGGTTGTTCGATGGTCGTGGGAGGAGGAGATGAAGCATCGGCGGTGGCAGCGTCGCTAGGGGCGGGGGGGGGGGGGGGGGGGGGGGGGGCGCGATGTGGTGGTCCGCCTAGGGCTTCGATCTGATTCCTTTTTTTTTTCTTTCTTTTGAAATGAATTTGGAAGGGGGGGGGGGCAGACGGTTAAAGGGGGAAAGGTTTTTATTATTATTATTATTATTATTATTATTATTATTTTATTTATCATTAAAAAGCAACTTTTATTTTCGACCTCTAAACGAGGCCCACCGCCTGCCGTCCATAGCGTTTTACCCCCATTCCGAACACAATGGGATATGTTGCATAGCTTGATTTGATCGTTTCGATTAGTTTCCGTTGAATTTACCTTTAAATCACTATATTGAATTTTAAAACGTACATTTCAAATTACCGGGGTCACATACTAACCCTATAAATTCCAGAAAAATATTTTCTAGCTTCGTATTGACGATACGGTCCCTAACAAACTAGTTTCGTCGGATTCTGAGACCGTTTAAAAAATAGCCAATTTCCAGTCGATTAAAATCAACTGAAACTGGTCAAACGCGTTTTCCTTTTCCACGCTCACATATTGATTCGAAAAATTATGAAATTTGGAATCTAGCAATAACTTGACACTGCGGACCCAACAAAACTGGTTTCGTCGAAATCCGAGGTCGTTTGCAAAATGTCCATTTTTAAGGGCCTGAATTCCATAGCGACTATTTAGAATTTTCATCTGGACATATTCTTTTGATTCCCGCTATGAAATTTTGATTATTCGGATTCGTTGGAAAGATATTATCAATTAGATCTCATTATTTTTGGTTTCAATAAATCCGGATTGTTTTGCACCGGTACATTCAATTGAAGTTTGAAATCGAATTATCGAACTACCGCGCCATTTTCAATTCTATTTATAATTATAAATAAATATTTATATTCTAACGACGACGTATATAATATAAACGTTCGAATTATATTCAAAACAAATTTCTCGTCGATATTATTTAAAATAATTCATTTTAAATAATCAAAATTCGCTAAAATTGCCAAAATAAAATTTTAAACTGGCCCAGATTTTTGGGTTGTTACAATTATCAAGGTGAGTTTTATGATTTTAATTTAGTTAAAACTGAAATTTTTTTTTGTGTAGTGTAAAACAGAAAAGATTTGATTTTTAAAGTAATCAAAATATGATTTTTATATATGGAAAACTGATTTTATATTATAGGAAAACTTTGGTTTTTATTATAAAAAGAATAGATGTTTGTGCATAAAAGATTCAGTTTGATATATATTTTTAATATGATAAAAGATCTGATTTTTAATCGATTAAAAATATAATTTTTATTAAGTGAAGATTAAAAATATAATTTTTATATCGTGGAAAGAATAAAGATATAATTTTTATATAAGGAAGATAATCAAAATATGATTTTGATATTTTTAAAGTGTTAAAAATATAATCTTTATTAAGTGGAAGATGTAAAAATATGATTTTTGTTTATGTAGAGAAGTAAAATATAATTTTTACATGATAGGAATATAAAAATATCATCTTTATATGTGTAGAAAACTAAAAATGTGATTTTTATAATGATATATTCGAAAAGGCGAAATCCTTATAGAAGAGTAGCGTTGTAAAAAGATAATTTTTATCTATATAGTAGCGGTATAAAAATTCGATTTTTATATATTGAATAGCATAGTAAAAATTCGATTTTTATATATTAGATAGCATAGTAAAAATTCGATTTTTACATATGTAGTGAATACGGGCAACGAAGATGACAAAAGGCGAGAGCGACGAAGGTTTCTGCAAATGAAGTGCCGTGGAGTTAGGATAGCTATCGGTGAGAATTTCTCACCTTTCAATTTCATTTTCTAGTTATATATATATACTAGGATGCAGACGGTGCTTAGTAGCACCCGACAAAATCGTCCACAGACCATGGACTTGTTTGTTTGATTGCAAAAATTAGTTAGATCATTTGATTGAAATTGAACTGTGTGGTGAAATGAATGGATTTGATTGATGTGTGAATGGCGTGGGCCTTCACTAGACCAGGGGATAAGGCTAGGCCTCGTCCCGTTTCTAGTATCGTGCCGTTATGCCGCCGAAATTTTCTAAATATGTTAGAAAAATAAAAATATCATTTTATTGAATAAATGAACTGAATAGAACATTCATAGGTTAAATAAAATATTTATCGTTAAAAATATAGTTTTTAACGTGAAGTGAATAAAATAAATATTCATTTACAAACCGGACGGTTTGTTTATGTACACTGATTTTGACTGACATTGATTAGGTCGATAAATTTTACACATCGCCCAACTGCACAAATAAAATCTGTGTTTGATTGTTTGAAACCCCACACGGGTGTTGGGATGAAATTTGAAGTTCACTCATCCTTCGATCGATTGATTGACAGGCTGTTATAAGCGTTAGATATCTATATTCGATGCTTATACAGTGTAGTGCACTTTGGTTGATGGTTGATTATTTTTCAATGCTATTATATACACGTGTTGTATGAAAATCCATATAATCAACATTATATAGTGATTGATTGGGCCTCATTCCAATTTAGAAAATAAAGAATATTATAAAATAAAGGTTCATGTGTTGACTGTACTCATCCGTTGAGATTAGTCATGTGTTGAACGAAATATTTTAATAATAAAATTTACATCTTTATCGATATAAAATAAAGGTTCATGTGTTGACTGTACTCATCCGTTGAGATTAGTCATGTGTTGAACGAAATATTTTGATAATAACAAATATTTTGATAATAGGAAATATTTGAAATAGAATATTTGAAAATTGAAATATATGAAGCCGCGTTGATAGATTCACGCCATTTTGACGTGAACGATATTTATATCGATTTTATTCATTTTATAATGAATACCGAAAGTGATTTCAAAATCTAATACTTTGAAAAGAATTGAAATTCGAATTATATTTAAAGTGAATTGAAATTCAAATTAAACTGAATTGATTTGAAATTTGAAATACACTGAAATGATTTGAAATTAGAATAGAAATGAAAATGATTTGAAATTAGAATAGAAATGAATTCGATTTGAAATTTGAATAGAAATGAATTCGAATAGAAATTGAGCAGAAATGATTTCGAAATGAAATGAATTGAAAACGATTTCGAAATGAAATGAATTGAAAACGATTTCGAAATGAAATGAATTGAAAACGATTTCGAAATGAAATGAATTGAATTTGAATTGAATAGGAAAACGATTTTGAATTTGAATTGAATAGGAAAACGATTTTGAATTGAATTGAAAAGAAAACGAATTCGAATTGAATGGAATTGAAAAGAAAATGAATTCGAATCGAATTAAAATCGATTTGAATTAAAATCAAATAGAAATGAAAGTAAAAAGGATTTATAATAGAAAAATTCAATTTCGATTTGAATTTGAAATAAAGGTTGAAATTGTTTTTGAAACGAATTCAAAACTATTTATAAAATTCGTTTTAAATAGTAATCAACGAAATATATATTATATATATTATATATATAATATAATGGCCTGAATAGAACGCGCCGCGCCGCGGCAGTTCGTGAATTTCGACCATTTATTTCAAACGGACATTACGGGAGATCCGACCGTCGGATTCTCCTGAAACCGGAACCGTTGAGTTCGTATCGAAAAGAGCTTTCTATCGAATATTAGAAATTTGAAATCTAACGGTTGGATTTGGAATTATGTCCAAATCAAATTTGAAAAAGGTCGCTGTAAGTGCAGTTGGATAGCCGTTGATGGAAATCGACTGTACAGGCCTTGATAAAATTATTAAAAATAGTAATAATTTGTGTAAAATCATAAGAAATGATTTAGAAAGAATCGGGATGAAAAACTCCATATTTGAAAAGATAAAAATAGGTTTTTATCGAAATAAACTAGTTTTGAACTAGAATTATAATTCTATATATTTTTAAATAAACAAATGGAATTACAAAAGGGTTTTAAAAATAACCAGAATTTCCAATGGTTGCATTGGAGTGGATTTGAATCGAAATTGTCTTCGGAATATTTCGATGTTGGAATTCGTGATTATACAGATGTTGTTATGGAAATTTGAAAGATATATATCTATATCGTTATTTCCAGCACGACATTTGTTTATCGTAGAATTTGATATTGAATATAAGTCGATATATTTTCTATTCAGAGCCTTGTATTGAATATCAAATGTGATTTGGGTTTGTCGTGAATGGTGTCTTCATTAACACTGTTCTTGAACCCAGTTGAGAAAAGATTAAATCTTTTTATTTAGATTTAATGAACTGTACCAATTAAATAATATTTAA